>OX376658.1:3712608-4950144 GCA_947386135.1 Melanchra persicariae
AGGCGTTAAAAAAACTGGCCAAGAGTATAGCCAGCAAGAGCATACTTACAAGTCCAGCTAGCTCTTGGCCGGTTTTCTATTGCACATGAAGGATTCAGTAGTTCGCTGACAGACAGACGCACGGAAGTACAGACAGCGGAAGCTTAGTAATAGATTTGCATTATATTTGCCTCCTCCACCCCTTCTCACATCCTAACCAAATTGAAACACCCCACAGTTTCTTTTTGACTCAATTTACTTAAAGATTGCATTCCGTCGTGTAATTAATGATTGGTCTGTTCCTGATTACCGCTAATGGCTCCGATTGTCTCCTCTGCGCAGGCGACGCTGATTTGAAACAATTTGTGTTTCTGTCGTATTTGGAGTCGGGAAGGTGATGCCTTTCTGTAAATTGAAACAGGTAGCCTTTGTATTTATGTGTGGTTTGATGATTTCTTTATCAAGATCAAGTTCCTAATTTGGCTCTTTGAGTAATTCAATGTTTGGTATGCTGACATAATAATATTTAAGCTAGCCTATACAGCAAACGAAGTTTACTTAAGTTTCTACCCGGAACTTCATTTTTATTTATGTAATATAACATCTCTTGTACGTTATTCTCAGATAATCTCCTTCAATTAGTTACAAAAACAAATGATAAATCAGCACTAATCCAGCCACACAAACGAAATGAACGAGATCAATTACTTAAACATGTCAGTAATAACAATTAAATTTAATATGACTGACATATTTTGTAATTTAATTGTAACATCTTGCATGACGTGTGTGTATACTCATCTTCTGGACAATTAAATGATCTTATCTTGTCGTGCTGCAAGAAGAAGTATTGGAGGGCCTTCCATAAGGTGGACAGATGACCTGGTTAAGGCCGTAGGATTCCGCTGGATGAGAGACGCACAGGGCGGTAGACGTGGCAACACTTGGAGGAGGCCTATGTCCAGCGGCAGTAGATGTCTTTCGACTGAAATGATGATCACGATGATTCATGAAAGTATAGTTATTATTTTTTTTCGTAGTAGGTAATTTAATTCAGGTAGATAATACTTGCATATTTAAAAACCGAAAGTTTTGGTTCCGTATGGTGTTGGACGTAAAAGAATAGCATCATCCCATCACTTTCCGTGGGTGTCGTAAGACGCGACTAAGGGACTCACCAGAGAATGGGCAGCAGCATTCTCTGTAGGTACATTGCTACAGCTACACTGCGATCGCCAACCCGCCTGCCAAGCGTGGCGATTATGGCAAAACCCCCCATGTGGGGGCGGCTTATGTCCAACACGTTTTTCGGCTGATATGATGATGGTGATGATGACAATTTTTAAGTACTACATCTTTTTTACTTCCATAAGAAACATTTCTTCCAAACCTTACCCGATATAGCACAATTTATATTTATATTTATATACCGTTTACCACTAAACATATACCTATTATATATAACCTGCACCCTTCTCTGCGCTATAATAAAAGTGATTTATGTGACATGTTCGCAGGCCAACTCGTTTCCGGTGGCGGTCGGCGCAACTTCCGGTTTCGTGTTTCCGCAGTTTTCCTCTGAAGGGAAAAGAAGGTTTTTTGTAAAAAGAAATATATATTATGTACGGAATGTTTGAGGTTGTTTTATTTTTCTGTGAAAAACTAATGGCTCGATGTGATGGTATGAATAAATGATTTTTTATGGAGCTGAAGAATATTCATTTCTTAATTACCTTTTTCCCAAAAAATATCGTGAAAAACACATTCAAATATTTGTGATGTTTTTCACGTGTTGGATACCCCTGATTACAAATGGGTAGTCAAATCATTACTTTTTTACACAAAAGTATGTTTATTAAATCAAATGCTTTGCATTCTTAAAATGTTTTTTTTGCCAGAATTGGTAAATATACCGAAGTAAAAATTTTCACTTCGGTACATTTATTGAGAAACTGTACCTATCTAAAATTATATTTATAGTTCAAAATCGTACCATGCACATCTATCAACAATTCTGGCAAAAATATTTAAAGAATGCAAAGCATTTTATTTAATAGACATACTTTTGTGTTAAAAAGTAATAATTTGACTACCCATTTGTAGCAGCGTCCTTAAGGTTGAACTAGTCGTGGGCTCGATCTTGCTGGTAAGCGTGGCCAAAAAGCACGCTGTTTCACCGGGCATCGTGCCCGACAGAGACAATATCAGTGATGAGCATTTAGATGCTAGTCTAAACGCACAATGTCTAGTTTCCACGCTCAAAACACCGTCCCGATCGAAAACAACGTTAGACGATGCACGAAATGTCTATTGGAAGGTTGAGTTTTATGAAAAAACCACTATTTATTGAACTCTTCTACAATTGAGGTTTGTCGGTGCCGACTTTGTTTTTGAGATTTGACACTTCTTTTATTAAATATTTACGCCCGAAGTTGCCTTAAAATTGGCAAAAAAAACGAATCTTTGTTGGCTTATAACTTAATAATGGCTTTTCATTTCACTATTCTGTTTCCCTACAGACAAAATTAATAATGAGATAAAACGATATCATGCTTTACTTTGAATGTATAATATCAAACAGTGGAGTAATACCCCCCCGAAATTTGTATGGACAAAATATCGAAGAGTGTAACCTTAAGGCAACATTTCTACCTACAACTAGCTCGCATGCAATTTGCATTGCATTGCGGGTTACCCAGGTATAATGACATCAGCCGCTCGATCGTGCACAGCAATGTAATTAATTAAACTTGCTTTCAAGTTTGTTGCAGTAAGAAACGCGGCCTAAGGTACAAGGAAATGTTTCAAAATATTGCGTTTTAGTTTATAAATTGTTTGGCAAACAAAAAGCAAAGCTATTTAGGTTTTCCATCAACCGACTTCCAGACTCCAGGCTGCTACGTAGAAATCCTCATTGTTAAACCAGACGTCGAATCCAGGATCTCATGCTGAAAAGTTGCAGTTTATGACATTAACGGGGTAGTCGATTTGTTCAGTCTACTCTCAAAACTCAAAGTCATAGCATTTATTTCAATAAAACCATTTACAGGTACTTTTGAATTGTCAAGGTCGGTCAGTCACAGAGGTGAAGCTATTTGCACGTTTCAAATCGTAGATCTCTATGGAGAAGAACGTGCAAGAAACTCCAAGGACACTCTTTTAAATCAATAAATTGTCACAAAGTTGTGATTACATTGTTCTTGTTGAAATTATTCATAGTAAGAAAGATGTAGAAAGACGTGCACGACAAAAGCGTCCGGAGCAGAAAAGGAACAATTCAAAGTACTAGCAATTAAAACAAACCGTGGCAGTTGAGAGATGCCCAGTCCCAGCCGACAAATGTAAATACGAAAATATTGTTGTAACCAATCAGGCTATCACGTGGGTACCTAATGTAGGAATCTTTTTTTTTTTTTTTTTTTTTTCGAGGATGGGAAATCATCAAATGACCCCTCCCGCTCTGGGTGGAGCGGCAGGGAGTGTCAGACTTTTACTGACTAAAACCCACCCTTTAGTCCTCCTAGTGCCTTTCTTCCCAGGGCCGCGGTAACTCTTTCGAACAAATCCGCAACCCTGGAATGTAGGAGTCTACAGTGCGATTCTGTATATCTCAGCGTGTACACTTAAGTGGGCATGAAGTGAACTGTCATTCCATCTTGTTTGTATGATTTGACAACTCACTTCACGTTCAATTCAAAATTATGGTAGACACTAGCTAAATGTGCAATAACGGTCACTGACCCACATACATTTATTGACTTTCTTAGTATCTAAAACAGAAATAAAGACATAAAGCTGTCCTGAATCGACATCTATCGTGATCCTTTACGTTCTCTAGTAATGAAAAACGGTTCATAATTTATTGTCCGGGGTATCATTGACCTTTCCCTTATATCCTTTATTAGGGAAAGGTCAATGAACTTTATAGCAAGTTTATCTGGCGCTTACCATAGGTTCACACAAGGGTTATAATAATTATTGTAGTGAAAACTGGACGCTTACGATTAAAAATGTAAACATGCTAATACAATGTACTACCTATATTTCACAAGAATAAATAGATGCGACAGATTCAACTGAAAGAAAATGAGACTAAATTTTTTACATTTTCACTATGAAAATCGCTACCATTACGATTTAACATAGCGCTGTATTAGAAGGCGGTTGATAAAATTTATGGTATGCATTCGTAGAATTTATTGCTCCCAAGAAAATGATGGGGGTTTCCTACCCCTTGAGTTTTCACCCCCTGTTGTGCAAATATAAATATGTTGCGACTCTCAAGACACATTTGTTTGTAAAAGAAAACGTTTATTGACCCCTGCTGGATACTATAATTTTGTATTTTTTCCTGTTGAGTTTTGGTTTGCCTTTTGCATTGGGTTTTTATTAAGAATTTAAGAAATCAATCTCGCTAATTCGTAGTCGATATTAATGCCCTCCTAGATTTTGCCCGTGGCTTCGGTCGCGCTAATACATTTTCGGTCGTGTTAGCCAGCTAGTTAAGCTAGTAAAATTATAAATTCGAAAGCGAGTTTTTACGCTTTCGCACTTAATCTCCATCCAGTCCTTTCGATAGTGATAGGTTTTTCTACAGGGATAGATGACTTAGGACAGATAATTATAACTGTGTCCTAAGTCTCATCTATACTTGCGACTTCGTACATCGGCTAGTAAAATTATAAATTCGAGAGCGACTTTTTACGCTTTCGCACTTAATCTCCATCCAGTCCTTTCGATATTGATAAGTTTTTCTACAGGGATAGACGACTTAGGACAGATATAACTGTGTCCTAAGTCTCATCTATCCTTGCGACTTCGTACGCGCTTATCTCGTTTCCCGTTTCCGTAGAAATTTCAAGAAATTCTCTCTCAATGCTCCCTACACGCCCCAAGGAACCTACATGCCAGCTTTCTACGACCAAAAGAGGCTGTGCGCTATCTGTCAGCCACTCAGTAACGCAACAGTTTTATACAGGGTTATTTGTAAAACACTAACAACCTTCCAGTGGGTGAAAGTACTCATCATTATAAACAACTTTTGCTATGAAACCAACTCTGAAAAATCGAAACAATATCTGATCTGCTGTTTCATACATTTTTATCGGGTGAATATCTATTGCATTTTGTATGAAAAAGATTTTTCTTTTTTGATATTGTATTACATATTATGTAATTATGAGCACTTTCACCCACTGAAAGGTTGTTAGTGTTTTAAAAATAACCCTATAAATGTTGTTTACAGTGAGGATTACATGATTACACGAGAGCTCTTACTTATGAGGCGACATGCTGATGATAATTTGGTTTGAAATCACCGTACGATGAAATATACCTATGTTACAAACTTGGTAAAGGTAAAACTGATACTAAAGTTGGATCTTCAGGACCAATAAATGTTTTTGAATCGTGCGTACACTAGTCATAATCGTAGACTAGGCAGATGGCCACGTCTGGACTTGTGGTCGCATTGTTGATAGCATAGATCTACTAACTAGCTTAGTACAATATACAAGACTAGCTTAGTATATATGCCCAGTTTAAGGGGCATAAGATACTTACTAAAATATAGGTACTCGAGGATAATATGAGAGAGTCAGACTTCCGAAGTAAAGACCTCGTGGCTAAATAATAAGAGCCGCACGGATCGATATTCAAGGTTAAGCAACGCTTGCCGAGGTTAGTCTGTGGATGGGTGACCATCTAAACATATCGAGATTCCTCCGTGCCTCGGAAAGCACGTGAAGCCGTTGGAACAGACAATC
This sequence comes from Melanchra persicariae, assembly GCA_947386135.1. Classification (NCBI taxonomy): domain Eukaryota; kingdom Metazoa; phylum Arthropoda; class Insecta; order Lepidoptera; family Noctuidae; genus Melanchra; species Melanchra persicariae. Next base: position 3,718,353 of record OX376658.1, read on the forward strand.
TGTAATCAGTCATTACAGATTGTCAGAAGCCAGAAAATCTTACACACGTATTGCCACGTACCGTGTTACCTAGTGAATGGGTTGTGGATGTCTAGTAGGCAGCCGCTCCACTTATAATACTGATATTTAGCTGAATCCGGTATGATTGGGAGACGACCCCAATATACATAATTGGGAAAAGGCTAGGCAGATGAACTTCCGAAGTAAAGATAGAAGTATCTTCATTCCGTTGTACGAGTACCTACATATATATACAGGTACTCTTAAATCGCAATTAGTATTAGCTGTGCTAATGAAAGAGCTAACCCTGTTCACTCGATACTGAAACCACAACCACCTTCAAAGCAAAACAGACATGGCACACGCTGAAAAAACACTAGGAAATAAAAGAAAGAAAAACGCTACAAAGGAAAACATTGAGAAAAGGATACAGTATTGGTATTAATGTGGAAGACGTCTCAATGTCGGCGTAAGGAGGGGTGCTGGGAGATATCTGTGTCTGCTGATACCCGATGGAGTAAAGTTTGTGCACAGTACAAGCTATAAGTTCTCAAGACAAGTGACATTTTAGCGGCGGTAGCGTGGCGAAGGCCCTGCCATGGTTGCGAAATAGGTTGGAAACAGTCATCGTGGCCCCGAAAAGGGTACCTATTTGAATTTTGTCGAAAGAGTTACCGCGGCCCTGGAAAGCAAAGGGCACTACGAGGAGCACGGATGGGTTTTTGTCAGTAAGAGTCTGACACTCCTTTCCGCTCCGCCCAGAGTGGAAGGAGTCATTTGATGATTTCCCATCCTGAATAAAGGGGTATTTGAAAGAACGTGGATGAGTTTTAGTCAGTAAGAGTCTGACACTCTTTTCTGCTCCGTCCAGAGTGGAAGGAGTCATTTGATGTATTTCCATCCATAAAAAGAAAAGAAAAGGCGATTGTTAAAATGAATGGGATTGACAAACACTGTTTTATTGTCACATGATCAATACCTTATACTTTAGCATTTCAACAATCGCATTCGGCTAGTGGCAGTTTGTCTAGAGCACAATTTTATACTCACATAATCAGCTCCGTGCCTGGGACGTGGTCGGACCGAAATTCAAAAAAATGTCGGTTTTGTACTTTTTAAACGAACTCGTTCACACACGTGGTTGTCTGGTTCGTAATACGTACGTGTCGGACCTATATCCGTGCACATCCCGGGCACGGCACTGATATTTGTGCATCAACATAGTTGGCTATGTTTTGGCAATCCGTCTTTTTTGCTAACGAGAATTGGAGATGGATGACGTGCGCTTGGAAAGGTCTATATTCAGTAGTGGACTGCTGTATTATAATATATCGCCTGTGTTTCCCGAAGGGGTTAGTAGGGACTACAGCAGTCACATTTACCTACTAAGATTTTATAGCTGTCGACTCAGAGATGGATTGAACCCAGAACAACCAAACCTTATTTTAATAGGATTCTCATTCTCATACTTTATAGTTTTCAATAGCACATCTTTCACTATACAACAGACCTAAAAAACGAATGTTTTCCCCGTCCTTTGTTCTCAGCAGAAGATACACTGCCGTTCACACATGAGTGCCTCCCTTTTTAATACCAGCGAGTTTTCTTTAGTAAAGGAATAACGCGTTTTTGTAGGGTAGATCATACGTTAAGGATTAAACTTTAAGGTGAAGGAACTTTTTGTAGTTGCTTCCTTTGAGTTTTTTTTTCTTTCTTCAGGAATTTAATTTGATCAGGTGGTTATGTAATTTTGATGTTGACTGAAAACTGTTTAGTGATCTTTGTTATTTGGGGTTGGAGATCTTTATTAAATACTTTGGAGGGTTCGTGAATCGTCATCGTTCATCTGTACCTAACTAAGAATATTGTGTAAGATCTGTGCTATAATTTTGCTATACTGTCATGATTTTAATGAGGAGATCATGGCTTAATAGCTGCACGGGTTGATCGTCAAGGCTTGCCGGGGTGGGTCTGTGGACGGACGACTATCTTAACTTTACACTGAAATTCGAAAATAAGGATGGAGAAAAAGTTTAAATGACAGTCGTTACGGATTTTCAGAAACCAGAAAACTTTGACTCCAGTCTTGCCAAGAAGTACCTACCGTGTGCAGACTCCACGGGAAATACTGGTATTCAGCTGACTCCGGTTTTACTGGAAGCCAACCCCAATATGTATAATTGGGAAAAGGCTAGGCAGATGATGACTGTCATGATTTCGGTCAAAGGACCTTCTTCTTAAATAAATAAATCATATTAGTCCTATTTACGAAAGTGTATGACGATGGATGGATGTACTTCCAATATAATATTGGGAAAAGGCTAGGCAGATGGTGACTGTCATGATTTCTCTCACTGAATTCAAAGGACCTTCTTCCTAAATAAATCATTCCTATTTATGAAAGTTGTGACTCTTTAACGCAAGAACTACTAAATGGATGTGAATGAAATTAGACATACCTACATAATGTTTTTTATCCCGAGAATCCCTTGGGTAATTTTCCAACTTTCACGCGGAGCTGCAGGCAGAACCCAGTGCACTTTTAACCAGAACTTTTTTTGAAACGATATGATATCATCAAAAGACTTCTTCCGCTCTGGGTGGAGCGGGAGTGACAGACTCTTACTGACTAAAACCCATCCGTGTTCCTTCTCATGCCCTTTGCGTTCCAGATGCGGTGACTCCTTCGAATAAATTCTGCAACCCTGGCTTTACAAAACACTTAACAATAAGACAATGTTAATTTCGACAGGCCTGTTGGTCTAGTGGTTAGGTTACTGACTGCAAAACCGGAGGTCGTGGGTTCGATCCCACCCAGGACAAACTTTGTGTGATGAGCATAATTGTTTGTTCTGTGCCTGGATGTAATTTATCTATAATATGTATGTATTTATAAATTATATAAGTATGTATATCAGTTGTCTGGTTACCATAACACAAGCTCTGCTTAGCTTGGGATCAGATGGCCGTGTGTGAGTTGTCCCAAGATATTTATTTATATTTATGTATTTATTAATTATTATATAATACCTACTAAAAAATAAATGATTATCCCATTAGTAGGGACCACCTTAAGTATGCATTGTATTGTCTTCATGGCGAGTTTTTTTGCAAAATCTAAGCGAAAGATAAGTTTATGTATGTGAGTACAAAAATACCGGCCAAGTGCGAGTCGGACTCGCGCACGAAGGGTTCCGTACCATCTATAAAAACGGAGAAAAAATCACGTTTGTTGTAGGGGAGCCTCCCTTAAATATTAATTTAATTTTAATTAATTATTTATTTTAAAAGTAAATATGTTACTAAATATTCTGTGAATATTTCAAGCGTCTACCTGTTGCCGTTATCAATATCGAGCAAAAACATTACGTCTGTTAGATGGGAGCCCCCTCAAATATTTTTTTTATACTGTTTTTGAGTATTTTTTGTTATAGCGGCAACAGAAATACATCATCTGTGAAAATTTCAACGGTCTAACTATCACGGTTCTTAAGATACAGCTTGGTGACAGACGGACGGACGGAAAGCGAAGTTTTAGTAATAGGGAACCATTTTACCCTTTGGGTACGGAACCCTAAAAACCAGACTAATAATAAAAAAATAAAAATATAAGTCTAATTTCATTACTTAACCGGTCCCATGCTCTGAAGAGAATTAAAATACCCTAAATTGATCTACAAAATATTGTCAACGTTAAAATGGGTACTTTTTATATTCACAACTAACCATTAATTGTTTTAACGTGAAAATTATTTTTAAATTGTTGGAAAATACAAGATTATGATCAGAGTTCTGAAATATCTTCCAAACACTATTTTTATTCAGTACACAGGTATTTTAATGCTACTTAAATTCATTCAATTAAAATTCGTCACTAGGAAAAGGTGTTTCAGCAAAAAAATACATTCTACGAATAACACTAATTCTTTAAACTTATTTACGCACTTTAAACCATTTAAGTTCTAAAATAAAATAAAAATAGAATATATAATATAAAAAGAACAAACGACAACTTAAGGTAAAGTATCCGAATACACATTACCGTCGGCAACTTCAAAGAGATAACACCCGACGGCGGCACTTTGATCTCGCCGCCCGTCGGCAAAACATCTTTCATGTCACCGAGTTGCATGGTTATATGCTATTTCTTGACATAATTATTTTTATTTATAAATAAAATAGGGAGCAGTGCTATTATTGTGATTTGTTTTATAGTTAAAATAATGTTATTTGTCTTAATAATGAGCCTCCGTTACGAAAAACTCAGACTCTGAAGTTATCCAATTAGATTTTATTTAACCAAATTGCATATAAGACAGATCATCAGTCAAATAAAAATACGCAGTCCTTTAAAATGCAGTTTATTAAAATATCTTTAGACAACTTTAATAAATCACATTCATTCTTTCTAAATCTTCATTGTTGATAAAAATATTATATTTTGCTAACATCCGTAGGAATAAAGAATGAAATATTCGCTATATTGTTTTTTTCTTGTATTTGGGGATGATAGTGATGCGAATTTAGCTAAACATTCGAATAAATATTATTGTATAAAAAAGGAACTATCACAGCCCTTATTCTTTAGAAATTCAACTAAACCACCAACCAAAACGTCTCAACACTAAAATAATAAAAAAAGACCAGAATCCTTTTGTCTTATTCCTCAACCCTATCTCATACGACCCAGTTCTGGTGAACTGGGGTGAAAGTTCAGCCCTGGTCAAGGTGAAGGAGGCGCCCATTAACGTCTGCACTTAGAACAACTCTCTTGGCAACACCGCCTTAAGATTTATAGCAGGATTCGCTAGTCTTGATACTTGGATAATTAATTTTTAATTAAAAATTATATGTAGTGTTATTCTGTTACAATCCTAGCATAATAAATTAGGTGATATAGGAGTGAGCTGATAATCCCTAGCATCAATTAGGATAACAGCCCACTTTATGCTATCAACACTTAACTTTTCACGTTGAGTTTCTTTCCAGAACCGACCAGTTGTAAAAGAATTAAGAGAGAACAAGTTAACCAAATTGGTGTTTTTTTAATGTTTGCTGCAATGAAGACATTATAAAATAAGATTTAATATAGGTATAAGCGAGGGCTTAAAGTCTAAGTGGACACAGAAATTATTAACTAATTAGTAGTTTAGAATTTTCTGACTGCTGAATTAAAATCACTTACATGATCTGGATTTCGGAGTTTTCGTAGTAAGAGTACCTAAGTAAACCAATATGTTGAAAACATAAATAATAATGAATAAAAGCCAGTAAGTAACTCCATATTAAAACAAAAATTTGCTTTTTGTGATAATTTCTAGTTTATTTTGTATGATTACAAGCAGAAATGAATATTAAAAGAAAAAAACCATTAAAAACTCATGGTTTTGAAAACCAGTTCAGTCCGTACACAACCAAAATAAAGGCAGTCAAACTCATAAAAAACGAATCTACCAACAATTTTTAATCACTAAAAACCTCAATTTTAAAAATTAGCTCCCAGTATCAAAACGCAATGGTCGTCGTGCACAAAGTTGGCTAAGTATTAAGATAATGAAGAACAGCGGGGTCGAGCTACGAATTAAAACGAGGACGTGCGCCACTGCGGAGGTACCACCTCGGAGTTTCACGAACTTTACAACTTTAGTACTAACTGAGCGTTCGTTATTTGTGTTTTTCGTAAAGGGTTTGTCGCTCGTTTCATGTTTGTTTTATTTGACAAATGTATGTCAGTTTAAAAATAAAATTGACAGTTGACTGTCAGAAGAAAATTCTAATTAGGAAAAAAGTTTATTGGATATTGCTATAACTGTGAAAATTCCAATAAATATTTTTGTTCTGGCTCACGCACGGTACATGTACTTATTAGAATTGTTTTTAATCATCTAACGTTTTACAAGATAAAGTAATGTTTTATTGATGGTTACTGACTGTTTATTACACCAGCAAAAAAACTACCACATTGCTTCACAAACAACAAAAACAACGTCAGATTGAAAATCGAAACTATGTCTGAAGTGGTCCCGCCAGCATGACGAACACTTCTCTTGTTTATTTAATGAGTGAATCGGAGACTCGTGACGTCACTACTTCTTGAACATCGCACCGACTGAGACAGAAGATACCCCAATTAATATGCAAGAAAGAGAAGCAAGAAGTTGAATGAATAGGTTTTCTTAAGTAAAAGAAAAATAGGTACTTACTCCGCTTTCTTCTAATGAAATCGAAATGAAGATGTGTCAATGAAAGTTCAGTTTTAAACACTTTGAGAAGATTTCAAGGTGAATCGTCTTTGCGGAAAAAGTTCGTTTTTCTTTTACGATCTTTTTCTTTTAAAAGGGTAGTCGGAAGTCTTTGCTAAGTATTTTGTTAAAAAATTCTGGAGACCCATATTTTTATTCTGTGAAGTGTGTTTTTATTAGTCAGTTCGTAAAGCAGGTACAAACATAGTTCGCTTGTTTTTTTTATTTTTTCTTCGTTTTTTATTACCGATTCAATAGCTTTTTTTCATTACTATGTACATTGTTTATAAATGTTGTCCCGTGTCCAAAGAAACGAATTTTGTTTGTATGTAGATAATAATGTCTTGAGAAAGTCTCAAGATATACATCTTAGCTTTTCATGAGTAATCTTTATGTAATTCTAACTAATATATTTCTCAGTCAATATAAAAAACCGCGTTGAATTATCGATATAATTACGGTCTCGGTACACAACGTATCTTTTTTTCGAATTTTCTTCTAAATTTATGTTGATTTCGTTACCAACGCAAACCCATTTCACGATTTCTTTTTTAACATTCGTGTAGCTCGGGGTCGTATTCATAGTCTGGAGTTTGTTGCTTGGTGGTTTTTAGTCTTATATGAAGTTCGGATAGGATATGGTTTAATAGAACGTGACTGGTTTTATACCAATAGGAATAAAATTAGTATGTTGAAGTCGGCATCAATAAGGAATGGGATAAAACAAAACATCCAAAAACTGTTGCAGATAAATATATATAATATTCATGGCACCCATAAAAAAATAAAACGTACCTACACTTTTTGTTGTATATAAACCAACGCGTTTATTTTGTATTTGCAGGAATAAAATATTTTAATATGAGAAGTTGGCTTTGAGATCTTTCTGATATTTGAACGAGCATGTAAATTTTTCTTATGCGCCTTGGAACAGATCACTGTGAGACATAAGTTTTTGCTACGACCACGGTGCGTGGTCCGTTGTACTGTCAAAAATAGACGCAATGCATTGTAAAATAAGAATATGGTTAATTCATTTAATTTTTACAGAACGTTACACTAGGAATTTCTCCTGTATCGTGGGTGCGTTTACAAATATAAACTCACATACACAAACAGCCAGACCCGGAGCAACAATGTAGGCCATACAAATATTTAATTTTGTTCCCTGCGGGAATCGAACCCGTGACACGCAACGCAGCAGTCAATCGCTCAGCCACTGCGCTAACCGTGCCAATAATAATGATGCATCAATCTATTTATTTCTAATTCTATTTATTTTGTTCCGATTATATTAAAAAAAAGGTAGGTAAGAGTTAAAGATTGATTTTCTGTAGGTATACACCTAATATACAAAAAGAAACTTTAACTGCTAACTTACTAATTTTTTTCGATAAACCGTACATACTCATGTATTAGTTTCCTTATTTCTAAAAACTGTACTTACACCATTACTACACCAAAGTAAAAACAACCACCAATATATTTTATAGTCTTGCCTACAGATACGGCCCGAGCGTTTTTCATTAGGCTACGATCACATTAGGCGGGCGGACAGACGGCCGGATTATTGGATCCGACGGACGAAAGACTTCGATCCGTTGCCTTTTTTACTTTTTTTTCCTCTTTTTTTTCCCGCCAGGCACCGTCTGGAAAGCCTTTTCCACTTATTTATTGCTTATACGAAGCCCAAATTGGATATTTGTGAAAGGTTGAGTCGTTCGCCGATAGAAAATATTAGTTTTTTTTTTTCGTTTTAAGTATTTTTTTTTTCGGCGTCTGCATTTGTGTTTGGTATTGAGTTCTTAATGTGGTTGGGTTCTATTTGGTTTATTAATAAGTTGTTTTTGGTCTTTTTTATTTTTTATTTAAAAATCATGTTCAATTGATACAAAGACGGTTTTAAGGATTCTCTACCAGTTAACCTTTGAATATTTGTATCTCATAAGTCTTCCATGTCCTGTGTTAATTAATATATAATGTGAATAATTCCAAACCCATGCATGTCGACTTTGTCTCTGTCATCTCTGACCTAGACTAGATTCAGAGCAAACTTTCAAATAAAAAAAAAATGAATCTCACACTTCTTCAAAAAATATTTTATAACTAAAGAAAGAAAGAAAAATATTTAACAAACTAAAAATAAAACAATAAAATAAAATTAACGATGGGTACGTAGGTAATACAAATTAATTTAAAATAAAAATAACAAAAGCATCATATATATTCTGTGCGAGACCAAAAAGGTCCCTCAAGGTAACTCAATAATTTAAGCCTTTCGCCATAACTATTTTACACTAAAAAACTTCACCCAAACTAAAAAGTTCGAAACAGTAACGCGCCACCAACATCACACCTTAATTTGGGAAACCAAACCGCAGGCAGACGTTTTTAAGGGTTTGTCTCATTAGTGGCTGAGTGCCCCCTCTCGTCACATCGCTAATTAAAAGATTTTGATGCCACTGCGCATAATAGTTGCACGACGAAAAGTCGCAAAAAAATTGTGGTTTTTGAGTCGGAACAATAGAACGTGGGTTTTAATACATGCATGATGCAATCCTGTAAGAATTTTATTTAATTTGAATTTTAATTGCATGTTTTTGGGGCTCTATTTTGGACGAGCTATGTTTCCTATTAGATTATGATACGTACTTTAACTGCTGTTAGAATATTTATTGTATGAGAGTATGATTATCCAGGTCAAAGTGTAAAAATACTGTTTACATTATTTTTCTACTACGTGCTATAAACTTCTTTGCAAATGCTGTCAGCTTTTTAAAGTTAAAATGAAATATTAACTCAAGAGCTAATTTAATTGAAATAAATAGTTACTAAAAAACTTATTAGACAATGTTTTTACAAGCTAGTAGAGCTAACTTAATTATCATTGTGGAATAAGAAGCCAATACATCTTCACCCCTAACTTATAATCAACTGACAGCATCAACGTAGGTACTTGCACAAAATTTACGAAAAAAAAACGTAAAACACATTACACGCCGCGGAAAATTCGCCAAAAACTTATCAGGCGAAAGCCACGGCACAATCCATCATCATTATGCCAAAACTCGCCGAAATTCAATAAAAAAAAACTTTACGCCGACACCCCCATCTAGCGGCGGTGGCAGGAACTTCAACATCACCCCCACTATGCCGAGGGGTGGCAACCACCCCACGTCGTATCCCTTTTTTCTTCCCTCCACACCCTTATCCATACCTGAGCTTTCTTTATCCGTAGACCGAACTTTTTATTTCGTTCCGTCTCTCTTGCACTTATGGCAACACCGTCCAAATGTGACAGGCGATTATCCGTCTCGTTCTGTTGCAAAGAAAAAAATCTGTTTATAAAAATGAGAGCGTAGATCTGTTTGGGGCACGGCTCCATTGGACGTAGGGGTAATGTTTCATACACGGAGGGGTGTTTTTTATACGCGTTTGGATTGAAAAAAAAATGCACCCCAACAGAAGCCGAACTTCTTTTAGGTACCGTACCTACGGATATTCGTTTCGTTTCCAATTTCGATAACAAAGCTTATATTTTTTTTCATCCGCTTTTTCGCATTTCTTTTGTACGTCTCCTCGAAATAATTGTGCGGGCGGGTCTTAATTCGTTTGTGTTTTTCATAAATATCACAAAAGGTGAAGCTATAGTCCTGTATCTAATGTTCGTTGGCTCTTGTGTCTGAGATGTTCACATGCTCTGCTTGCTCCGCAAAGACGAGATTCATTAAAAATATGAATGGTTTCTGATTAAAATTGTTTGATCTGAACATGTTTGATCTCTTGCGTTCGAGATATTTACAATTACCATGTCTAAATTAGTATGAGGACGCGTCTTGTTATGTAAGTTGTTTGTTTAATGTATTGTAGGATCGGAGTAGAGCAATGATTATTTTGTTGCAAGGCAACGTGATGCATAGATACCTTAATTAAGACAGTTGTCAGTACTGTAGCACCAAAGGGCTCACCCCGTGGTACTTCATATAAATATTATAAATAAAACACAGTTTCAGATTGAACGAATATTTATTAAGGCCTAAAAATAATATTATTTTCTATTCCTAATTTAAAATACCATTTACATTTCTGCTGGACGCTTCCAAAGTTCCAACGACTAATTTGTCTGCCAGTAGTTGCAGCCAAAGAGTTTACAGTACACAGTTAAATTAGTATGATTAGCTTTTCATCATCTGCCTAGCTTTTTCCCAACAATATTGGGGTCAGCTTCCAGTCAAACCGGATTCAGCTGAACACCAGTATTTTACTTGGTGCGACTGCATGTCTGACCTCCACAGCCCATTAACTGAGTAACACGGTACTTCTTGACAAAGCTGGTTTCAGATTTTCTGACTCCTGACAATCCTTAAGGACTGACAAAGATCTTTGATTATGAATAATAATTAATAATTTTCCTTCAGCCGATAGACGTCCACTTCTGGACAAAGGCCTCCCCCAAGTGTCGCCACAACAACCGGTCCTGTGCGTCTAGCATCCATCGGCTACCAGCGACCCTCACCAGGTAATCGGTCCATCTTGTGGGAGGCCTTCCAACGCGGTCTTCCGGTACGTGGTCGCCACTCCAGAACTTTTTGGTCCCTTTTGCTCTGTCTACTGCAATTTTTCTTAATACGTACATATTTATATTTTTAGATAAAATACTACCAACGTAACTACTAACGTACTCGAGTGAGTCTATGTCTACATCGTCTATGTAATGGAGCCAAAGGGCTACACCGCGAGAAGTATACTAACACAGTGACCGGTTTGACTTCTTTGTAGCGGTTAGTGGGGAGTTCGGTCAGCAGTCCACAGTTACGGCTCGTTTTGATTGACTTGTACCGCAGGATATAACAGCAAGATGTGGCCATAGGCGATCACAAAAAGTAACGTGTTCTGTTCTGATTTTTTGAAGACTGCCTACTTTATCCCTACTAATATTATAAATGCGAAACTACTCTGTCTGTCTTACGCTTTCACGCAAAAACGACTGAACGGATCATCATGAAATTTGGCCGATATATAGCCTGGGATATGGAGAAGGACATAGGCTACTTTTTTTACGCGATTTCCGACATCTATGCGGGCGGAGCCGCGGGCAAAAGCTAGTTTACCATAAAATGGCAAACAAATTTTTTCTGTGTGAAATCATCAAATTTCTTCTCCCGCTCTGGGCGAAAGGGAGTGTCAGACTCTGACTGACTAAAACCTACCCGTGCTCCTTCAATATGCTCTTTGCGTTCCAGGGCCGTGGCAACTCTTTAGATGAATTCCGCAACCCTGGCAGGAACCAAAAACTGCACCGGCCATAAATCTTTACTGCCCTTGGTTCACTGGTGCTGTGGTGGTCCCGTTTTTACCCTTTGACACTTGGGGGAGGCCTATGTCCACCATTAGTCTTTCGGCTGATATGATGATGATGATGAAAACAAAACAAAAGCCATAGCTTTTTTAGCATCCACAAAATAACATTAACCAACTGCGACAAGATTGAGCAGAGGGCCAATTCTATTTCCATTCGCATGCTAGTCGCAATTTGTCAAAAATGTATGGAAAATTGAGGCTTTTTTGACAGCGAACGTTGCTTAAAAATTAGTGTAAGTGCAGGTGTTATTGAATGGTTACGTACTAATATTTTAAATTTATCCGGTTAGCCTGAAATCCGACAGCTACATAGTTCGAAAATAAACCAGGCAGATTTATACTGTATTTTAATGTTTTAATAATCTCTACAGAGAGAAACTGAAGTAGGAGTCTTAATTAGCCCCAATCCCTACTTCCCAATTTTATATTTTTAAATGCGAAAGTAACTCGGTTTGTCTGTCTGTCTGTTACGCTTTCATGCTAAAACGGCTGAACAGACCGTCATGAAATTTGACAGATATAATTATAGCCTGGGATACGGAGAAGGACATAGGCTACTTTTTTACGCGATAAACGACATCCACGCGGGCGGAGCTGCGGGCAAAAGCTAGTTAAAAATATATAAAGGATCACGAAATTATAATCGTCACATTGGTACTGAAAAACAAAATACCAGTACCTACCTATTATTTAATAGTTTTTAAAACCGTTTAAACGTTGACGTTCAAAAGTAGCTTATATAATATGTTTCATTTTATTCACACACAAAAGAACAGAGGCGTACCTATGCCTAGATAACTTCGACTTGACTTCGAAAGTTTTAATAATAAAGAAAAAAATCTAGAAGGCATGAATCGTATGCTCGATCAAAACCACGGGTGCGCACTAGTTAAGAGCCATAATTTAATCACCACAGCAATATTGTGTCCACTTAAGGCTGCGCCCCTACCATTTATTAGGGATCGGCCATTAAATACGCATTTGCATCGTGACACCGGTCAGAAGGTAATAAAATTAAAAGCTGTATTGCCTTCAAAATGAGCTATTGTTATGATATTTAAAAAAAACTGTCACACTGTCGTTTTAGCAGGTGCAACCCTTAAATGTATTTTGGTAATATTGTAATTTAATAAAGAACAAAAAAAACGTTGCATTTTTTCGTAGAAATATGTTTTTACAGCGTACCTACAGCTTTTTTAAATACACGATGTCAATTTGTGATTAAAATGTTGAACAAGTTTTACACCATTTTTAATTAAGTTTTCCAATGCCAGTTGTTTAAACAAACAAAATGATTGGTTAGTAGTTAGGTACTTGTTTTTGTTTCTATTTGTCAATTAGTTTAATTACAGAATTTTAAAATCATTAGTGTAGTTTTTTGAAACCCAAAGTATGACTGGTAGAGAGTATCATGTTGCATACAGTTCACCTATGTACCATCATTGTACGTAAAGATGAAATGAATGAATTAAATCAGATATGTTAATGTAACCTAAACATAAAGGAAAACTTGGTTAATGTTCTTAGGTCATGTAATGTCAACAGATACGACTACTCGGTAGGGATATTTCTAAATGACTAGTGGCAACGTAACAACAGCCGCACGTGCCGATCTTCAAGGTTAAGCAACGCTCGCCGAGGTCGGTCTGTGGATGGGTGACCATCGTAACATAACGAGACTCCTCTGTGCCACGGAAAGCACGTTAAGCCGTTGAGCCCGGCTGTAATTTGTTTAACTTTGGCAGTCGTTACGGATTGTCAGAAGCCAGAAAATCTGAAACCAGTCTTGCGAAGAAGTACCGTGTTACCCAGCTACTAGGTCGTGGAGGTCTGGTAGGCAGCCGATCTACGTAAACTACTGGTATTAATTTGAATTCGGTTTGACTGGAAGCCGGCCCCAATATAGTTGGGAAAAGGCTAGGCAGATGATGATGATTAATGTATGTAACTCTTTCACGCAAAAACTATACTTTTGTCCTGGGAGTAGTTTCTCTGGGACGATTCGACGCGCGAGAAGCCAGTGGCAGAAACTAAGAAAGTAAATAATTATCGTTACCTCCCTTCTCTCCACAAGAGTAGTGGTGAATGTATGATATCTCACATCTTTATCAATCTGTTGCATAAGTTAAGTTAGAAATTAAACTAAAAAAAACAAAGTGTTTATCCCACGTCGTTATTAATAATCTTTTCTGGTATTTACAAAAAATAAAATAAATTAGGTATTCCATATTATATGTTCGTTAAATTGCAAATATTTTGTTTTAGAAAACATTTATTTTTAAACCACCATGACAGTGACTCTAAATTTAACAAACCCATCTCTCAAAATAGCACGTGCTACAAAAAAAACACACACACACAAGTGCAACAATGCTACGTCAAAATATTACAAATATACATCCGAATTGAAAAGATCGTTTTACAATAAGCTGAATTGTTCCCCTGAATCAATCGATGCGATACAATACAATCGAATGGGGCGCTCACAATTGGATCGATTTTTAACACGAGTCAAGTGGTTTCTATTCATTCGATATTAGGATCGATCCATTGTCGATTGGAGTTAGGGATGTCGAAATGATTTGGGTATTTAGTCTTTTGTGTAATTTATAGTTGACGCCTCCTTGTTAAGCTTTGGAAGTGAAAATGATGTTAAATAAATGATTAGGTACCTGGGTACCTGACAATAATTGTATTGTATACCACTTAGTGATTGTTGATCTTTGGCCTCCGACAAAAAAAAAGTGTCGAGGTATCTCAAAGTGCGTAAAAACTTCGTATGTGAGAAAGATGGATGATTGTTAAATAATATTTTATGAAGTTTGTTTATTAAGCAGTTTGTTTATCTTCCGGCTCACAATTGCATCAATTTTAACACGAGGCAAGTGGTTTCCATTCATTCGATATTAGGATCGATCTTTTGTCGATCGGTATTATTGTCGACGGTTTTGGGATTTTAGTCTATTGTTTTTGTTTTTGGTTGCCTGGTTGGTTTGGACGCCTCCTTGTCAATGTTAAGGGAAATAGTGTAAATAAATCATTACCTGACAATTATTGATTGGTATTTCTTCCAATATAATTTGTGATCTTTTGGCTTCTGGCAAAAATATTATTTAGGTACCTAAAAACTATGAATGATTAGGTACTAAAGAATATTTTAATGACCGTGGAATCTTGTCGAAGAATGATTCCTTTAAAGATCACGTCATGTTATGCAAATTAAAAAAATGCAATGACAAATTACAAATCAGATACGCGATTAAATTAATGTCAATTTAAGAATAACTTAATCAGGAGAAGTTCCCAGGCGTATCTTCACACGAAATTTATTAATCCCAAAAATATTTGCATAAACTACACCACTGCAGTTTCGAAAAAATACAAAAAGTAACGAACACTTTATTAAAGAACTAGTTTATAATGAAAAAGTTCTTCAATTTCACTTCCTTATAAATATTTATTCATCAAATAATATGCAAAATACTGTAATTATAGGGTTAGTAAGAAATGGGTTAGTCGATTTGCATATTAACCCTGCAATGCCAAGTGTAAGAAGTACGCATAGAGCGATATGCAAAAGTGAAATAAAACCCAACGAACGTAAGTTGAATTTCGAATAATTTTAAAGGTGCGTTCTTAAATATAAAAATTCTTTTAATTTTGCAAATTTCACACCTTGAGCTTGGGGAAACGACAGGTTTCAAGACGATTGCTTTTAAAAATAAAGACTTGTCGCCAAGTGACGGTTTTTTTGTGTACTGTATAATAATTTTGTGCAATTTATGCACACCGCTCGTTAGACAATTAGCAAGCAGATGTCTGTTGAAAATTTATTTAGCTACTGGTTCTAGTGTGGGAAATGGGGTGCCTTCGTCTGTAATGCCCCGTTTATAGTTAATTTTATGCCACTATGTTTTATGGGCTCTTAGATAAACGTGTTAGACATATTGATACATTTTTTACTCCTATCGTTTTTAGTTTCTCATTAAGGTAGCACTGAACATAATACTATAATGAGGTCTGTTCGATAAGTATTTTGCAGAAAATTTAAATGGTAAGTCATTGATATTCTGCGGTGGTGGTCGAAATCAACCTGCGTGTGAATACGGCTTAAAAGTTTTAATGGAAATTGAGGATAGGATCAATATACAAAATTGATGCTATAGAAGCGCTACGTATTTCGATTAAAAAAGTACGTTTATGTTTTAGATTGTTTTTTGCACCCTTTACTTATTTCAACACACAACCAGATATCATTAAAATATACAACAAAAAATAACTATAAATTCTGTGCAAGCTTTACGTTTTTGACTCTACAGTCAAAACGCACCAAAAAAAATTATTCAAATCTCAAACCAAACATTTTTAAATACGTACAAAACAAAAAAAAAACAATGTCGCGAAAAAAATCAACGCACAGCTGCACCAATTTGAAAATAGAGCTAATGATTAAGTATTATTCATAACGTTACCGGTTTTAGGAAAAAAAAAAACTTAAAAAGGCCAATTTAATGATATGCGTGGCCCACTTTGAAAAGACAAAAAAAAAACAATATGGCGACGCGTTCTTGATTTGAATATGGGATGGTGGTCGCAGGGATATCAGTTACAGAATTCATTTGAATCACAACATCTAATGTCTATGGATAGATAGTAGTTTTTTGGCTGTGAAGTTATTTTAATGATAGTTACCCTTGGGAAGCTGATGTTAATTTATGCTAAAAGGTGTGGACGGGTTAAGTTACTTCCGTAAGTGGCTTTTGAGGAAGAGTGTTTGTAATATTTGTGTCCTTTTAACTAAGTTTATTTTCCGTAAAGATAATTTTATTTTATACAACAGACTTCTCCCAAGTCAGAAGTACTGCCATATTTACCTATCTATAAAATTTCGTTGAATTTTAATTAGGTGACAAATATTATAATAATTACATTTCAATTTATAACGTTACATTTATCTAAATAAATAAGCAACACTGAGTTATTATGTGAAAGAAAAGTAGCGATATAGTGATTCAGTTTTGACAAGAATCGATAAAAATGGAAAAGTACAGAAATCATATTAAAGTTGTCAGAAAATAAAGGGACCGTTTTGAAAGCTCCTGCTTTCAAAACGGTCCCTTTATTTTCTGACATTACTTTACTAGTAAGTATGAAAGAGACATGAAATAAATCTCTTTGTTGTATCCTGCTGTCTATTCTATTCTATTTTTATATATGGCAAACAAAGCCGATGTCGACTATTCTGCCAATGTCCAAAGTAGATTGGAGAAGCAAGTGTGCATTGTTTTACTAATGAATAGAGGGAGCGAAGATTCCTGCAGAAACTAATTAAATTCTTCAAACAATACAGATGATTACTATCCTGCTGTCAAAACAGGCCTTTTATTTTTGACAACTATACCTACATAGCTCGAAGGCAAATATTAAGTACATACATAATAAATGCTGTAGAACGGCGGCGTAGGTAAAAAAGGGGGTATTAAATGAATACCTAGACATTATTATGTTGTTAAGAAAAAAAAACTGCTATGTATTACATAATTAATAGAAGTGTATTGTAATTAGGAATATACTGAAACATGGTTAATATGCATTTAGAATTTTTATCCTTAAATAACACGAGGCGTAGAAATGCGTGACTTAATAAAATTAATTCTTGTTTACAGCTTAATTATTTTTAATGTAATAAAATTTTTAGTAATACCAGGGAAGAGACCTTTCACTAAGAGTGTAGTAAGTAGTTCTAGTAATAAATAATAATTATTCAGTCATGAATAATTATTTTAAGAATTTGGTGTAACATTCCTAATTTCTTCCAAAGGTTTTACCAACATGAAAGTCAGAAATAATCCGGACATGAATCCAGCATGGTCTAACCGTTTGCGATGTTTCATTTACATTCGTTCAGCAGTTGTAGCGTTTTAAACATCTGAACATACATTCAGACTTTCATGTTTATACCTAACTGTTAGTTTATGCCCGCGCTCCGCCCGCGTGTATGTCGGTGATCGTGTAAAAAGTAGCCTATGTCCTTCTCCATATCCCAGGGTTCTATATCTGCCAAATTTCATGACGATCCGTTTTAGCGTGAAAGCGTAACAGACAGACCGACAGACAGTGTTACTTTCTAATTTATAATGTTAAAAGTGATTGGTAATGCAACCCAGCTTGGCACGGGTTGATCGAATACAAGTCGGCATATTTTTTTCCGACATCTCTTACAATAACCAACGGATTTATGCCATTATACAAATAAATTCCTCATGAATCACTCAAGCCAGAGTGTGTTTCCTGATAGCTATAACCCGGGAGTCATGAAGTCAATAGTGATTAGGTTACTTCTAGGCAAGCGTGCTCCATCTTCGACCACATCATCGCTTACTATCAGGTGAGATAGTGATCAAGGGCGAGACTACCAATAATAATAATAAAAAAAACATTAGCGTAATGACTGTCATAAGTTTATCGCATTCAGACTTTCAGACAGTCAGACGTGGCGGGCCTATGTAATGTTCGTAACATTACATAGGCCCGCCACGTCTGACTGTAATGTCTAGAATAATAGGAATCCTATTCTCCGCTGATCTACGAGCTTTTTTTTAAATTTGCATATCAGATCCCATCATCGGTTCTAGACAGGAAATCTCAAACCCGATCTCAATATCACAAAAAAAAACCTACAAAAGATCTGTTTCATAAAACAAAAACCACGCAAAACCGAAAACGAAAACCCCAGAAGTGTAAATACGAAAATAATTATTCGAATTAACAACACAATTCGACACGGTCGCCGCTAAACCCTTACGATGCTGCTGCAATTTGCATATTTTTTTTCTTAAACGATTTTTTTTCTTAAAGAGCCTCCTGTGATTATTTTATGCCAGCACAATGCGAAATTATAACAGTTACGCGTTCACATGTTAATCAGTTTTTTGTTCGAAGCGTTCTTTTATTTAAATCCGTTAAAGTAATGTTGCCATCGTAACAGATGTTTTTGACACAATGAATTTATTTTTTGGTTTTTGTTCGTGCGGATGCGGTACATGTTGTGTTACGGTAAAAATAATGTTGCTATTGTTACTACTGAGATTGTGGGTATGTAATTGTCTTAATTTGACACGTTTTACTTAATTTTAACAAGGTGTTGTTGATAGTGATCACTGATCGTGTCATGAAAGTGTGAGATTTGGAATAAATGAACTTGACTAGTGAAACATTTGTTAGAGAAATTCTAGTTAAGACAAATATCTGCCTAACCTTTTCCCAACTATGTTCTGGGGAACTGGGTAACACGGTAACTTCTTGAAAAGACTAGTCAGATTTTCTGATTTCTGGCAATCCGTAACGACTGCCAAAGATCTACAAATAACAGCCGGGACCAACGGCTTAGCGTGCTTTCCATGGCACGGAGGATCTCGACGTTAAGATGGTCACCCATCCACAGCCCAACCTCGGCAAGCGTTGCTTAACCTTGATGATCTGTCCGATTATTTAGCCACGAGCAGTATAAAATTGATTTTACATTTTTAATACTATCAAATTAACAGTAGGTGCATAAAGCCAAGTCTGACACCTGAGGTCTCAAAATTACTGCATCAATGAAATACGGCGTATTACCATCAGTTGCAATAAATTAATAGGTTAATTTCAACAGTAAAATTGAAAGTAACAACAGAAGGTGACAGCGAACATTTATTGATAGTAATATTTTCATAAACCACAAAAAATAGAACTATTTTCAAAAGCCTAGTTTAATTAAGTGGTGGGAGACTATTTTATAGAGGCGGAGGTACTGTGAATTCCTCCTGAAAAAAAAAGACCTATTGAATATCATTAGAAAGACGATATTTCTAAAAAAAAAAACAGTTTTACTAAAACTGTTTGTTTGTGTGTTTTGTCGACGCGTAGGAGTAGGTACCAGTGCCTCAAGGCATCTTCTGGGCAAGCTCGCTTCATCATGGACCTCATCTATCGCTTTCCATCAGGCGTGATCGAGGTCAAGAGCTAGCCCATTCATGAAAAACAAATGTTTTTGCTATTAAGAAGGACATCGTCACCTTTTTAATAGCTAAATGCTCACTTGGAAACTGCATTTGGCGGCGGCATTGACATGGGAGTAAAACTAAAATTAAGAAGACCTCCATTTTACCGCAGTAAAGGACTTGCGATTGCGGATGTACTGATTCTTGCGGAAGGAACTTCGGATGGCAAAGTTTTGTTCCAACCCTTTAAGTCTATTATACTCGTAAATACATACTTTACGTTTATCGTAGTCACTAATGTAGAAAAATAAAATACTCAACGTAAAATTACCTGGATAGAACAACAACAAAATGCGAGGTTCGCATGAGCGATTTTGCAGGTGATAAAACCGTATTTTTTCAATTTTTATAACTTCATACGTCTGAATTATGTATTTTGTAAGTGAATTAATAGCATTTTAGTGAAAATAAAACTAGATGATGCGATAGTGGACAGTTTAGAGGCGTGGTAATTGCTACAATTATGTCTAACGTTAATCACTTGTAATGAAAGAGGGACAGCTTGATTTTTTTTTTTTTTACTAACTAGTTTCTGCTTGTGGCTTCACCCAAGCCTTTATCAGTTTCCAGGTTCCCATGACTGTACGAAAATTCATCAAACTCGATTCGGCTCGGCTATTTGAGGTAAAAGCGTAAAAAAAACTAACTCACTTGTGCATTTTTATATATATTAGTTGGAATTCTTCGAAGCAAGCGTGTTCCATCTTCGACCACATCATCGTTTACCATCAGGTGAGATGGTGGTCAAACGCGGGACTATCAATAGAAAAAAAAACATCATAAACGTGACCTTAGTTAGTTCAATATATTTTTTTGTAATTTTAGTATGTAAAAATTGTCAGTATTTCATCATCATCATCAGCCCATAATTTGCGGATTCATCATCATCATCATCATCATATCAGCCGAAAGACGTCCACTGCTGGACATAGGCCTCCCCCAAGTGTCGCCACAACCACCGGTTCTGTGCGTCTCGCATCCATCGGTTACCCGCGACCCTCACCAGGTCATCGGTCCACCTTGTGGGAGGCCTTCCGCAACGCTGCGTCTTCTGGTACGCGGTCGCCACTCCAAAACTTTTCGGCCCCATCGACCATCTGTTCTGCGTGCAATGAGCCCTGCCCACTGCCACTTCAATTTGGCGATCCTTCGGGCTATGTCGGTAACCTTGGTTCTCTTGCGGATATCATCATTCCTGATTCGATCACGCAAGGAAACTCCGAGCATTGCCCTCTCCATTGCCCTTTGGGTGACTTTAAGCCTTCTGATTAGGCCCATTGTGAGCGACCACGTTTCGAGTTCATAGGTCATCACTGGCAACACGCACTGGTCATAGACTTTCGTCTTGAGACACTGTGGTATGTGAGACGAGAAGATACCGCGCAACTTCCCGAACGCCGCCCATCCGAGTCGGATTCGACGGTTGACTTCCTTCTCGAAGTTAGCCCTACCTAGCTGGATCGCTTGTCCCAGGTAGACGGACTCATCAACAACTTCGAGTGCAGAGCCTCCAATCTTGATAGGAGTGGGTGCTACATGGGTATTTACCATGACCTTGGTTTTGTCCATGTTCATTTTAAGACCCACTCTTTCGGAAGCTCTACTGAGGTCATCGAGCATTGTACTGAGGTCCTCCGTGGTCTCAGCCATGACGACTATATCGTCGGCAAATCGAAGATGAGTGATGTACTCGCCATTTGCGGATTAAATAAATTCAAATAAAAATGTCTTCTTATGAAGATGACAAAGAACATCTTAGATGTATTGATGTGGGTTTTCTACTTACATCAATACATCTTTTCAAAGAACAGGTTTCAATTAAAGTTCTATTCATTCACTGCTTGAGATTTCGCTCACAGCCTCACTAATAATACTATGGCCATCGTTTCCAAACATTTAGAATAGTGTTGAAACCACAGATCAATAAAACACTGTGTTGTGTAGTGTTTTATTTATTCGAAACAGAAAGATACTGGCTATCCAATGATAGCCAATACCTTTATTATGACAATATTTCGAGAATCCTCTGTGTCTCGTAAAGTACGTAATAGTTGTCAAAAAATAAAAGGCCCGTTTTGACAACAGGATACAACAAAGAGATTTATTTCATGTCTCTTTCATTCTTACTAGTAAAGTAATGTTAGTCCCGGCTATCATTTCTAGATATTTGGCAGTCGTTACGGATTGTCAGAAGCCGGAAAATCTGACACCAGTCTTGCCATGAAGAACCGTGTTACCCAGTTACTGGGTTGTAGAGGTCTGGTAGGCAGCCGCTCCACGTAAAATACTGGTATTCAACTGAATCCGGGTTGACTGGGAGCCGATCAAAATATAGTTGAAAAAAGGTTAGGCAGATGATGATTAATATTATTAAAGACATTGTATAGTTGATGTGAACCGTAGATTTATAATATTCATCTAAATTTCGCAGTGGAAACAGCAAATAAAAAACGCCGACGTGTCCAAGAATAAAGTGCACAAACACAACAACCAGCACAGCTATTTAATATTTCAAATTAATTTCTCAGAAAAGACAAGTCAAACAAGTATAACAGAGCAAACATTGTACGCTTCCCAACAGACGTAACAAATTAAACTTATTATTTCACCCACAAACAAACAAAAAGTAGGTTGCACTCCTGTAATCCTTTAAGCGTCATACTTTCAGAAGTAGATTTTCATAACACGAAAACAAAAGAACTTAATAAAGTTTGAAGAGAAAAAGTTTCAGAAACGCAGACCCTACCCTTTATTTAACCGCTAGAATATTTATAAGATGAACCGTCTGCAATTTGTCCCGACTAAAGGTACTCGTACCTAATACGCATAAAAACTGGAATTCATTATGGTCGGAATCATAAAAAAAAACTGGATTAAAATAGTTGCGTCCGCATCGAAAGGGTTAAACGTCATTGAGTGTCGGATTGTGATTTGTGGAAGACGTGCCTGTGTTTAAGTTTAGAATATTAGTTTTGTAAATTAGGTTTGTAAAAGTTTTCTTTCATGTGGTGAGTGTAACTAAAAAGATTAGACTTCGGTGAGTGATATTATCTGGTGACTAAAAGACAAAGCCTGAAGAATCGCCAATCATAGATGGCAATGGCAGGACACATTGTTCGCAGAGTGGACGGGTGGATGGACCGGAACACGCAGCGTGCGTTGGAAGGCCTCTCCCAAGGTGGATTGATGACCTGAGTACCAATTCTACTAATTTTCAAGCAACGTTCTCATTGGCATCTCATCTGTCAAAAATGTATGAAAATTAAGGCTTTTTTGACAGTTTGACATTGACTTGCGAATGCGAAAGTGGTTTATAAATAAGAAGAATTGGCCCTCTGGTGAAGGCAGTAGGTATTTGCTGAATGCGAGACGCACAGGGCCGGTGGATGTGACGACACTTTGGGGCTATGTCCAGCAGAGGTATTGCGGTTGAAATGATGATGATCAATATTATGAAGAGGGCTGGCGTGAACTGTGTCCAAAAGCCCCTTAAAATATAGATTAAAAAAAAAATATTATCAAGAGGTAAAGTTTGTGAGTTTGAGTTATCTCCGAAATTACTCCTCCGTCTTTGTCAGGTAAACTGTAACCAACTATTTACCATAAATCATCTTATGACTCCTTCTGCTCTGTGCAGAGTGAAAGTGAGTATCAGACTCTTACTGACTAAAACTCATCCGTGTTCCTCATAGTGCTCTTTGCGTTCCAGGGCCGCGGTGACTCTTTCGAACAAATTCAACTCAACAACCATAACAACATATATAGCTCAACTGCCATAGGCTTAGACCCCGGAAAATAAACAGCGTCTGCGAGATAGGCCACGAGAGTGCAGCTGGAGGAAAAAGCTAGTATTGTCTATACCTGTAACATACAGGGTTATTTGTAAAACACCAACAAGCTTTCAGTGGATAAAAAATCATCGTCAAATCATCATTATCATTGTTAAATTGTGAACTTGATTAGCACAGGTCTTTAGCATAATTTACTACGTAAAATAGTCAGTTTACAATAAACGCAATGCTGGGACTCGGGCCTCATTCCTGAGAGAGGGAAAGGGCTGCAATCCCGCGGGCCCAATATTGGGTTGGAGGAATTAACACGAATACTAAAATGTGCAACCAAGCTTGTTTGTCTTTTTTGCAGACCGTAAGAATGGCGAATTCTTTGTTATTATTGTTTTACGATCGCTACCTAATAGTCAGTATTATACATACATAGGTAGTTGTCGTGATTAATTTGAAAACAACTTATTTATTTCAATGAACTCATTTGGACATCTAAATCTAAAATTCCAAAGAAATAAGTACATCTTTGCAATATTTAGAAGCCTGGTCTGTCTTTCGTCTGATTTAGATTTTTTTTACCGAAAGAAAACTATCTTTGAGTGCCTTTTTTAACAGAAAAGTGCTAACTTCCCGTGGGATATGAAATAATTTAATAATAATTTAATAATTTATTTATTAGCACACACACAAGTTAATTCACGTTACCAATTCACACATGAGGAATAAAATTAAACCAATATCAGATACAACAGAGGTGGCCACGGGCCCCAAACTAGGCACAGCCTGTATCTTGGTGGCCTAGAAATGGGAATAGAGCCGCGGGAAAATGATAGTTCTACACCTTACAAAGTAGTGAACTATGATCTCCGGTAGCAGCTCGAACTTTCTCTTAGGGATGATTCCTGGTTAAAAAATATAATGATTCTATTTCTAGTTCGTCAGTTAGATTATCGAAAAATATTGGAAATCTATCTGACGGACTAATTAATTTTTTTTAAGTCTTCTGCCCTATTCTCTCGACCCTTCATTATGCAATATTTCACCTACTAGTACATTGCATTTTTGCCTAAGTGAGAGACACTACTTCAAAATAAAAAAAAGGTAGCGATTAAAAAAAACTTTCCGCTTGAGCTCGTTCGAAAAGTTTTCAACCAAGCAGTGACTAACTGAGTAAACACTTTAGCATGCAAACGTGCTTTTTTCACTGTTCAAATAAAAATGTCTCATTATTCTGTTTGGCTAAGAAGCCTATACAAAGCATTCTACCTCGTATATAAAAACCCGCATATAAAATTGAACGCATTTTTAGTAAACACGCCTCGTGAGGGGAGAGAGGGCGCGAGTGGCACAGAGGGTCGGAGTAATGGCTGCCGAATGTCGCGAGAATCCATTTTGTTCCTCCCTACCCCCGTTTGGTGGTAAAGTCGCGTTAGCGGTTGTAGTATATGTGAAATTTTCAGATGCTTCATGTCAGGTGGTTACAAGAGTGGTCATATTATTTTATTTCTTGTCAAATCGGTCGAAACATTCTGTATTTATTAACGTTGCATTCACGATTTGGAAACAAAACAAGAATACATTAATCTGTTCATTCAATATTTCGGAAGTGCTATGACATGACATGACATACACCATGGCATTATTACTATCATTATAGGTAAATGACGCAGATATCACAAATCAACTCACTTTATTCCGCGGCTTCACTCCCGTGTCGTATACCACCAGAACCAGGCGTTCTGAGTGCCATAAAATTTGCGGATAGTATAGTATAGCTAAAGAATGTTTAAGAATTTTTGAAACTTAAAAACTTTTTTTTCTTATTATAATAAGCTGTAGCGATTGACTGGAAAGTTACGGATTTTGTTCGAAAGAGTCACCGCGGCTGGCACGCACAGGGAACTAGGAGGAGCACGGATGGGTTTTAGTCAGTAAGAGTCTGACAGTCCCCGCTCCACCCAGAGCAGAAGGATTCGTTTGATGATTTCCCATCCGTAAAAAAAAAATTGACTTGACTGAGAAAACTGGGACTATTAACTCTTAATCCGTCCAAATAACTTTTCATCTAAATATTTTACATATACTACAAAAGTGAAGTCGCTCTAAGTATTGGATGCGTGCTAACAGCTAACACGGGGGTAGAGGTAGAAGCAGAAATTATTTTTACTCTTCTTGCCGTCACTTGTTAGCAGTGCCCCTGCCTCCTCTGTGATCGATATTCACGCGAAATCATAAATATTAGGGTGATGTGGGCCTTTGAGGCACACTTCGCGATTTTTATTTATGTGGATAGGTAGGTACCTATAGTTATGTAACTGTTGGGATTGACGTAAAAAACTTTGCTGCGAAAGTACCTACGCAAGGATTTTTCTAGCGGCTTCGAATAAAATACGGGCCTTATTCCAAATCATATTCTTTAACTTGACTAAAGGTGTAGTCGAATCATCAAACTGGTAGAAATTGTTAGTTATTAGTTGTCATAAATCGAGCGACTTTTCCTTCGGCATCTTAGTCGATTGAAGTTATTTCAAACTGGCTTGAAATATGGCCATTAGACGTTTTAAATTAGCATCCAAACATCGAGTTAACCGAGAAAAGTATCGAGTTGTGGAGGTCCAATAACTAGCGTCTTAGTGTTAAATATTGGTATTCAGCTGCAACTGTTTAGACTGGAAATTGCCCCTAAAATACATGTAGGGCATTTTCTTGAAAGAGTCACCGCAGCCCTGGAACGCAAAGGGCAATAAGAGGAACACGGATGGGTTTTAGTCAGTAAGAGTCTGACACTCCCTTCCGCTCCGCCCAGAGCGGAACGAGTCATTTTTTTGATGATATTCAATCAATGTTAAAAGGGATTATCTTGGCAGATGATAATTAGATTATAGAATAAGGGTTAAAACTGACGTCGAGTACTATTCTTATAGTAAATACTAAAGTACGAATATTTTCAAAAGCACACGGCACAAAAAAGATATACCTACTTTACATAATTTTATACTTTATCCAAAGAAAATACTAGATATTTCTTGGACTATGAACAGAACCACCCTAAAAAGTAAAACCTATTAAGTAACAATTTAAAAGATTTTATAAAACTGTAATTAAAACCTATTAAGTCATCGTTTCGTCACTTCAAACCGCCATTTATCTATAATTAACACTGCACTGCGGGACAAAAAAAACGGCCCACCTCACAAAATCTAAAAACTCTTAATTGGCTCAACATTAATACACTTATAAGGAACCGAGCTGTCAAATTAGAAATACCCCGTGGTGGAATTTTTCGCCCTATCATCGCGTAGCCCAGTCGATTAGACCCAATTAAATGGAAACGTAATTTTGTGTGTTATTGTTCTCTGATAAAGTTTTTCTGTTGTAATAAAATTTCGCTTCCCTTAGGCCCTTGTTATGGCAGTGACATCTTATTAAAATTCAGCCTAGGGCCGGTCCATGTTTCTTTCTTCGGTTTACAGTGGCGGCCGATGGTAATGGTATACTTTTAGGAAAATTTTGCTTAGAGGTTATAAAGTTTTTAATGACATCTTAGAATAATAGGTTTTTACGGTACCTACATTTATGTGAGTAAGTGTATGGTTTTTTGATTGGCGTTAATAATTTATTCAGTACATAAAGTCGTATAGTAAACACACAGTTAGCTGTGATTATGTTGATGTAAATTAAGACGTTAGGGATCTTATCATAATTTTGCATTGGAGCCCCAAAAGATTTAGAAAGTAGCTTATTTCGGAACGACACCGATGTTAGTACATAAGTGTTGTAGGTATTGTTTAAGGTGATTTTCTCTTGCTCTGTCTTGAATAGCGTTAGTTTGCAAAGCTCCCAATTGATCTTTGCTCGAAATATTTCTCTGATTTTTTGGCATGGTGTGGTTTATAATGTGCTATGCCTACTAAAAGACGCTACAACATGTTTGTCCGACACTGTAACATGTCACCTTTAGACCAATTTCGGGATTCCGTTTTTCGCTTTGTATTTCATTTCAATAAACGCAATGTTGATAAGTAGTCAGTTGGAAATATTTTTGTTTTTTCCACCTTGCCTTTTCTTTACAGGAATTTGTCCTTTATCGCTTGTTGTTAGGGCTTTTTGTCCTTTGAAGGTTGTGACAATTGTATTATACATTTTCCTAATAACGTGGCAGGGTGGGTCAAAAAGCGAAATTGGTTGTTATTTGAAATAAATTTTATATGAGATGTTCTAGGTACGTCCCCTCCGTTTTCGAGTGGGCTTCTGTCTCGTTTTAGATCCGTTTTGTGTTATTTTTTTCGAAGAATTTTGTATTTAATTGTTTTGGGGAAGATTTTTATTGAATTTGAAGGTATATTATTTTATTATATATATGATACCTTTTCGCTTTTGCCAACTCTAAATGTAATAATTGTAGTGGTTGCATTTTCAAAACAAATCTTTGCTGTAAATTTAGAACTGGCATTAATGGTGTAGACTGAAGAAAAGAATATTATTACTATTATAATTATAAACGAGGCGTCTATTTTCCATGATTGAATATCTTCAGTCAGTATATCAGTTCAATGGTAGTGTACAGTTTTCTTTAATTCTAAATTCGTAAAAGACCTAAAAATCGTAAACGGATTGACTCACATTATATTTTTATTGATTTTATTAGTATTAAAACCAGAAATAAAGACTGTCCTGCTGTCCTGAATCGACTTCTATCGTGATCCTTAACGTTCTCTAGTAATGAAAAATGCTTTATAATTTATTGTTCGGGTATCTACGAAGGGATATTAGGGAAGGGTCAATGCACTTTATTGCAAGTTTATCTGGCGGCTACCATAGCTTAATTTTTTTTGTCTTTTGACAATCGTTGCGAGACTGTCATTTTGTGGTCACAGAGAAGCGATAGTTTATTCTCAAACATGAACAAAACAGCTTCTTCAAGTGTTCAAGCCTACCCTGTACATGATTACCGATACTAAAAAGCTACTTATCTCCTACCATAGAGAATTTCTGCACACATCTGTGGGGGAGGCAAAATACCATTAATAACAGGATTAGGGGGCGAAACAGAAAGAATAAATTGGGAGGAAACCGCCTTAGGGGGCGAGATTTATCGAGTATTTAGCATAAGTTCGACTGCGATGCTTCTTTCATTAATTTTTCATTGGCTCTTGGTTCCTATTTTGGGAATCGGGTGATCTTAAGGCGATTACAGTAAAGTTGATTTTTGGTAAAGAATGTTCAAGTTATTGCGGGGGAAACCTCTTTGTATAATTATCGAAACGGAGGGCTGTGTCATGGACCAAATATACCTACTAATCGATACCGGAATTACTATCAGTTCACGTAAGGGACATTTACCCAAATTACTATAACGTACCTTACAGATTTTAACATACGTGTCATTTACCAAAACTGCATTAATGTCACTTACGTTGATTGATTCTCCTGGCATCGTAATACTTAGCTAGAAGTAAGCAATTTCAGACCATAAGGTTCAATTTTCACGTTTACGATGTGAAAATGCGATACAAGAGTAGATGAACAGACTTTTTTTTTTTTAGTTTTTTTTTTTTTTAGTTATGACCACTAGCAAGTTAACACACTTTGGATATCAACTGCTTAACTGGACTAACCTGTGGTGGCCTCAAATTAATTTAAGGCCCCCAGCCAAGGCAACAAAACTAGCTACAAGCTAAAAACTACTGACCGCTCGCTAACTTTCTCATTTACAATATTAGTGTGGATAGTAGCCCACTGGTATCGGGAACAGGGTCAAAGCTACCGGTAGTCAGGGCGTCTGAGAAAGGAAGGAACCTCCTTAAAATGAGAGCAGTGTCTTAGTACTGCTTTCTGAATACAACCCTTGATCCAGGCAATCTTTCAAAGATTTCGAGGCTTGTGATTATAAAGCCATTACTGTCGTTACAATGATCGCTGAGTCCACATCCCACATGTACAGTTCTCGTCAAATAACCGTCTGTAGACGACCTCATGAGCCAAAGTTATAATCTACTTGAATTGATCATCTTTCACATTACTTAACTTCATTGTTTAAGTGCAATAATTTATTGTATCGAAATGACAGTATTTCTACTGACATTTTTAATCCAATAAATTCAATATCTCAATTACTATATCTACTTACGGTGGTCAATATTAAGAAAAAACTACAACTGTGCCCTTTCATTATCGCTTTCTATTAATACTAGTGACAAAGTAACACATCCCTTTTACTTTTATCTACGAAATAAAAAGCGCTAAACGGTTAACAAAGGGATGGTTGAAGTTAAACAATTCGTTAACAAACCGTTTAATATAATTTCCTTTAAACATCTCAATCGCTGCAAAGATTGGTGTTAATCAAACCGGTCGTACACTGCGGATGGATTTATATAGAGCTGTTCATTCATTTATTTAAATTAAAAACCGGTAAAGTTCTAACCTGGCTCGGAAAAAAATCTTTTCATTTTCAGTTTAATAGATAGAATATTCTTTATTATACTTTTTTTAAAAAAAGAAATTGCCCTGTGTAAAATTAAGACGCAAATCAAGTGATGCGTTTGGCCGAACAAAAATCATTCAACCAATCACAAATGAATAACGAGAGTTTGACAATATGTCACAATAATTTTTTGATCTTTTTCGTTCGGGGAATTGAGAATAAGTTTGTTTGTGAATGACTTTTTTCTTTTTATAAAAATCTGAAAATTACAGAAACCAAGATCGGGTATTTTCCACCAACTAGTTTAATTTCACTTTGCAACTTCGGAGATCAATTCAAAAAGTATTTATTTGTATATTTTTTATCATTACTCCGAAACTATTCGATAATATGAAATAATGATGATGATGATAATGGCTTTCATAACAAAGCCTTTCATAATAATAAAATAATAAAATAAATTATATTGGTTTTATTTGACACTATTCTGTTGAAGATACACAACGGAACGATTGAAAGTTGTCCCATTACGCTGTCAATATCCACGGTTGACTAGAAAAAGTACAAAATAAACGTTGACAAGCTAGTGAAAATTCAATTTCAAACTGGTGCAACAGGTTCGAAAAATGTTGCCGTGAAATTGTTTGATGTTTGTGTGTTGACTTGTCCATGGTATTTTAACTGTCAACGTTTTAACTGTCGTTCACTACTTTACAAAATCTATTTACGACACTGATGTCCCATCCAATTGCTTATCATCTGAGGTTTTTGGGCTAATTAACAGTGTATATCTAACGGAAAGAGTTTGCCCGATTCCTTAACCAGCACCTATTTACTCTTAAATTAGTTCAAAGAGTTTCTACAACATATTTTTTTTCTGTTTCAGGTTTCAGAAGTGGAACAGAACATTAAAAATATTTTCAATACACTGTATAAATAATAAGCTTAAATGATGAGTAATGAATGATACTCGTAGGTACATACCTTCCACTCTAAAAAAGTCTCTTAACTTCAAAATATTTGGGATTTACAACGTCACATATCGGTGGTGCATGTCAGTCCCATACATTTTTTATGTTTTGAAATAATTGTCGTAAGCCTTCTTAATGATTACCAAATCATCCTTAAATTCCATATTCAAACGAAACCGTGAAACCAATAAATCAATCTTATCCAAATAACGGGCTACAGCATCTCTATACAAATAAAAATCAAGAAAGAAAGACAAAATCGCGCCAGCTAATTGATAATTACCAAGCATTAGTGCCGTGCCAGTGAGGGGGGTCGCAAAAATTGCACCCCCGGGGGGTCGCAGCGGTTACGACCCCTAACAGGTAAACGATGATTGGTAGAACTCGCTTCATTTAATTTCTTCACGTAATCTTAGATTTCATCGTTCGCCTGAAGCAAACCTTTGAAAGATGGAACATTAAAAACGTTAAAGGATTGCGTCATTTATTTGACCGAGCAGTTGTGTGGGAGGGAATTGGTTGTCATGATTTCTAAAGGTAGGTATTTATTCGATGCGAAGGAATAAGGAACACGTCGTGAGATGTGACATGTTCTGAGTATTAAGTAGTTAGGGTTAATGCAATTAGTAGATTTTTTTAGGAACACCAATTTATTAATGTGACCTCTGCTCTGTTAAACATTATTCTAATTTATGATCTTAAAAAAATATTCAATTTGACATTCATCATTTTAGTTCTTTCTTACATGAAAAATATAACCGAATTGTGAACTTCCTCATTTTTCGCAGTCGGTTAAATATAGCACTTACTAAATGTCCCAGCCAAGGAGATCACTGCTGTCTGCATAAGGTGTGTTTTGCCGTTTAGATCCACAAGACATAAATTAGTAAAGATAATAATGCATCGAAATAGCTCGTGCCAGCGACATCGCACGCGTGATAGTCGGAATTATTGCAAGGGAACATATTCCCGACGTCAAAATTCCTGGATCTATTCCTGGATGTGGTCTACCCGTGTGCCATTTTTATCAAAATCCGTTCAAACGTTACGATGTAAAGAAGTAACAAACCCACAGACAGACTGAGTTACTTTCCAATTTCTTATATTAGAATAGATTGATCGTTTCGCAAAAAAAAAGCCTAACAACGATTCAAGTAAACCCCAACGCTAATCACTAAACTGAACATCAAAAATCAACACGATTATCTTTGCCAATTTTTCCGTAAACCACAGCACAATTACATAAAGTTTTTTATAAATCTTCGATTTACATCAGCCCCAAAGTTTAATGCGGGGCGGCACCCCATGCGGTGGGTATTTTTTCATTTTCATCATGACGAAACTCCATTTTTTTTTTAGTTTAATCAAAAGTGGTGCGACACGCAATGTGGTGTGCGAATATTTGGGGGTGGGGTATCCGTGTCAGGGTGGGTAGCGCCGAAACTATTTTTCGGGTTTCCATCTTGATTTTGGTATTAAAATACCGGGTTGGTTTTTCCGTTCAGCTGTAAAAATTGGGTAGTGGATTTGTTTTATATTGTTTGATTTTTTGACGAGTCTTCGCTTGAGTCCAAAATTAATTAGGCAGACCAAAGTCAAAGTCAAAGCATTTATTTCAAATAAACCAATCACAGGTACTTTTGAATTGTCAAAGTCTAGTCAAAAACATGAAGCTATTTGCACGTTCCAAAGCGTAGATCTCTATGGAGAAGAACGTACAAGAAACTCCATGGACACTCTTTTAAACCATTTTATGTTTTACAAAAATCCTGGTCATATCTATATGTGAGAACAATGCAAAGAAAGGAAAAAAATAAAAGTATTCCAAGTATCCAATAAGTATTAAATATAGAAATAAGCCAGTGACAGCTAAGATATGACCAGTCTCCACTGACGGCGCCCGTTCACGAACATGACGCGTGCATCAGCACCATTCAGCTCAACCATTTTGAAGGGAACCGAATGATCAAATACACGCGCCACCATCAGCGAGACATTCTAGCGAGCATGACACACCCTCAACTGCCCCTGCTCACTCATGTCAAACAAGGAAACCATCTATATTATTAACAGTATAGGCTCCATGGTCCTCACATTACAGGATTTTAAAATAAAAAATGCTTCTACTTTATATAAAACTATGTATATCAATTTTCAAAAACGGAAAAAGAAAAGTAGTATTTAAAACATAACATAAGAAAAGTGGAAATTTTTATTAGTCTACACAAAGAAGGGTGAGCATCTCTTCCAAATATCTTAACCAGAGGAACCAAGCGGCTGAGACTGTGGAGCAGGACCGGCATTTAGCCAAGACCACAGACCCGAAACACAGAAAATCTCTACTTGATAATTTGGTAAGCAACTTTTATTCATATATTCGCTACTCAAGTTTTTATATAACGTAAACTCTTACTTACTAAACCCAATTTTAATATTAATTTGTTAATGTAATATAGAATAACTGAAAAAAAGAATTTGAACTGTGTCAAGTAAATGTCTTATATCTTATAATGAAATTTATCTACTTGACTTGAGAGCCAATTCTATTCATTTTTAAACAACGTTCGCATGTCAATCGCAAACTGTCAAAAAAGTCTTAATTTTCATACATTTTTGACAGATTGCGATTGAGATGCGAAAATGGCACTCAGTTCAAATTCTTTCTTTCAGACTTAAAATTATGTAATCGATTTTAAGTTTTTCATCCCGTTTGATATGAAAATCTAAGTAACAAGTTTAAATAATAATATTATTTAAGGATTTAATTGCACTCTCTCTATCTTTTCTCATTAGATAGGTTCACATATTGATCCGTTTACAATGCACATTTT
Organism: Melanchra persicariae; assembly: GCA_947386135.1. Taxonomy (NCBI): domain Eukaryota; kingdom Metazoa; phylum Arthropoda; class Insecta; order Lepidoptera; family Noctuidae; genus Melanchra; species Melanchra persicariae. The sequence continues at coordinate 3,752,012 of OX376658.1, forward strand.
ATATAGACTGTGTTCTAATAAATATACCTTTTATAATTATTACTGATGTCTTTCAATAAATAAAAAATGTACTCATACATTCGTAATTACTTTCATAAAAAAAATTATTAATATAACGAATTATTGTAATTATGTAACTTAAACCATATTTGTATGTAAACTTCAATTTAATTACTTTTGTGTTGATATTTAGACGTGTATGAGAAGGGAAATGTTTTGCAAGTGATAACGTTGTATTAAAAAACATTCAGCCTTTGTGAATAAAAAATAAAAGCTTCTATAACCCGCTTCTAAGTCCCGTCATAATTGCATAATTATAAGTTTGTATTATTATTTATCTTATAATATTATAATAATATGATAATATTTTGAATGCTATTTATGTATTGTTTCATCATCATCATCTGCCTAGCCTTTTCCCAACTACATTGGGGTCAGCTTCCAGTCAAACCAGATTCAGCTGAATACCAGTATTTTACGTGGAGCAGCTGCCTACCAGACCTCCACAACCCATAAACTGGGTAACACGGCACTTTTCGGCAAGACTGGAGTCAGATTTTCTGGCTTCTGACAATCCGTATTATGTTTTGTATGTTTTATTTAAATACATTTTTGTAAACTTAACCGCTGCGGCCCCGACACGTGAAAATTCCCAAAAAAATAGAAATCATATGTAATAGGTCAATAAACATTAAATTCGCGATTAATTCGCGACACACCGGTGTGTCGCCGGGGCCGAACTTATAACTTTTACACACGATGTCTACATTTATTTTTATTTGACTTTTGATTTCTATAGAAATAAGCATTACCTTTGTACACATTTTTCTGTTTCCTTCTTCTTACCTTTTTATATTAATGTCTATTATAGGTACTTAAATTGTTAAATAAATAAAATTCAAATTCATCAAATTCGGTTCAGCAATTTAGACTTGAAGCGTATGAAACAAACAAATTCGCATTCGAATTTAAAATACATAAATTACTTATTAAATATCGTTTGTGTGATTGAAATACCCTGGCTAATATAGATACCTAGGTGTGTAAAAAAATATAAAGGTATTCTTTAAACGATTAAAAAATATTTGCAATATTCATTGAATTTTACAAATGTTTATTAATTATGTTGTAAGTTTGTAACTCTATAAATTGTTTGTTGATATGACAAATGGAAATAAAATTCATTTATATGTCGTTGTTTCTGGTTTTTATTTCACACCTAAGTGATTAAACATTTCAACTTTTATGACAAATGTTGATGAAGAAATTAAAAACCGGCCCAGTGCGAGTCGGACTCTCACAGAAGGGTTCCGTACCACAAACTGAAAAAAACACGTTCTTGGATGGAATCGCCTTTAATTATATTATTTTGTTGTTATAGCGGGAGTAGGAATACACACTCTGTGAAAATTTCAACTGTCTACCTATTACAGTTCTTGAGATAGGTACAGCCCGCTGACAGTTGATGGACGGATGGACAGCGGAGGCTTTCTAACAGGGTTCAGTTGATTACCCTTCAGGTACGGAACCCTAAAAAGTGAAATGAAGGAAGGCTTTTTTTGGAGTAGGCACTTTTGGAGTAGGGAATTAATTTTTTGTACGTAATCTATTCGTGACAATCAAAGAAGTCGGATTTGACAGCATACAACATTGCATGAAAGAGATATGAAATAAACCTCTTACACACTTAGTGGTAAAGCGATCTTCTATCCCTCTCTACTCAGCTGTCAGATACGATTGATTGTCACGAATATAATAAAACCATTATGTTACTTGTACGAGTAATTTCTGTCACTTGCCTAAAATCAATAACAGCCGCGCGGTTCGTTCTTAAAGATACGCTTGCCAAGGTTGGTGCAAGGATGGCTGAACTTCCATTACTTATGGAGACTCCTCCGTGCCTCGAAAATCATGTTAAGCCATTGGTCCCAGCTAAGGTTGCCAACCGTACTCCAAAATAGAGTATTGTACTCTATTTTGTGTAGACGTACTATACAATCTACAAAAGCTATAGAGTACGATAAAATACTCTATTTATTTTAAGACTGTGTTTTAATTAGACTGAATGAAATCCTGTCATTTCATTACTTCACTGAAGAAGTTCTTGTATTTTCGGTTATGATTGCAAATTGGTGATAAAATAAATTTTATTTTATTTTATTTTATTTTACAGTTTTAGGAAAACTTATAGCTAAACATTTTCACACAGAGTTACAAAAATAAGGCCAATTATAAGTTTTCACAGATAAAAATCTATGTCTTCATTGGAAATCTCTAGTAGTCGTACAATTAATTTAAAAACAAAAACAGTTTGTTTTCGCAATAGGTAATGTAATAAATGGTAGGTAATCTTCTTCCTAAAATTTTCCTTTTCTAAAATAAGAAATACTGTATTTGTTCTAAAAAGTTGGCAACCCTAGTTCCCGTTTCTGACATCATCATCATCATATCAGCCGAAAGACGTCCACTGCTGGACATAGGCCTCCCCAAAATGGGAGCCCAATCGTGGCCATAATTGCCACGCTTGGCAGGCGGGTTGGCGATCTCAGTGTAGCTATAGCAATGTACCAACAGAGAATGTTGCTGCCCATTCTCTGGTGAGTCCCTTAGTCGCCTCTTACGACACCCACGGGAAGTGATGGGATGGTGCTATTCTTTTACGTTCGACACCATACGGAACGAATAGCGTGCTTGTCCCAAAATCTATCATGAAAATTATGAGTTTCGGCATTAAACACACTAATTTGCAAAGTTATTTCAGTCAAAACTTCAGACGTACCGTGAACACTTTTAACCAAATTTTACGTTATAAAAAAGTCAGTTAAGTTTACAAAACTAACTGCCGACATTAACAAGTTACCTAACTTTAAAGTTAAAACGTCAAAGGTCCGTGGTAATTATGGGAGACTGTCATAGAACCCATAATTTTGTGGAGCCCGATAATTTTGTAACCATCATTAACTCATTTGGGTTTCATAATATTTTAATTTCGATGACTTTTTTTTTAACGTTTTTTCTTGACAGTTCGTTGGTGTTCCGTTGTCCTAGTTTTTTTTATTGAGTTGAATTATGTAGTATGAGGATAAAAGTTATGATTATTGATCACTAGCTTTTGCCCGCGGCTCCACCCGCGTATATGTTCTTCTCGATATCCCAAGATATATATCTGCCAAATTCCATGACGATCCGTTCAGGCGTTTTAGTGTGAAAGCGTTAAAGACAGACAGACAGATAGAGCCACTTTCGCATTTATAATATTAGTAGGGATTTTTAATTACTAAAGAAATGACACTAAGGTGTGCCCCTCGTTAGACCTTACTGCCCACAAGATAAACAAAGAAAGAAAGAAAATTATTAAAGAAATCGAGGTTAAGCTCTCACTTTAAAGTAACTCCTGGTTGGATAATTTGTGTATTTATTTGGTAAATACACAAATTAAACCCAGGGGGGGGGGGGTTGCCATAAACGCTTGGGAGAATGTCGGGTCGGGGGAATGTCCAACAGTGGACGTCTATATCAATCCCATTTGGGGGAGGCTATGTCCAACAGCGTCTTTCGGCTGATATGATGATAATGATGAACTTAAAAAAAACTAGTGTTAGTAGGTACAGACATACAAAACTAAAACGTACAGCTACACTTCAGCGTGGAACTGCACCCACCTCTGCATCATCGGAGAATACCACCGATCTGCGGACACACTGAGAATAGTATACCTGCCGCGAACACGCGTCATCATCACTAGTCATCAGAGCTATACTGCTTCGAGTTTCGTAGACCAGATCAAAGATGATGACCGCGCTATGAGTTGGTAGCCAGGTGCACCTACAAACTGGTGAAAGAATAGATATTTTTAAAACCATTATTTGGGATTTTCCACTAATTAAAGTCTAGTAGAGAACAGAATGTCAAGAAATATTATCAAGAAATTATTGTAAAAAAAATCAGCAAACCTGATTTTTTTTACACTAATATTATGAACATCATTAATAATATTACCTACAGTAATTATGAATATTTCACTAAATGAAAGTACTCAACTTTCCAAAAATATTCCTAATAAGGTTTTTATATTCCGATTTTCGAATTATTTGAAGAGAAGCATTTGAGGTTGAGTATTTTTTTTTTCTAAATGATGATGGTCAATGGGGCTGAAAAATTCTGGAGTGGCGACCGCATACCGGAAGACGCAGCTTTAAAAAGCCTCCCACAAGGTGGACCGATGACCTGGTGAGGGTCGCTGGTAGCTGATGGATGCGCTGGACCGGTTGTGGTGGCGACACTTCGAGGTGGCCTATGTCTAGCAGTGGACATCTTTCGGCTGATATGATGATGATGATGATGAAACCCCAACAAAAGTAAAGATTTTATTATTAGAGCATTATCTTTGTACCTTGATGTCGATAGGTACAATTATTGCTAATTACTTGATAGTAGATAGGGGAGAGTTTGTATGAAAGAGCCAGGTTTTGAAATGCAATGCTTAAATGTTAAATAATGCATGTAATGTAAGTAGGAACTTCCCAAAATCCTAGCATAACTAAATAGCTAATACCTACATTAAAAGTTAACTAAAACCAATGGTTTATTAGAAATAAAAGATTTGAGTTTGGGTTTTACATTGCAGTTTTTTTATTGCTATTTAATGTCCATCTTTTCGTCCATTTAAAAGGCAGCATATTTCAGTTCATAATTTGACGATAACGTTACCGTTAGGTATTCTATTGTTTTAAAAATGGTTACTCTTATTTACAGACAGATCAGTAATTCATTAAATATTAATTTAGGTATAATAAGAAATATTAATGAAATGTTCTATCCATAATGCCTATTTTTTATGGATGGGAAATCATCAAATGACTCCTGTCGCTCTGGGTGGAGCGGGAGGGAGTGTCAACTGACTAAAACCCATCCGTGCTCCTCGTAGTGCCTTTTGCTTTCCAAGGCCACGGTGACTCTTTCGAATAAAATCCGCAACCCTGGCAGGATCCATAATGCCTTCCGACCTAATGACAATTCTGGCATATCTTCTCGATTTCTAAATTGTTATGCCTGTTTAAGAGTGACCAATATCACAAAATGCAAAAGTCTTCCAAAGCGTTATAGGTAGTAGAAGCTGCCCTAAAATGAAGTAGGGAAGAGGATAGGGTTTTTTATCTAGTATGTTGTTTTTTTAGATAATGTTACCCTACCTCGCACGTTAAGCTGTTTGTCCCGGCTGTTATTTGAAGATCTTTGTCAGTCGTAATGGATTATCAGAAGCCAGAAAATCTGTCATCAGTTTAGCCAAGAAGTAGGTACCGTGCTACCCAATTAATGGGTTGTAGAGGTCTGGTAGGCAGTCGCTCCATGTAAAATACTGGTATTCAGCTGAAACTGGTTTGACTGATAGCCGACCCCAATATACCTAGTTTGAAAAAAGCTAGGCAGATGATGATGTAGTTTTTTAAATCTTTATAAAATAAAAAATTAGTCAAGTGTTATTCTAATAAAAATTAGCAATACATCGAGTGAGTCTACGAACGATTGAGAAACTTGATTTCTTCAAATCTGCTGTTTCTATTTCAAAGCAAACTGGAAATCTCCTCCAATGAAAAAAAAACAAATTAAAAACTAGATATTTATTTCAACATGCGTTCATCAAAATATACTGAAAAAGCATTTTGCAATTAGATTAAGTATATTGAATCCTTAAAAAAATGTTTCGCAGATTTACTTATTACTTTTCAAAACTGAAAATTATCTGTTTTCAAAAAGTATCTAAGTACTAAATTTAAATGAAAATAGCTTTGGAGAAAGAATGTTATATGTTTTTACAAAGATTTAAAACTGGTTGTTCACACACTTCTCCTAATCAACCAAACGATCCATTTTTATACGATTTCTGCTTTGCTTTCTTCGAAATATGCAAACAAACAAACAAACAAAAACACATATTTGTGCTTTGTGCCTACACAAAGCACAAATATATAAAAAGTATCTGATAAAATAATAAGTACAACAGAAAGAAGGGTTTTATTCTTTAATCTGCTTTATAATTAAATAATCACGCAGACGAAAATAATAAAAAAGGTTTCAAAGAACAGGTCATCAACTTTTAAGCCTAATTTTTATTATTTTGATTCACGTCCCGAAGCATTTGTGGACTGTTTTACCCACATGCCTATTTGTCTTTCTATTCGATAATAGATGTCGCTACTTGTTCTGATCAGAAAGTTTCTTATAAGTTTTTTCCTTTCCATTCTTATTAGTACAAATTTCAACAAAATTATTGAAATCCTACATATTGAATCAATTTAACGAATTTTATAATAATATACAAAAGGAAGAAAGAAGTTTCTCTGGTTTACTTTGAATTCGAAACCAATGAATGAAACTGTGCTCAAACTCATTTTATAGTTTCATTAGTTACATTTTATTCATAGTTTGTCTGAACAACGAAACAATTTAAGTAAGTTAAAAGAGCGAATATATATTCTACTGTATACGGGGTATTGGTTATTTATTTTAATAAATAATTTAGAAATATTTCTAGTTTCTAATTTAGCCACAAACTTACTTCCAATTTAGAATTGACTCTCCCCTCAATAGATGGCGCTACATGTCTACCAAAATCTTTCAAAGGGTGGTTGCAAACTTTCTTGACTTAAACGGAATATAGATGTCACTAGTTGAAATAGTATAGCGAGAAGTTTGTGTCTAACTGATCATCACTTTTGAAGTTTTACCCTTCTAGGATCAGGAAAAACCTACTTAAACAAACGTTTTTAATGTCCCGCCATCATAAGTTACTGTGTAAGCAATAAGAATGATTCCAATATTCCAACTCGTGTCCAATCAGAACATCAAATAAATCTAATTGTTATTTAAATTTGAAATAAAAGTAAGATTGGAAAACCTTTAGTTTTTTTTTTTTAAATAGGTACTTGAATTCTTTATCATTGTCTTTATTAGACCATATTATTATGTTGCTTGTCATTGCATCTCCAATCACAAGCCAATCATCTCGACTATCAGTAAATTAAGTATTGTTATCTGTAAATTGTAATTGGCCTCTTTACATAACAAAATATAAAAGCAGATGTTACTTGTCAAAATGAAATTAGAGGTAGGTATTATTGACAGCTCGCGATTGCGATGCGAACGCTCCTTAAAAATTAGGGCTCTTACACATGGTACCTACACGATACAACCGTCGCGTCCTGTGAGTAAATCCTTAATTTCTTGGCGTGACTATAGGTATATGCGTGTTAAAACAGATGTCCTAGCACGACGCGACGTCATATCGTGTTTGTGTTAGAACCCTTACGAGCATGGCCCCTCCGGTTCCAAATTCAATGTAATAGAGGGCGCTGCTATTGTCAATGTCTGGGAACCCACAAATACATCCAGACCAGACACAGAAATTCATCTGTGAAACTTTGTAAATTTAGTTCATTTCATTGGTATGGGTACTTAATGATATCTTTGGCAGTCGTTACGGATTGTCAGAAGCCAGAAAATGTGACACCAATTTTGCCAAGAAATATCTGTGTTACCCAGTCAATGGGTTGTGGAGGTCTGGTAGGCGGCTACCAACCAGACCTCCCTGATTCAGCTAGTTTGACTAGGAGCCGTCCCCACTATAGTTTATAGTTGGGAAAAGGTTAGGCAGATGATGGATATTGAACAAGCCTCCTTGTATTACTTTTCGTAAATTCCTCAATGACTTCTCCAATTTAGCGTATACGGGGATTGTACTTCCACTAATATTCTTGCCTTACACGTCTTTTGTTGACTACAATCTCCAAACAACACTGAAATTTAATGCGTAGACGTGTTGCGCGAGCATCGCTTGCGCAGCTGGGACGCGTAAGCTCTTTTTCTGGGGCTTGCGCCCTTTAGCCCCCTAGATCCGCCAATACTCAACTGCACTCGAATCAACCGGAGCCGACTTCAACTTGGTTGGTTGGCTTGGTGGCTTGGCAGGCAGGCATCCAAATATACCTACCTTCCCAAAAACCTTCAAATTATATAGGTACTTGGCTAGTACGGTTGTTAGTAAGTAAGGTTTAACCTCATATCTCAAACATTATGCTACTGAGAAAGTAACTAACAGTTGGGTTACTTATTTTGGGATCTTGGACTGTTACCTTCTTGAAAACGAATTACGACCGTCATCAGTATCACCCGATCATGATTGTATTTCCAGTTCCGCACTCACACCTCTACCTATGTTTTCAGTGAGTAACGAAGCGATGTATGTACTGCCACACATGCATAAAACAATGTAGGTAAGTAGTCGAACGTCATGCATGTTCAATCTCTGCGTGTTTTCTTTATACCTCCATTTACATAATATGAATGGTACACTCGGTTACAGAGTTGTTTTTGAAGAAAAAAACGCAGTTTTTACTTATAATTCTTCTAGCATCTGCCAGCAGTTTCACCCGCATCTATATCTATTTCTAATTAATATATCTCCGTGGCAAATTTCATGATTAAATAACAAACATCCATTCTTTCTCATCTTTTATTATACAGATAGTAAGTCTAAGATTTATTTATGAAAGTTTATGTTATATTTCTTTTTGTTTTAGACTAGCACTTCACTTCACCCTCGACTTCGTCTGTGCAGATTCAGTACAAACAATTTCCCTCCCTATTTTCAGTCCCTTAAAGGTTGATTTTCCGAAAATGCCTTAGTGCTCACCTACGTCATAAAGGAAACAAATATTAAAGAATTTCATGTTCCTCGTCACAGTTTTGTTTCGACTGTACGTTGACATGTCAGTTAGTCAGTTTCTCTTTTATATACACAGATGTCGCTGATTATGTTCCTTTTAATTATTTTTCGCATTCTTTCCCTTCCAATAATAGAATCTATTCCCGGCGTCATCTAGTTTAAACTCAGCAAAAAATATTCAAGTGTAACCGTTTACAAGCGTGACTGCAGAGCATGGAGTCCTGGTTTCGATACCCGGTTGACATGAGTTTTCTAATTAGAAATTCTTAACGGCAGCCCTGAGTTTGTATTTATGCCCGGTAGATGGCATTAGATACCTATGTCTCTGTCTATCACTGCCGTGAATTCAGGTTAAGTATGCTGTATGTTATACTTGCTTATTATTCTACTTTCATAGCTAGGTTATTTCAATCATCATTGATTCACTATGCTATTTCTGCTTCTGGATTCTCGAACAAATTTCTTCACGAATCAATGATTCTTTCAGCGGCACTGTTGGTTGGTTCCTTTCATATGGAAGGAACGTATCCACTAAATAATACCCACTAATTATGATGGGATCGATCGCATGAATTTGTGTATTACCTACGTAATTATTATGCCGCCGTTTTAGTCTAGAGTCAAATCAAGTGAACCCAAAGTTTCTTGTGGGATATCCTCCTCCCTCTCCTCAGTCGTTCACTCTTGTCAGAGTGGTCGTGGTTTCATGATAATGCATCTGTAGCGGCATTAATATCGCCACAAAAATCAACGTAACAGAATCTATAACCGCAACAATGAGACTCGCAGCGCCATCTATCTCGACAGCTGCGAACTAACAACGAAATCCTAAATCGCGAGATCAGAGTTTACCGTGCGATTCGAACAGATACAACACCCCGAATATCAAATATCGGGCAGTTGCCCACCGGACACAACAACCGTCCGGTCGTAGGATCCTCCCTTTTCAGCGGAGGTATGCGTTATTTTACTCTTTGTCCATGGACCTTTAACATCTTCACTGGATAATGCAGACCTCACGATGTGCCTCCACTTTTTATGGGATAATAATTACGTAATACACAAATTTAAATATGAAGGATCAATGGATCTGGAATTCTTTTAACTGTAAAAGAATATGCGAATTCATGTGTTACACAATTGGGGTGCTGGCCGTGCTGATAATTGACTTTAAAAGTACTGGTTTACTAAATGCTTCATTTTTGTCGAAATTCAGCTAATTTATTCTTTAAATTCTTGGCAACAGGCACGATTAAAAAAAAATTCTGAGTCTTTAAAGTTTTCTCTTAAAAAATCACCTTTACATTATGTTCTAACTCTTACTAATGCCTGGTTTCTGAGTTACTTTATCGGTCGTTTATTTGTTTGTTAACCAGTAACCAACCAATGGCGTTATGACAAATAGCGTTGACGGACAGATAAACGACCGATAGAAATCTCAGGAACCGGGCATTATAGTTGTCAAAAAAATAAAAGGCCCGTTTGACAGCAGGATACAACAAAGAGATTTATTTCATGTCTCTTTCATACTTACTAGTAAAGTAATGTTATATCCTGCTGTCAAAACGGGCCTTTTATTTTTTGACAACTTTAGTCAATCATTTTCTTGGCGACTGTACATAAAGGATAGGCTTGTCGCTGTTGACTGACAATTTCATCCCATACAGATAATTCAGGTTCTATAGGTTACCTAAGTATAACCTGTTTCTTTAGTACCTAATCTTCTTCAGCCGATAAAGTTATTCGATGTTCGGTCTTCTCCGTTTTTAAATTCTTTCGACTTTCAACTAACATTCAATAATGGCCTGTGCAGACTGGCAGACGGGACGTCGAAGGATTTTTTTATCAATTGAATTGTAATCTAATCGAAATAAGGTAGTTATTTCAATACTCCGATGCTTCAAATAGAACTGCACTGCGATTCTCCGAAGCTGATTACCGAGCATTGAAATTTGGATAAGTGATGCCAATTCTTCAAAAAATGCTATATTTTAAGAAAGAGAAATGCGCACTGTCTCCGACGTAACACTGTATAAATGTTTAGTAAAGAAGTAAGTACCTAACCCTGTGAATTTATGGTAGGAAGTACTGCAGAGCTATAGTTCTTTCCTTTTAGTATATCGATTGCGGACATAATCATTTTTGTTATTTTTTTATATTTAAATTAAGAATGTTAATAAATGCAGGTCGATGATCGCTATTGTCATGTTTTAATGCAACAACTATACCTTTTTTCTTTTTTCAAAGATTGGAAATGATTAAATGACTTTTATTTACTATTGATAAGCACCCGTTTGACCACTATCTCATCTGATAGTAAGCAATGATGTGGTCGAAGATGGAGCACGTTTGCCTAGAAGTAACCGATTCACACTTGATTTTACGACTTCTTCCGCTCTGGGGGCCTAGCCTAGCTAGGTGATGACGTTTCCTCTCCACACCTAATGTCATTCCCATATATTTTGTCGTCAGCGTCTGACGTTGACGCTACAGAAAAGTCTTTTGTCTAGGCCTGCTGGGCGGAGCGGAAGGGAGTGTCAGACTCTTACTGACTAAAACCCATCCGTGTTCCTCCAAATGCCCTTTGCGTTCCAGTGCCGCGGTGACTCTTTCGAACAAATTCCGCAACCGTGCCAGGAACAACTATACCTAAGCTTTTCTTTGCCGTAGGTAGTTGGAGAAAGCTGCCGGTCTGACTTAGGAACTCCTCCTCTTATTGGAAAATTCTCACTTTGTTTGCAGGATTGACTTATCTCATCAGTCTTAATAGAATAGGTAATAAAAGAAAAACACTGTACAAGTTTTATTATGGTTTTTATTCATATTGTTGATTCAATAATGCTCTCGTTTGACCTCTACAAAAGGTAATGAAAATTGATGTCTTTAATTGTATGAAAAAACATAAGAAACAAAATAAAAAACAAACCATAGACAGGCTTCTGCAATCTATGTGATGGTAGCCATTGACTTAAAATTAAGACGAATCATTTTATGGAGTGAGTGATCTAGGACCTTTTTTTTCTTGACTTCTTATGCTCTGGGTGGAGCGGAAGGGAGTGTCAGACTCTTACTGACGAAAACCCATCCGTGCTCCTTTTGTTGCCATTTAAATTGTTATTACTTTATTATTTATTTGTATACAGGGTGTTCCAAAAGTACGTGATCATATTTAAAGCTGGTTTTCTATATCTGATATACAGTAAAAATAATATACAAATAAAAATAAATGACTTGTTTAAAAAAAAATGAAAATCAATTTTCAAGCAGTCTGATGCATTTCATGGCATCAAATGGAACTAAAATAAATGCCATCAACGCGCAACGTCATCACACTGCTTGAAAAGTTGATTTTTTAAAAGTTGTGTCGTTTTGTGTAGTAAGGGATTTTTGAAAACATGTTTATTATTTTGACATTGTTCCTTTACTGTGCAACATTTCATACTTTTAAGTTAAGCAATTTCACAATTGCGAAAATAACGCTCAGAAACTAATTATCACAACTAACTTCATTAAAGTTTCACTAAATGATAAATGATAAAAAAATATTTAAGTAGGTTGTAAATAACACTTTTACACGTCAATCTTTACGGTCGTTTTTTAACTAGATGAGGCTGGTGTTACCTAGCCGACTTCCCTGAGAAGAAACACCGAAACAAACTCAAAGTCTCTTTTGAAGTCCATACTTGTGCTGGTAAGAACCATATAGATTGCTGTCTGAGGTGGTCTTTTGAGGAAAGTTCCACACAGATTTGAGTGGACCTGTCCAGACAGTGCTAGCATTTGTCAATTATCGTGTAGCTCAAACTTAGAACTTTAAGGAGCTCAACGATTTGACGAACAATACCAAAGTAAGGACATTTGGGTAGGCCGCATAACACTCAACGACTTAAGAGGGTGTACGCCGTATGTCATTTCATACAAACTTTCAAGTCCTAATTCTTCAAAATGAATGAACCGATTTTAACGTAACTTGGTATGCATACGCTAGATATCCAGTTCTAAATAGTTATCAGAAAACATTTTTGAAAAAGAGTTCAGAGGGAGAGAGAGAGCGATTTTAAGTTTTCTATAGAAAGTGAAAAATCACTATATCCTTCCCCCTGAACTCTTTTTCAAAAATGTTTTCTACTAACTATTTAGACCTGGATATCTAGCGTATGCATACCAAGTTTCGTTAAAATCGGTTCATTGTTTTTGAAGAATAAGGATTTGAAAGTTTGTGTGAAAAGCCGTACCGCGTAGCTCTTAATAAATGTAAGCAATTCAATTCTCATAATTTCAATGATTAAAACAAAAAAATATAAACCCCTTGAAAACACATAAAATAAAACTTCATCAAAATTATACAAGGTATAAAAAAAGTATAATCGCAAAACCGTGTCGGTACACAAAATACTGGGCATTTAACACTTGCATTGTTAAATACGGTCGTTAAGACCCTCGGGCTATTTCCGTCTATAATAATACACCGAGCAATAAAACAGATAACAGGAAAAAGCTGACACGATAGCAGTTAAGAAAGGGTTAGATAGCCTACGGTCTTAGAAAAAAACATTCGGGTTAAAACGTCCCAAGTTAATTTGCAAATGAAGAAAACCGAACCTTAAGGATGCGAAATAGAGTTGGATTTTCAATGGCATGGGATTCAGTGTTCTAACCCATTGAATGTGCGCGTCGTATATTTCCGACTTCCGTAATACAGCTAGCGACAGTATAATTGTCTATAATGATATATTAACTTTATCTGTCCATCTTGTTGGCAGCGCGTAGCCGCCAATGTTAGATAGCCATCCAACATTTTACGACATTTTTCTAATTTCCTGCTGTCGTATTTTTCCAAACCTATTGTTACCGTGTATTAACATATTATGCTGTAAAGTTACACTCGTTTTTATTTAATTTTAATCGCCCGCGGTTAATTTGTCCGTCTCTTAGTATTAAAATAAATTAAATATATCTTTACGCTTCGTAAAGTGTAACAATTATGTTTTCATGTTTTCGACAGGTGCAAATAAAATATGAACAAAGCTGAAAGCGCGGCTTCAGATAAGAATAATGCAAATAGGTACCTATTTATCTACAGATAAAAAATGGTTGACATTAACCTAGCAAACTGGTTATTTAACAATCGTTAACTAAAGTAGGAAACGGCAGAACGACAGATGTTCGTGATTTTTCTTTAGTAAAAAAAAAACTATATGCAAATGTCACCTTCATTTGCATAATATAAAAGTGTTCGCTTTCAATCGTAAAGCAAAAAGTTAACCCTTTATCGACCTTTTTATTATTATTTTTTTTCATGTCAGAGTACGTTGTCGGTCTATGCATAATTAGAATAATATGTGCTTTTGTAAAGTGTATGTCATTTTTTGTCGCACAGATGTGTGAGGTTCCGGAAGTTGGAAAAAACGGCTAGAGATCGAAAGTGGAGGGTTAAATTATTAATAATAAAAATATAAAAAAATAGTCAACACTGCACCGTAGAGCCAGTGAGTTTTTGTTTAAGCATCATATAGTTTTATTTGAACGCTTTAGGGCCAGGTTGGTAAGTGGTAAGCGCAATAACATTTTTAGTGTCACTTTTGTAGAAATATCCTGCGGTTAATTAATTTTCCATTTAAAAAGGAAGCGGAAACATGTATGTGTATTTATTACACTCTTTATGGTTCGCCTGTAAAAACAGTAATTCCTATTAACAATCACGATGATTAAAGCCATACTAAGAACTCTTTTGATTTTAAATCCACAGTACATAATTATATTTTTAAATGCAAAAATGATTAAGTAATCCCCATTTCTTTACTAATGTTGCAGTATAATTTGTGTGGCAGAAAGGTATTTAAAAGACATTCCTAGTAATTTGAATAAAATAGTATTTTTTCAAGTTCATTCGCACTTCAATTTGACAAGTAACTACTTAGAAACATTGCAAAAGTTACTCAATGCCTCGTACAAATTTTAAATACACTATTGGAAAGAAAATATCAGACTGTTTCGAACCTAAACGTTTTTTAATAAGTTAAATATTTATCATTACCTGTCTGTCATGCTAGTTATTTTACGAGTATGTACATTATTATGTTCGTTTTGGTCTACAATATTGTTTCATATTACATGTTTTGTGTTGTTATTATCTGTTTTATATTGTAGTGTTGTTACTTTTAATAAAAAAACGGAAATCAAAGTTATTTTGTACTTTGTAGTTTTTTTTATTTGGAAGATTTTTTTTTGTAAAAAGGATTTTTTCAAATCGTTTTATAAATGACGGAGTTATGAGATAGGAAACATAAAAAAAAAATCCGAATTGAGAATTTCCTCCTTTTTGAAGTCGGTAAAACTGCCTTCCTTCTCGAACCAATAGACTAACAAATAAAGATCATTCGATCTTCACTAATAATAATACCCCAAATCAAAATAGTTAGCTATACCTACTATCCCAAAACTGCACCCAACATTGAAAGGGTTAAGACCTTTATTATAAAAGATGACTCCAGACCCTGGGAACCAATTTGAATATGTATTGTGATTATAATTTATTCAAATTTACCAACAATGGAAGGGTGTAATTTAATAATTTTTAACAAGTTCTTTGGATTTTTATTACTTGTTAACTGTTACTTTTAGTTTGCATACGGTATTCTATGAGGTACCTAAGGAAAGGTGTGAAATAAATTATATGTTACTGGTCTTTAATTGTTTATTGCCTGCTTTTCAAGCACACAAAGTGCAGGAATCCGGATTGGAGAAACACAAAACCTTGTGGATGTGGCAATGCTTGAGGGAGATCTGTTTATCCAACAGTAAGAGTCTGAACACGGTCAAATTCTGATATCTGAAACAAAGAATATTATTAACATTCATTAAATAATCTTACTAGCTTTTTCCCGCGAATTCGTACGTGCATATCTCGTTTTTCCCCGTTCCCGTATAGCCTATAGCCTTCCTCATGAATGTGGCTATCATTTCCAGAGATGAGCGCGTCCAAACAAATAAACAAACTATTTTCATAAAGTAAAATTTTATAAAGATTGATTTGATGGATGTTTGTTAATCAATCACGCCAGAACGGATGAACGGATCTGGATAAAGTTTGGCACAGCGATAGATTAGAATAGCACATATGCTTCATTTTATCCCGGGAGTATGTTCCCTTTTTTCACTGACTTTTTCACTGAAATTATTAAAACTTTTTTTTTGCAACATGCAAGATAATAAACATACATACCTTAATATCCAGTCTTATTAGTAACTTCCTTGATCCGATAAAGAGTTAGTACGACATATGAGCATTGTAGATATGATTGTGTTTCTCACGGATATGGGGTCAGAACTTGACATAGAAACAGGAACGAGCTCTGCCCCTTTCAAAGGTTGTTTGCCCAGCATTTTTCATGGGGGCCGGGCATGGAGTTCTGCATGGCAGTCTATAGTTTTGTATGGGAGCCTGGCTAGCCACAGGAACAGAACAGTACTTTTTTGGATGAAGCGAAGTGTTGTACAGGGGACTGGCTAGAAATTTCTTTGACAAGGCATCTCACTGGCACAAGCATGGAAATGTTTCCAACAATTTATATGAGAGTTCGGTTAGCTTTTTTTCTGTCCTAGTATGCTAGGAGTCAAGGAACCCAGATATACCTCACTCGACATGTCGAGAAGGTATAAGTTGAGATGTTTTAGCTCATTGTGGTGGTTACAAAGCGCAGGTGGTTCACAAAAAAATGGGTAGATAACTACGGATTAAAATACTCGCCGTGATTACTGGCTAACTAACCCTGTTTATGTTAGAGCTGGTAAGAAGTGGACAACCAGAAACCTCAATGACGATGCTTCTTCGGGCCCTTTATTTAGTTGTCATCTTTATGGTCCCCTAATTTCACTGCCATTATGCCACTGCCACTGACCCGAGAAGCACATTAAGCATGTCAGGACCGAGAAGTAAAGGGAAATCAGAAGTATCCCAAGACATTGTTCTCTTCTCTTCTAATTGGAGTTTTTCCGTAGATTTTGCAGATGTCGTTCATTTTTGATCGCTTACGCCTATACGACGTAAAA
Organism: Melanchra persicariae; assembly: GCA_947386135.1. Classification (NCBI taxonomy): domain Eukaryota; kingdom Metazoa; phylum Arthropoda; class Insecta; order Lepidoptera; family Noctuidae; genus Melanchra; species Melanchra persicariae. The sequence continues at coordinate 3,768,789 of OX376658.1, forward strand.
AGCCGCACCAAGTCGCCAACTAAGGGAGAAAATAAATATTCAAGGTAAGTATTTAAAATGTGTTTTGAAGTTAAACCAGAAAATGTAACATATCCTACTCGTATTTATTTATTTATTTAAGGATTACCAACGAGTAGAGAGAGTATTTATATCCTTATGAACAGTCATTGTTTTAATATAATGTTCCTTCGTATTCTGGTAGAGAAAGTGGAACATATTTCATAGAAGGGATTTAATGTACAGTTTTCGACAGATAAACTGGGACTTCGAGCTTTGGAAAGAGACAGCAGCAGCAGCTGGCCCCACAATTACGCGTGACGGAGATGACGTTCTGCCGATCGGACTTTTGGCAAAAGTCGATGTGCCATTTCTAGGTAATTTTTCTTTACACAACACAAGCATACCTATATTATTTGTGGTAATAGGGTATTTCACTGGATTTTTTTAGTAAATTTCTCATGACCTTGATGATCAAGCGTAGAAAAAAATATTTTTGAAATCTCATAAAACGACAGAGTTGTGTTTTAAAATCTGTGATAAACAGAGACAGTAATAATTGCGTGTGACGTCGCTCACTAGGATCGCTATTGTGAATTTGCGCCATCCAGTACAAAAGATATTTTGCATGACAAGGATAGAAGACAACCACAAAAGCTTGTATCTAACTGATCCTCTATTTTGATATCAATTTTATTTATTTTTTCACAAATCGCACAATTTTAGTGATAGCGTTTTGATAAGTGGTAATTCATCTCGATTTTTGATAGTTGTCGTTATCAAAAACAACACAACACAATAACAACAACAAAACAACTAACAACTACCAAGTTGTTAGTTGTTTTGTTGTTGTTGTTGTTGTTTGTAGTTGTTGTTGTTGTTTATTTTTCGGACTGGAAATCCTCAAGGATGTTCTCCACCCTGGGATCGGCGGACAGACTTGTACTGACTAAAATCACCCCGATGTTCCCTCATTGAGAACACTTTTGTCCTGCGATGTCAAATTAACTACTTATCAGAACTCCACAGAAACGATAAGGTAAGGTATCGATATAATAGACAATAAAACGAAGACATTCAAATCAAATAAAAAAATTGACAGCAAGAAAATCTGATAATGTAAGGTAATTAGTTAGACAGTTCAAGGAAACACGTTTTATCGTAGGTTTTCTGATATAATATCCGATACGTGCCTACCCTTTTCAGTGGCGTTTCGCTAAGTAATTTAATTTGACTTTGTATCTGCTTCGCCCTGCTAAAACATTCAAACATCAGAAGGATTGCAATACTTACGGTCGAATTGAAGGGGTCGATGCATGGCTTCGTAGAATGGTGCCTTGTACATGCAGTGCAATGTCTAAAAAAAAATGAGTGCCTTGTTAAGAAAATAATAACAAACCAACAACCGTGAAATACTTTGAAGTGACAACACAAAAGTACCACTATTTATTTAAAGTTGAGTTCTGAAGAGAAAAGTTTTAAATAATTAGGTTAAGTACCAGAAACATTGTCACCACATTGCATCGAGGTAAAAATCAATGACCTGTAACTTCAGAGCCAAGCGAACCATTCATTCAGGCACACAAACTCCACCTTTTCACAAAATTTATGAAAAACACCGTTGTCTATCCAAAATCCGCAAAATTCCACGTTTTTCCAAAGAAAAGAGAGTATTTTTTATTATTTCTGAGACGAAAATGAGAAACGTAGCCAAAATGGCGCGACGCGCGCTTCAGAGTCCGCCATCTTTCTTCTGCGCAAAACTGATGCGCAGTCGGCCGAAAACTAACAACCCCATTTGGACACTATTGTTGCCTCGTGAATTCACCCACGCGATATTTTCAATTCGGAACCCGTACACGCGAAAATCAACTGTAACAGACTGAATTAGAGTATATTTTCGCATTTCTGCTGCTGGGATATTTTTGGACATGTGCGGAGCGTAAAGGTTTAAGTTTCACGGTAACATTTTCAAATAATAAACTTTATTAGAAGCGAATAAGCTTCGTTATTATTTGTGGCTATTGTTAGAAGAAAATCGCTCATCGTTTTCCAAGACCCGAGCTTATTTTAACGGTATAAAGTTGAATTTTGTGTTTCTTACTAATGTTGGGAAAGTGTGCGTGTCGTATATCGACACGAGAAAACCTTGTTATATCCGCACGTGTGTTAGTTTTTGATAAAGAAAGGGTAACGTCATATCTCGATGTTGAATTTTTACCTATGAATGTGACATTCGGCGGAATAAGCATACATTGATGTGTGTGTGCGGTATGTTGTGTTTAGGGGCGAGTTGAATTCGCTGAGAAAATGATTTTCGGATATAATATTTGGAAGTGCCAAGCTCACGCAGCGAGAGAAACGTTTCTTATTTTAGTTTTTGATAGTACGGAAGGGTACGTACCTACTGTTTGTAATCGTGAAATGGTGATTAACGTTTTATGTACAAAATGTTGACTGAAATTTTAACAAACGTCACAATGATATCAGTTAACGAATAAAACTTGAATTTTAGTTTGGGTGTCTATTTGTAAAGGTAATTCGTAATTGTCTCTGTGTAAAGAGCGTTTACGCCGTAGCCCGTAGCGCATTTCATACAAACTTTCAAATCCTTATTTATCGAAATGAATTAACCTATTTGAATGGAATTTTGTATGGATACGTTGCTAGATATCCAGGGTGGGAAGTCTCGATATAGTTACCGATCGCCTACCGATTGAATGCTATTTTTTTTATTTGATCTAGTCTGATTGATAGGACACGACTGAATTCGGTCGTTGTGCGATCGTTAAATATATCGAGACTTCTCGCCTAGGTCTAAATAGTTAGTAGAGAACACTTTTGAAAGGCGATTTTAAGTTTTCAATAGAAAGTGAAAAATCAGTATACCTTTCCACCTGAACTCTTTTTTATTCGCAAAAACCTATCATTTTCGTCAGTCTTTCCATGAAAGCTTAAGAAAGAAAGAGAAAGGATAATACCTAAAAAGTTTTACTAAATTTAATAAAATACACAAGTAGGTATCCGAATTTGATCAGAAAACTCTACAAGCACATCCCTACTCTCAACTGCGACTGTGTGCTGTCGTATTTTAATAATATTCATTTTTCCATGTCAGCGAATGTTGGAATTCTATGAAATTCTCAGCATGTAAACCAATATAAACGTATATTGTATAGATACTAGGTATTATATTAAGTGGCTTCATTTTATCATTGTATCAATTACATAAGAGATGTCGAGTGGTATTCGTATCGTATTATTTTATGCTGATAGGCTTCTTATCAATATAAATGGTTTTATTGAAGGAAATATTTATTATTATGTTTTGGCACTGTTGGAGAATTTATAGTGATGTTTTACTTGATATTGTGATGTTATTGTTATGGAGTATTAGTTTTTAGTAGTATTGTGCAAGAGAAAGAGGTTATAGGTTGTTCTTTTCTGCGAGGGTTGCGGAATTTCTACGAAAGAGTCACCGCGACCCTGGAACGCAAAAGGCATTAGGAAGAACACGGATGGGTTTTAGTCAGTAAGAGTCTGACACTCCCTTCCGCTCCACACAGAGCAGAAGGAGTAATTTTATGATTCCCGAAGCCGGGGCGGAACATTAGTTATACATATAAGAAAGTTACTCTGTCTGTCTGCTTGCCCTTCATGTCTTATCAGCTGTGCGGATTTGGATGAAATTGGATCACCTTGTATATATATATTTGTATAGATATTTTTTGTGCTAAAAGTCATAGTCATAGCTTTTGCTCCTTTTTTGTTCCCTTGGGATAATCTCCGGCTTTCCAGCGGACGTAATCGTTGCCAAAAGCTAATCATTCATAATCATACATAAAAATAAGTAAAACTTCATAAATGATGAAGTTCCAATCCAGTTGAATCCATACCTATAACTTTTTCTTTCTTAATCATCAAATGACTTCTTTCGCTCTGGGCGGAGCGGAAGAAAGTGTCAGAGTCTTACTGACTTAAACCTTTTCATGTTCCTCTTAATGCTCTTTGCGTTCCAGGCCCGCGGTGACTCTTTCGAACAAATTCCGCAACCCGGGCAGGCACTGGCCCTATGAATCGACATACATTGTGGCAACCTTCGGAGAAGCCAAGGATAGTCAACAACAGCTTCTTCGGTGTCCCAATGCAGCAGATTCTTGCGCTCTAACTCACTAACTGTTACGCTTTTACGCTAAAACGGCTGGATGTTATTTTAGCCTGGAATATGGAGAAGGTCATAGACTACTTTTTTACGGGATAACCGAGATCCACGTGGGCGGAGCCGCTGGCAAAAGCTTGTTAGTAAATTTTTTACCAAACATATCAAAAGTCAGTTTACTTTATGTTGGTACATTTTTAAAACAAAAACCGTAAGACCCGTTAATCAGTTCAAAAACTTTTATCGATGGGTTGGCCCCATCTATCCAACTATCGATCACACACACCCGATTGACGCATTTAACTGAGTAAGTAAAACTCAGTTGTGAGCGCTCAATAAATAAAAAGGAACCGACTGTTGTTGCGTTACGAAAAGTTATTGATGGTGGTATGTCAGAAACAAAACTGTGCACATTTGTAGTGGCCCTGAAATTGTACGCCCCAGCGCGGCGCGTTTCCGTGTGGGCTAGTGAGGGGGCGAGCTGGGAAATTGTATCGATGTTTTTATGATTTGAGCAAAATTTTTTTTTTTTTTTTTTTAGTTTTAATTATTACTAACACTAGTCTATAAGAACATTGTTAATAACAAAATGGTCATAAAATATTTAAAATTATTTCTTTTATTCATTTTTTAAACTTATCTATTACATTTTTAAATATTTCTTAAAAAATACAAAAACAAAAACATTTAAAATATAAAAAAGAGTAGTCCGCCGGTATCGGGAAAAGGGTCCAAGCTACCAGTCAGGGCTCCAGACAGAGGAACCTCCTAACAATGTGGGCCATGTCCAAAAGTACTGCTTATTATTATTATTATTCAAATATTTTGTTGTATTGGAAATATCCACGTTTCAGGCACAAAAGGAATTTGGAATTTTAACGACTGCCGAAGATCTACAAATTACAGCCGGAACCAACGGCTTAACGTGATTTCTGAAGCACGGAGAAAGCTCGATATGTTAGGATGGTCACCCATCCACAGACCAACCTCAGCAAGCGTTGCTTAACCTTGAAGATCGATCCATGTGACTGTTATTATTTAGCCACGAGTGCTACTCCGGTAAAAACTAGATATTTGTCTAGAACTCGTAGAACAAAGAATCACATAAAACGAAGTGTAGGTAAGTAATAAGCACTTAAAAGATAAATACCATTTGGAATTCCACGGCCTATTCAACAAGAAAGATAAAGCTAACGGACGATTTCACTTTAAGATAAAATTCAAAATAACACCGCCACCGCGGTCGCATTGATACAAAGCAATTAAAAATATAAAACATTCTCACTAATCGCCAATCATCATACTTATTCATTTTAATAACAATTCAGTCTTTTTATTTACTACCACATCAAAGAGCTGCGAAGTATTACTAATTTGTAAGATTTCCTTTCTGAACAACCGGCCTTTTTTCCACATTTGCATACAGTATGCTATAATGAATTTTAAATGGCGTATTAAGCCGATAAGGAAGACAATATGCATACTTGCATAGTTTTAAACTCGTGTTGGTTGAATTTCTTAGTGGAAAATATTGAAGTAATAATCCATTCTCTTGTGAGGTAAGTACCTATTTTGTTTTTTTTTTTTTATTAAGGAATCATCAAATGACATCTCCCCTTCTCTAGTGTCGGACGCTTACTGAGTAAAACCCTTCCGTGTTCCTTCAAAATTTCCTTTGCAGTCCAGAGCCGTGGTAACTCTTTCGAAGAATTTTGCAAACCTTGCAGGAGTCTCACGTAAGTACGTGAATTGACGTCTAACGGTAAACAAATAAAATCGCAGATCACGCTCCCAAAATTGTGTAGGTAACACAATATTTTTATTTCATATTTCTGGATATTGAAAAAAATCCTTATACGTCACACCTTTGAAATGTCTGCTCGACCATTAAAATAACAATCAAAAATAGTTGAATCAACATAAAAGAAATACCAAATTGTATTTTCCCCAGAGGTCGTTAATATACCATATCAAATTTAGAAATAGATTGACATTTACATTATGTATCAACTTAGGAAGGCAATCTCCGTCAATACGATGTTTTCATAGAACCCAATATGTCATTATTTACAGCTTATCGTACCTATTTTCCTCAATAGACAAGTTTATCATTGTTTGATAAATCCGGCGGCACCTTATTTTTCTTCAATGGACTTACATTATACGGGGTTATTTTTTAATGACCGGCCAAATTTTCACTGGGTGTTCTGCCAATGAATATGAACAACTTTCACTATGGGACCGACTCTGAAATCACGAAAAAAAATCTGCTGTTTCATACAAAAGTTCAATACCTACTCGACTAAAATGTATGAAACAGCTGATTTTTTTTTTTCGTGATTTCAGAGTCGGTCCCATAGTGAAAGTTGTTCATATTCATGGGTAGAACACCCAGTGAAAATTTGGCCGGTCATTAAAAAATAACCCCGTATACTAATAGTATAATTACTCATAGTATTTTCCACACCCACAAGACCTTTAGAAAGACGCGTGTAAGGAAATTCCTGTTTTTAAACCAAGGGCTCTCGACAACGATAGTCAACACTAAAATGTAAGGCATGTCACATGCACTACCGAAATGCGACGTCGTCTATAACAAACATTGTCGTGACTAAAAATGTTAAATTTTTTATGCAATTGGTATAATCGCTGAGTAATTTGTTCGTAACAGTCTCCGAGCGAGAAGGAGGGATGGAGCTATATACCCTATATAGCTCCATCTCTCCTTCTCGTTCGAACTATTCACGCTACCGCTCAGGCCCAACATGTGAAAATTCCCTAAAATAAAATAAATCTTATGTAATAGGTAAATAAACATTAACACACCGGTGTGTCGCCGGGGCCGGACAGGTTAACACGTCATGGTAGGGCCGCTGAAATGCAAAGAGCATTTGGAGGAACACGGATGGGTTCTAGTCGGTAAGAGTCTGACACTCTCTTCCACTCCGCCCAGAGCTGAAGGAGTCATTAAATATGATAATTTTCCATCGTTAAAAAAAAGGTAAATATGATAATTTAATTAATTTGTTTTAAACTAAAAAAAATACAAAGTATATGAAAGCTTGCGAGGATAGACTGATGAATGTTTATAACTCTTCTACTCCAAAACGAATCTTGAATAAAATTGCCAGAAATAAAGCATCAAAATAATACATAAGGTAACTCTCTCTTTATAAACTTATAAAGAGTGGAAGTCGAAGTACTAATTACACGCGGGCTGAGCCTTGGGTGGCCGCTAATACTAAAAATACTCCTCCCTTTTTAAGGCAGAGTGAATATTTTTGGACTCGAAACGTGGTCGCTCACAATGGGCCTCATCAGAAGGCTTAAAGTCACCCAAAGGGCAATGGAGAGGGCAATGCTCGGAGTTTCCTTGCGTGATCGAATCAGAAATGATGATATCCGCAAGAGAACCAAGGTTACCGACATAGCCCGAAGGATCGCCAAATTAAAGTGGCAGTGGGCAGGGCATTGCTCGCAGAACAGATGGTCGATGGGGCCGAAAAGTTTTGGAGTGGCGACCGCGTACCGGAAGACGCAGCGTTGGAAGGCCTCCCACAAGGTGGACCGATGACCTGGTGAGGGTCGCGGGTAACCGATGGATGCGAGACGCACAGGACCGGTTGTTGTGGCGACGCTTGGGGGAGGCCTATGTCCAGCAGTGGACGTCTTTCGGCTGATATGATGATGATGATGATGATGAATATTTTTACCACCACATACCTATCACAGTTCATAAATCGATGATAAAGTTACTATCAGGTATTCTAATGTTCTAAAATGGTTATTTAAAGACATATCAATTATTCAAAAAAAAATTCATAAAAGATAAAAAAAATATTTATTTATACGTTCTATCATAACGTATAAATAAATATTTTATTTTATTTTATGTACATTACTTGTTATTTTATGATTACTAACATAGTTATAAGATTCTTGTTTACTAACCTATAAATTATGGATGTTACATATCTGAAATAAAGAGTATTTTATTTTATTTATTTTTATAACGACAATTTTGGTACGGTTTTTCGATTTTCAAATTGTTATGCCTGATAGGGTCAAATAGTCAAGAGGTGAGGCAATATTGTAAACCGCATCAACTGTAGACTAGGTCGTAAATCCTATTGCTAAATCTAGGCAAGTACAGTATTAGTATAGCCTAGAAATCCTAAAGGTAAGTATTTGATCTGAGCTTGCAATTATTTGTGCATGTTATGATACTTGACTGTCAATTGAAGTGCAGTTTGAATGTCCATATTGCATAATTTTGTGTGTGAATTAATCTCAATTGCGTAATTGAGGCTCAACTGTCGGCAACACTACTGTAATACATTTTCAGGACGTGCTGCACCAAATTATGATAAAATTACAGGGAAAATAGATAATAATTTTGTGTCTTTTCAACACAAATGTTTACTTAAAAAGCAACTTAAAGTAAGTGACACTAAAGTGGATACTTAAGTTGGTGGCGATGGAGTCTAATTATCTCGAATTATGAATTACATGTATTAGTTTAGATAAAGATACGATACAATAATGAAAATACAGAGTGCAGACATAAATTATAAATATTAATTAAAATCTGATATAGTTGGTGTAATAACCAATATATTATATTCTTCATCTGTTTATTTTTCCACTTAAACTCAACTATCTTGAACACACGCTAACACCTAACAAAGAAAACTTAGCATATCTAGAATTTTCTCAGTCGATTGACTTCTATACAATGCATATCGTTTGCAATCTACATGCAACATCTATGTATGTATTAATATTAATACAACGTGTAAAAGAATAAAGGAATAACATCTTAAGGGGTCATTATACTCATCATTATGAACAAATTTTACTATGGGAACAACACTGAAATCGCGAAAAAAATCGACTGCTCCATATATTTCTGTGCGCATAACTCGACAAAATGTACTGAACAGCTGATTTTCTTTAGCGATTTCTGAGTTAGTCCCATAGTAAAAGTTGTTCACAATGATGTATATGCGATGCATTATGATCTCACACCATGGTGAAGTATAATTTAATAATATGATGGCAAAACTGAACGGAGTAGCCATGACTATGTTATTGTTTGAAGTTTTTTAGCTTACGATTTTTGATCGTAAGTTGGGCACCGAAACCGGCACGCGAAGTAGTTGCTCTTGCGTTATCTATGTCTATCTATATTTGTAATGGTCAATCAACCACGGACCTAACCGTTAACTTGGCTGTTATTATTTAACAACGAGCTCCTCAAAAAGTCGACAATATTTCTTTTAATTAAAAAAGGAAAATTATAAAACGATCGAATAAAAAAATAACTTAGCGACTGATGATGAGATACTGTTTTAATAACTGAGCGGTATAAATTTGAGTAAGCGAAAAATTTACTAAACTAACGACGAATATTTATTAATAATAAAATCCAGAACGAGCTTACAAAAAGTGGGTTGTGATTAATCAATTTCAGATATTAAAATTCTAGCCGTGCGACTAAATTACTAAGTGCGCGACTAGAAATACAGAGAGGGCAACTTCAACATTAAAATAGAGACGATTTTTCCAATTGAGATTTTAACATTTTTGTGTTTTATTTGGTGCGCAAGAGCAAGTGATGCGAGCTCGGGAATTGGGGCACCCCGACTCGGACAGGTTAGGTTAGAAGGGGATGGCGGGGTCAAGTGAGCGAGCGAAGCGAGCGAACAGACCCCGCCATCCCCTTCGTGGTTATTTTTTTTAAACCACCCAGAAATATCATTTGCCAAATATTGAAAAAATGCAGGACGTAACGTTGACACTCAAATAAATATTAGGTCGCTCAAATATTATGAAGCTTCTCATTTTGTATATTAAGTAACTCAAATTAATGTGTGTAAGTCGCTGTTATGTTGATTTCTCGTCACCCGCAGTCAGTCGCTCACTTAGTAATACTATAACGTAAATTAATTATTTTTGTCCCTTAAAACTTTAATATTATAATGAAACACGTTAGCATTCGCAACAGTCACTCGTTTAAATACTACCCATTAAAAAACCATCGATATCATTATAAACTCATTCTTTCCCATCCCTACGACAAGAACGGATACAAGACATTTGTTTCACCAGCTACCCGATTTTACTCCTTCTAGCGGGTACCCGAAATAAGCGGCTCGGTGTTAAATCGACGAACAAATTACTTTCCTACACTGGCACTGTTAGACGGGTACATTAGAGAATCGCGTGATTACTAGTGATAAATGTTACTAAATGAAGATATTTGAATTTGAATTTTTAATGGACAAGGATAAAGTTGCTGCGATTAAGTTTCGTGTTCTTTTTTGTAAGTTGAGATTTTAGAATTGAGGTATTGAAGTTTGGGAAGTCTCTTTTCAATTGTAGTGTCTTGAAAGTTATTCATTATTGTTTCCTAGATCTTTCATTATCATCATCATCATATTTGCATTTAAATATTAAAAACTAGCTAATGCCCGCGGCTCCACCCGCGTGGATGTCGGTTAATGCCTAAAAAACGTAGCCTATGTCCTTCTCCATATCCTAGGCCTACATAACTGCCAGATTTCATGACGATCCGAACAGCCGTTTTACCGTGAAAGCGTAACAGACGGACAGACAGAGTTACTTTCGCATAAAATTTATAATATTAATAGGGAAGTAGGGATAAGGGAGGCAATTTAAGGGGCTGTTTTTTATCATGGAAATTCAGAAAAATCAACTTAAATTTAATTTTTGCAAAAATTCAAATGGCGAATGCGTTCAAGATACAGATTTCACGCAAATTACGCGAATCGGTGCGATAGTTGAAAAAAAAGGTACGATGTTATTTTGTTTGATGTTTCATAATATCACCCGTCTTATCTCCCAACGAATCTCAAGAGTCCGTTCAAAGAACTGAACCAAAAATACGAACCCGACATGCAGTACAGACCCTTTCAATTCCTACCGCGTCCAATTCCTTGACGTAAACTAAATTTTCCGATAGTGAATGGTTTCAAGATGGCGCACGGTCCCCATGTGCAATATGTGTGTGTGTGTGTATGTGCTTGTTATCCAGTCACTCTTTCTCGCATATTTCCCATTCGTTTTGACAGCCGTACTGTGAAAAAGAATCGGGGTGTAAGTGAGATTTTCTTAATTATTTTCCGGTTTTTATTCAATCTACATCTACACTGGTCTACAATAATATTTTAAAGAGAACACATTTCTATTTTTGTTTGTTATAATAAGGCTCTAAAAGTACTGGATCGATAGAGTAGAAAGATTTATAATCACTAAATAACATAAGCTATATTTAGATCTTTAGCAGTCGTTACGAACTGTCACAAGCCAAAAAATCTGACACCAGTCTTGCCAAGAAGTACCATGGTACCCAATAGCGTAAAATACTGGTATTCAGCTGAATCCAGTTTGACTGGGAGCCGCCCCAATACAGTTGGGAAAACTGAAAAGGCTAGGCAGATGATGAACATAGGCTATATTTAATTTTCAGAAACAGGATAAAGTCGCGGGCGAAGAAGATTGATAAGTGAAATACACTTTATTTTACATTGAAATTGTGATACAACAATCAATCAATCAGTTATTGTTGTAGCTACATATGATTGTATATGTAATTGTTATTGGTAGGTTATAAACCAAATTGAATTGAATTTTTCGTGATTAAGCAAACGACTGGCATTGTAAGTATTTATCTAATTCAATGATTAATAACAAAACGCAATCCGCAATAATAACATCTACCAAAAACCATTAACAGTTAATATCCATTATTAATTCCAATTATTTTATTAGTGTAATAAACACACTAATAAAATAATTACATTAACTGAATAGAGATTTTAATTACGCTTCATCTAGGTATTTGAACTCTGACACGGCACGCACTTCTGACGTGACTTAGAATGATGACGAAATGAAGATTGGTATTTGAACCAATCTTCTAAGAGAAAAGCAATAAACAGTTTAAAATTTAAGGACAAGAGAAAAAGAAAACACATAGGCTTATCCGAAATTGCGTCACAACACACGGTCTTCTCCACCTTTTACATTCAGTCCGTCTCAGCTATGACGATACTACAAAACCCACAAAAAAACAGATAGATTTTTTTGTGGGTTTTGTAGTATAGTTCACCACAAGTTTTCCATTATACCTACTATAATGTAGCCTCGAAGAAAAACAAAATTCTATACTAAATACACTTTGCATCCAACCAAAAATAACCGAAAAACACATCACAACTAAATTCGTCAGAAATTTTTCACGAACCGCTCTTTGCTCCTCTGACGTAGGCACACAACTCCCCAGAGACCTCTCAAGGGTTGCTTGTTAGACGACAATATGCAGCTCTGCGGCTACCGAATTATTATTTACTATATGCTTAAACGGTTACGGTTTTCTCTAGTTATGGAGAATTTTATTGTGCCTGTGACTGCACTAACGAGCTAGAGTTGAGCGTACATCGATATGTTTTGGTAGTGATGTAGATTTTGTGTATATTGTAAGGGCCTTCAGAGTTTACTCCTCGCGATATTTCATACTAACTTGAAAATGCTCTGGGTGTGCTATTGAGAGATTTTGGAGGGAAAACTGAGGTGAAAGAATTTATCACTAGGCAATCACAGCTGTTTACGCGTGCTTGACAATTTGGACATAATCATTTTGCGATCATTTTCGTTCTAGAAACATCATTTAATTTCAGAATCCGGCTCGAAGGACCAAATGTTGGGGTTTAACGCCTAACAGTGAAAATGTAAGGTACTTGTGAACTTGTGAGGTATGTTATGTAATGTAAATAAGTAGACGAACCCTTGATGGCCCTTAAATGCCATATTAAATGCACATCTAAACAATCTGTGTATTAATAAGTGTGACGTACGAACTGCCACTATGTACAACGTAACTTCTACAGTGGGTAAGACAACACAACATCATGCCTGCATTTCCCGAAGAACAGAATAGAATAGAACAGAATACTCTTTATTATGTACGCCATACAACGTGTAACAGAATAAACGCAATACCTCTTAAGCGGTCATAGTAATTATCATTATGAACAAATTGCACTATGGCACCAATACCGAAATCGCGAAAAAAGATCTGTTTAGTACATTTTGTCGAGTTATGCGCACATCTATGTATGGGGCACTTGATCTTTAATTCGCTATTTCAGTGTTGGTTCCTTAGTAAGAGTTGTTCATAATTATGACTACAATGACCCCCTAAGAGCCACCTTTTGATATCTTACAGAAAATACAAATGAAGAAAATTACATAGGGTGACACAATGGGCGGCCTGAGCGCAAAAAGCGATCTATTCAAGACAACCATTAGATAGAAATAGATACAAGTAACGAAGAAATAGACAGCGACGTTTATAAAAGCCACATCTTTCAAGTTAGGATAAAGTCACATGTTAAAGAAAGGTCGAGCCACTTTTGTTGTATAAAGAAAGCAAAGAAAGAAATGCGTTTATTCCGCCAGAAATGACGCACAAAAATAACACAAGATTTAAAGAAAGTTCGCTAAATATGTTTATGGTGACTTTGTAGCACAATCACATACTCGTAAGTATAATTCCCACACAAAATATCTCAGCCTCAACTCAGTAACATAAGAGGCTCTATTCCTTATCACAAATGAGGAACTCAAAGACTTAACAAAGCGACCTTAATGAATAGAAGAGGAAAAATTTCCACTCACGGGAGAAAATTTTCCATACTTATAGCACAATTTTCCATTCGTACAATGAAATACACAAACAATTAATATTTATGTAGGTTTTCTCAAATATTTTGGGGTCAGCTGGGTTTTTATTTAGGTTTCGCCACTGGCAGATCTAGCTAGGGCTGCTCCGGACTATACTGTGGTGACCTCAAATGAATTCGCTGATTTTCCCGATTTTTATCTTTATTATTACTATTACGCAAGGTTTATTATATAATTCGGAATTTTGACATGTCGGTGCTGGAGCGGTTAAGGCCAACAGCCAGGGCTAACGGCTTCCAGTATTATCATCATCATCATCATCATCATATCAGCCGAAAGACGTCCACTGCTGGACATAGGCCTCCCCCAAGTGTCGCCACAACAACCGGTCCTGTGCGTCTCGCATCCATCGGTTACCCGCGACCTGCACCAGGTCATCGGTCCACCTTGTGGGCGGCCTGCCAACGCTGCGTCTTCCGGTACGCGGTCGCCAATCTAAAACTTTTCGGCCCCATCGACCATCTGTTCTGCGAGCAATGTGCCCTGCCCACTGCCACTTCAATTTGGCGATCCTTCGGGCTATGTCGGTAACCTTGGTTCTCTTGCGGGTATCATCATTCCTGATTCGATCACGCAAGGAAACTCCGAGCATTGCCCTCTCCATTGCCCTTTTTTTTTTTTTTTTTTTTTTTCCTAGGATGGGAAATCATCAAATGACCCCTCCCGCTATGGGTGGAGCGGCAGGGAGTGTCAGACTTTTACTGACTAAAACCCACCCTTTAGTCCTCCTAGTGCCTTTCTTCCCAGGGCCGCGGTAACTCTTTCGAACAAATCCGCAACCCTGGTAGGCTCTGGCCTTAACGGGCCCCGACCCATGCTGACGACTGCTGGCTTGGCGCGCGTAGAACACAGCGCGCCGTCAACCCGGGCCTGTTCTGATCGGACGGCGAGCTACCCATTGCTCGCCGTCCACAGGCATCAGTCACTGCGCCATGCCCAGGAGCATCAGTTCCTGGGCGGCGCAGTGGCTGACGTTCAACAGGAGGGGGTGAAATGGGGCCATTACTGGCACTCCATTTCAGCCCCCTCCGGAGCCCGTTGTAGGGGCTCTACTGCGGCTGTTGCAGTAGCAGCAGCCGCAGTGGAACCGGCTTTGGCGGCGGAGGAAGCGGCGGCGGTGGCGGCGGTGGCGGCGGTCGCGGCGGAGACGGCGGTGGCGGAGGGCTTTCTCCGATTTCCGGCTTTGGCGGGTGGGGCGCAGGCCCTACCCCCAGCCCAGTGGTCGGCCGGCTTGCCAGCTGCCGCACAGACTACGCAGTGCGGCGCGGCGACGCAAGAGCCGGCCCTGTGACCAGGCTGACCGCAGCGGAAACAAAGACCGCTGCGGTCCACCTCCGAGGTGCATTGAGCTCCCACATGGTGGCCCACTTGGCACCGGAAGCACCTCAGAGGTCGGGGTTCCAGCAGTTTGACCTGCGCGGAAACCCAACCCACCAAAAACCTTCGGCCCTCCGATATGGTTTTGGCCGCCGACACGGGGCAGCTCACCACAATGGTGCGCATGCCCGTGTTGTCAGGACGTAGGGTGCCCGCCTTCACCTCCTCTGCTGAGCACCCCCCCGTCCTAACGACGGCGGCCACCACCTCCGCCTCCGTGACGGAGTCGTCCAGGCCCAAGATGCGCATGTCGATGCGCTTGGTGGGCCTGGACACTCGGGCATCGTCCGCGCTTAGGGACGCCCTAAGCCTTTCGGCTAGAGCGTCCGCGGTTGGGCCGCTGGCTGCCCCGGAGATCTCCAGCATCCGGGCCCCAGTCATGGTGACCCGGAGCCGAAGGCCCCCCACGATGCCTAGCTCACCAAGGTTCACCGCCTCCTTCGCCTTGGTGAGCACGTCCGCGTACGTCACGCCCCTCTTCGCCGCGTCCGGCTGCAGTGTGAGTACTACAGCCGCGGTTTTCGGGGGGCGGAGCGCAGCCGCGACGCTTCGCGCCTTCTGCCGCCGCTTCCTCTCTCGCCTCTTGGCCGCCCTGGCTGCCTTGCCCGCCTTCTTCTTCTCCCCGGCCACTTGCCATTCGGCTTGAGCCGGGGGAGGAGCTGAAGGCGAGGAAGCCGGGGGGAGCTGCTGCTCAGACGGCGTAGGAGCCTTCGCCGTCCGCGCAGCAACCCCACCCTTCCTCTTCCTTCCCGGGGCCGGGTCCGGTTTTCCCGGCACCGGCTTCGCGGGTGCCGGCCCGGACCCTTTGTCCTGGCCGGACGACCCCGGTGTGGCAGCCACGGCGGCCGCGTACGACGCCGCCTTCCGGCCTGGAGCCTTCCCACTCGCCGCTAACGGGGGGCGCAGGACGATGCCCTCCAGGACGGAAAACCGCGCCTGGAAGGCTGCCATCTCCTGCCGCACGAGGTCCAGCACCTGACTCTCCTGCGGCACGGGACAGCTGTCCTCTCTGCGCCCCCTTTGAGGCGCCCCCTGTGGGCCGGCTCCCCGGAGCCTGGCCAGGTCTGCGCGGAGCCCCTCGTTCTCCTTCTGGAGACGCTCCGTGGCGGCAGCCAAGCGGGCGACCTCCGCCCGCAGCTTGGACATCTCGTCCCGCGGAGGCCCCCCTGGGTTAGCCTCCGCTGCCGCCAGAATGGAGGCCATCGCCTCGCTTATGGCCTTGTTCTTTGAGGAAAGCTTCCTCTTCAAGGCCACATCGCGAAGCGCGGCCTCCACCACCTCCACAAACCCGGCCCTCCGGTCATCCGGCTCACCGCCGGAGGACTCCGAAACAGGAGCCCCGCGACCACCCTCTCCGGGGGGTCGTCCGTCAGCGACGAGCTCCTCGGCTCGCTGACCAGCCACCTTGGAGGCGGGCAATCTCCCCTTGCCTCCCTCTCGGCCCTTGCCCCGCCTACTGGTGGGGATTTTCCGAGCCGAGGCCACCTCCTCGCTGCAGGACGACCCCCGGTCGTCCTCTGGTCTAGGCCGCTTGCGGAAGGACCTAGAGTCCTCCGCGCCTGTCCCCGCCCCCTCGGGTCCAGAGCTCGCCGAGCTCACGGTCACCAGGTCGTCGGAGTCCAACTCGGACTCCGACTCTGCACCCACGTGACGCTCAGGCGAGCCCTCCCTCCAGAACAGCGCGCCTCCAACCGCGCTCCGCCCGACCGACGCTTTGTCGGATGAGCCAAAATCATACCCGATCAGTTCCTGAAAGGACGGTTTGGATCGGGGGCCTCCTCGGCCACTGTTGCCCTTGGCAATCGGAGAATAAAGGACACTTTTGCCCCCCCCAGAATACGAGGGGCTTGACGCACAAGGCGTGGCGGATTCCCGGACTGCTGTGCAGTCCGAACCGCCCTGGGGTAGTGTCTCTTTTATCGTGCCTTTATCCATATTTTCCTTTTTGAGGGTGCGGTCCCTTTCTCCCCTTCTCCCTTCTCTCCCTCTCTCACTGCTTGCTCGCTGCCCTCGCAGTCACGTCTGATGATCAGACGCGTACCAGAGAGCAGCGAGCAAGCCAATGAGACGCACACCGTCCGAGGACCCGAACACTGCTCAAGTCTCCGAACGGTGTGCCCCTCTTGTGTCTCTCTTGGTCTGGTCTCTCACTTGGGACCTTCCGGCATGAGTGGCTCTACCGGCAAAGCCCCCAAGATCACTGAGACACGCAAGCCCCACCACGACGGCAACGTGGAGACACGGTTGGTGGGGTCTCCATTGCCCTTTGGGTGACTTTAAGCCTTCTGATGAGGCCCATTGTGAGCGACCACGTTTCGAGTCCATAGGTCATCACTGGCAACACGCACTGGTCATAGACTTTCGTCTTGAGACACTGTGGTATGTGAGACGAGAAGATACCGCGCAAATTCCCGAATGCCGCCCAGCCGAGTCGGATTCGACGGTTGACCTCCTTCTCGAAGTTAGCCCTACCTAGCTGGATCGTTTGTCCCAGGTAGACCCCACTCCAGCTCCAGACTCCAGTATAATTGGGTGCAGATAATACCAGTATTTTATGGGGATCAACTGCATGTTTGACTTTCGCATTAGGGTAGATGACTAAAATAATCTAATTATTTCGTCAGATAGATTTTCAAAAAACATTAGACACGTATTTTTTTTAACGTAATTAAACAAAAAATGAAAACGATACAGTGCGTTGAAAACTCATGTGACGTCACTTGTAAGTACACTTTTTACATACACGTAACTTCACCAACCACCACTCCTGATCTTTGATGCGTTTTATCTTCGTCTTTTCTGTCCGATACCTATTTTTCGATAATCTAACTGACGGGCTAATAGAATCATATATTTTCTAGCCAAGAATCATCCCCACTCAGTTTGGTAAGACTAGTGTTCAGACTACTAGCTACCTATACAGACTGTCAAAGAACTTAAGTTCGAACGCTCATCACCCTAAAATCGACTAATAGAAAAGGCCTCCAGCGTTTACGCACTGCATCCGATCTGATTCCGAATTTGAGTTCCGAGTTTTATCCTGATTGGAAATGTACTTAATTCGGACGGATTAAGTTCGAATTTAGTTCGTTACGCCTCCTGGAAATAGTACTTCGGCTACTTTAGACCGCCATTTATCGCATTCGGATCGAAAGTAGTGCGAAACCGCTCTTAGGCATTAAGAGCGGATTTCACCAATGAAACGAAACGCGATCAATACATCTAAACTGCGTTCAAGAGCTGTCAGTGTCAATATTCCATAGAAAAATAATGACACTGACAGCTCATAAACTTGGTTAATTCGCTGATCGCGTTCAGTTTCATTGGTAAATTGGCCCTAAGTTTACCTTTGTATAGTGCATAAAGGTTTAATAACTAAATTACAGCCATGATCAAAGAATTAAAGTTATTTTCGAGGCACAGAGTGATTTTCATTGTAATGGATGATCACCCATCCGCGAATCGGTCTCGGCAAGCGTTACTTAACTTTTAAGATCGACCCTTATAACTTCACAAAAATAGCTCCTAAAATATATCACCAGAACATTTTCGACTAAAAATTCTGTCGACTCAACTCCGTAAAATATCACGCTGTGGAAATATAAGGAAAGAAAGGAAAAGGTACAGATAGGGTTGTTAGGGGTGGGGTGGACCCCATCTCATTGTGATGCGAGAGACATGACAAGTGTCAAAAATTTACTACAAAAACTGCCGCGAACCTCACGCGGGTCGGCGTGATGGTATTCCTGTGGCGTGTTTTTGTTATGTTTGTATGTATGTATGTGTGTATTTAACTCCAGAAATGACGAGTTGTTTTGGAAAAAAAGTGTTTGTTAATGATATCTAGTACGAGGAGATTTTTTATTTATTTAGCCATAGAAAAGAGAATTGCAAAAAAATACCATGGAGTCTGAGATTTTTAATTGGGTAGTTCATTTTGGTAATTGAAACAAATCAATAGCAATATTTATGGTTTTTTTATAACTACTTGATATATTTTTTTTGTCTTGCAAAGTACAAATTATGTATATCCACATAAGTACATAATATATATAGTGAATATAAAAAACGCCCCACCCATGAAATCACAACCATCATCGTCTTCAATAATTACCAATTAATAACTACAAACTCATTCCCTATCAAATTGCATGAACAAAAGTCATTCGCCCTATCCGCCATTTTATTACCCAGCAAAACTAATCATAAAGCTATTAGAAACGATAAAATTAATCAAATACAAAACGTAAATTACATAATCACGGTATCGTTACTCCGAAATCACCCCTAAATGTACTCAGTTAACCTACTAACCGACTCAAGTAATAAAACACCAATTTAACCTTGACACAACCCTAGTTAGTATGCAGTCTTTCTTTTAAAATCTTACGTATTAATTTGCAAACTTTTCCCGCAAACGAAAAACAACTCAATCTTCTCAAGTCTAAGAATGAAAATCCTGTCTCTATAGATCTGAGATAGAGATTCGTTTCTCAAAAATGAAAATTCAAACATAATATTTTCTTAAATTGATATCAAATCTTAATTTCAACCTTGATGTCTCACACTAAAGTTCAATATCAATGACAAAAATAAAAGCACTTAAGACATTCTGAATTTGAATAAGTTATTTAGCACGTGGTTCTTGTGACGACGTTCGCAATTTGAGTATAAATTAGAACACTTATCTCGTCGCGGTACTATCTGCTTTCTCTTTCAAACTGCGAGTTTTGGATAACGCTGTCTCTTTTCTCCCCCATGTCAGGCGAGCGTAGGGGTGTCAGCCGTATCAAGTGAGCTTTATCGATATTTCCAAGATAATACTCAAACGGCGACGGGGGTGGCTTATGAATAGTAAAATGATAAATGTAAGCAATTTCGAAGTATAGACTGCTGAATCCAAAAAGGAATAAGGTATGGAAAATTGTTCAGAAGGGTGTTTCAGTATCATCTAGTTGAGGATACCCAGTGGTAGGGAAAAGTAGTTGTGTTGCAAAAAATATATCGATAGTCGATATTTTTATTAAGCGGGGTCCGCTCTGATATTTAATTTAGCGGCGGAAGCAACAGGTTATTAGCACGGAGCTTTCCCGCCTAACTTTCCGGGCGTTCACTTTTTAAATTCCTCTCTTTCCCTTTCTAATTGGATTGCCTTCTCCCTTTTCCGTGAATGAATGAAACTTGTTGCTTGCCGAATCATTTCGCATTTATTTAAGACTTTTTAAATGTGTGTCATTGCATCGGGCCGATCTCGCGAGCGTCGGACCTGAAAATCGATTGCTACTCGATTTGATAAACCGAAGGTGTCACTTTGAACCGAATTTTCGTATCCCCCATTATCGTTTAACCGTAAAACTTATTTTAGCGTATAATTTTATGCTTGAGAGGCTACCCTTTGGGCGTAAAAATTAACACGTTCGATGGTTAATAATTTTCCGCTCATTAGTTCTATTGAACCTCTTCTGTGATGTTACCTTTATATTTTTATCATAACAAAAATAATAAAATCGACCTCATTTATTTCATCGAGAAATACCTATCAGACAAAAGAATTGATACACAAAAGGAAATCGTCTAAACGATATTGCTTACTCGATACGATATCTCATATTGTGATAAATTGCGAGACGTATCCACATATCAAAATTCACATTTTAAGCAAGCGTCTACGTACATGTATAGATCCACAGTCATACGTGAAACGAAGCCCACACCATATCTTACTCTCGAACACACGAATCTACATACATAAATATATTTCTATTCACCACCCAATACATTTTATCTATGTTACCGTTGCCTTACTAGAAATTCCAACTATGCTGTAAGGTTACATCACTATTGATGACTCACTCCAACTGGAGTCTTATTCTAGTTGGAATATATTTGAATTTACAACGGCAGATCGAGATCGGTTAGTGTGGAGGCAAAGTGAGCCCACGATCGAGTCTCACGAGGTATTCTCAAGGGGTGAGCGTAGTTCTTGCGCTTAGATATAAAGAAAGGTAGATACTTATGAAATTCGAAGGAAAAACCACCCTTCCCTATACTTACACAGCGCAGTCGATTCGGTTTTCGCCGAGGAAATTGTAGCGTAGTTTGAACGGGACATTCGCTCACCGTACGCCGCATAGAGACGACGATTTTCTCGAATTTCCTTCGGGACGCGTTGCCTCCAAATTTGTCTTTGCTTATTTTTTTTTCTTTTACTGTGTTCGGTATTTGAGTGACGCGGATTTCTTTTTTTATTATTTCTGTATTTTCTCATTGATTCTGTTTTTAATTACCAGTGCCAAACAATATTTTTTTAAGTCGCGCCGCGGTAAAATTTTAACTTGAAAACTTTGCTTCGTGTCGCCGTGCAGGTAAGAATATTTTCAGCCAGTATGAAATGATTTTCTTAAGATTCCGTTTTCGGAATATTTTTATGACGTAACATTTATCCTGGGATTTTGTTTAATATTATTTCGGAAACCAGCAAAAATCGTTGGGTTTAGAAATTGGTGGTCTCGTTATAAAGTTTTGAGTTTGACGGGAACTTTAAAACGTTTTAACGCGTTAATGAATTAAACTTTCCATTAAAAAGAAAATCTTAGTAAGTTTTTTCGGTTTTAAAACTAAGTTAACCTCACGCTTTTTAGGAATCTGACATTCATTATAATAGTTACGGATTCGTAAATGGAATGTATGCTTCGACATTTTTAGGTTGTAGAATAACCATTGAATTTTCAATTTTTTATTCACTTAGAAAAAAGGTGATACAGTCATGAGTTAATCATTTTGATAACCCGTTTCATTGCTAATCATGTGTCTTGATTACTTACATACATGCAAAACTTAACTTTTGTTAATAATAATATACCTAGGTTTTTATTATTGTTAGAATGGTCTCTATATTTTATTAAGAATGAATTGAATCTTTGGTTAGTAATTTTTAGACTAGGTAGGTAATATTAGATGGTCTTTTTCAAGGAATTTTACATCAAAGAAAATATTTTTTAGGTTTTTAATTTAGTCCACAATCCTTGCTTAAATATTCGATGAGCAGTTTCAAAGATATACATTTTAATTCAAATCACAAACTGCCTCTTTTTTTTAAACACAGCACAGCCATAGACTACAAGTATCTCCAATAGACAATAATTTCAACTAATTGAGCATTCAAAATGACAGAGAGGCGTGACACTTGTCACAAATGACGAAATGACATCATTTGACGACCAGTAGGCGGGACTTGAACTGAATGTCATTTAAAACAAGTGACATTTGGCTGGAAGCTGTCAGGTACCGTATTCTGAAGATTGAGCTGTTGTAATGAATGCATGCCTTAATTATTATATGTTTTTTTTTGTTTGTAGTAGGTATCTACTTACCTTCTTACTACATTATAACGGAGGTGTGCATCGGGATTTATATCGTAATAATGTATTTAGGTAATGTTTAAAAGTCATGTTCGATGTTTGATAATTTGAATCTCAGAAGGCATTATCACATTATGACTTTTGAGGGCCCTTAATATGTGAAATACAAATACTACACGACACTGAGCTATATCATGAATATTTTTTTTCCTCCTATTTCTTATTGAACACTTAAAAAGAGGTCACATAAACGAGTTCCTAAAACCGAGATAGAAAAAACGTTAAAAGCCATTATATTTAAAAAGTATAAATCTATAACTTGGCTTTATCTACCAATATACCAAAAAAAACCATGTTCTCCTATCAATCTAGCCTAAGTTTAAAAAAAAAACAATACAAAAGCCACACGCTGCGATAATCACGTCCAACTACGATCGCGTCCCGACTTTGCTCGAAGTTAATTTGCATTTGACGGTATCCAATGTCGTGGAATTTAATTTTTATTGTTCTCCATGGTTTACAAAGGAATAGTTAATTAGAAAAAAATATAATCTGCTAGGTATTACGTATGTACATATTATTTTATGTTTCGCAATTCTTCAACGTACGTAAATATTTCTTTTAAATTTTAGACTACTTTCCTCTTTCTCTAATAAACATATTCTTCTCTCTTACTGCATCTATTGAAAAACATATTTGGATAAATTAAAAGCTACAAAGAGAAAATGCTTCGTTTCCAGTTTTTTTTTAATTATTCTAATATTTACACAGCCAAAGGGTACAGATCAAAGTACCTACTCTATAGGAGTGTTATGCCGAGTTCGTATTAGGTTAGACTAGCTGTTGCCCGCACAAAGCTAACTATTATATTATAACTGTTCTTTTTTTTCGTTTGGTAGGTTACTAGCATTCATTCATCCTGACAAACTTTAGCGTTTATACCTAAGTAGAATACTAAGAATATTCACATTAAGTACTTAAATTTCAACAACATTTGTGAAACGAACCGGTACCTCTGACAAGAAGAGAAAGAAGTCCGTATATTTAAAACGTCAAGTTTTAACGACTTAATTTGCTTAAATTGTGAGTTGTAAGCGCAACTCCGATAGCAATTAAGTTCGAAATATATCAATTTAATTACCTATCATGAAATGAAATACAGGTAAAGCAACTTAAGAAATAAAACTTGACCAAAAAAGAATTTAAACGAATGACATTTATGATGCTTTCGTTTTTTAAAATGGTTCGAGTATCTGTTCCTATCTCGAATTGTAATTGTTCTATAAATCAAAACCGTTACGCGCACAAATACATCACAAAATAAAGCACATTTACTCCATTCCTAAATAAAACAGCAACTTTATTTCCATCTAAACCGGCTACTTACAAAGTAAAATCGAACGGAAAACCTATCACAAAATAATATCGAATCTCCATACATTATACTATTGATGGGGTGAACGACATATAATTTATATACCTACGTATAGTCGATAGTTGGTTCCACCCCCGTACCTTGCGACCCTCCAACGCATGTATATGTACATAATATATACATGTGAGTAGGGTTGAGGACAAAATCGATAGGGCTAACTCCTTTGTAAACCAACGGCTTTGCACGATTTTTGAACTGACAATTTTTTTTTCGAATTCCGAATTCGATTTCGAAATTCGTTTTTGGATAACCGTGTTCTGGTTTTGAATAGTGTTGGCAAATGGAATTATAATACAGGTAAAAATATTTCAACTATAATGATTTTGTCAGCCGTTAGATATTCCGATTTAAGAGGCGTGAAATTGACAAAATCGGGTGATTTAGATGAAAGCTAAGTTACAATCATTTATTATTTAAAGCTAAAATTGTTATACAATCTTTAGTAAAACAGCAGTCTTAGTTCAATTCTTTCTTTAAAATCACATAATGTGAGAAGATTTTGCACTTTCAAGACTATCAAGTGAGATCATTATATTTTATTTAGTTTAAAATTAAATACATAATTCCAAGAAAAATCAAAGGCCACACTTCCACAAACAGATTAACATAACATTGTGTAATATTAATTATATGCAATGGACACTTACACTTTAAGAAGTAATCACTTAAATCATTACTTTTTTCGTGTAATAGCCCATTTATCTATTGTAATCATCCGAAAATTAAACACTGGAGTAATTTTCGATGTTAAAATTATCTTAACAGTGATCGAGGAATATTAACCCGTCCGATGACAACGCGAAGTTGAAACGACTTTTTGTGGCAATAAAATACGATAATAATCGGAAATAATGTCCGACTTCCATTTATCTAGAACGATTTAATTTTAAATACCTACGGAATTAAAATGTGTAAAAAAATGTTTTTAGTTTATTTTTGTGAGTAAAAAGTTATAGCATTACTCTTTAATGAAACCTATTATGACAATTCTCTATTAATTAAAATAATTTCAAATTTGCTGTTGAATTGTGCAATGAATTGATAATACGTTTTTATCTTTCTTGTGACCTTTTTCACGACCTTTACTTGTCACAGTCAATTACAAAAACTGTATGTCAAAATATGAGCCTACAATGTGACAACACAGTACAAAGCTTTTAATTATTTTAAAGCAACTCAACGTCAATATTTTTTACACGTCTCGGTTAATTTATAGCATGACCAAACGGGGAATCGGACGCATAGCTATTTATTTAACGGCGAAGATCGTAAAATTTTATTTTGTTGTTTGTATTTAAAAGATACCTAATAAAGGACTTGTTTAATCGACTATGATCGCTACCGTCGATTATAGGAAACGTCAAAAAATTACGAAAGTCGATTTTTGAATTTAGAATCTTCAAGCTTCTGCCAGCGGTTCCGCCCCACGTGAATGTTGTAAATTATTCCAAGAGACAATATTTTCGTGATAAAAAGTGCATTTGTATACTTTAATACTTAGACTTTATTCTGTCTCTTTCGCAAATTTCATTGAGGTCCGTTCTGATGTCATTGAGTGACAAAAATCCATTCGTTCATCCAAACTTTCGCATTTAGAATAGTAGTAAGATTGTTCATCACGCTCTGGTGTCTATATCTATGGTTGTTAAACTAAATTGTCTATGACACGCAAACGTTACGTGGTCGTTTGATTTTATTGGTTCCTTTCTTGTAATAAGTTTTGTAGCTTTATTGTTATTTATGATTTAATTTAATCGATAACTTATTGGTCACTTCGTATTTTATTATTGTTTTTATTATCTGTTACGTCGAGAGTCATTTCTTAATTGACGATTCTTGTTGTTTTAACGACAGCGTGTCAATAATTATGGAAGATGCTTCGATAAGAATTGGAAGTAACTCCATTTTAATTAAAAATAGTGTTTAAATCTTTAATGTAAGTACACCATACAAACTAATATATTCCACAGTGTAGTAACTCCCAATTTTATTAAAAAGAGGATTGGTTCAATGAGGGAAATTATTTAGTTCTTCAAATGCTCGTTGAAAACGAACTAAAATAAGGTAGTAGGTATAGGATTCGGGGGTAATATTATTATGCCAGACCCCACCCTCGTTGTGTCAATCGATCAAACATGTGCAAACAGTATAGACTTACAATTTCACAAAACAACCCAAGTCTTCCACATCAACCAGAGAAAAAGACACCCAAAAACAAAAGGCGATGGTACATTTTCGAATGTTCAGCTTTTCATGCCCAATGTCTCGGGTTTGCAATTTGGACATATTTCTCTTGTACATAAGAATCATAGGAGCTATGGTAAATGTATTGACAAATATATCGAGTTACAGTTTTCCATTAGGATATTGTTTATATCAATTTATGGAAGTACTCATGTTGTCTCGGTTTTCAGAACGGTTTGAGTTATGTTCGCTGTAGGGTTAGGTGGAGCTAACCCTCCGTTGCTTATGGTTGTTTAGTAGTTAGTTTATAAATTTTGAAAGCTTTTCCTTTAAACTTGTAAGAAAAATTAATCATTTTTCTCACATACATCTATTTCGTCAAACATATTCTTATTGGAATTGGTTTATCCGTGATTGTATTATAGCAAAGGGTAAAAAAATGCTGCATATTTCAAAATAAATACAATGAAGATTTTGGATTATTGTTAAATCCTAGTCCAGACAAAAGATTCTGATAACTGAATTTAATGTTTTTTGTAAAGTTTCCTAACGCTAACATTGATAACCGAAACCAAAAGAAAAACTAGCCTCACACTAAACAATAACTTTACCGTACAAATAAAGGCAATACTTTCCGCTCAATAAATATTTTCGCGGTCACAACAACAAAGTTGGTGCCACCATTATTTACACCACATAAAAAAGCGATACTTTTTAATAGATCCTATCGATAGAAAGATACAGAATTTCACGATAGCCATCAAATATCTAGTAATAAATTTCTCTTTACTTTATTAATTAAAGCATCGTCTTGTTTTAACACTCTTACGGTACTCGCTTTACATTTTAACCGACTTCCGAAGCACATAAAACAATCAGACTGAGTTTTTAAAACGGCTTGTTAGATGGATAGATAAAAAGATAGACCTTTAAAATAGAATACATTAGTGGGATCATAAATAATGGACGGTTTTGTAAGGAGTTGTAGATAAAGTATGCAATGGAACCTAGTCAGTAACTCAGAAAAGTAACTCTGTCTGTCTGTCTGTCTGTTACGCTTTCCCGCCAAAACAGCTCGTAATTATATTTGGCAAATATCATTACGACCCGAATAGCTTAAGATATGGAGAAGGACATAAACTATTTTATACGCACTAACCGACATACACGCGGACGGAGCCGCGCGCAAAAGTTAGTAAACTATAATGGTAAGTTGCAAATATAACATAAGTATTGGCTTTTTATTTAACTATACTAATCCAATATACAAAAACAGAAATAAATTACCTTGATACCTTCAAAACCACATCACAAAAAAAACGCTACCAAAAAAACAGATTCACTTTCTCGACCCGCCATTTTTATCACGCATGCGCACTAAACACTACCTAGCACTTGGTTATTTTAATTACTAAAAAAAACTTAAAACCAGGAACTTAGAAACACGTCTGAACACAGTTGTAGCACAATTTTGAATGCGACCTCATTCCTGACCTTTTATCTTGCGTGAATAAATTATTTCCCATTTTTGTCCCCTCTGCAGCGAAAGGGTTAAGTTCTATAGAAACTTATGGCTCGTGAATTTGCATATAATTTTTAGTTTATTATTTATGTTTGAAAGGATGTACGGGGTATTGTGTAACGTTTTTCAGGGGGTTGATGAATTGGTAGTATTAATATGGATTATGTAGGTTCGTCCTGTTTAGTTTGGCATGCGCAGGAGCATCGGTTTTTATTTGTCAGATACCGGTTTTTTTATATGTACGCAATTTCTCACGGGATTTTTGCTTTAGATAGGTATTTGTCTTCTAAAGTAGACAAAAAATTACCTTTAAGATTTTGACTTGACTGACCGGTATCTTTGATATTTTCTCCGATAAGATTGTCATTCTTGCTGCTCTGGTTTAACAAAACTAGTCTATGCTTTTACCAAGGTCTTGGAGGGTTAATCCTGTAGGTTATTATTTTTAGAGTTCCGTATCAAAATTAACAGAAACGGAATCCTTAAATATTTTTTACGTTTCGATATAAAGTTTAGATTTAAACTTTATACTTCATATTTTATTATAAACTTCATATTTTATTATAATAATTACTTACAAGAGCAAAAAAAAGTCATCACAAGAATACAATCCCAGACCACCAGAAATTAAACAAGACAAAAAACCGTTTCCTTGTCCAACATTATTCAAAAAACATCAAACTCACTATTATTAATAATTTTAATAATAAAACTGATACGATCACATTTCTTATTATCTGTTTTATTAATATCAACCACAATGCGTGCGATGAACCGGAAGTAGGATCTTTTGTAACAGTCGCTCAAACCCTTCCGGTGAGACGATATCTTGGATGCCGATATGAGGGGCCTCGTCTATTCATTTTGACCCCTCACGACTGGTATTTGGTATCTATGGGAGTATCTGTGAGAAATAACAGAATCTTGAGAGTTTTGTTATCGGCTGTCGCATTTGAGGGTTGAAATTTGAAAATCTGTGGAGCGAAAATATGATTGCGCTTTTGTTTATGTTGAAGTGATCGATATTTTTATATAGTTAGATGGTTGATTTGTGCAAATAGATAATAATAATAGTGACAAGCACGTTAAATACGGGAAATCAAAAAAATATCATTGCAATGGGCATAAAAAATTCGTCAACATTTTTAACGTTTGGAAGAGTGTCCAGAACATTGACCGCATTGCCAGTTTTCTTCTCCATCATGTATTTTATATGGAAACTACGTTTTAGCTACTAAAAAAGTGAATAAAATAATGACGCACAGCATAGAGAATTCCTCAATTTAAATCAGAACCAAAATATCTCCACTTATACGCATTTCAAAAACCCCAATTCCAACAAGTTCTGCACAAATATTTACCGAATTAAAAAAAAGAACACAATACACGCTATTATAGGCAATCATCAAAGTATCGATTATTAAAAAAAAAACTGTGCAAAAAGCCACTACAACAAAACAAACATTTCACGGGTTTGTGGCAACAAAAAAAAACTCGTGTCTATGCACAAGGGGCCTATTGTGCCGAATTTGACTAGCTTTTGTTTAAAATACTGATTTATAGGCTATTAAACCCTTTCTATTAATGTATGTATAGATAAATTTATGCGTATTATTCCTTGTAAAAAATGGTAGTTATATTTTATCTGTGGCATAACAAAGGTGTTTTTTTTTGTTGAAAGGGGTGCAAGCGCATGTGTTTAAGATCTATGAAAGCGACAGTCTTAAAATGTTGTTATTACAATTTAACGGGTTTTAGTTGTAAAACAGTAGCGGGGAGTAAAATGAGCAGGTAGAAGTTATTAAAAAAAATGAACAAACCTACTTTTTTAGTAAACATCATAATTTCTGTCATAACTGTATCAGATAATATCACAAGTCCGTAATTTCATAAACACAAAAGAACACAATAAAAAGCGCATAAATTACATGACATTTTGTTAAGTAGTTATTAAAGTTGTCTATTACGTGCCCAAAAAAAATTAACTCTTCGAAGAAGGAATCAAAAAAATTCGGGGTGACAGTTTTTCTTGACAAAAGTTTGAAATATAAGTGCCATTAAATTGTTTTTGTCAACACCCTGTAGCAAAATATAGTGTGTTACAATTTCAATGTTTAGGGTAGCATTGAAATGTTACCAATAACTTAGATATTCTATTTCTTATTCCTAACTGGTGGTCAAAGAAAGAACATTTTTTTTGTCTAATTGGTTTTAAATGTGTATAGCGGTTTGAAACTGACTACATACTTCAATTTTCTCAACAAACAAAACGTGTACCTTAATGTCAAGAGATCCCACAAACTCGTTAAATGACCAACCCAAAAATGATGTTCTATAAAAAATATATTTTCACTTTTTAGTGGTGATACTCCACAACTTAATTGACATTAACATGTGCGCACCCCTTCACAGTATACCGACGCGATGTTATGTTATGAACTAGTGTAAACAATAAACAGACATGCGATTTCAGCACACCCGGTCCATTTGCTATCATTTATTGAGGAGTTCTGTTGTTTATCTCCGAAGTTTTTCATCAAATCTACACCAAATTTAAAACGGACCTCTCCGAGAAAATACTCTTCCAAAACGTACCCAAATCGCTTCAAGTCTTCCTATAAAATTTGAAGAGTTCCCTCGACTTCTCCAGGACACCATCTTCAGATCCTCACTTGATAACCATAGGACCACCTTGAAAGTCTATCCTTTCAAACCAAAACGAATTTTCCAAATCGGTCCAGGCGTCTTTGAGTAGGTAATCGGGAAACTCATAAAAATAATAACAAAAAAACGTCCTCCTTTTTTTTACATTCCGCATACCCTTGAAGAAACATCGGGCAAAAAAAAGCGGTACATTTAAAAAGGCAATGCCCTACTTTCACAGGCAATCCCGGACAACTTTCACCTATTCCCGTGTAGGAAAACGAGCTACAAAACTAACGTCCCTGAACTGAGTAAATGGCGTGAGAAAAAAGTAATTTTCATTCATAAAACCATTTTCTTAGAAGCGTACGATAAGGACAGATAGATGGTGTCGATAGCGAGCTGTCCTTCTCTAGCGCACTCATTTTTAATGCACTTTCCCCGAAGAGGTTCTTTTATACTTCTTTTAAGAGTTGCAAGCAAGTACGTGTTTTTTTAAGTTTTCCTTTTGAGACGTTCGTGAATTTCGCCTTTACTTTGTCGAGTAATGTCAATAAGTTGAAGCGTTTAACGCTTCAGTTTTTAAGACGTTGTCTATTTTTTTCTTTAAAAATTCTTCTAGATTATTTTCGTTGTATGGAAAAAAGTAAGCCTAATTGTAATTTTATAATCATTAGAAAAAAATCTTAGAAATCTTACTCAGCATACGGTAATTTAGGAACAGCCATTTCAAATATTTCTGAGGAACTCGTTTTTTCTCATGTTTAGTTAATGTGCGAGAATCAGACTACCATTATTATAACCAGTACTTTAAAATATCCGCTACAAACTACAGTGACAATAAAACACAAAAATCGCAGGACATTAGCCGCATCATGCACACTCAATAAAGTCCTATTTAAATAAACCAATCAATTGTAACGATTTTTGAATATCGAACGTAATCCTTTGAGTGGCACTCGATCCGAAGGGATGCTACTTTTGTCCTCTTTGTATCCTTATAATTTATTGTCACCCTACAAAGGTACGGGATGTTCTACATTTTTTGGGTTCAATGGGTCATATTTTAAGTTTTTGACTTTTCGATGATTGTAAACTTGTAGAGTATATTTTAGATCAAATTGTAATGCTTCTGCCAGCGATTTCGCCCGCGTGAAATTTGCAAAATTATCAGAAGGGAATGTTCTCTCGGGACAAAACAGTTTCCTTTATGCTAATCCAGGATAAAGCCTTTTTTTAAGTATTGGAAATCATCAAATGACTCTTTCCGCTCTAGGTGGAGCGGAAGGTAGTGTCAGACTCTTACTGACTAAAACCCACCGTGTTCCTATGTAGTAAGGATGGACTGTGCATAGTTTGATAAAAATATCAATCCATGGTTTCTTGAAACAAATACTCGTATATCTCAAACGATTAAAAACTCGTTTGAGATGTAGAAATGCACCTATTTTTGGATTCTTGGATTTTTGTACACTGTACGACTGCAAGGTCTTTTGTTGAATATCCATAGTATTCATAATAATACATAATTATTATTTGAAACGCTACAGTAACCCTGTCTGTCTATCTGTGTGTTACTTTTTCAACTCATAACGATTGTACAGATTTGGATAAAACTGTAACACGAGTAGGCCAGGGTTGCGGAATTTGTTCAAAAGAGTCACCGCGGCCCAGGAACGTAAAGGGCGTTAGGAGGAAAATGGATGGCTTTTAGTCAGTTTGAGTCTGACACTCCTTCCCACTCCACCCAGAGCGGAAGAAGTCACTTGATGATTATCCATCTTTAAAAAAAAATCATGTGAGTACCTAGACATTACATGTATGTGTATTCCTAAAGTTTTCAAACAAAGAAAAGGACAGTTGGAGATAGAAAAATAGGAATTTAAACGGTATAAAACCCCAAGCGAGAGTACAAAATCGACGTTTGTTCAACTTGTAGTCCCTTTGGAACCAAAAAGCAAAAAGCAAACTTCTTAGCACAAAATCATAAAAAATACCAACACACGACTCGTAAAATAGCTGATAACCAAAGAATCCGAGCCGAAAACTTGGAGAAGTATGTTATAAATAAAATAACGTATTCACGAGAGTCGGATGCGCAACTTATGGCTTCAAAAGTTGGGAAACCACTCTTGGAGACGGCATGAAGTTTCACCAACAATATATTTGTCTGCCCGCCGAACGTATGTCGATTGGGGAGAGGTTATGTTAAAGAGCGGAGCGGGCAGAGGCCTCAATAGCTAAAGGTATACGAGTGAAACACACCTTCAAGTACCTATGTAATGAAATGGATAATGAACTTTCATTAGTGAAATCCTTAAAATGGTATTTCTTTGGTGTCCATCCTTTAACCATAAGGTTGCTCATATTCTGATCTTTCGTGGATATTAAAATGAAATGTAGACAAACGTAGAATTAATAGCATTTTGAACGCCTTAATGGGCCTTGAACTTGGACACCCTTTAAGTAATTTTTTTCACGCGTTTTTGTAAC
Organism: Melanchra persicariae; assembly: GCA_947386135.1. Lineage (NCBI taxonomy): Eukaryota > Metazoa > Arthropoda > Insecta > Lepidoptera > Noctuidae > Melanchra > Melanchra persicariae. Next base: position 3,801,728 of record OX376658.1, read on the forward strand.
TTGATAAGCAAATAACTGTAAAAGCCAGAATAAAAGAAATAATTATTATTAAAACATAGTACAGTAGGTACTGAAACTTTTTCATAAAACATTGAGGTTTACTCCAGTATCTGAATAAATAAATGCAACGTAAATACGAATATTGTACATTATACCAAACAAGTTAAAGCTTTCAAAAACTCAATATTTACAAAGTGTAGTAATTTTTAACGTAGTTTTACTTACAAGCGTATTTCACAACCCGCTCCCGCTACCTCTCCGCTTTTCTCAGTCCACAAAAGTTTCGATAAAGGCAAACATACACCGGACTTACCTCTGCCACTTCACGCAAACATTCTTGAAAGTAAACTTAAAATATAATAATATTTCACGACTTCTGCTGAAGTTGCCCCATTTAAGAAGTTTCGAGTTTTTTTTCTGAATGTAAAATCATTTTCGTGTAGGAAATGGTAGGGTTATTTTTTTTGCTTGAAATGTGAGTACTTTAACTGATGCGAGGGAATTTCGTGGATTAGGGAATTAGTATCTGAGCCCACGATTTTACCTTTTTTAATTATATGAGAAATCATCAAATCCTTGCGCTCTGAGAGGTGCAGAAGGGAGTGTCAGCCTCTTATTGACTAAAACCCATCCGTGTTCCTCTCAATGCCCTTTGCGTTCCAGAGCCACGGTGACTCTTTCGAACAAATTCAACAACCCTTTTTTTAAAGATGGGAAATCATCAAATGACTGGTTCCACTCTGGGTGGAGCGGGTCAGACCTTTACTGATCCATCCGTGTTCCTCCTTATGCCCTCTGCTTTCCAGGGCCGCAGTAATTCTTTCGCAATCCTGGCAGGACGATTTCACCTACAACCAGCTCGCATGGAAGTTGCATTGCATTGCAAGCAACCGAGGTATAGCCAATCGCTCGCCCGTGCCCCGCAATGTAATTAAACTTGCACGCGACTTGGAAACGAGGTACTTGTAGGTGAAGAAGCGGCCTTAGGCTAGGTATGTACGTAGTCATCTCCACCAACAAGATTTTCTCCATAATCTACAGTGGAACCAACGTGAAGGAGCAAGTGATCAGCCTAAAAGAAAGATCGGTTCAGATTCGGAAGGTGCCGAGACTATGAAGCTCGTTGAGTCTTTGAAAAATGATTGGTAGACTACTAAAATATTACTTGCCTTCAAGTTAAGCTATCAAGTACGACGGCACACGCACAATGGTCCAACATAAGGATCAAACGCCCAAAGATAAACAGAGATGCTAACCTCGTATTAATAGGTAAAAAACTTACCGCCAGAGACTCGGCTATCTCCTTTCACACCAGTCCTCCAAATAAACAGCTCACCCACCTAATACAATAGAACGACAAAAACAAATTCGTTTTAAACAATTTTGTACATCACAAAAGTACTTTGCGTACCGTCATCCAATATTACGAAACAAAATAATATTCTGGAGAGAGGAGGATAGGAAAAAATTGAAACCTTCATATGTAAGGAAAATAGTCTTGGAAATAAAGGCGTGTGAGGCATCGACTGTTTCCCTACGTTTCTTTGGGTGGCGTTTGACAAAACATCCCCCTGCCTCCCCTGGCATATGCGAGTAACACATTATCTATCACGGAATAAGCCTCTGCGCTGTGGAGTAGATGTTGAGACTACATTTTTTGGTTTGGTATTTTTTTTAAGTTGTTTAGGTAGTGCTTATTGAAGTGAAATTTCAAGCGCGTTGAGCACTTTTTGGGTGAACAAAAATCATGGAACTCGCGTCATCGTCACCGAACGCTTTTCATGAGCTATATGTATACTGTGTATATATGTGTATTTTTAGGGTGAACATGAAGCGTGAAACTCGCGTCATCGTCACCGCACGCTTCCCATGCACAGACAATACAATATTACTTAGTTTTCACTTCTATCGGCAGTCCCTATACTATCATAGTTTTTTTTTCGTCAGTTTCGAAGCTTTTGGTGATATCAGTGTTTATGTTAAGGTTAAAAACACACAATGGGCTGTCTACTTTTGATTCTCCTGGAGTTACATAATATGACAATATGGCGCGTCACAATTTTAAGACATTAGTGGGTTCTTTATATTAGTACAATTTACTTTTCTTTATTGAAAATAAGTGATCTGTGAGTGAGAAGTGATCGATGGCCGTTTTACGCGAATGTGACGCATATCTTCCTAACTTCCACAACTGTTGAAATTTTGTTAATTTTTTGTATACGTCATGGCGCAAATAAAGTCTTTTTCTTTCTTTTTTTTCTTTTGATTTAAAATCACTTCTAGCTATCTATCAATCCAAGATATTATGGCGAATCCAACAATTTGCCCTCAAAAATCAACTGTTAAATACCAGCCTAATCCAAAAATATAATTCCCCTGGCGTCTCCATTCATGCCCTGTCCTCTCACAGCGCCATATGACACATGTGCAGCATAAAGCGAAGTATTGATCTAGTGCCGACTTTCTGTAAGATAGTGTATGAGACACGACAGTGTATTTCTTAAACAGCCAATGAAGAGCTTGTTCTAAAGGTATATTATGACACACACAGGTCGGCTTTTAAGAGAGTGGATGTGAGTACTAGTAAATTTCCGAATATTCTAGATTAAGTTAGCATAGCGAGTGGGTTTAATGTGAGTACCTATATTTCAGTGGTTAAGTCACTGTTCACTGTATTCATTTGTTAAAAGAAATCAGAAAACTGCTAAGAACTGTATTGACACTTTTAAAGTCGAACATAGAACTCATGAGGATTTTTGTTGTGTTTTATACAAGCCACGATTCACTATGCACCTACGAGCATCACACATAACTCACACAAAACAGCGTAAAATAATTCTTTAAAAATTTACACATCGTGCCAAGAAAATAACATCGAAGTTGGCCGCTCGCGATAGCCACAAACTACTCGGTGGAACCAATAAACGGCTTGTCATCCCGCTCTGATTGATCATTATTTTATGCGCCAAACTATCGTGCTATCTCTCTCTCACTGGAGGACTGCCAGCGAACCCCACCGTGCGGTGTAGAAAATGTGGCGTTTCCGTTTTTATTTGAATACAGAATCGCGCGATAATGACGGTGTGAATTTTTATGTGCCGTCATAGTTCAAGATGAAGCCGAATGTGTGTTCGGAATTCAAAAGTGGTTTATGGACGTCCAATTCGAAAAGCGAGATGCGAGTACCTATGATTGTTATGCGGCGCCGCGGCGGTAGATACCTACTTTTGTTGGGTTGGTTAACTTTCAAGTCGATTTCGAAAAATGGGAAGTTCATTTAGATATTTTTTTGTTCTAAATCCTTTTTTTATAGTGTTGACTTACATCCATCTTTCAATATAAACCAGAAAAATAAGGCAATGAAAACTCGGCTGATTCTATAACTTTAGTATTCATCCTTGACTCGTAAAAACATGTTGTTTGTAACATAAGCTTCCGAACTATAATTTTATTACTGTCCTGATATTCGGCTGGTTGTGCCAAATATTAAATTGGTTTCAGCAATTTCTCCAATTATCTTGGCATTGATTTTATCTTTGATTGTAAGTACTAATTTTACTGTTTAATTAAATTAGTATTTATTCAGTTTAAGTGAAATGTCCAAAATAAAACTTACGAAAACTCTAGATAAATACGTTTTTGAAAACAAAAAACCTCAAAATAAGCTCTAACCTCAAAAAATAGTAATTTATCCGAGCGAAAAAAGTCCGTTACTTTCCGTAATATACGACTACCCACTAGGCATGCGGTTGACAGGCGGGCTAAAGGATTTATGAACGTTCCCCTGTACCGTTTGAAGAAAAAACGCCAAGTAAAGCATGGCCTGCTTGCTGGCAGAGGGATATTATATTATAGTATAGTACTATGTTTCTTAATAGAAATCTAGGAAATATGTACAACTTATTTTTTACGAATAAAATAGTCGTTGTTAATCCGTCTCAATAGAATATTTCTTTATTTTTGTTGAATTATGAAAATTTTAACAAATAAACGTGGAATTTAAGTAGAAATCAATTTGCAATATACCTACTGGATCCAATTGATTTTGCTCGTAAGTCGAAAATAAACATTTTTTTTAAAGTAAAACCAACAAGCACCTTCTCACCTATCATCATTCAATTCGTACCAAAAAATTTCGTTTTATCTTTCAATTTCGTTTCGTTTTGTAAAATATAGTTCAATGGATGATATTTTTTTTTGTATTTTTGCCAACCTATAATGTTCCATTCAACTTTGTTTCTGTAACTTATAAAGTGTACATAATCAGTAGCATTATATTCTATTTCTTTTAAATAACTTTATCCCCGATCACCATCGGCACAGCACAGCACCAAACTAACAACTCTCCAGTCGTACAACCCTTATTTATTTATTTTTCCGAACGCAGAATTTTTCGTACCGAGCTCGAAACTTCGGAACCAAGCACTAGTACTATTACTACTCGACTATTATGATGCAAATCTGTCCCAATTAGGCGTGCTCCGTACCTCAGTCCCCGGATATACACACATCTGCTGGTTAATTTGCCTAACAATACACGGTTTTAATATTCAAATACATCACTTTTCTATACACTGCGTGATTTCTAAACACTCATCATGTTTGGTACTGGTTTTGATTTTTTTAGAGTACATGTTTTGGAATCTCGCTGGGGCGTTTTTTGTGGGTGAAAGTGTAAAGTAAGGAGACGTATGAAACAAAATAATGTTTTTTTTTTCCGATTTAATGTAACAATATTTGGATTGCTACTAAATAACTAGATAAAAACAATTTCAAATTAATTAGGAAAACTAAATAGGTGAGTTTTATGGTAATGTTAGAAAAGCTCAAATTGATTTCTATTTAATGAGTTAGAATTTCGACCTTTGGTTGTTCGTTCGTTACTTCTGCCTTAAACCGAGTGGCCGACGTATTAGCTCATTGTGACATTCCGTATCGCCGTATACATGAACAATGAAAATAATTTACCTATTGCGATCATTGAACATTTTCTCAACATTCTAAATGGCACTTAAATGCCATTTAAATTCTTCAGATATTTCAAAAATCTTCTATTAGGAAGTCGGTTAAAAATAAAAAATAAATATTTTGATTTTATTACTGATCCCGCAGAGAAATAAAAAAAGTCACACCTATGGTACTTACATATATTTTGCACTAATTTGTAATTCGTACAAAGATGTCGAAAAATTGTAATTGAAAATCAGATAGATTCTAATATCAGTACCAAAATCGTAATAATTATGCACGTCATTATTATGACGACAAATAGATTATCAAAGCAAAAACGACTAAAAACTCTGTGATTTCAACCTCTACGAGTCTTTAAATCAGTATATATTATAATATAACCCTTCAAATCGCGTCTATCGCTTCAGGTACGTTAACACATAAACACGGGGTACTAAGTACCCTCACGATAAGCCGTTATAGAGCTATTTCCTAAAAACGGCGCCTGATAGCTAGCTAGAAAGGTTATGAGCATCGATAGAGAGGTACCAGGATCCCAGGAAGCGTATAGATGTGCGTAGATCGGGCTTAAAGCATTAGATTATAGTACAGGGGAAAATCAGTGGGTTAGATTCGATAAGGGAAAATTACTTTCGTGAGAAGGATGAGTTTTTGCCTTGTAGGTGAGTGAAGGGTGGATTAAATGGGGTTGGTAGTTTAGATTAACAGTTTTTTGAAATGTAGCAGACGACTGTGTGTATTTTTTGAGCACGGATGTTTTGTCCTCTTCACCGTATTCGGTAGCCGGTGGATGCGAGATGCACAGGACCGGTTGTTGTGGCGACACTTGGTGGGGGCCTATGTCCAGCAGTGGACGTCTTTCGGCTGATATGATGATCATGATGATGATGTTGATGAGCCAATGATCTAGGCAAGGCGATTGGCAAAACATCAAAAATGTATGGGATTGATCAACGTTGTCGAAATGTCAAGTTAATGAACCCTTATATTTTGCCATTTTGATAATCGCATTCGTTAAAAGATTGACACTTTGTCTAGAGCAGTGGTTCTTAACCGGTGGTCTGCGGACCACTGGTGGTCTTCAGCAGCACCTAAAGTGGTCCGCAAACCATCCTTTAATGCGATATTTTTGCACTGATAAATAAATTAAAACTTAAAATAATGAGGTCCGAAAAGATCTAACAGAAATGAATTCAATACGAACTTTAAAGAGACGAAAGACAAGATTTTTTCAATTCTAGACTCAGTTTCGTTATATCTAGCGTGATAAGTAGCAAAATAAAATTTAGATTTAGTCAGAGCACAGCATCTTACCTGAAGTTTTTCTGTTATTAAATCCAGAAATATAGGTACCTAGATAACTGAATTTCTAGAATCTACTATATTCCATATTTCTACGATTGAGTGGCTAAGCGCGGGTTGACAACAAGATTCATCCCAAAAGTGTCCTCTCGACTTATTAAACATCGACATTCTACACAAAAATATAGACCGTATCTACTCCCAACGTCAAAATATTAACAGAATATAAGAAATACCAAAAACATTCCAATAATCCTTTACTTTAGAGCGTCGTATGTCGCCGCAAGATTAAATTCCTTACAATATAACTAGTACGCAGAAAATGTTCCGTCTTTTTAATATCGTGTGTTGGGACTTTTTTATACCGAATATAAAATATACAATTTCAGCATCTTCAGTGACATTGTGTACCATCCATCTTTTCGGGTTTAGCTTGGCGTTTCTTTCTAACTTGTGCCTTCGTCTCTTTCCATCGGATTTGTAGTTCCCCCCAGTGGGCTGGAGGAGTTAACTCTTTGAGCATTTTTCATTGGAATACGGCGGATATGAAGAAATGTATCGCGTACTCAAGCGTGTTATGATTTTTTACTTGTTTCTATTTTTTTTTTGCTGTGGTGATGTTATGAAACTCGGATCGGGGTGAATTAGCATACTGTGTGTATTGAACTATGGTGCCTTTGGGAGTAGAAGGTTTTGAGAAATAATTGGAATTTTATGAAAATTATGAAACATTCTGGCTTATAATTTTGAATGAGTTATTTTTTAGGAAGACAGTGTTTTATTAATTATTTTTCAATATACGGTAATTAAGGGTTGACAGAATAACCGAAATCAACTGGCTAGCAATATAGTATAAAAATTAGGAAGATAGGTTTTTTTATTATTACGAGTATTATTTATAGGTACGCGCTTTGTCATCTGTTGGTAAGCGATGATGTGGTCGAAGATGGAGCACGCTTGCCTAGAAGTAACCTATTCACTCTTGACCTAAAAACTCCCGGGTTGTATCTATCAGGAAACACAGACTCTGGCAGGGAATTCCACTCTTTTAGTATTATAGTGTTTTTGTATTTACGATCTTACAGTTTGAGTTGAGTTTATACGATGACTGCGGATGGTTATAAGAAAACGGAAGACTGATAAAAAAATGATTGGACTGAGATAAAGATCATAATAATATGCTGGCCATATCATATAAGGGAGCCTACAGATATGACGATTGATAGAAAGGTATGGAAGAAGACATTTTGCAGCTTCGGTCGAGGAATAAGGTCCAAAGATAACATATGATTTTCAGACCCGACACAAAATTATTAATGAATCCTTAAGTACATCCTTACATAATGTGTGTTCAAATTTAATTGTATAGCATCATCTTCCCAGCTCGTCGTGCTGTGCTGGTGATGCCGCTGCGGCTGCTGAGGACCTCAAACGGCGAAAATATAGTAACTTAGTTGGCAATTATATTTTCCAGCCGTTTGGGGTTGAAATTTTGGAACGTGGGATTTAAAGAACTTGCTTAAACGCTTGGTTGACACTTCGCGTTACCAAAGGGCTGGATTTTACATCGGACAGAGGATAAACACTGCCATGCAACGTGGCAATGTCGTCAGTCTTTTGGGCTCAAATCTGTATAGCTTAACTAATCACATTTTATTGCAATCGTTTCTGTCACAATCCGGGTTCAATAGTGTCCGGACAGAAAAATCTATGCTGCTAATAAGGTGCCAATATCTTTTGACGTCTTCTGCTTTCATGGTCATTTCCATGTTGATCTACTTTATCCACTTCTCTTCCTTCGTCATCTTTAGATTTTCCATCTGTGGGAAGATTTCTAGTTCACTTGTTTGGTTGTGGTGCAACTCTGAGAGACTTACGTTTATAAGTAAGTCATACATAATCTTTCAATTTTCAATTATGGTCAATAGGTTATTTTTTTAGTAAATATTTATTTCTTGTTATTTATTATTTGTTCTTTTTGTTTTAATTCTCTCTTCTTCTCTGATTGAATGTTGAATAATCTGTTCTTGATTGAATAGCATTTTTCCAGTATCTGAACAATTAACTTGACCTACGTGATAATGACTGAATGAATATAATCTTTGATGAATCCAATCTTTGCTTCCATGCTTATCAATCACGTAACATAGGCTGTTTCATTCATCCTCACTCACGTTACACCCCCAAACAGAAAACACCGCTTACCAAAAAAATATTATTCCCACATTCGAATTTCGATCTCGAAAAAAAAACATTACCAACCGAACAAAATTCCATATTCTACTGCACCCACCACCAACAATTGGCGCTTATTCCAGTCACAATTCGGTTATATTTGTTGAAGAGCCTTGCGATTCCGAGAGAGCTTTAAAAACCATCGATTCGGTATTTGAGATTCCGATCACGTCATCCAGCGGCGGCGTAGTACGTGCATCTGCCATCTAGCGTAGACAGCCGGTACTATTATAGAGTTAACGTGGTTTGAGTCTGTGTTACGTGCCCGGTAACTAAGAGTTTAGCTTTGTAAGCACGTTAGGCAACGCTCCGTGTGTTGGTTATCAGATGACTGTGCAGACGGGCGAGTTGTTTCAAGCTGAGCCTGCAAGGACAATGGGAACCAGACATACCAAAGCACAAATAGGGAGATATCCAATCCGAAATCAAAGTTCTAGAAAAAGTGGTAGGTTACTTCAAACTAGTTGATGAAAACATCTTTATAACTCCAATGACCAAAGATTTAAACAAAACCAAATCACAAGTAGAATAATTCTAGAGGCGTTGTTTATGGTGATGCTATCAATGGTTGTCTTAGATAGAAATATTCAGAAACTGTGGAGACACGGAACATGAGTCTGCATAATACATGGAGTTGTATGTCATCTGTCAGTATACTGTGTTTCATAGTATCGCCTATGTCATCAGCATATTGCACTTCTTTGACAACTTTGTTTACAAATGCGATTAGAAACATCAGCTTACTAATAACTAAAACCGTTTTCCTAGTTTTTTTTCTATTATTTCTTCAGACATTTTGATGTAGATGTTCAAATATCGTAGCGTTTGTTAAGGTACTGATCGAATGCTACGGAGTGTAATGTACTGCGAGCATTGCTTGAAATGTGTCATGGATTTGAACATTCAGCCTATTCTGTTAAAATGTTACCGTGAAAACTTAAATGACAGGAACGTGGAGTGAACTGTCACTCCACCCTCTGAAGGTATAAATTGATAACTCACCATAAGCTCACGTAACCTAAAGTTTAACGGTGACATTTGATAATTTCTATCGTTTGCGGATAATGTTACATTGAGTACCATCTTACCATTGTCGTCTTGTCCAACAATAATCGTCCGTTCATCCGATTTGATTTCATGCATGATTCATAAAACAGTACTGAGCGGTGATGTAATATCATAATATAATTGTACATAAGCGTTATTTATAGAAAATGTATTGACCACAATTTATATTCAATACAGTAAAGCTATAATATTAGTGGCGGCCTATCATATCACTGTTAGTGACTATAGACACTATTTCATCAGTAATAAAAGTGATAATGCTGTAGAAGAGTTGGATGATGTTATTCTTAGGAGAGTCAGCAGAGAATACTTGAGAGCTGATTTTTATTATTTAATGTTTTTTAAGGTCATTAACATCTGCTAATGGGTCTTGAACATTCTCACCGCATGTGGCAACTGTAAAATGGTTTACGACTGCTTGCAGGAGAATATTTAGTTAAACTGCAAGGTTTTTTGTTGCTTCCATATTTCTATTCACTCCCAAGTCTACTTTTATTGTGTTGTTCCTAACCAGCCTCACCTTCGTTGCTTTGTAAGCCAAAAGCTTACCTTATAACTCGTCTCTTCATTCAAAAAGATCCTATTGATTGTTATACTTATTAGCAAATTAGACGATTCATTGATTTCTATATATATCAACATTTAAATAATTACACAGTAATGTTATTGAGAGAGAGATAGATTAATTTACTGGGAAACTGCTCAGCTGAGGAATATTTGTCAATACGGAGAAAAAGTGACTCGTTGCCTAGTTCACTGCTTTTATAGCCTCAGTTTCTGCGGATTTGACTCTAACATTACTCGGTGAAATTCATAAGACTGGTTGTCCAGGATATCCAACCACTAGTTAAGTATGGCACTAATCATCATCTGCCTAGCCTTTTCCCAACTATATTGGAGTCGGCTCTTAGTCAATCCGGATTCATCTGAATACCAATATTTTATACTTGAAGCGGCTGCCTACCAGACCTCCATAATCCAACTGGGTAACACGGTACTTCTTGGCAAGACTGGAGTCAGATTTTCAGACTTCTGACAATTCGTAATGACTGCCAAAGATCTACAAATGACAGCTGGGACCAACGGCTTAGCGTGTTTCCGAGGCGTGGTGGAGTCTCGGTATGTTAAGATGGTCAACCACCCATCGACCGACCTTAGCAAGCGTTGCTTAACCTTGAAGATCGATTCGTGCGCACACCACGAGCTCCTCCTCCTCCCACTAGTATAGCACTAATGATAAGATAAAATCTAGTCAAATAAGTCTTTATGTCACCAAATGGAGCTTTCGAGAATTGTATCTGAAATTCCAGTTAGGGGCTTTAGATTCCTGATATGGAAATCAACGTCAAATCATACAAAATTCTCATAGCAACAGTGCCATGCAAATCAGGAAACCAAATATAAAGGACTCCACGGAATCTGTAATGTATCTGGTAAGGAAAACATGGCATTACCATCTGGTTCGGATGCCAATCTGCATGACGGGCGGCAGTCGTATTTACCCAATAAGATAAGATAACACAGATGTATTGCTCATATAGCAGTTTCTGATTACAGGCACGTGAAACAGAAAGCTGGGATTTGTAAATAAATGTAGTATGCGGAACGAATTTTTCGTTGAACGAATGAGTTGTTGAAATTGATGGTTTAGGTTCTGAATTTGAAGGGTAAGGACTGGTTCACATGGTCAGGGTTTCAGATTCTTTCTAGCCATTGCTAATGTTTCTGAAATATTTATTTACTTATGTATTTTTCGCTAACAAAGGCGAGAAATAAATTTAGGCGTAAGTACGTGTAATTTAGGCGTAGGTAAGTGCGTCCTTATAACTCTTTAATTGGAAACTGGGATGACTTACACAAAGAATATGGCATGATTTTGAAAAAGCAGGTCCCAACCCTTGTGGACCCTTGCATGCATTTATGATTATTGCAAATTCGCAACCACGTGACTAAAACAAAGTCATTTTATCGAAATGAGTAAGGACTTGGCAAAACAACTTTTTCTTTTATAATTCAAAAAACATCACGCAAACACGAGAATTACTTTCCGCGAACGACTTTTCATTACCATGATATTTTTCACATAAAACATGTTTACGTACATTCCGTCATAAAAACAGTGTCATAACTCGACTTTGTGCAATGTCAAACGTAAACCTTATAAGAAAAGTAAACAGTTTGGTAAACAAACACGCTTTCAAATCCAAACCCGAACACACGCGAGATAAAAATAATGAAATATGAACTTGGGAGAATACACTACACTCAAGTAGAAACACCCCTAAGAAAATATCCCATCCATCAACAGAGAAAATAGCGAACCTCCTTGCCTTAGACAAATGATTGACAGCGAGTGAAAAAAAAAAGAATAAAAAAGTAAAGGAAAAAAGAAATGATTCCTTATTCAAATTTTCACGGCGTTCGATTTTTTCCTTTGTCGCGCGACGTTCCTTTTTTGTTTCCATTTGTAATTTGTCGGTTTGCTCTTTCGTTGTAAAAACTGCGTTCAGTCAGCGTAAATGTCTTTTGGCAAGTTTTTTTTTTCTATTGGTTTTTATTATAGAGTGTAGACGTTTTGATATTCCGACGGTGTGTGTCATTTCGTATTGTTGGCCTACAATTTGTCGTTTGAAAGACAGAGCACATGCAAATTGTAAATAGGGACGTATTCATGAAGTTACGGATCGTATACAGTATGTTCAAAATGCTGAATGATACAAAATTAGAAAAAGCTCATTTTATAGAACCTATTATTTCTCTGCTTCTAAGTCGTAAGTATAATCTGGCAGTTTGTTAACAGTATCCGCAGGCACTGGGCATGTTTTATCGCTTACTTATTTATTACTACTATTTAAGGACACAATCAATTAAACATGAATTACTTTTATTACTCCTGGCGTTGACATTACTGATAAATCTGGTTATTACATTAAGAGAAATCGTGATTTCCTAAGTAACTATTGATTAATATGACCGGTGAAAAACTGTTGATGACCAATAAAATAGCGTTAACTAATTGTTATTGCAAAAATTCTTCCTTCAATTGATTTATTCAACTGGCTTGTCTCCTAAAAACCTATTACCCATTTATTATTAAGTCGTTTATTAAACATCGTATCCATTATAATAATAACTGAATGAAGAACCAACCCTACAAATACAACAGTCAACCTGAACCAAAAGCCCGAATTCCATTTTAATTCAAATTTGGAATCGACCGCCGTCAGCTGACTCTGACTGTCGAAAGCGTTCGCAATTTAAACTGGTGACCTTGTAAAAGCGTTAATTCACCCCATCCCCGCGTAATTTGCGCTTACCGTAAAACTGATTACGCGTACAACAGCAGACGATTCCGTCTCTTTCTTTATCGTGCTGTTTCACTCCCTCCCATTCATGAAACGTTTAATTATACCGCCTTGGGATGGCTTTATGCGATAGTGAAAGTGGTAAAGTTTGATTGGACTTTCCAGGGAAAGTGTTGGAGCTGCGGCAGTGTGGGTAAAGTTGGGTTGTTTGTATGATAGTTGAAGAGTTGTTTTGTTGTTGTGAATGTGGAAACATACTTTGAAGGATAGTGTCAGTTTCATGGACACTAGAAATTTTGATGATGCGGTCCAAAAATGCTGATAAAATTTGATTTTGATTTTTCTTACTGTTTCGATTATATCTTGTGAAAAAACCACACAACAATATGAACAAGCTATCTAAAATGACAATTAAAATTTAGTTTTACAGTTTGAGTTTCTTGGATCAGTTTAAATTAACCTTATCACTGTTGTAGCATCTTTTCCATTCAAACATGTGGCACCTGTGAATCCAAGATAATTTAGTTGGAGGTCAGAGACCAATCTGATCTGTAGGTATAGCTAAATTACTCATTTATTTGAACCAAACATAAAAACTAAGTTTCAAATTTTTTCCCTGAAAAAAAAAAGCATGAAAACATCGCATAACGCCAACCAATACGCGTCTTTACGTCTGCCGACGTTTTTAAATATGGCGGACCCCGGAGGCTCTCAAATACTCATTTATACCCCCTTGTTTTCCGGATCCTGTTTAATTTAAACTTCCAATGTTGTGCAGGTCCGGGTTACGGCGAGACGTAATGAGTGGGGGGAGGGGGGAGAATTAGGCGAGCTCTTGAGGGTTATTGTGTCACTTGTTGATTGAACGCTGCGTAGAATTAATTTGCTTTTGTGTGTTCGGTTTCTTCCTTTGTGTGAGTGCCTTAAGTGTGTCAGTTGGTGGTTGATCAATTGTGGTATTTTTGGAGCTTTTAGGAGCCTTTTAGGGTTAACATATGAATAGATAAGACGGTAGGCTTTTTTTGGATGTGAAATCATCAAATGAGGGAGTGTTAGATCAGTCAGATTCTTACTGACTAAAACCTTCCCGAGCTCCTTCGTATGACCTTTGCGTTCCAGGGCGCACTTTCGAATAATTAATCAACACTGGCAGGCACAGGCCCTGGTGTCCCAGTCAACTCAGAAGGTAGGTATTTTTTTGTTTATGGATGGGATATCATCAAATGACTTCTCCCGCTTTGTGCGGAGCGGAAGGGAGTGTCAGACTCTTACTGACTAAAACCAATCTGTGTTTCGAACAAATTCCACAACAGAAGGTAGGCTTTGGCTCAGATTTAATTTAGTTCTGAAGAATGTTTTCTTTTGCTTAAAAGTGTCATGTCCTTTTTACCAACGAAAAACAAACCAGTTTCTTAAACTTATATTAAAGAATAGCTAATTTTGTAATTACAGCTTTTAGTTGAGCAACTTTGAAAACAGCTTTACCGCTCCGTTAAGTCATTTTGTTTCATAAACTAATAGAAATTAAGATTCGTTTCAAAATATAGGTCATGAAACCCTTAATAAGCCACAAAACAAGTAGCCAATATCGAAACCAATTTAAATAATACTAAAGCCAGCAGAAAACATTATTACAATAAAAACCAATACTTTTCATAGGGCGGCCATTATCTGTTATTACGGAAATGATACTATGTTACAAGCCAATAACACAGTATTACAGTTATTGGCATTTGGACCAGACCGTACCAATAATGTTCTGGTACTGAATTGTCTGTATTTTCATTGTATTGATCACGGATTAATTATTTAAGGTTGACACAAAGATTTTTCAAAGTCATTATCTCGCTCCTTATACAGGATGAAATTTAATTCATGGGCATCCTTTTAAGGGGTCAAAAAAAAATCGACTGCTCCATACATTTCTGCACGCGTAACTCGAAAAAATGTACTGAACAGCTGATTTTCTTTTCGCGATTTCGGGGTTGATCCCATAGTAAAAGTTGTTCATAATGATGAGTGCAATGACCCCTTAAAAGGGTGCCCATGAATTAAATTTCACTCTGTTGAATTATTACTGTCTTTTGAATATGCAAAAAACTCCTGTAAAAATCTAAATCAGTATAGGTACTCAGAAAGACCCATTCAGAATAACTCCAATCTAAATTATTGATGAAAGAAAGCTAACCAATGAATGTAAAACACCACGCAAACAGCCACTTAAAACCCCATGCAAGAAGGAAGAAAACGAAAGAATTTAACAAACTCACTACAGACGTATAATTTTCTTGAATCAACTCTGCAATAGCAGAACGTACCTGACATGGAAAATAAGCTGCTTATAAACCTACTAGTACTGCAAGAAATTGCAAACAAGCAACATATAATGTAAGTCTGGTTCTACACAATTTGTAAGAAAATGTAGACGCGACCTTTGACATATACTCACAATCATTCTTATACAAAGAATACATTGAATGATATGAAGATTGAAAATCTTGAGTTATTTTTGATATTTTCTTAGAAGCCACAGAAAAAAATCTTAGAATTGAAAATGAAGGTTTTGTTTCCAAGAGCAATGCAACTGCTAACATAGACTATTCGTCGACTAGCTTAGGCATAGATACAACTTTCTTTCCTGATAGATAAAACATGGGAGTCTTTAAGTCAAGAGCGAAAAGTTACTTCTAGGCGTGCTCTATCGGTTTCCATGACCAGATTATGGTCAAACACGAGACTAGCAATTAAAAAGATATAGTTTCGAATACATTCAACAAAGACACAGACTGTACTAATCACATTGACATAAAAACACACAATAAGAACCCTTTTAAAAGCAAACTTCCTCAAGAACAAAACTTCAAACGACCAAGAGAAAAACCAAGATAATACCATGTTGAACATCCCTCATCCCTTTAAAATTGACACGGAATAATCCCAAACAGAACCTCTGTAACCAAACAATGACCTTATTAAAGCGACATACAGGAATAATTCAAACATACATATGTTTATACACACATATAATACACATGCTGCTTGGTAAATCCTTCAGAGTAAAACGAGATGGGACGGGGTGGCATCATGCCCCTCAAGGGGGGTACCCACCCTCGTCTATAGAATGTCTCCGCACGAAACCCCTTTGTAGAAAGGAAGGGTTACCTTGGGAATGGAATAGAAAATAGTACATAATAAAAATTCAAAATATATTCTTTGGAGGCTCCAATTTTCTGGAATACCCGAAGGGTACCCGTTCCTTCAGATTATTCGTTTTTTTTCCCTCGGTAGATACGGGAATGAGGCTTGTTGTGCCATGTGATGCCTTTGAATTATGTTTCGTTATAACGATCTGAGAGAAAACAGTATAAAATACATGTTTGTGCTGAAATGATAACCTTGGTTCTGTTGTTCTGTTTTATTTGGATGTAAACTAGAATTTGTTTGATCATCCTGTGTCTGAGAAATGCGACGTTTGTTATTTTTGTCTCTTGTTTAATGATGTTGTTTGGTTAATGTATGCTTTCTGTTTTTTCTGTGTTTATGACGATTACATAGGCACTTGACATAAACTCATTATTCATTAGTCTTGAATTTTTTTTAATGTCTTTTGTAGTCTACATTTTGATTGGTTTAAAGTTTTTCTTGCATTTTTCGATTACACATGATCATTGTTTCTTAATTCAAAAAGGTTAATAAATCTTGAAACGAATAAAATTTACTAGTCCTTAAAAAAAATATTACGCAACAAAATTTTCTCGAAACATCACTCACCGCGAACTTCTTTTCAAGCTTTAAAGGTACATTTACATTAGCACTAATGAATAATATCCTAAACCATCAAACCGCCGTCAAATTTAACTTATTCCATATAAAATAGAATAAGGAAACAGTGGTTTGATCGAACATCCCCGCCGTGTCAGGTACCGAGTCAAAAAAGAAATTCCATTTCCACAAACGAAAAATCCATCCAATACAATATATCACACGCTTCTAAGCCCGTTAGGAATAGAGAGGGATGGAGGCATGTGAGGGGCTCAAGTTAGAGGGAGACAGAATCAAATGTCCCTGCGAAATGGAACGTAAGAAGATTGAATAGAAGTCACACTAGTGCGAGTTACCTTTACGCACACTAGTGTGATTGTACTGTAAAGATGTTAAGGGGAGTGTGGGTTTTAGTTTAACGTCTCAATCTTATTATGGGTTAACATAAAAATAGGCATAGATGGGTCTAGTGTGCCAAATTTCCCAATGGTTTAGAAATCATTTGGCAGCTTTATTTCACAGTGCCTGTTTCAGGTATAATTTACTTTGTGTTCCATATCTGTTAGAGACCGTGAATAAGCGCTATATTGCATTGACTGCCACATTGGTTCCCAAACAAATAGTGTTTTGTTAGTACTACGAGTATCGAGTAAATAACGACACAACAAAGATAACAGATTTCCATCACATTGTCTTATTATAAGTGTTTATATGGCAAAACTTCAAATCATCTCCTACTCTACTTACTTACTAATACTTCCTCCTCATCAATTCGTTTGTCAATATCTCTTCGACAAAATATCAAACGCCACACCGTCCCCTTAACTAAAGGGTTATGCATGTGTGCCCCTAAGTACAACGGAGCACATGCGAAAATTCAGATCAACCGTAAAGAAATGGCGCACACTTTCGCAAGTAAAGGCTTAGATCACCCATACTTTTGCACGCAAGTGTACGTACACGTGGCAATCTTGTTTGGCCGCCAGTGTGTGAGTGATTTTCGCGATATAGTACCCTTGGGAGTCGAATATTTTATTTATTTTTCTTGCATTTGGAATATCATTGTTACTACGTTGTATTAGGAGTGAGGACCGCAGTGAATTGCTTTCGTGACGCAGGGTTTTGATGAAAACGGAGCTTAGTTTTAGTCAAGTGTCTGATCAAAGGGCAGCTTTAAAATCTGTCTTCTAGAAAAGACATATTATCCAATATAACAGGTAATGCTAAAGGATTTCTCTATCTTTTTATTACGACTTTAGAGTGTGGGTTCTATTTCAGAGATATTCGTAGCGATCATTTTCCCACGCACATCTTTAGGTTAGGCTATTTGAGTTTGATAATGATATAATTGGTGACATGACAAAGAAATTATTTTTCAATTCAATCCTGAATTAACAGACCTACAATTTAACAATATCTAACAGCCTGTTAAGTAAACAACTGCCCCATTCAAAGATTTGCTTTGTCACTTCTATTTGAGATTAAATATTTTCAAGGGGTTGCAGAAATTTCCGTCATGAAACTGACTTGTTTTTTAGATTTTATTTGATATAGAAACTAGATCACTTAGAATTTTCATTTGAGATGTTTTGACTTAGGCATGAGTGTGATTTTCTGCACATACTCGCATAGGTAATATATAGATATTTTAACTATTAGCTCTTGAAATAGGTGTCATTTAAGCTTATTGTCCATCATACATACATAGATTCTATAGATAAATCCCTTTTTAACGATGGGAAATCATCAAATGACTTCTTACGCTCTGGGCGGCGCGGAAGGGAGTGTCAGACTCTTACTGACTAAAACCCATACGTGTTCCTCTCAAATGCCCTTTGCGTTCCAGAGCCACAGTGACTCTTTCGAACAAATTCCGCAACATAGATAGATGCTACTCCCGTTTACACGAACTAAACCCTTTAACTACATGTCATGTAGGTACATTATGAAGGGTTACGAGGCCAAAGACCACACGACAAAATTTTATTACACGAACACTCCGGAAAATTTCCAAATTTCCGTTCTACATGTAACTTCGGTCGAAAACATCAATTCTACTCGTAAAAATCACAACCCCATAATAATTCCTTAATACCTACTCCACATGCTTACCATAAAACACATACATACCTTGGCCGGTAATAGCTTTTTATGTTTGCCGCTCACGGAACGGAACCACTGGTTAAACGTTAACGTTCGCGTTTGAGTATTCCGTTCGTATATATGGAGCGTTTTGATTGCTAGGCGAGGAGAGTGGGTTTGGCAAGTAGAGTGGAGTGAGTTCAGACAAAATGGTTAAGTCGAAAAAGTAGTGGATTTGATTTGAAAAATGTGCAAATTTAATGTCGGTTATGAAACTTATCGTCTGACATAAACAGGAAAATTTGTGAAAACCTATGTAGTTTTCACAAATTTTCCTGTTTATGTCAGAGTACAGATTGAATTTATTCAACCTGCCTACCTATCTATATGTTAAATGTGTGTACAAGAACTGTTAAATAAATAAATAAACCTGGATGGGTTGGTTGTGGCGGTGGTTGCTTTTCTGTTTCATGATAATCCATTCAAACTTTTCTTTGGAAAATGTTATTAGGTCTTAAGCATTTGTTGTGAGGATCAGAACTTTAATTAATGAATGCGCAGATGATTAAGAGGGAGCACACTCATGTTTCCGCTAGATGATAACATCTAGCAGAAAAATTGGTGTTCTCCTTAAACACTTTCCACAGGAAAACAATAAACCCATGCTTGCAAGATCATGTCTCGATTTTACACTGTGCAGTGTGACATCGCTTGCTTGGAATTAGACAAGTGTACTTACATTCTACACTTGTCTTATTCCAAGCAAGTAGGCTTCCCTATTCAAACGCAGCACGATATAGTGCTGTCGTGTCATGGCTACATTTGCTGCGTATGAATCGTAAGCGTACATGTGATATGCAAATCAGACGTATTATACAATGATTTGTGCACTCACTGAGATTTGTGACATCGTGTGTAGTGGCCATGTTTATTAGCTATATATATATAAAGGTACTACGAGTAGGTAGTATATGGCGAATAATATCGTGGCAAATAACTTTAATCACGGATAGTTGACTCTTCCTGTGACCCAAGGGTTTGAAAGCATTGCCATAACATCGTATTGCTGTCAGTCTTTTGGACACATAACCAGTACTCAGCGATGTGAAGCAATTGACACCATATTTAAGTTTGTTGTATTTTGTTGTGTTAGTTTAAAAACTTTTGTATTTTATTTTAAGGTAGAGCTTCGCAAAAAATAGTATGATGTGGTGACAAGTGGAACTAAATATTTTACTAAATGGAAACCTATGATGTCGACACTACTTGGCCGACAATTGTTAGATTTTGAGTAACGTTCACTGTTCCACATTTATTTTTAACAATTTGATTAAATTCTCTTGCTGATTTCCCATATTATGGTGCTTTAAGTAAGATGTAAGTGGCGCCCTCATTTTTTCCAAGCTCTTTTTTGCCAAGCTGTAGAAACACATTCAACATTCCCCGAAAATTGAGATAACAGTACTTTACACACGGTCACTTGGTAAGTTTGTGGATGACTAGTTTTCTCGTAGCGCAATTGACAGTAGAGCAAAATGCCCTGCACGGGTCTGTGTTCCTGAAGTTGTTCTTTAAATCAAGAATTAATAAAGTGATTCTAGGCAAGCGTACTCAATCGTCGATCACATTCTCGCTTATCAGGTGGGTTAGTAGTCACGAGCATTCCAATGATAAATCAATTTCGCTGAGTGTGCTTGGTAGGCGCCAGATAAACTTGTAATATATATAAAGTACATTGACCTTTCCCTAAAATCACTTCGTAGATACCTTTTTTCATTACTAGAGAACGTTCGCGGACTTTTAACGGATCACGATAGAAGTCGATTCAGGACAACTTTATGTCTTTATTTCTGTTTTTGATATAAATGTATGTGGGTTAACATTTATCTGGTGCCTACCATAGTTATTACCTATATCATACGTAATTCTTTTTTCACTTTTTATTATATATAGATACGATAATTATACTTTACTAGCTCCTTCCAGCGGCTTCGCCCGCATGAAAGTTGAAAATTATACCAAGGGAGTATACTACCGGAACGAAAAGTATTCTATGTCCTATTCTAGGACATGGTCTACTCGTGTGCAAAGTTTCATCGAAATTCCTTCAGCCGTTAAGACGTAAAAAGGTAACAGATAGACAGAGTTACTTCCACATCTACAGGATGTTCCAAAAGTGCGTGGTCATATTTAAGGGTGATGTTCTGTATCTGCTACGCAGTTAGAAAAAAAATTTTTTTTGGACCGCTTGAAAAGTCGTTTTTCGTGGTCGAGTTTTTCATTTCAATATAATTTTATATCGCTCTTGTTTCTTTACTCTATTGCAACTATAGAACACCAGTCTCACCAGTCCAGACCACGCACCCTAAAGTTATAATATTTATAGTAAGTGTACATTGTACAACAAAAAAAATCTTTACAAAAAAAAAACATTCCGTAGAGCCCGTATTTCTGACTGCGATACCTATCTAACCTTTGGATGGACTGAAAGACCAAAGAATATCTGAATTAATTTATTTTCCATCCAAATGAGTCACCATATTATCAAAACCACCATTGTCCTAATATCAGACATTTCCCAGCTCAAAACAATACCTAAACGTGGGTCTAAAACATAGTACCCAGTCTGTCTAGTGCCGGAATTTGCGAATGTTTGAGGACTGTATCTTCCATCGTCTGGTCAGGATTTCCGATGGCAGTATTCACGGAGCTAGGGTGCCTAAAGGGAATGCCTAAACGGGCTAATCTTTTTGTTTCGGCTTAGGTTTTGTTTCACCGGATTAAGGGTGTGGAAAATCGTTATCGCATGACTATACAGTATGTTCTTTTTTGTCTCTGGTGACTCATTTTATGACTCATTTTGAGTGACGCCTTTTATCGGATATCTATAAAGACGAATATTAATTTGTACGTTTGAAGTTTCCGAAAGTATATACCTACAGCACCGATTACTTGAGGGGAATATTTCTAGTTCTACTTATAAGGAGCATTCGAATGAGCATCGTAGTAGAAAACTGTCTGAAACACCCCTAATTTCCCAATGTTTTGACAATTTTGCTCGGCTGCTGATTGATGTCTTTCAACAAAAATGATGATGATACATGAAAGTGACGAAATGAAGACGTCATCATCATCATGTCAGCAGAAAGATGTCCACTTACACAGCACAAGATGTTACAATTTTGATGTGGTGCTAAGAGTCGAAAAATTATCAAGATTAATGGGTGGCATAAAAACGTAACACAGCACCGGAACACAATTATTAAAACATAAACGGTTATTCTTTGCATTTTTTACCGCCCATCATAATTTAAAATATGACTTAATCTTTAGAAATAGTTTTAGCAAAAATAAAATTTACTCCGAACTTCTAAGTGCGGGTCTGACTTGCGTACCGAGGGTTCCGTACAAATGTGTATCAAGAGATAGTTCGTCTATTTTTCCGAGTATGCATTACAATGTGTGGACCGATGACGCACAGAACCGGTTGTTATGGCGACACTTGAGGGAGGCCTATGTCCAGCAGTGGACGTCTTTCGGCTGATATGATGATGATGATGACGATGATGATGATGCATTCCAAAAATATTTTAGTTAAAAATAACAAATTAATTAACGTTTAGGTATAGGACTTTTTCCTTTAATTGTGCTGTAAGACCTTGCTTTTTGGCAAAGTTCATGATTCTAGGTCAACGGAAAGTAGATTTTGGTTTATTTGCGAGCTTTATATGGCCGTATCTGTTATCACGTTGACTTAGAAGATTGTTTTTTAGAGCTTCAAGGAACTCGAGGGACCATAGACCTGCTTTTATGACATTTGGTACAAACTTCAACTTGATACCTCCATGCGTTGAAGGGTATCGTTTTTTTCCTTTTGAGGTACGGAACCCCAAAAACAAGACAACAGATTTGTCACAAGGTTGATGAATTGACTTGCAACCGTTCTTTGACTGATAGAAAAGAAGAAAAGACCCAACTAGCAATTTTCTCTTGTAGATGTGCTGATTTAAGAACTAAGGTGTTACAACTGACTTACATGTGTCTTGACTATGACAGAACATCTTATAAAAGCATGATTCAAGACGTTTTGTACTTAAAGAGTACTAACACTTAGTACGTGCTCTTATAGATGTATACAAAGAATCGATGTAACACATATATCAATATAGTTGTCTTACAAGCGCATTTTTACAGAGCAATTGCTCTTGAATATTATTTACACTTAAAAAAGCATCTTAAAAGTACATTCTTTCTTAGTAGAGTCTGCATTGAGTGGTTTATAACACTTATGATCTTAATAAACTTTTGCATAAAACTACTATGAAACCAACTCGTTCTAAGTGTAAATTGTCTTCTCTGAGTCAAATTAAAGAGAAAGCGAATAATAGTAGAGCTCTATCAGACTATTTGGTCTTATGGAAGACTTGTGAACACTTTATTAAGAATGTCGGCCATTATATTCATGTAACCAACGCTAAGTGTTTGTAACACTAACAGTTAACTATGGAGTTTGAAAAATGGAAAAATATCATATAATATACTGATGCATATTTGTCTCATCTAATATTACACCTACCACAAAATGGTAATTTGTAAGCCATGGTTTTAAAAGGAACCCTAAATTTATTAAATGGCTGCAAGTAGTTCTTTTATGTAAGAGCTCAATAAGTTCAAAAGGCTTAAAATTAACTTAAGTAGTGTGAAATAAGACATTTTAGTATTAAAGTTATCTTAGAGAAGAGTAATTGGTCTTATAAATCTCTAATGGCGTCAGTTTTTATTTTTATAATAAGTTAATATGTTTTTACTAATATTCTAAACACATAATTAAGTGGGCCTGTGAAAAAATTCTACTTTATTCCACAAAACATTCGAAGAAATGTACACCGCAAGTCATTTAAGTTCATAGACACATAATTATCAAGCAAATGAACTAAATGGTTACAAGAAATAAAAATACTACTAATACAAATAATACAAGTTGACAGTTAAACTTGTTTTTATTTTATTTCAACAGCACTCGCGCACACACTTTCGGTTGTTGTGATAAATATTCCGTTATTGAGCTTCCAGAGAGCAATATAAGGGGAATTACACTTGCAAGTGCAGTCCTAAGAGTGCTCTAAGTCTATTTTCCCTCAAACCATGCTGTTATAAGACCATCATAAGTTATTTTGGTCTTACAACAGCAGTAACAAGATTATTGTTAGTGTAAAGTAATCTTCAATAAGAGCGTTATTAGTTGACTGTAAGTGAGAATTCTCTTATAAAGTGCGCCTAAATCGACACTTACATTTGTCTGTAAGTATGCTAAAAGAGTAAAAATTATTGGTCTTAGGACACTTGTAAGTTAAAATTTTGCTAGTTGGGATATGCACCCTGAGCAGTCAGCCCCATTACCATTTTGCTGATTGACTGAAAACCTGGGGTCAATTTGGACGAACTTGAATCTGAACCTTCTGAACATGACTTCGGCGAAAAAACAAAGTGTTTCCACAGACTTATATACAACAAAAGAAGTTAGTGCACGATTCGAATTGGTTCTTCCCTGTGGAGAAGAACCGGCAAGAAAAAACATGGTTACGGACATGTTAATCAAGTATTCGGTCTTGCATCAAAACATCAGCAACCCAAATCAACGAATGCAACGTCCGCATTCGCATTACAGTCCCAATCTATCAAAAAAGCTTTCCTAAAAAAAACCGACTTCCAAAAAAAACACTACAAAGTGCCAGTGTTCTGGGCACTTTTGTCATTGACAGCGATGTGGATGAGTTTTTTGATGCCCAATGATCAATTTGTTTTTTACACTTTTTGTATATAATTCGCAATTTTTAGTCTAGTTTGTATATAGTTAGGTTTAGTAGATATTAATTTATTTGTTTAGTTCAAAATTTAAATAAATGTCTTTTCCTACAAAGTACAAAATAACTTTAATTTCGGTAGTCGGTGTTTGGTTGCTTCTTAGTTATTTGACACCGACTTCCGAAATTAAAGTTATTTTGTACTTTGTAGTATTTTTTTTGGAAGTCGGTTTTTTTTTGTGAAAAGTTATTTATTTTTCACTTTTTAGTGGTACCCACACCTAACAACACCACTGGAAAGTCACAGGAAAGCAAAAATACGCAATTTCGTATCCATGGATGATTTTTCCAGCTATTTGGATTTGAAAACCAAATTGCTTGACCGATTTTGATAAAATTTAAATCGGACCAATCGAGAAGTATATCCTTTCACAAAAAACAAGAATTTTTCAAATCGGTTCATAAATGACGGAGATATGAGGTAACAAACACAAAAAAAAAAAAAGAAATTACAATCGAATTGAGAACCTCGTCCTTTTTGGGAAGTCGGTCAAAAATAGATTTCCATACATTTTTGACAGATTGCGGCTGAGATGCGAATGTGAACACGTTACTTAAAAATGAGTAGAATTGGCATTCATACCATCCTACTGCAACACTATTAAAGTTTTTGATTATATTATAATGACAGGATTAGTTACGGTGTTGAGCATAAGTATATTAATTATCACTTTATTTATGCACATCACGGATAGTGCTAAAATAATTATGTTCCCAGCAGTAATTTGCATAGTTTTTAAGGTAGGTAGGTACTTAATATTTACAATTTCAAAGTCATACACGTTTTAACTCACCTGAACTATAACGATTAGACACAAATCTTTTTTCAATTTTGTAAAATAATACTCGATCACTAAGAGTCATTTTATAAGGCGCTGTGACCAGTAAAAACTGAAACATAGCTGGTTTTGTAACTTAATTCAGCCAAATCTGTTTAGTTTTGAGCTGCAGAAAAAAAAAGTATTACGAGTCTACTTACACCGGTAAAATTTAGTTTTGAGTAAATCGTATAAAATGCTTCATATTTGGCAATAAATTGCAAGCATTGTGTCGTCGCGCTTCTCTTTCTTTTCTATATCGGGACCAACAGCGTGCTTTCCGAAGCACAGAGAAATCTCGGTATGTTAAGATGGACTTCGGCAAGTGTTGCTTAACGTCATTGTTACTGAATAAAATATCTAAATATCTTGGGACAACTCACACACGGCCATCTGATCCCAAGCTAAGCAGAGCTTGTGTTTTGGTAACCAGACAACTGATATACATACTTATATAATTTATAAGTACATACATATTATAGATATATTACACCCAGACACAGAACAAACAATTATGCTCATCACACAAAGTTTGTCCTGGGTGGGAATCGAACCCACGACCTCCGGCTTTGCAGTCAGGGTCACTAACCACTAGACCAACAGGCCTGTCAAACTGAATCACGAGCTTCTTCTCCTCGCTTTAGATGTACCAAGTGAACTTACAAAAATACCTAGAAGCGACCTTCTTTATCGCCACCATAAAAATACTAATAAACAACTAGCAACATTTTGTTCTACAACTTTGCCAAGCTCATAAGTTTTCACCAATATTCGTAACATCCAGCGTTAACGAGTATTTCATTCGGACATATTTACGATTTTGGCACGGCACGGATACGATACGATTGCGAATCGTGCCGTCTGAAACTGAGAAATATGGGCTGGCGAAAATATGAGCTTGAAAATGATAGTTTCCAATTTGGTAATGGGATCTTTGAGCTTTTTGTTCTAGGGTTATAAATTGGGGATTTTAGGGGATCGTATTTCTTTATGGGAGGTGTACTATTAGTGTGATGGCATTCACAAGTGTCATTTTTTAACCGACTTCCAAAAAAGGAGGAGGTTCTCAATTCGATTGTATTTTTTTTTTGTGTTTGTTATCTCATATCTCCGTCATTTATGAACCGATTTGTTGTTTTATGTGAAAGGATATACGATTGGTTCCAATAAAATTTTATCAAAATTGGTTAAGCAATTTGGTTTTTAAATCCAAATAGCTGGAAAAAATATGTGGAAAAATCATCCATGTGTACGAAATTGCGTATTTTTGCTTTCCTGTGACTAATTTCCAGTGGTGTTTTTAGGTGTGGGGTACCACTAAAAAGTGAAAAATGAAAAACTTTTTCACAAAAAAAAAAACGACTTAAAAAAAACACTACTAAGTACAAAATAACTTTAAGTCGGTGTCAATTAACTCTAAGAAGCAACCAAACACCGACTACCGAAATTAAAGTTATTTTCTACTTTGTAGTGTTTTTTTTTTACGTCGGTTTTCGTATTGGTCTGCTACACAGCCTGATTGACGGCAAGTAGATGCTACTGCCTGAGTTATTTTGTTTTCTTTAATATCTTAAAATTGGCTAAATAATAACAGCCGCAAAGGGTCGATATTCAAGGTTTAACAACGCTGAGGCCGGTCTGTGGATTGGTGACCATATTTTTATACTTACCAAGTTTCCTCCGTGCCAGGACAGCACATTTTTTTTTTAGAGTGGGAAGTCATCAAATCCGCTCAGGGTGGAGCGGGAGAGTTAGATTTTACTGGCTAAAACCCATCCGTGTTCCTCCTTATGCCTTTTGCGTTCCAGGGCCGCGGTGACTCTTTCGAACAAATTCTGCAACCCTGGCAGGGGACAGCTCGTTAAACTGTTAACAATTGCCCATAAATTCCGGTAGTCGACGCCAGGAAATCTAGGAGCAGTCTTGGAGGTAGAAACTTCGGAGAATCACTGAGTTGCATGTAAAATATTGATGTTTAGCAGCATCCAGAAGAAGCCTAGCCTACCGTAGTCTCTCTCTAGTCTCTTTTTACTCGACTCTCCTTTCGAAGGTATGCTGGAAGAGATTTCTATACAGATAAGCATCACCATTGTACTTATTTTTCTGTTTCTTATGTTTTTACTAAATGTATACATAAATTGATAAATGAATAAATTAATTCTGTACCATCTATCTCTTATCTATCTATCTATCTTTTAATAAATAAAGCTGAAGATTTTTAACGAAGCACGAGGAAACGTTTATTATGTATTTAATAGAGACAGCACTCATAAAAAAAAACAAATATCCTAACTAAGTTAACCCTTAAATTTGGCGTCAAAAAATTCATCCGTATCGCTGTCGACTGGAAGTGTGCCCAAAAGACTGGCGGCATTGCCACGTTGTATGGCAATGCTTATCCTTTGTCCAAAGCCAGCCCTTGGGTCACGCGAAGTGTCAACTAAGCTGAAGAGTTAGTTTATTTGTTTGTTTTAACCCGCTAATCTCTGGAATAGCCACATTTATGTGGAAGGCAATAGGCTATACGGGAACTGAAAAAACAGGATATACGCGTACGAAGTCGCGGGAAAAAGCTAGTAATAAATAAAATAGTTGAGAAATGGCTTGGCAGGTATATAATAACTAGCAATTAACTTTATATATTTTTTACCCCGTATCAAATACAACAATCATCAAATTATATCTTCAAAACTACCACGAAGTTTAATTACACACTTAACTCACGATCTTTTTAAAGATATCTTCTACCAATCAACACCCATTTTAACACCATGACACTGCTTTATAATACCTTACTTAATTCTATTAAAATTATAAACTAAATGAACATGTACGCGTTATCTAAGAAATCAAGTTTGCTACGTACTTCATTGTACTCATCAGTAATAGGGCGACTACACCTGTCGCTGGCACCCCGAGGCACAAGTGGCACATTAATTGTGTCGCAATTTCCATTCAAACTACTACACAATATGTCCATCTATCTGTCCACTTTAAGGGCCTCCTGTCTTCTGAAAAGTCACTGGTTGAGTTACTAAACTGCACTCAGCTGACATTTAAGGCTACCTATTGTGTTTTATTATTTACGGATACAAAACCTATAAATGACTATAAATTTGTTGCAATGCATCCTGAGATAGCGTGCACATTTCTACAACTCTATACATAGTCCTATCAATAGAGATATATCGGTTTTTAAACGCAATTACCATTAAAATACTATGATGTTAGACGTACGCAAATAAGGGCTAGTTATTTTCAGCGTGTTTTTTTTACAATAGCTGCATAGTAAAGACTTATTGGATAGTTAACATGCCGCAGATTCATTAGTTCCTAACATGGAATCCCGCAATGTAGCCGCGAGAATGCAACAGTAAATAAACAATAAAAGCATTGCGTTTATAAATTATCAGCACAATGGCAAAAACGGCCACACAGTGCGCCGTATTCTTTGGATAAATTCACTGCGCCCATAATTGGTGCCGCTACCCTAAGGCGGTAGCAGTCTTAGAAAATTATAGTTTCGTTTAATTTGGTTATTGTAAAGTTAAAGAATTATTTGTGAACGGATTACGGCGTGTGGAAACTTATGCAAGGAGATTGAAATTAATTAATGATTGTAGAACTTCGTAGATGTTAGATTCAAAGCTTTGGGGCAACTGTTTTCTATTTGTAATAACAGTAACTGGGATAATTTTTTTTCATGCTTAAGCCTGGATGCAAGTCGACGACTTATAAGTAGATATTTTTTTACATGTGTGTTGAAAAAGAACTACTTAAATACCTACAAGTTATTTATAATAAGCGGAATTTGTTCGAAAGAGTCACCGCGGCCCTGGATCACAAAGGCATTAGAAGGAACACGGATGGGTTTTAGTCAGTAAGTGTCTGACACTCCCTTCTGCTCCACCCAGGGAGGAAGAAGTCATTTGATTACCACCCTTAAAAAAATAAAATAAATGTCAAACCGTTTTTAGATACTTAACCTAAGGCTAATCTAGCCATAAATGATTTCAGGAAAAATGGTTAAATTACATCCAGAAAATCACTGCTGTCTTATTGCTAATTGACAGAACCGACGTACCAATGTTTTTATTATTACGTATGTTATAGGTACATAAAAATGTTGGTAGCTGATAAAATCGAAATTGAAAGTAATTACATCATAAAACTGTGTAAAACCATTTAAAAGACCACGGCCAAGACAGCTCCATTAATTAAAAAAAAAAGTATAAAAATAACACTTCACCCATCAACGAAAGTTTTTATTGAAAAATAATCTAAAAACATTATTAATAATTCCAACAGTGCACTTTGTCAAAATGGCGACCGGTGACCAATAACCGGTATTACTTAAAAAAAGTCGCTCATTGGTCGCCTGCTGTAAAAAATAATGTCATAACATTGTCACATGTTATATTACAGAATTATACAATGTTATTAGCACTTTATTATTCTGTTTTTAATAAAGTTTTTACACGCTAGTTCAAGACAGAAGTGTCACTTTGTATGTATGTACAGTTTTCGTCAAATAACTTTGCTCTTCTGAAGTTGTGTCGGGCGCGATTTTATGTCTCAGTCGCTCGTTTACGTTCGATGCATGCTTGCGTCCCGCTTGCTCCCGTGTACGTGACTGCACCTGCGCGATCTTTGCAAATGGCTTACTTCAGAGGGGCAAAGTTATTTGACGCGAACTGTATCAGCGGCGGCGACCCCTCGCGTCCGGCCCTGGTTTAATCCATGGTCCGGAGCGAGGAGGCATGGGAAGCCGTCACCTCTTTCTGCGAAGCAGTAATGCTGGTGAAGAAGGAGGCGGGCCGCGAATTTTGTTTAAGAGTTACCGCGGCCCTGGAAAGCAGAAGGCACTACGAAGAGCACGGATGAGTTTTAGTCAGTAAGAGTCTGACACTCCCTCCCGCTCCACCCAGAGCGGCAGGAGTCATTTGATGATTTCCCATCCATAAAAAGGGTCACTTTGTACAGGCCTCTATTGCGATAAGCCGACATCCAATAGACATGTGAATGAAAACAGAAAGTCTCTGAATCCCTAATTAATTACCATATGTTAATGATGGCTACAAAAAGCTATAAGCTACCTAACGACAGCGTGCAACTCGGTGCAAAAGCTTCTCCTGATATTGGATTTTAATTATTTCATAAATGGCTTCCATGACTCTGGTCTATAGCTGTGGGTATCTTTAGACTCATTTATTTATTGACTTAGGAGATATCTCAGTCTGCTGCAACTCAGACTCGCGCACGATCGAATCATGTTTTTCACATGTTACTTTAAAACCATAGACTTAACGCCAGTATATATGTCACAGCCAATCAGCTTAATCCGGTGTTTAATTGATTGCCTAGCCATTTCATTTAAATGTTCCGAATTTTCAATGACCTAAGTGACATCTCTTGTTCAATATCGTTTAATGACTTGCCCATGTCATTTATGTCGCTGATTAAACGGCACAGTTCAATGAAAAGGCTAGACTTTTAATGAAACGGCTGATTAAGCTAGTTGGCTGCGACATATATATAGATATAATAGTTATCGAAAATCTTCTGGGCGTCATTTCATCGTAGACCTCATCACTTTCCATCAGGCGATACTATTTTTATTGGAGCAATTGAACCTTCTGCAAACATTTTTGTGCATGCTAACCAACAGTTCATTATACAGTTTTTAATATAGTTTTAGCCTCAATAGTGGCTTGAAAGGTTTCATTAAGGGAACATACATCAATCTAGTCTGTTATTCTCGTGCTAAAGTGCACTAAACACAGCGAAGTTTGTCATCGGCCATTATTAATTTGTCACGCACCCTTTTCGAGTCATAGAAAGTTCATTTGTTAATTATTATGATAGTAGGTTATAATAATAGCGCAATTTAAGTACATGACGTGTCATCTAAAGGCTAGGTTACATAGTACGAGATAGCATTCGAGCTGGCTTAGTAACATCTACTCGATGTGGCTACATCAGTCCGGATACTCTGTGCGCGTCAGTCAATAGCTCGCATCTGAGATCAAGTTAGGTAACAAAGTGCGAGCCAGCGTTCTTATGCAAATGTCGAACAATCGTCTTCGCCATAAATGGTACAGCACACATCATCATAGATAGACATAAATAACGCTAGAGCAACTAATTCGCGTGCGCGTTTCGGTGCCCAGCTTACGTACAAAAATCGTAAGCCGCCATTTTCGCGCTCAGTCTGCATCGGTCTCGGTGTCAGTTAGGTGGTTAGTTCAGTTAGGTGCCACACGCGTCGTCTTTGAATCGATTTGACTTTCCCATCAGATAAATAGTGCATTGGTGTGACGTCACAGTAGGTAATAAAATAATAATAATAAAATTGCACGCTTGGTTTTCATACAGATCGTGACACTTGCGTTAACTATGTCTATTTATATCTGTGTACCGCATCTTGTGACCGTTTTATTAAGCCCGCAACATAATTTTGTTATTACTCGCCTTCTCAAAACATGCCACAAGCAAGTAAACAGCAGCATACTGTAAACCTTACACCGTGTAAGCTTGGGTGAAGTGAATATGAAGTCAGCTGTCAATTCATACAAACAAGATGGAATGACAGTTCACTTCATGCTCACTCCAGTTTACACGGTGAGATGTTGTCTGAATAGATCGTACTTGCCTCTGTATAAACTGCCGAAAGTAAATAATGTTGTTGGTAGAAAGGTCTGGACGTATGCTCTTCCGAGCATTCTGAATGAATTATCTAAGTAAATAGCCATAAAATTAGAAAAAAAAATTCTCGAAAAATAAAAAAAATTATAAAAACCCTCTATACCGTTGAAAATTCTAGAATGAGGGAGGGGGTCTACGTACGAGTCCACTACCTGACAAAGCCCTGTGAGCGAGTAACTTAAATCTTAATCGATAGCGCACATAATCTTATCTCAAAAAGATTGAGCGTCATTTAAATGTATTATTTTGACGAACGCAAGCTGAAATAAATAGTTTTTTTTAGCAGTACTAATTCATAACTGCTACTAGCCACCAGTTCAGCTACTCTCATCGTTTGACCATTCAGGGCGAGTCAAAGCTACTGTCATGTAAGAATCAATTGGCAGAAGCTGTCAATTGTCGGAACAGCAGCTCGTGCTGTGTAACCAGGCCTTAATAGATGTATACTGTCCACGATTAATTGCTTGGGTGTTGCTCCGCTTTGTCATATGAGCTAAAACAAGCAAACTGCAAAAGTTGTCTTGAGGGCAGACTTTATAAAATAATTGAGTTGCCCATTTCTCGAGATAACAATTATATTTTTGAAAAGGTGGCTAAGCATTGGCTTTTAATAAAAAAACGGAACTATAATTTAAGCCTAGTTTTTATACGGACGTCAAATTGTTTAACGGTATACTTGTAGAAGCTTATTTAAATTCAATAAACTTCTATATTTAGCTGACTTTACATGAAAAACTAACTAGTCTTCATCTACATGCATATGCAAGCTCTTTAGGTCTAATTTTACCCACAATTTGCATGCTATACACATTAACCGGATATTTTCCGTAACTACAACAATGTTGCACCGGCTGAGTGACGTCACAGTTACTGTAAATATACCTTATATGAACGTCTAATCACCTTTGATCGTTGTTTGTAAAAAAAGGAAAATGTGGTAGTTGTACAGAGAAACTGGAAGTGGTAGGTGGACTTTTAACCTTTTCCGTACCGTTTTATTCCGTACCCAAAGGGTAAAAACAGGACCCTATTACTAAGACTCCGCTGTCCGTATGTCTGTCTATCACCAGGCTGTATCTCACAGCTAGACAGTTGAAAATTTCACAGATGATGTAATTCTATTGCCGTTATAACATAAAAACAGAATAAAATAAATAGTTAAGTGAGGAGGATAAAACAAACGTGATTTTTTGACGTTTTTTTATAGATTTGTTGGTACGGAACCCTTCATGCGCGAGTCCGACTCGTACTCGGCCGGTTTTTTTATTTATGGTACCTATTGGGATTCTACGCAGAATATAGTGTGCCAAATACAAGAGTAAGTACCTAATGTAATACATAGAAGAAGAGAAAGGTTTTTTTAAAACGTCGGTTTAGGAAAATGGCTTCTCCTATCTGGTAAAAAACTAACTTACTTGAAATAACTGCTGCTCCAAGAAAATACCCCGTCCCTCTAATTTGTCTATTTTAAAGGAATCGGCACTTGTCATCCTCGCATAATTCTACTCTCTGCCAGGGTTGCGGAATTTTTTCGAAAGAGTTACCGCGGCTCTGGAACGCAAAGGACATTTGGAGGAACACGAATGGATTTCTTTTTTTTGTCAGTAAGAGTCTGACACTCCCTTCCACCCCGCCCAAAGCGGAAGAAGTTATTAAATGATATCACATCCTTAAAAAAAAATATTCTACTCTGGCATCACTGGCATCTATTTGCTTTAAATACATACACAGTAAAGCTACTCAACCTACTTTCCTAGACAAGAAATGTCACCAAACAGAGCATCGTAAATTCTTATAACTGCCCAGTTTTGTTTATCTGACACATCACATAAAAAATATTCAGGTACTAAATTATTTTATTATGTTTCTGTATTTAGAGTATTCTATTCCATTCTATGTCACATCTAGCACCTCTACATCTTTGGTTCCATAGCTACTTACGTACTAACTTTTAACACGAACATTAAAAAAAAACTCAGCTAATAATGTGATACGTTTCCAACAGCTGACATTAGTCGCACGCGTCTGCGACAAAATTGTCGCATTACCTGTTAATAACTGTTTCAGACTGTAATTGGTGTCCCGTTTCTGACTTTATTTAGTGCTTTAATTACAAAATTCACGCTTATTTAGCGGTAATTTGGTTTGCTAGTGCAGTGGGAACTTGTTAGGTGGAAAATTCTACGTGATTAACTTTTTAAGATGTTCACTAAGCTTGATCAGAGTCTTGAACAAAAATAACATTGTAATACCAGACGCACTGCTGGGTACCATCCACACTTGGTCGATATCTCGACTAGTCGTACTCAGCGCTTCTCCTCCACATTTATTATGCGCACAGCCAAAGTGTGGAACTCTCTGCCAGTGTCTGTGTTCCCTTCCACATATAACCCGTCTGCCTTCAAAGCAAGAGTGAACAGGCATCTTCTGGGCACGCTCGCTCCATCATAGACCTCATCTATCGCTTTCAATCAGGCGTAATCGAGGACAAGAGCAAGCCCATTACTTAAAAAAAAAAACTTAGGTATCTACTCAGGGTTGCGGATTTTATTCGATAGAGTAACCACGGCCCTGGAACGAAACGAAAAGGTGCTAGGAGGAGCACGGATGGGTTTTAGTCAGTATGAGTCTGCCACTCCCTCCCGCTCCACCCAGAGCGAAAGGGGATCATTTGATGATTTCCCATACATAAAAAGATATCTACTTATACACGGTTGAAAGGTAATTTCGGTTTCAGTTTCAGCACTTGTTTCATCATATCAGACGATAGATGTCCACTGCTGGACATAAGCCTCCCCCAAGTGTCGTCACAACAACCGGTCATGTGCGTCTCGTATCCATCGCCTACCAGCGACCCTCACCTCGCGACATTGGTTTATTTGTGAGGGGCCTTCCAACGCTGCGTCTTCCGGTACGCGGTTGCCACTCCAGACTGGAACTCTATGCCTGCGTGCGTGTTTCCAAATGCTTACAACCCTAATCTCTTCAAAGTCAGAGTGAACAGGCTCCTTCTGGGTAAGCTCGTACCATCGTAGACTTTGTCTCTGTCATCTCTGACATTGACTAGAGTCAAGAGCAAACCCATCTATAGTAAAAAAAGTAATAAAAAAAAAAATCGGCTCATCATCATCATCAGGTGTTTTCACAAACCGACAATACACGCAGCCATAAATATGAGTTGCAAGCTTGAAATTTTGCACAACCCTTTTTTTAATTAAAGAAGATTTTTCGTAAATTCGTCTTTTATAGGGTTTACGCAATAAAGGATTATTATTACACTATAAGTACTAACGACACACAAAATGATGAAAACGCATTCCCCGTTTTATAAGAAATGTTGCTTGTATATTTTTAGTGGCACGTTTTCGCTGAGCCCAAGGTAGAAGCTTCGACTTTGTGAGGATAGCAAATATATACTTAAACCTACATATTCATTAATGAAAATACACGATTAATTACAAATAGGTACTGTTTTATAGCCCTTTTATTACGATGTGGTAATCAGCCTCAACATTTAATTACCTCTGCCAATTAATTAGGCACATGGTACCTGCAAAACGTTGTAATAAATAAAAGTTTTTGCAACAGTACCTATACCAACCATAGGGTTGGCAATTTAAAAATATTTGCTTTGAAAAACAAATGTTCTTTTTTTTTAATTGAGGAATGGGCTTGCTCTTGACCTCGATCACGTCTGATGGAAAGCGATAGATGAGGTCTATGATGGAGCGAGCGTGCCCAGAAGATGCCTGTTCACTCTTGCTTTGAAAGCGGACTCACTCATGTTTTTTCATATCAAGGGCTAGTCAGAGAGATGCGCTGTTATCTCTCTTTTTATCATTCTGGTATACTTAAAATAAAAGGGTGGTAAAATGCCAATGATCAAGTACCTACCTAATATTCAAAGTTAAAGTCAAAGAATTAATTAAATAAACCATTTACAGGTACTTTTGAATTGTTAAAGTAACTATTGAGCATAATATTGGCCTCAATATAAATTGACATTTACTATAACATGATCGAATTCGATTAAAAACTCACACAAATGCTTCAGTAGTTCTATTCTGTAAAACTTTATATAGGTAAGGCTTGTATATTGGTGAAGTGAGCTGTTAATTCATCAAGTCCAATGACAGATCACGTAAGTGTTCACGGGGAAACCAATGCAACTGTGGGCCTATTCTATAAATATTTTTATCTACACTCACAACGTAATGTTCCAAATAAGAATTCAAAAACGATTGTATAAACACGCAGTTTTTTTTCAACATTCTCCTTCGATTTTCAAACAACTGCATCATAAAATAACTTTTTAATTTTTATAGCACACTTTTACTTTTTAATTTATTGGCGCATATGGGCCGTTGACTTAATGCAGAAAAATAGTATGTTTGTAAATAATATCAACTGTACGAGTGAAAATAAAATAGTGTAAGCAAAGGCATAACATTACGTATTAAAACATTCGTATAATAAACCCACACTCGTGTTTTAATAACCCCTATTATATGACCGTTGCATAAACTACTAATACAGAATAGGCACGCAGTTGCACTGGTTTCTTATTTATTTATTTATTATACATATACTTAATTCTGTAAAAAAAACTACAAATTAAAACACACGTACAATGGACGCCCTTATCTTAATCCTTTTTCTGGCAACCCTAATTGAAAGAAAAAGTGATGAAGTTCAATTAACAGGGCTCAATACTAAGTGTTGACATTATGTTAAAAAGTCCGAAGTGTAAAATAAAATTGTATTTTGGCTGTGTGTTTGTTCAAAGCTACATAAAAAGGATCAGCTGTTTATGAAAGGGCGTTAAATTGCAAGTTCTTTTACTTTGGCTATGTTTATGGCAACTATCATCTACAATATTGTGGCTATTTTAAAGAGGCGTTTGATAAGCTACTGCCTACTAAGATACTACATATTTAGGTATGCGACGTGTAAAAGAATACATTGTACTCATCATTATGAACAACTTTTACTATGGGGCCAACACGGAATTCGTAAAAAAATCATTACAATTTATGTGCGTATAACCCGACAAAATGTAGGTACTAGACAGCTGATTTTTGTTCGCGATTTCGAAGTTGGTCCCATAATAAAATTTGTTCATAATGATGAGTACAATGACCCCTTTTTTTTTTGTGGATGGGAAATCATCAAATGACCCCTCCCGCTCTGGGTGCAGCGGCAGTGAGTGTCAGACTTCTACTGACTAAAACCATCACCCATGCTCCTCTTAGTGCCTTTTACGTTCCAGGGCCGCGGTAACTCTTTCGAACAAATCCGCAACCCTGGTAGGCACTGGCCCTAACGGGCCCCTACTCCTATGCTGACATCTCTTTGAGGCGCGCGTGGAACACAACGCGCCGTCGGCTTGGGTCTGGCTTTAATCGGACAGCGAGCCACCCAACGCTCGCCGTCCGCAGACCCGCACCTACGGTGGCCGGGAATCGCCCAGCGACTCCCGACGCCCGGTGCGTCTCCCTATATACAATGACCCCTTGAGGGGTATTGCATTTATTCTGTTACACGTTGTACAAAATAAAATAAAAAAAGCTACACGTAAATTCACAAACGAAAGAAACTGTAACACCGATATTCAGTAATTTTGTCCACTCGACTCAGCCTGATCAATCAAATTGACTGATAAAGTTTGTTACTTACTGACATCAAACGTTCTCAACTCTAAAAAAACATTGAAAAAAAAATATTACAACAATCAAAATAATGAAAGTGATCCAAACTGACACACGAAAACTTTCACAAAAAAAACTAAAACAATTCTTACCTCAAAGTCACGTCTGCCATGTTCTATTACATTTAACCCTCAAACGCAACAGGATCTGAAGATTCACTTTCACTCAACCTGCATTAACCCATTCAAGAAAAAAAAACTAACATCGGTTTGCGCCACCTGAGATTTCTAACAAAGGGATGTTTAGACCCTTTTCTTGTCGACAATTGTCTGTTTAACCCTTTCATTTTGGGGCAGGAAGTCTTCGGGACACCTGCGTAGAAAGTGATTCCGTGGGTACAAAAAATCTAGTAGATGATTTATTTGGTATATTGATCGAAGACAATTGGGAGCGTGAAATTGATAGTGGGAATCTTCGCTCTCAAGGGTCGGGTTACGAAAATAATTGAATCAAGTTTTTAGTTTGTTTTGTTAAGTAAAAACCTATTATTACTCGAGTATTCACAATATTCCTGATTAATCTACATGTGGTCGCAATTACAACAGTTAAAAGAATATTAATTAACTTTTTAATGTTTCGAGTTACCGGTTGCTATGCAAATTTTATACAAGCATAAGTTCTAAACGCGGTCATTCTAAAAATATCACTA
Source organism: Melanchra persicariae (assembly GCA_947386135.1). Lineage (NCBI taxonomy): Eukaryota > Metazoa > Arthropoda > Insecta > Lepidoptera > Noctuidae > Melanchra > Melanchra persicariae. The sequence goes on from OX376658.1 coordinate 3,840,197, forward strand.
GTAAATGGAAATATGTTTATTCATTTACACGCAAAACTTGCTGCAAAAAGGTAAAGTTAGCGGTAATTTCAGAAGAATCAATAATACAAGAGTGTAATAAAAAGCAAGTAAATGTTAAATACATCTTGTTTAATAAGAAAATATTCGCAGTTCACACGCATATTTAATAGACCGTCTAAACCCTCAAGTAACAATAATGTGAATGATTTTTTATTGCAGACCATTGTGACACTTTGGCACCTGAGTATTTGAATGCCGCATTGTATTTATTGACTACATGATTTATATTTGCATACGGTTTTGTATGAGTTCGTTAGCGTCTACGGGTCGAGAAGGAATCGAATGGGTAAGAATGGTAAGATAGATTGTTCGCACGGCTGACTGCGGCAGTTGGAGGGTTATAGAATTTTAATAAAATGTTTTTCGGTAGGGCCTTACGTAGGATTAAGAATGCGCTTCATATAAATATTATTGGAATTTCTTGATTGTGATTTTGGTTTTATGAATTTAAGTCGTTTTTCATTCGGGTTTATTTATTCTTAATTATTAGATACTGTCTCCTAACTATGATACAGGATAACGTGATTAGTCTAATAATGTTTGACACTAGTTTAATATTTTAGTTAATCTTCTTTATAGTACTTTGCCGCAGTCGAGTAAAACAATATTGTCAAAGCTAAAAGCGTATTTTGTTCAATCTTCAAGAAACTTAATAAGTCTTACTTTAAAACATAATGAGCAATCTTGATCAATTTTTGTTTTCTGTATGATAAGAGACTCTAGCAGTGGTACAACGTTGAGTTCAGACTATTATAACTGACAGCTTACCAAGCAAGAACCACACTGTGCCAAATGACATCAACCTTTCCGGAAGCTGGATGCAGTTTCTCCCACCCCAGATTTTAGCCAAAGGGGTGATAACAACTATTATTACCAAACTTAGCTTGCACATGTCCCAAACTCCCAACCCAGGTACGACCCAAACAATAGTCCGTACCTTTTTATATGCAAAATAATTTCGGTAACCCAATATGCAAATCCATTGCTATGCAAATTTTCCCTTTTCGGCAAAGAATAGTCTAACGATTCTGGCTTCGGATCCATTGATGGGGATCTTTTGGATCCGATCAATACGCTTATTGATCACTGGAGTGATTTATTGGCTTATGCAGTTTGTAGTTTGTTATTTTATGTTCACGGTCTGATTCTGTTAAAGGGTTTGTAGAAGTTCAAGTGACAGTTGGTTCTTGTGTCAATAATTAGGAATGATCGGGAGTTCTTGTCGATACAACTTGTCATATATAGTTTGTATTCTATATCTCTAGAGGTTTTAGAAATCGACGATTTTAGATCTGTATTTCTTGTTCTTGATTTATAAACACCAAATTATACGGTGATTCCAATATTTATAACGATGGCACTATTTTTGTGTAAACACTTTGATATCTCTTTTTTTATTGGTTGGCACAACGACCAATGACAAATAAAACTGAGTGGATAAATCGAACACAACCAGCATTAATTAATTAGTAAGTTTTCATTTGTATTTGTATGTTGGAATTATGTAACATTATACTGTATTTAGATAGACACTTCCTACTCCTATGTTTAATGCATGCCGTGGGAGTCTTTAATTAAGGCTACACTATAAAATGTAAAAATATGAGTACTTTAACATGTATTTTTGATGTATGCACTGTTGGTTCTCCTTAAATAAGTAAAATATTGTTTTGTAAATTCAATTTGGCTGTAGCTCTAGATTGGTCAATAGCCAAAAAATCCCTTTGGCTATTAATAAATCTGAGCGCAAAAATAATACAGCTAAAGTTTCTCTTCCGCGACATTCGCATATCACACTTTTTTTTCAACACATAACAGAATAACATGGGTCCTGCGTTAATTTAGCTCTGTATTTTTACCAAGACAAATGTATGTATAAGTCAAAATACAATACTAACATAACCAAGATCAAGTAAAGTGGGCGCTAACATAAGCTCATTAGAAACCCTCCCACGTTAGACATAACAATAAAATCCCTACATGGCTAAGCAATAAAATATCCATGTCAACAGCATATCATATTCAAGTCGCCACAATTATTTCAATAACTACGCTAATGAAATTGATATTAATGGCTAATTCCTTGGCTAACCTTACCAGTTTATTATTAAAAATATTGAGACTAACGATCGTATGAAAACTGATACTGAAATTACGCAGGTTCAAATTAGTTGTATTTGCATTGGGAAACTAAATATTCTAGATGGATAGAATAAATGCTTCTGGGCTCTTGATTTCCTTAGTATTTAATGGAAATTCATTATGTAAGCTGGGAAATGATAATAAGCTTTTGCTTTGGCAAACTAGCCAAGCAAAGGAGCTGACTTACCAAGTTGCACTTGGTCTTTTAGCTGCCACCTCAGTCAAACATGGGCTATACGTAACTTGGGGTCGAAGCAACACTATTCGCTTCGTCATCTTCTAGTCTTTTTCAGATATGTCTTACTTACGTAGGGTTATCTTACGTCTAAAACACGTAAAAAGGCAATTTGTCGTAAGGAAATTATTTTTATCTTTGAGTTTGACTAGAGCCTTCGCTATAAGGTCCAATTGAAACATATCTAGGTAGCCCGCCACACATTCCCGAACTACTGCAACTCCTGAAAGCCAGAATCAACAGTGGCGACCACCGAAAAACTCCGAGTCAATAAAGCTCAGCGAGTCCCGGAGTAACGATTCAACTGTCTTAGATCCCGTAACGAAATTAATCAGAAAATAACAGCGGGAGAGTGTAGGAGTGTAGGAAAACTATAATTTCCACTTCCCTTCTTATCAAGCAGGAGACAGAACAGTGCTAGGCCAAATAAGCACCAAGGGACATTATACAACTGAGTTAAGCCCAGTACATACAGTACATATCTAGGTCTAGGTAGTCAATTCCTTAGTCTTCTCTTTCGCCACCCTTACAAACATATAGGGTCTTCAAATTACCACAAAATGTACCTAATCACGAACTCCCTCATGATAACAAAACAAGTATAAAAAGTTAATTTCCCGGTTGACCGGCCCCCACATTCGGTAGTTTTTGCCCCAAAACTCGCGTCCCTGCCCACCTCCTTTGTTATTCACCCTTATAAAGGGGACGATTGGCTATCCCAGGCAATTTTGGAAATACTGGTATGTATGATTGCCATTACAATTCGGTCGTAAAAAAATTGAATAACTTAGAATTTGATGCTTTTCGTTTTTTTGGAAAACTAACATCTTCGCAAGCGTCATAGTTAAGCAGTTTGTTTCAAAATTTATTACTTGCTTTTGCCCGCAGCTTCACCCGCGTGGATGACGGTTATCGCCATCGCCGGTTATAAATTCTCCATATCCCGTGCTATATATCTGCCAATTTCATGACGATCCGTTCAGCCTTTTTAGCGTGAAAGCGTTACAGACAGACAGAGTTACTTTCGCATTTATAATATTAGAAGGGTTATACTTATACACAAACCTGCCTTGTTTTTTATTCTTTCTTTTATTGAAAACTGTGTCATCATTGGTTGCGTGGTTTAGAAGAAGTAAGTTGAAAACAGGCAGCTTTGTTCTTTGATTTAAGTATACCTTCTATTTAGAGAAGAGTAGGTTTTTGCGTTTTTTGTGATGATAACTTGAAAAAGTAATTTTAAAAGGGTTTCCTGTGTCATGTGCATACGTAATTTTTTTCTCCAAAAGGCCAGAAATACGGGTGGTTATTGCTTTAAGCTGGGACATATACATTTGAGCTACTTGGTCTAGTCTGACTTTCAGGAGTTGCAGTGATTGGGAAGTGTGGTGGACTTGCCCCAAACATTATGGAAACAATCGCTTTCCATAATATAATGGTTTTTTTTTGTCCTCTGAAGGCCAAATCTATCCTCGCTACTTATGTGCGAAAATTTATACAACCATTTACAGGCACACAAATTATATTATTAGTGAATTCTATTTCAAACCCTGACAAATAAGTAAACACAAACATGTGGGCACGAGTAACTTGGCTAAACATCGTCAAATTTCTCAGAATTTACTAATAAATCGTCTCCAAGCTTCATAGATACACGTTAAGGATACACGTGGAACACCGGTGACGTATATTATGTCGACCGTATTACTTATTAAAAGTCATTAACATCTCAGGCTTACTTATTATATTATAAATCTACCTTGCCTTTTGCAAACTATACAGGCTGGTCAATAAAAAAAAAAGATTCCTCATACCTAGGTGTATCCGAAAATACCCCATGTACCAATGTGCCCCGATTTTTAATAGTTTATGAGATTTAATTTTTGGGGAAATTCTTCAGGGATACCTACATATCTAAAAATTTTATAACTTTTTTTTGTCAAGCTTCCCAACTATTCATATAAGGGTCGGTTTCCAGTCTAATCGAATGCAGCTGAGTACCAGTTTTTGACATGGAGCGACTGTCTATGTGACGTCTACAACCCCGTAACGGGGTAACACGATAGCTATTGAGCAAGACTGGTGTTAGATTTTCTGACTTCTGACAACCAGCAACGAGCGTCAAAGATAATAAAAAAAAAAGACTTTCCAAGGCACTAACGAGTCTCGGTATGTAATGGATGGTCACCCATCCACGAATCGACCTCGGCAACCGTTGCTTAACCGCGAAGATCGACCCGTGTGTCGCTTCATAATCCACGAACTCCTCAATAACATCAATATTATATTAATGAATGTCTTAAGCTTTTCCACGAGCCGCATATAAAATACAGTCACAATAAAATTACGGATGCATAGAAACACCCACAAAATATGAGGTATCATTCATAGTTTGTTACTGATTATAAATATTTATTATTATGATTTATTATAAATTCCACGTGGGCTTGACAGACAACGGGCGGAGCATATTATACCGTAGTGATGTGCTTTACTATGATATTATTAGAGTATTAACGTAACAGTAGCATTATTGTCAAGAAATAATAATAAGGTAGCTATTATAAATAAATTCTACAGTAAAACAATAATTAAATATCTCTGTGAGGGATAAATTTGAAAACTTGACTTGACTTGTACGGACAGCGATTTTTAAAATAGGTAAGTTATTAGCGAATTTTAAAAATCAGTTGCACATACCGCTGTAACGCACAGCATACATACAGAGTATCTTAAAAAAAGTGTTGTTTTATCTCCTACTCGGAGAGCGAATGATTCTGTGGTTTTTTTTTAATTATGTGCAAATATTATTAGAATATTACATTCATTGCAATAATTATCCAAAATAATTATTAATAGCCAACACGGCCCCTCCCTATTCAACATCAATTTAAAAGGAAGTTGCATACACATGTACCGTTAGACACATAGTGTATGCATATCATGATGTCATAATTTACTTATAATACCCGACGGTTTTAGCTACTGACATGGCAGCTACTACTTATTAAAATTAATAATACTGCAAGTACGGATAAATATGTATTTTAATGTTAAATAGGATGGTGTTCAGAAAATAATGGTAAGTGAGCTCTGTTATGAGTTGTTACAAAGTTGCTGTAATGTGTAAAAATAATTGGATTAAACATAGAGTCATAATGATAAATTCGGCGGTTATTCTGGCTTATTCGATCTAAATTATTGTTGTCAAGCTAAATGACATAAGACAATTATTAAAACACATATACCTAAATATTTTGAAAACACACACAGTTGACGAAACGAGTGAAGGTAACAATTACAGAAAAAAAACAATTTGTTAAAAAACTTAATTAACTAAAATTAACCTACCAAAACCGCAAACTATCCAAACGTAACCAAGCAACAACAAAAAAAAATGTTTACCAAAAAAAATTAACTGTCACTAAACCATTAAAAAAGCAAAAAAAACATTTTGTAACGAGAAAAAAATATAAAAACTTACTTCACTCGGCCACCCCATAATTTAAAATTGCATCGCGTGATCCGCACACCATGAATGACCGAGGGTGGTAACCCCGTATTCTATGGTGACGCCCATCGATTTTTTCCATAGTGGGGACTGAACAGCCCCCGATAGTTCCAACAGCTGTCGTTTTCTTATAAGACTTTTTTTTCTATTTGAAAATAGAAATTTTTTGTTCCGGTTGAGGTACTTTTTTTCTAATTTGACCGTTACGTTTGTTTGGTTTGAAATTCTATTTTTAAATGTGTCTTGCATGTTGGTTGTGTGATATCGATTTCGTATCAGTGTTGCTTTCTAAAAATAATGATGAAACAAATGTTTTATTTTCGATTATCTAAAAAAAATTCTGTTAAACGCTGTAGATTTTACTTAAACCGATTACTTACTAAAACACTCCAAGAACTTTCTTGTTTTTTATAGTCTCTTCATTTTTCCATTCGAACAAAAACCTTTAACTCCATAATTTAATTTAAAAAGTGTTCCAAGGACAAATAACTATAATTATAAATGCCCATGTCTTTGTGTATGTAGACAATGCTTGAACGTAATAATTATGTCCGGAGGATAATTACTTTAATACCTAGTATTGGCAGCAAATACAGTCATCAGTCGTATTGTCTGTAATTTACTTGATTGCCATAAATATTGTGTTTTCTAGGCTAATTTTTCAAAGACTAATCCAATAGTTAAAAATTAATCACAACAATACTCTTCAAATAATTCTAACCAAAATAACGTAACTGTAACCAGTTATTTAAAAAGTTACTCTATTTTCCTACAAGAAATAACGTGTTATTTTCTTCCTATTGCAGATCTGTTTCACATCAGGAACCATCAGCGCCATCTATCGGTCTCTCGGTGAGTTCTAGTTTGACACTGTGCGAACCCTTTCCAATGTCGTTACAAATTCCGAGGCAGCGCGTTTCTTTTGCAATACTAGCGACATCTTTTGGCGTGTTTTCAAAGCTGTTTTTGCAGAAGTTCTTCGCTTTCAAGTTGTGGCGCTGTTGTAGCGAAAATAGTCTTCAGAAATAAGAAAAAAGATATTTTAACATTTTCATTAACACCACATTTTACATGAACGTGAAGATGTATCGATTTTAATTTAGTTAATGGGATTCAGCGATTGGCTTATTAAAATAAAGAAGTTTACTGGATTTGGGGGTCTCTTCTCTAAGCCCGAAGTCCGTAGTTTCGGCCTTAGTGTCGGGCGTTTTCTATTCCGTATCACCTACGGACACGATTAGTCCCGAACCCGAACTAAGAATGAATGACAACACGATTTGACGTAGGTGATACGGAGGTAATGCCCGTCACTAAGGTCGAAATTACGGACTTCGGGCTTAGAGAGTACACCGCGAGCAGCAACAATCAACTTCAAATTAAAGTTATTAAGTAAATGATCACACTTTTTGAATCTAAACCTCTACAAGCATACCGCTAGGTTAAATATTCTGTTTCAATGATTTACAGATCCATAAGTTTTTCTCATCTATTGTTTAGGAGATAATTTGCTATGAAAAAACTTCACAATCGATCTTTTATTATTGCAGTCAGCACACGCCTACCTTTTTACGATTGAGCAAAAAAATATGCATTTCCAGCACCACTATCAATGGGGTATTAAACAAGACAATGCAATTTATTATCGACTTTTATTACTTGATCAACTGCTAAAATATTATATTCCTCGCTACATATAGCCATTCAGCAATAATATAATTTTCGCAATGAAGTGTTTATTGCTATCAATATATTTATTGTTTTCATTGTTCGACTAATGACTAAGGAACACCTTCCCAATAAAGTCTATTTATCTGTCAGTTATCAAGAATTAGTCTTGACCATTCAAGGGTATAATGGGACCAAGTTTTAATTAAAACAGTAACATAAATTCTTAGCATGTCAAATAACGACTAGATGCATTTTCCAAGTTATTATTTATCATAAGCGTACTGTTAAAACTGCCAATAAAAATATAATAACAATGACGACATTGAATTTCAATGGCATAAGTTTCCGTTATACACGTCAAACACGATAAAAATGTCACATGTTGACGTAACCAGGAAAAAATCAGCTTTCATTTTCCTATAACGTCGATCTAGACTCAATTATTTGCCGCAAGTTGTCTGGCAGATCAAGTTTTTCGAAACAGCAGCAGAATTCCATAGAATCTGGTTCAGTCACGCCAACTTAGCTAATGAAAAACAATTATTTTGCAATCCATTGTCTCACGCTATAAAACTATAAATCTAACAGAAGCCTTTGACACAGTTGAATGTGCAACAAACAATGTTGCTTGCAAACCTTGTCGGATATTCTACGTAACAGATTAAGTCGGCACGTGTATACTGTACATATATAAGGCAGGTTTCGATACTTCGTTGTTTTGTGTCAGAAACTTGCTTCGCGGACGGAGTCTTCCAAGGAGCGGTTATTGGACCACATTTTTATGTATCATATGTGACTAATTGCTGACATTATAGCCCTTTATGAAATACATTATTCACGTCCGTTATGAATAAATCAAAATATGGAACGATCGAAGTGTCCAATCAGTTTTCAATAAATAAACTGTGTTTAATTATAAAAGATAAATCGTTTGCGTTGGTATTTAGGAAATTGTAAGAACTACCAATGTTTATACAGTACGATCATATTTTATTAAAAGCTGTCAAAACTGAGATAATTATCTCCAGTAGTTATTGTATTTAGATTTATATAAAATAATAACAAATTATTTACGATTACACGAACATAATAATTTTGTCAAAAGGCAATCTAAGAGTTTTGTCACAGTACCTGGCAATTAGAACCGTTCAGTAAATTGTTTATAGTCAACAATTTGTCTAATGATACAAATACTATATAGACGACGAATAATCATGATAACTCAATAGAAAACATGATGACATTAACAAAATTACCAAGATAGCATATGATCTTTAGATCATTAGGATAGCAATAAAAGTCTATCATAAACATAATTATTAAAATATGGTTACAAGATACTAATTTGCATATTTACATCGCACAAAATAACATTGACTTGCAAATAAATAAACTGAATGATCATCATAATAATTACGAAGTTTATAATGTCATAAATAATATTATTTACAAGCTTCGCATCAAATGAGTATTTCCATTTATAAATCGATTAGTTCATCAGTTATTGGTTCTGATCGAAATGTGCAACATCATGAATTTTATTACCTTTCTTTCATTTCAAGTTGGCTTTCAATCATAGTATAAGGTATCAAACTTAAAAAAAAAAAAGTGTTGTAGGAAATAAAGGTAGGTAAACTTCTCTTGGCTCTGACTTCATGATACGAACACTTGACGTTGAAGGACAAGTGCGACACAAAAAAAAAAAAAAAAAAAAAAAAAACTGTTGCCTAATTTCATTTCTTTATTTGCTTGATATTTTTTATCCTCTTCATCTCCAATTCAATCTTTTAAAGAGTTAATAAATCTGCAAGTAATTCTCAAATAAAGCATCACAAATGATTCGATTTCTCAATGCAACGTGCACAATGATTTGCAACAGTGTTTTTTTTTTCATTGCATCAAGGATGTATCTCATTAGCATTTGAAATGTTTAATAAAGATTGTTACAAATCATAATTGCGTGCTGACATTGTCAAAATGTATTTGAAGAAATAACTTCGATATTGGAGAATAATGGATTACACTGCTGCAATAAGGACTCTTCCAAATTGCGAGTTTTCTGCATCCAGGATAATTATGACATTCTTCTTCGCAAAGTTATTTATATCTACGGTCCCAATAAATTTGAGGATTCCTGTACCTAGTTACATTCTAATTTGTATCCAACATTATAGTTATGTTTTTTTTATGGCCACCATTATCAAACTCTTTTATTTCATGATACTCTGTTATAGCAATATTAATTCCACTTGATCAAGCCATGTGCTTTTTTTATTATAAGCTATTAAATATTTGAATTACAATCAGTAACTCATCTCGTTGGTTTTGTTCAGCTATCTGGTTTTATAGTCGATTTTAATTTTTTATGGGAGTTTTACAGCACACAACATGAATAAATAAAATAAAAGCTGTTACCTCATGTAACAGCTTTAACTTTGTTCTTAAACTTTTAAATTAATAAAGACATCTGATGACCAACATCTTTAACTTGTAAGAATGTTATTTAGTGTTCTTCCATACATCTCTATCAGAAGTCATCTCACTATATAAACACATTCAGGTCAATCTGGTCATGTCAAACTTTACGCCACTCCTCGTGTTTTTGGAAAAAAACTGGAATGGATCAGAAGGTAGTGTCAGACTCTTACTGACTAAAACCCTTCCGTGTTCCTCCAAATGCCCTTTGCGTTCCAGGGCCGCGGTGATTCTTCTTCCACTACTCTTCAAATCATCAACACTCATACTCAGCAGTATAACACCTTTGAGACTACGTTGAAGATTTAAAATTATGATAATGATGGTATGTGGTCACTATTCTTTACTGACATCGGCAACATATCGCAGATGTGTAGTGATATCAGAGAAAGACGTCCACTGATGGACAAAAACTCCCGCCAAGTGTTGACAAATTGATCGGTCCTGTCCGTCCTGCACCTAACGAATTCGCGTCAAGTCACCTATCCACCTTGTGGGAGGCCTTCCAATGCTGCGTCTTCCGCTTCGCGATCACCACAGCAGAACCTTTTCCTTCGATGGGAGGAAAAATCAAAACAATATACGCAACTACGCGTGCCCGTTTCCGTGCCCAGCTTACGATCAAAAATCGTAAGCCGCCAATTTCGCGCTCAATTTGCATCGGTGTACGCTAGTTGGACGTCAGTTAGGTGTTCCTGGTTGGGTCAGTTCAGTGCCACACGTGTCGGCGTTTTTGAATCGTTTTGATTTTCCCATCACCTAATAGTGCTTGTGTTGATGTTATAGTAGGTAGTAAAAAAATGGCACGCTTGGTTTTCATACAGATCGTGATACTTGCGTTATGTATGTTTATCTATATCTGTGGTCGATGAACTATCTTGTTTTGACTGCTAGTTAAATAATCATTTAGTAAGCTTTTAAGGAGCACTCTCAAGAATAATGTTGGTAAATTATAAACAAAGATTCTATTATAATTGCAACAAGCCAACGTGTATGACAGTATCTTTGTTGCAGCATCTGAGCAAAGAGGAGCTCATGATCGATCTAGCTGTCAGTTGTGCATCGCGAGCTATACTACATGCATTGAGATTCAATAAGGCTGGTTACAAACTTAAAAGAACACACTTAAACGAAAAGAATCTGTAGTTCAATGATGTATACGTACTCATCTTCTGAAGCCTTCATCGTGTCCGAGTCGTTTATGAGAATGGGCGGTATAGTTCACCAGTGAAAATGGCCTATTTTTGGAAGCACTGAGGGTCATGAAATAAATTATATTATGGTCGGTTTCAAAACTAGTCGTGAAAGTGGTTTAATCACTACGGTTTAGTTATAAAAAATAAAGGCCTTCAACCTTCTGTATTTTTTTTTTATTCCCGTTACGATACTACTGCTTAAAAGATATTTTTAAACTTTTTTGCCTGGCTGGAATCTTATGGCATATTTTATTATTATTGGCCTCCCCAAAGTAAGCGTAGCCACGTTGGCCGAAAAAACTACATAATTCAAAGCTTCTCAAATATTTCCCCGATATGTCCACCAGTCCTTCAAGAAAACAGAAAGCTTGAAAGCATATGGCAAGCCCAATTTTCTCCTATTTAGACCGAGTCCTGTGGCCAGCCCAAAGGCGACTGATTAAATTCAAGCTGACTGATTGAAAATTCATTGATATGTGGTGTTAAATTTTATATTTACATCTTTTCCCCTTGTATGGTCAGCACGACTATTATTACCGACATGTGCATCAGTATTGCTTGAAGCCATACTGATGCACATGTTTTTCATAAGTTTATAGTTAATTTCTTTTGCAAGTTAATAGTTTGTTGTTATATTTTCGCTTGTGGTGGTCATTAAGAATCATTTTTCTAAGTTGGGTGTTTATAATTCCTTGACATTAATGTTGCATATTATGGTATTTCGCTTGAGGTGAAAATTATACTCAAACAGCCATATTCATAAAATCTTTAAAATAATTACTTAGCTAAAATCTAAAAGCAGATTCTTTATTCAAAATTTTCTAAGGAGAATTTGAATTTAGAACCTGTACAGTATTTTAACTAAATGGATAAAACGTTTTTAAAAATAAGGCCCAGTCTCTCCTACAGAGTATATTAATATACTTTTTAATGCACGTAAATTATTATATGTTAAGCTTTGAGGCTCTCTTTTGAACAAAATTATTGGAAACTATTCCGTTTGAATACTGAATTCTATTAAGATGATGACATTATAAATCAAGTGAGAAGATATTTAAAGACTGGTTTCAACAAAATTCTTACAAGATTTTCAAACCAAAAGTGTCGTATCTTATTAGTTAATATTAAATAATTTAATAACTTAAGTCTGTATTTTATATGTTTATTAAATTTAAATATTACAATAAAGTAGCATCATTACCGTATATTAGAATTATTATTTATCAGATAACATTATTTATAACCAATTTCGAACTGACTATGAATCGCATCAATCATTTTTAATTAGGAACACTCAGATTCAAATAAATCAATAATGATAAGTAATTATTAGATTTTACTCAACTATATGGCTATCTCAAACATTCCAATAAATAGTTTAATCTGAACAAGTGGCATTTGGTTACAACCGAAACGGGACTGGAACCCGTTAAGGGCCTTCTCGCAAACAACTTTAGCAGAAATAACTTGATTATACTTGACAGAAAATCAGTTAAGGTAGCCAGTAACGTTTGATCCGCTCACGGTGATAGTGTGACCTCGATTTCTGTGAAATTTGTAGGATATTGCGGGGAGTGGGAGACCAAGATATTTTAGTCTCGTATATTTCCTTTGATAGTCAGTTGCCAGATAGATATCGGATTGGGTTTCATTGGCGATTGTTGGCGTGACTCATGGGTGCTACGGCAAATATGATTTATGTCCCGAGGATAATTTTATAGAAATCCACAGAAATGTTACGATTGTTGTTTATCTGTAACACTTAGTTGAGTGTCCTGATTCAGTTGTTGAAGAGTCGGAAATGTTTAAACAGCTGCGAAACTGGCAAATAACTAGTTTGTTGGCTTCAGATTGTAATCATAATCATTAAGTTTGATAGATTTATTAAAGTGCGGGATTATTTATTTATTTTAGCAATAATTGCTAAAATAAATAAATAATCCCTAGGAACACTAAAATTGAAATTTGGAACTACATCATATCTAATTAATAAATTATCATGACCATCCATGTGTGTAATAAATGACGCTGTTGAGGAATAAATAATTTATTCCTCAACAGCGTCATTTTTAAGCACACTACAAAATGCAATATTTTTTTAGAATGAACATGATAATTTATTAATTAGATATGATGTAGTTCCAAATTTCAATTTTAGTGTTCCCTTATTAGTCCAAAATATTATATCGTATTTGTAGTAACTAGATGTCAAGCCATACTAATAATAAGGTTTGTATTTTTTTTTGGCTGAAGCATAGTTTGAGAAAAAAATTAAGTAGAAGCCAGAAATAGAAAAATAAGTGTGAGTAAAGAAATAGTAAGTATTTAATAAGAACATAATCGTAAAAACAAACAAAAAATATAACTATTTTAATAATTCCTTGGAACTTACGGTTACGATATACAATTGTACATTCGAACCGCGGACCACTCAATTACTTCTCGCCTTGCAATACTTAATCCTGAACTACCGATATCTCTGCCTACCTTCTACAGTAGTAAGAGTAATGATAGCTTTAGCCATTTCGGTAACAATAAATATGTATGGTCAATTTCTTTAGTACATGGAGTACCTTGTTTGTAGGGTGACATAGTTTTTTGAAGGAATATGTAAAATTGTTTTAAAAAAAACAAACAGAATATAAAATATTTTTTCGACACAAATACAATATAACAGCACAAGCCAACAGTAAAAGAGTAAAACTACGCTTTAATTAGTAAAGGTACCGGAATACCTTCCGTATAAATGAACTATAAATTGATTCATGAAATAATTCGAATGCTAAATAAAATCAATCTTATTAAAGTTATATAATTAGTCTATCATCATCTTATTAGAATAACCCATCCTCAATCATTAATTAAAATAAATCACAAAATGTTTGTTGTCACAAGATCGATGACCTGCATGGTGAGGGTCGCTGGTAGCCGATGGATGCAAGACGCTCAAGACCGGTTGTCCTGACGACATTTGGCCGTGACTTTAGCCGAAAGGCATGCACTGCTGGACAAAGGCCTCCCATTTTCCAGCAATGCATGTCTTTTGGCTGATATGATGATGATGACCAAACGTTTTTAGAAGCTCAAATCAAGAATCTTATTAGACTAGCATTTCGCCCACGATTCGTCTGCCCAAAATTAGTACAAACGCTATCTCCCTTTTCACCCCCAAAAAGTTTCAATTACCAAAAAATCCCTTCACAAAGAAGCTCACTTATATCATAAAAGGAAAATTGTAAGCCTTGTGCAAAATTGAATGACCTAGTCCTAGTAGTTTCGTTTGTGCGTTGATATTTCAGTTAGTTAGTTTCCCTTTCAGTCGGGTTACTTCTCAGCAAGCGTGTTCCATCATCGACCACAACATTGCTTTATACTTTGGTCACATTATCTCTAAGCACGCTGCACTATTTTATTAATTGTCGGTCACGACAACAATATCAAGAATGTCCCGTTAACTCCCAAAAGCTGGTCAACCCACCAGTACCGTATAACACATTTTACAATGGCTACTGTAGCCAGTCGATTAGACATCTAGTTGGTCTTGGACCATATTTGGGCGCACTGATAGTTATAATGCTAATAACAAGAAGTATGGTTTTCTTGTTGTGGGCTTTTGGCAGTCCAGTTAGATTTAACTTGTTTGTAAAGTTGGATTTATTTGTGGTGGGAAAAGCGCTTTTACCTAAGTGTGTTTGGCGATTTCATGAGAATTGGTGCAGTCCCCGGTCTCGTTAGTCCATGATTGGCGCCAAATAAATTTGCAATAAAGTACATTGTTATTTCCTTGATTTTTCTGCGGAGGTTCCAGGACAATTAATTGTATTAATGAATCGTTTTTCATTACTAGAAAAGTAAAGGAACACGATGGATGTCGATTCAGCATAGCTATATGTCATTATTTCTGTTTTTGGAATATATCCGTCTCTTATTTAGAAAAAAATAGGTTACAATTTCACGCGATATTTTACAATCTTACGGCGTTTACAATAATTTGAAATTTGAATCAAGAATTTTCGGTAACATTAATATATAAAATTCTTTCGTTACTGGTGACTGATTGAGTGACTGACAGACAACGCACAGCCGAAACTACTGGTCGTAGAAAGCTGAAATTTGGCATGTAGGTTCCTTGGGGAGTGTAGGGGAGCACTAAGAGATGGATTTTCCGAAAACCCGACGGGAACGGTAAAACGCGGGTACGAAGTCGCGGCAAAAGCCCAATATTGTATAATATGACACTAATAACACCCTCGTTAATTTTGGGGCAATTTAAATTAATTTTCGAAATAAATGAGGTATGGCTACGAAATTGCTGGAAACATTAATGATAGATTCAATTATGTTTATGTTCATTCTTCTGCTTATAGATGTGTCATTCACAGTGGCTCAATGAAATGTTAAAAGGAAGTGAATATGAAATCTATGATGATTCCAGTAAAGAATTTATTGCTTATTGGAATATTATTGTAATAAAGATGCTCTACTGACTGCTAAGTGCTATAATTATCTTGTTTTATATACTTCTACGAACAATTACCATACTAAATGTATGTTGCTATCTAGAATATCATCATCATCATCTTCGTGCCCTTGTTCCATGTTTTTTTTTATTATTGATAGGCACGCGCTGGACCACTATCTCACCTGATGGTAAGCGATGATGTGGTCGAAGATGGAGCACGCTTGACTTAAAGACTCCCAGGTTGTAGCATCAGGAAAAACAGACTCTGGCAGGGAATTCCACTCCTTAGCTGTACGCACAATGAATGTGTTCCCAAAACGTTTTGTGCGTGTGGGTGGGATGTCCACCATGTATATGTTACTTGGGGATCAGTGCAACACGTTTTCTTTTTCCAATCCATCCTGTCAACAGTCTCGCTATCACTGACTCCCTTTTCTTTCATATCACTCTTGACAACTAGAGTCATTATAATCGATTATTCGAATGTCGAATTTACAGTTTAAAAATAATAATATTATTATTATTTTTAAACTGTAAATTCGACATTCGAATAGTGCCTTTTAATGGTCTTATTGGAATAAATTAATTGATTTTGACTTTTGCACCATCCATCCATTTTTACTATCCAGAGAGCTAATTCTATATTTTTTTAAATAACGTTCGCATTCGCGTCTCTGTTGCAATCAGTCTATTCTATTCTATATTTTTATATGGCAAGCAAAGCCGATGTCGACTATTCTGCCAATGTCTAAAGTATATTGGAAAAGCATGTATGTTTAAAAGCTGGTAATGAACAGTAAGTAGAAATCAGATTCTTCTATTGATGGTACAGTTGAATACTTGTTGGGTTAGTATGGGACTGATTGCAATCAGTCAAAAAAGCCTCAATTTTATAAATTTTTGACAGATTTTTGACAGATCGAACGTTGCTTAAAAACTTGTAGAACTGGCACTATGGAATGCAACAGTTTGTCAGAATTGATGTATGGATGGATGTTTGTTATTCTTTTACGCAAAAACTACTGAAGGGATTATTTGACACACAAAGTTAAAGAATGAGGAGCTCGTGGCTAAATGATTGTAGTCGCATGGGTCGATCTTCAAGGTTAAGCAACTCTTGCCGGGGTCGGTCTGTGGATGGGTGACCATCTTAACATATAGAGTTTCCTCCGTGCCTCGGAAAGTACGTTAAGCCGTTGGTCCCGGCTGTCGAAGCGAGAAAATCTGACACCAGTCTTGCCAAGAAGTACCGTTTTACCCAGTAAATGGGTTGTGGAGGTCTGGTAAGGAGCCGCTCCACGTAAAATACTGGTATTCATCTGAATCCAGTTTGACTGGAAGCCAACCCCAATATAGTTGGGAAAAGGCTATTAGGCAGACAAAGTTAAAAATACCACCCAATTTCGCTCACGCAGATGAAGTCGCGGGCAGAAGCTAATTGGGACATAATATCATGTTAGTCACGATCATATTATTATCCTCATCACCTCAACATCCGCAACCCATTTTTTCCCACTGCTAAGCCTAATTTTTATAAGTGCCAATATACCAGCTTGATCCTCGCATCTCATAAGACCCAGGGTCCGAAATCCTACATAAAATTCCAAGGACTGACATCCAACAGCATCTGTTCCAACTGACACTAGGTTTGCAGTGTTACCAGGTATAAATACATTAGGTATTCAGCAGGGAAGGTCGGCAGTTAATAAAATATCGTTGGTATAAGGAGGACTGTCGCAGAATGACAATCGCGTTGACAGTTAGTGCGAATTTAAATTTTAGTGCGGTTGGAACGTGAAGAGGGTGTGTGCATTGTTTTACGGATTATATTAATTTATTATTAGAGGCTCTTGGCTATAAATTAGCCTGCCTAAATGATTTCAAACTGTGCGTGGTCAGATTGTGTAAACGTGACCTAATAAAACCAGAAAAGTGTGAGTCGGTTCCGCGCGCCGAGGGTTCTGTACGAAACTTCATTTTTTTTACGTGATGTTTTAAAATTGTATACGTTTTATAGTTTTTGACGACATCTTAACAAGGAATTATTTTCCGGATATGTTTCGGAATTCTAAGCGCAGTATTTTCTGACGACTGTGACACAGTTTATACTAGTATAAGTATAGTCGTCAAAGTAATCTCTTATAAATAAATATGTATTCATTGCCATGATTTTGTACATAGATTTGGTAATTATGAAGAGTGATAAATAAACTGTTACCTATATGCTATTGTATCCAAATAACTTCAAAACTTTTTTTTTGTATTAATTTTAAAATAATAGAAACAAACAGACAAACAGCCAGCCACACTACACGTAATACTAGTGATTTTATAGGGCTATAGACACTACACACAGACACACACTACACGAATGATCTAATAAGGTTCCGTTTTTTCATAAGGACAGATGGAACCCTAAAAAGGAAGTGGATATAAAATCTATGATGATTCCAGTGAGGAGGTTTATTACTCATTCGAATATTGTCTTTTTAAAGATGCTGTATTGACTTCTAAGTGCTAAGTGATATTCACTTTAAAGTATTAGAAGAATGATAACAACTATTATGACATAAAAGTTATAGAATATACCTCGGTCACGTATCTATATTTATTTTTGCAAGACACATTTGATCTACGGTCACTGTTGTGAAGTAGGATTTGCTTCCCAGGTTGTGCTTTTTTTGGCTACTTCATTAGGCTACCTTCTGTTAACAGTTCAATGAGGTCGAAGATGGAGCACGCTTGCCTAGAAATAACCTATTCACTCTTGACTTAAAGACTCCCAGGTTGTAGCTATCAGAGTGCCAATTCTATTGAATTTAAGGCAACATTCGCATTTTCATGCCAGTCGCAATCTGTCAGAAATGTATGTGAATTGAGATTGTTTTTTTTTTTGACAGATTGCGACTGAGATATGAACGCAAACGTTACTTAAAATTTTGTAGAATTGGCTCTCACGAAACACAGACTCTGGCAGGTAATTCCAGTCCTTAGCTGTAGGCACAATGTACGTGTTCCCAAAACATTTTGTGTGTGTGGGTGGGACTTCCACCATAGTACAGTTCTCGTCAAATAGCTTTGCCCCTCTGAAGTTGTGTCGAGTGGCTGCGTAGTAGTCAAAATTACGAACACACTGTAACTGCGCATGCGTAAGAGACATGGGGGAGGGCGCGATTTTATGTCTCAGTCGCTCGTTTACGTTCGATGCATGCTTGCGTCCCGCTTGCTCCCGTCTACGTGACTGCACCTGCGCGATCTTTGCAAATGGCTAACTTCAGAAGGGCAAAGTTATTTGACGATAACTGTACCGGTGGCACATCGCCGTACGTCTTGTGGTCCGATGATAGTATGGGCCTGGTTCAACCAAACCCGTTTAATCATCGCACCACAAGGTAAATTAAACTATACTATTCCTTTAGCAACGACATAATTTTTGTACTTTAAACGTTCTGGTTCGAATTGTAATGTTACTGCAATTGAAACCAGTACATATTACATATTCACTCTGTGATGTAGTAAAACTGGAATCTCATGTACTTCGGAAGTGGAAACGCACTGGACCCTTATATGGATCGTTTAGTATGCACGGTGTTCCTATTACGGGGTAACACTGTGCATATTTGTTACTCAGGGTTCCGCATGCGGCCGTTTGCATTGATATAGCCCCTAATGCACTTTGTATGAATCAGATGGACATAAGGACTGAATTTGTGCAGCTTGATTGGTTCTTTGGCACCAGACAGAGGGACATTCTATCAGCGAAAACAATTCCTACTTCCCCAATAATATTATAAATGCGAAAGTAACTCTGTACGTCTGTCTGTCTGTTCCGCTTTCGCGCTAAAACGGCTGACAATCCGGTCATGACATTTGGCAGATATATAGCTTGGGATATGGAGAAGGACATATAGGCCTTTTAACGCGATAACCGACATTCACGCACCATTTTAGCGAGTAGGGAATATGCATGAAAAAAATATTTGTTGTCTGCACAGGTTATCTCAAAATACACAAAAAATTATAAAATATTTCAAAATTGTTAACTAGTGCTAAATAAGTATTTGATTTAGCACATAAAAAATCTGCATGCATATTCCCTATTGTCGAATATATCCCACACGTTGTAGACTAGGTTCGATGACACTGACCTCGTGAGATTTTGGTAGTGATTGTCAATCATACATTTTAGAAAATTATGACTTATTTACTATCGTTAGTGTTGACCTTTGTCTTAAACTCATGGGTTTTTTTAAATTTTCATGATGAAAGGAAGTATTTATTGACAAAGCCTCTTCTCGTGCTTATAAAACGTTAAAAAGTCACAACATCATAATTGTGGTGTTTTTGACAGTTTGCGACTGCGCCGCGGTGCGTTACGAACGTTACTTAAAAATACTGGAAATAGTTGAGTAAAGAAAGTAACAGGTTTGATAATGTCAAGAGATGAGATATTAATTTGTCGACTACATTGGCCTTACAAAATAACTGAAATCGGGTTCAGCGATTGGATTAGAGTTTTCAATTTCCGTACACAATCAATCATTGCCTGCAGATTTGGTCTCTTAATCGAGTTGATGGCACGTGATCTCAGATTTGAAATGTTTTGGGTCACAGATCTAACACACATGTCACATCACAGGTGATAGGGGGTGAATAGGAGCAGTTTGTGACTGGGCACCACACCCAGACCCTGCTGCTGATCCGTCAAGGTAGCCCCACTACGCTTAACAACATTAAGGGTACCAAAATTTTAGTAGCGCCGTGCTTTGGTTTAGCTTATACCACGGGCCTCATCATCATTATAACTAAAAAACATCAACTTCTGGAAAGAGGTTTCCCCAAGCGTCACCATATCGGTTGATTCTGAACCAGATGATTCCTGCGGACCTTCATCAGGTTATCTATCCTTCTTGTGAGTGGTCTTCCGATACGCGGTCGCCATTCCAGAACCTTTCGGCTCCATCACGGTGGGATTTCGCTATGGGGAAATGTGGGGCTGCCCACTGCCACTTAAGTTTGGCGATTCTTCGGGCTACATCGGTAACCTTGGTTCTCCTTCGATTTCTTACTCGACTTTCGTCTTAAGCGACTATGATAATATGAGACAAGGAGATACCACGCAGCTTCCCGAGCGCCCCTTACCACATAATTTAATTCTTCGAACTAGTCTTGGCAAACCACGGCCCTAAACTACAAAAATATGTTTAGAAGCTCACGTGATAAAAACCTTCGTCTCAAAATAGACCCTTCACTAAAGTCACGATATTCCCTTGACAAATACAGAATAACATGGAAAAAATCTTATAAGGGCTAAAGATTATACACACGAACTCATTTAGCGGGATGTGTTTTAGATCTTATCGTGTGTTCCGAGCTTTATGATCACCGATTATATGGAGCGCGATGTAATAATGAAATATTATGTCTCGCGTGATGATTCTGTAGCTTAGAAGCGAGAGAAGTGAAGTTGTGTTTTTCAAATAATCTTGTAAAAAAAGCTGATGACGCTAAATAGAAAGCTGGAATGGACTGGAAGCGGAAGGTTGTATTGTGGCACAAATTGGAGACAGTTAAATAAAATAAAACGTAAATATTTTAAATAAAATAAACGAAATAACCCCACTGGGAATCTAATCTAGGACCTCAAGTTCAATGCTTACAACCACTAGACCACCCACAAGACATAGCCCGAAGGATTGCCGAACTGAAGTGGCAGTGGGCAGGGCACATTGCTCGCAGAACAGATGGTCGATGGAGCCAAAAACTTCTGAAGTGGCGACCGCGTACCGGAAGACACGGCGTTGGAAGGCCTCACATAATGTGGACCGATGACTTGGTGAGGGTCGCGGTAGCCGATGGATGCGAGACGCACAGGACTGGTTGTTGTGGCGACACTTGGCTGACTAGACCAACGAGGCAGTCTTATCCAAGAATGGGCAGTCGAAATTGGATTCAAATTGATATTTCTTTACATATTGGCGATAGCGATTGTTGAAGACTCAAACTTTAAAGGACAGACAGACATTTTGGAGTTTTTGACATATTGTCGGAAATAATCTGCCCCTTTGTCCAAGATTCTTAACTTTAAAGTATGCAGTAAAATGTAGGAAAAAAAGTCTGCTGTTTAGTACATTTTTGCTGCTTTGGGAGTGTGTGAATCGTTTCTGATTGATATTTTTATACCTTTTTTTAGAAATGATGAATAAATAGGCTGGTCATTAAAAAAAAAACTAAAAATGAGACAAGTCAGACCCAGGCCAATTTCCAGTGGAAAATAACAACACAATATTACAATAATATTATTATGACAGATACTTGAATGAATCACAATCGCGCAAGCAAGCCCACACAAAACCGCCAGTCTCACGTATATCACTAAGGACCTTGGCAGAACCCTAAGTAGGTACCTAACTACCTATGTAGGTGTTTAGGTCTTATAGCCATAACTAATCAGTAAACCGATTGGTCGTTTAGCTCAAACGTGCCGACGATGTGGGCTTGTTTTTAATTATGTTTTACCCTTGAAGGAAACTCTCGAGATACTGGGTTTTGTTGTAGTATGTTGTGGTAGGTGTTAAATTAAATTGTTGTTATGCTGGAGGAGGTATGGTTTGGTGGGTAGAAGTGAGGCTAGGGACCGATTAGTTCAAGGTTCAATTTCGGGCTGTGGCAGGAAAGAAAGAGACATAACAAAACAATTGATGAATGAGCCGCGTGAAGTCACACGGTAGTTTTTGGCAAGACTGGAGTCAGATTTACTGACTTCTGACAATCCGTAACGACTGCCAAAGATCTACAAATTACTGCCGGAACCAACGGCTTAACGTGCTTGTCGAGGCATGAAGGAAACTCGGTATGTTAAGACGGTCACCCATCCACCGACCAACCTTGGCAAGCGTTGATCGACCTGTGTGGCTGTTAATCTATAGCCACAAGCTCCACGCTGCTACCATTTATCATCTCAATCATTATGTTTTTTTCTTCTAATCACGGAAACCACCAATTTCTATAGTAACCTATTCAATTAAAAGCTAAGTATTCTCGTGCCATATTCTCTAGGTAACCTTCAAAAGTGAGGGAGTCCTCAGCACTGGAATGTCACTAATGCCAGCCGTAATACACTGGCCAACCTTTATTTACCACTATTATACAAACCTCACCTACCTTAAAATTTAGGCGATAGGGTTTATAATCGAATGATTTTGAGTTTTGTAGTGGGAGAGATTAAGTGGTAATGTTATAATAGTGCAAATCAGTCCTCGTGATCGGGGTATTACATTGTCGTGCATTGAATGCGTATGCAGCTGAGCGCAGTTGACGGCTTTAACTCGTGTTTTGTAGTTTGTAGTTGGGATAAAGAGGGAATCTCGTATTTTGGAGGCAAAAAATTACTACTTAGAAGTACAATTTGTTTTTTTTTAATTATTTTCTAGCTTTGCCAGTGCGTTCACCCGCGTCTAGAAGAACATTATCCCACCGGAACGTTTTACTACATCCTAATTCAGGCCATTTAGGTTATGGTATACACAAATGTCATACAAATCCTTATCCATAGAGGCATGATTGATGAAACATCCATATTAAAAAGTAAATAAACTTTTTATATTATATTATTATTGATAGGCACGCGCTTGACCACTATCTCACCTGATGGTAAGCGATGATGTGGTCGAAGATGGAGCACGCTTGCCTAGAAGTAACCTATTCACTCATGACTTAAAGACTCCCAGGTTGTAGCTATCAGAAAATACAGACTCTGGCAGGGAATTCCACTCCTTAGCTGTATGCACAATGAATGTGTTCCCAAAACGTTTTGTATCTAAACTTTTACATATTAATTACTGGCTTTTGCACGCGGCTTCACTCACGGTACTATAGTTTTTTTTAATAGCAAAGCAAGCAATTTAGGCTTGAAAGAGGAACAAACATAATAATATTTAATTTCGAATTAAATGGTGAAAGTCGGGATTAGTAGGATTTAAACACAGTACTAGGAAAGCACTCCTTCCAGAATGAATGCCAACACGATTTGACAGTTGTTCTTAGTTCAAGTTCGAGACTAATCGTAAGTCCGCTGGTGATACGGAGTAGAAAACGCCCGACACTAAGGTCGAAACTACGGACTTCGGGCTTAAAAAGTAGACCCTAGGTGTCAAGTAATATCGGCCGAGTAGTACTGAGAGTGCAGTCCTGTATTCGAAACGTTGGCTGAGCAAATTCGTTTTGATAGGGCACAGGGCTCCACCCGTGGTATACTTATAAATATAATAAATAAATCACAGTTTATGAATAAAATAACACTGATTTAGGCCATCTGGCTCAGAAGCTAGAGTAGGTACTATATGACTCGCTAAAAAAACAGTTACATTATTTTTAATTCCTAATTCAAAAACTATTCATATTTCTGCTGGACGCTTCCATAGTTACCACGACCAACTTGTCTGCCAGTGACCTGCAGCCAAGGAGTTTACAATACCAACAGGGTAGCCACTTGGCGGATTTTTTTTCGAAATAGTCACCGCGGCTCTGGAACGTAAAGGCCATTTGGAGGAACACGGATGAGTTTTAGTCAGTAATAGTCTGACATTCCCTTCCGCTCCGCCCAGAGTGGCAATAGTCATTTGAAGATAACACAATACACATAATAAAAAAATGGTAGCCCTTATGCCCTCTACCATAACCTCTGTCTAACGAACCTTTTGGGGAATACAATATTGTGATCTACAAAGACAAAAGCATTACTACTAACTCATGACAAAGGAATAGCTGACTTATGATCATGCAGACTGAGTCATTTTCTGGTTAAACTTGACATCATTGTCATGATTCACTGCTCTCTTTACAGACTTCAACAAAGGATGGATCGTGTTATACGCATTATTAGTACTTTTCAGAGAATTAAACACATAGGTAACATGTTAGGAATTATTCTTGGACTTTGTTTTATGTTATCTTCTGCCAGCGGCTTCTTTAGGCCGCTTATTGAACGGGGCCGTTCAATGAAAAGGCTAGGCAGTTAATTAACGGCTGATTAAGCTAGCTGCGATATTGAGATAATTAAATACACGTGTACTTCTGCCCAAGCCATAGATGAATACACGAGTGGTATTGATTGGTTCAGTTCTTTTTTCTTTCATATTATGTCACTACTTACACATAACACACATATAATAAACATTACATTACGTGTAATGTTTATCATTACATTACATGCAATGTTGCTGTTATGTCATTGCATTACATGTTATGTTTATTAACTTTTATGTTTGATAAACAGTTACTCAGGTATAGCATTTATTGACATCAACGGAGCGATGATAATAGATACCTATTGATTAATTACCTATAACAGATGTAACTTTAAAATACTATCATAACTTAAATGCGAATGTTTGTTTGTTTGACAGGATTTCACGCCTCAATCGGCTGACATAATTCGTTACAGTGTAACCAAAATAACTTGATATTTTAAGGTATCGCTAGTTGCAACAACTTCACAAAAAAATCGTTCAAGATTTGCAGTTTCCACATTCAGCCACGGACCAAGATAAACTGGTCATTATGACAAATGATGAGATGGTTTTAGACCACACGTGAGCTCTAAGAACTAGTACTTAGATAATTTAAATTATTAAGAGCAATGTAATTGTGAATGTTGCGCCGTTTCATAAGCCGTCAATTTGGCTTCATTGCAACTTCGTTGCTCTCAGATATTTCACTTAATGTACAGACGTTCATGTCTTACGTTATTTGATTTTAATGAGAAGTACTTATGAAATTTATCTAGGGCTGCCAATGTCAGCTTTTCAACTCGATTTGATTGTGGTCATCGGCAATGACGCTCTGGTCAAGTCAAACCTCCAAAGCCTTGAACATCTTTTGTTTTCTTTTTTTTGACGCCGTGCCTTTCGGTAATAGAACAGTTTCATTTCGCCAAGCCCGTTTCATCCTACTACAAGACGTACGACGATGCACCACCGGTAGCTATGTAGCGGCATCAAATACCGTCACAAAAAAAAACCAATGTTGCAAAATCTACATCGCAACAAAAATAACCGCAACGCCATCTATCCCGCCAGCTTCGAACTAACTGAACGAAATCCTGCATCGCGGTATAAGAGTTTTCCATGCGATTTGAACATGTACAACAGCCCAAATATGAACTATCGGGCAGTTGCCCACCGGACACAATAACTGTCCGGTCGGAGGATCCTCCCTTTTCAACGGAGGTTTGCGGAAGTTGATTCTCTGTTCCGCATACGTCCAAACCTACATGGTGGACATCCCACCTATACGCACCAAACGTTTTCGGAACACTTTCATTGTACACAGCCACTTGGCTAGTAGCTACACCTAAGAAGTGTAATTCTCGGTGAGTGTGTTTCCTTGTTTGCTTGAACAAGGGTCTAAGTCAAGAATGAATATGTGACATCTAGGTAAGCATGTTCCTTGACTATATCATCGCTAGCCATTAGGTGAGATAGTGGTCAAACACAAGACGATCAATTACAATTTGAAAACAAAACTCTCCAAATAGCAGCCCTATCAGGGCTGAGCTAAATGAAACTTGATCTGCCCTAAGAGTTTATTACAAGCAGTACTGAATGAGCTCCTTGTACTGAAATTTGTTTTAATGTTCTTGATATAGAATGTAAGGGCTTATCGTTACTTAATGTAAATAGGTTTGAGTCTATTTTGGGAAGATAATTAAGTGTAAGTGATTGAGTCAACAAGACACAAGAAAGGTCGTAAGCCAGATATCTATATACTAATATAATGAAGCTAAAGAGTGTGCTTGTTTGAACGCGCTAGTCTCTGGAACTCCCTGTCGGATTTGAAAACTTATTCAACCCGAAATCGCGAAAAAAAAATCAGCTGTTCAGTACATTTTGTCGAGTTATTCGCACAGAAATGTATGGGGCAGTCGATTTTTTTTCGCGGTTTCTGTGTTGGTTCTACAGTAAAAGTTGTTCGTAATGATGGGTACAATGGCCCCATGTGAGGTATTGCGTTTTGTATCGATTTCATTCAACAGAAAGGTGCAAAAGTTGGCTATGGTATTCTCTATCAGACAACCACGAGTAGTGGAGAGGATAATATAATGGTTAAAAAAGAAGCTAGTAGGAATCTCTCGAATTACTCATTTCACTGACAGAAAACTACACTACAAACGAGTAGGTACTATAATCCCGAAAATGAAGGTTTCCTGTGGGATTAGACAGTGAAGTCGCGGGATAAGTAGTCTATGGCATTCAACGAATAAAAATAAGTTTAAGTGTACTTTCAGTCACACCATGAACTATGTTCCATATAATGACAGCAACACTGAACAGTAGCAAACAGTAATAATTACTGCATAAAGTGTTAATTGAGGTCACATTCATTGAGCCAGGCCTCAAAATAAACAGTTTGTTAAGCATTAGGGTCATCGCGATCAAATGCAGTTCATGCCTACTAATTGTTAGAATTCATTATAAAATTGTCATGAAGTCGGTTTTGTACACTGTAATAAGGGCGTTAATATGGCGTGTCAAGTTTTAGACAAATGTCTAACAGGTGGCAGGGACAAAGCCTTTAAATGAGAGGCAAATACCCACTAAAACGATGTTTGTGCGGAAATTGGTATAGCTATGGAGGTAGCAGAACAGAGAGTAAAGTCCCATATACCTCCGTTGAAAAGGGAGGATCCTCCAACCGGACGGTTGTTGTGTCCGGTGGGCAACTGCCCGATAGTTGATATTTGGGCTATTATATCTGTTCGAATCGCACGATAAACTCTGATATCGCGATGAATTTAGGATTTCGTTGTTAGTTCGCATCTAACGAGATAGATGGCGCCGCGGGTCTCATTGTTGCGATGTAGATTCTGCTACATTGATTTTTATGGCAGTATTAATGGCCGATACATAACAACAGCGTATAGGTATTTTTCTAGAACGTGTGTTTTTTTCGTAATTTCGAGGTTAGCCCCATAGTAAAAGTTGTTCATAATGATGAGCACAATGACCCCTTAAGAGGTATTGCATTTATTCTATTACACGTTGTATAGCTATCTATTTTATATCAATTTTATTCAATTTTATCTAATTTATTCAATTTTACCTACCATCACCATTTTTGATATTGTTAATTGTGGGTAGATCGACAGGATGAGCATCCTGTCACTGTCTGCCGTACGGCGTAAACTTAAGAGCATTTACGCCGTACGGCATTTCATACAAACTTTCAAGTCCCTATTTTTCGAAATGAATGAACCGATTTTAATGAAACTTGGTATGCATACGCCATCCAACCAGGTCTAAAAAATTAGTTCAGAACATTTTCGAAAAAGAAGAGCGAGAAAGAGAGCGATTTTAAGTTTTCTATAGAAAGTGAAAAATCACTATCTTTCCTCCTGAACTCTTTCTAGTCTTAGAAAACACAAATCTCAATGATAACCGATCTATAAACCAGTTGAAGTCTCGTTGGAATCTTATCATCATCTGCCTAGCCTTTTCCAACTTTATCGGAGTCGGCTTCCAGTCAAACCGGATTCAGCTGAATACCAGTATTTTACGTGGAGCAGCTGACTACCAGACCTCCACAACCCATTATCTGGATAACACGGTACTTCTTGGCAAGACTGGAGTCAGATTTTCTGGCTTTCCGAGGCAAGGAGGAAACTCGATATGTTAAGATGGTCACCCATCCACAGACCAACCCCGGCAAGCGTTGCTTAACCTTGAAGATCGATCCGTGCGACTGTAATTATTAAGCCACGAGCTCCTCGTTGGAATCTTATAAGCCTGCCGATAACCTGTGTTGCACCTATGACAATATCGATTTACTGTAATAAATCAACAGGCTGAACAGTACCTAAGACAATTCGTGCAAGAATATAAGTCCATTTTGTTGTAGCAAACGTGAACTGGCACCAACAATGTTTTATCCTAAGCATAATTATAAAGCATTTGTTACCGAATTTTTTTATAAGTACCTAATGAATAAAAAGCTTTTAAAATTCAACTTACAATACTATCTCAGCTACACTCAATATCACAAACTTGTCAAATTAGAGGTGTTCATGACAGCCTGCGACTTCAAACCGAATGCGAGCGCTCCTTAAGGCGATGTCATCAGCAAAACCTTTAAAATTGCTGGTTTTCTAAAATAATTTTAGCCAAATCTGTTTAGTTTCAAGCTGCAGAAAAAATGTATATTAATTTTAACTATATTTCCAAGAACTCTGTTGTTTCCAAAACATGATTAAAAATTGTGTCATTGTGTCGTCGCCCTTCTCTTTCATTTCTATACAGTCCGAGAATGACCGAGTTTTTGCTATAACAGCGTCTTAAGGGTGGGCACCCTTAAGACGCTGTCATAGCACAAACTCTAGTCAGTCATTGTTTCATACAAACGTAGTCTGGCGATAACTGTACTGATTGATGGTGAACGTTCAGAAAAAATAATCACATTTATTTATCTCGGTATTATCTAGCCCTGTATGGAAACAAAACAGAAAAAAATATTGATGTGCAAGTTATTTGTGTTAAAACTTCCAAATTTTAACACAACTTTGGGCGTAAATAAATAACTTATGTAGTACAAAAATTGACAAATATTAACCATAGAATGATTATTTCCTAAATTAAATATAAAAAAAATAAACAGATAATATACAAGGAAATATCCTATGTGTTATTCCAGACTATAATCTACCTCTGTGCTAAATTTCATCAAGATCCATCTAGTAGTTTTTGCGTGAAAGAGTAACAAACATCCATAAATACAAACTTTCGCGTTTATAATATTAGTAAAGTAATAGTGATTAGTTTGAAACAACATAAATTTATCTATATTTAACTAGCTTTGCCTGCGTACGCGCATGTCCCATTTTCCCCGTTCCCGTATATACAAAAATAATTTTCCAAATCCGACTATAGTAGTTCGTTAGTCTATAATATTAATATAGATATAGACCAGTGTAGGGGTAATTGCAATTAACAAAATTCACAATATTTATTTCGACGTTTTCTTCTTTCAGGTACCAACCAAGCTATCAGCAGGGATGAAAAGAGGTAAGACATATGTACTTACATATCTATGACAAGTTTTACGTTATTCACGGCATTAAGCTACATAGAAAATAATGCACACACTTTGGTATTCCGAATTTGAGACAAACACATTTGTGTTCAAAAGTTAAGACACAAACTAAAAGTCGGTGGGATTTCAAACTCTCGATTGGCTCACAGACTTTCAACCACTAGACTTATGTCATCTGCCTAGCCTTTTTCTAACTATATTGGGGTCGGCTTCCAGTCAAACCAGATTCAACTGAATACCAGTATTTTATGTGGAGCGGCTGCCTACCAGACCTCCACAACCCATTAACTAGGTAACACAGTACTTCTTGGCAAGACTGTTGTCAGATTTGTTGACTTCTGACAATCCGTAACGACTGCCATGGATCTACAAATGGCAGCCGGGACCAACGTGACTTAACGTGCTTTCCGAGGCACGGAGTAATCTCGGTATGTTAAAATGGTCTCTCCTCTCCATCCACAGACCAACCTCGGCAAGCATTGCTTAACCTTAAAGATCGGCCTGTGTGGCTGTTATTATTTAGCCAAGAGCTCATCTCCACTAGACTAATGTATAAGATAATATTTGAATAAAGTAGAATATTTTGTATACCAAAATAGTTACTTAGCTGTACATGAAATCTTAATTTTAAGGGGACAGTGGCATTCCTTCGGATGGACCTTAAAAAAAAAGTAAATATATTTTAAATAAATCATAAAACTGATCGTCTGATCAAACGTTACCTATAAAAACACCATTATCCCATCAACTGACAAAAAATAATCATTCAATTAATCTGCCTGGTCGCTAATTATACTTTTACGTGAAGTTTCGCCAACTGTCTATTGTTTATTCTGGATTAATAATTAGTAACTTAATAAACTGTCTGCTTTATTACCGTTAATTAAGGTCATTAGCAGCTATTGAAAGGTCTTTCTTGCTGAGAATTTTTACGATTATCATTTCTTATCATGAGTTCAGCTGTAAGAATTAACAGCATTTTTTAAACCTGATAATTGCTTAATATAGGATGTGGAAACGTGATTTTATTTAAGTTTTACTACTGCCTTAGTCTTCTATTGTATTTTCACCTAGCCAGCGCACCTCACACAGGCCCAGTAAGTATGTCGTGTTTTATAATTTTTTTTTTACCGAGAGCTGTATTCAGTTTTAGCAAAAAAAAAAATGGAATTAGTTGGAGGAGGCTTATACCCTGAGGGGGTCCTCATTAGAAGGAGATTAAATTGCAGGAGTAGTAGACTTATTATGGTTACCTATTTATTAGTATAGTTCATTAAATATCAAATTTAAAAAAACAATGGAATATCAAATTAACTAATCCAATCTAATTATTGTGGAATCAAATAAAGCTATTTTATTATACTGCCTTAGTAGCAGCCTATAAACTAACGAAAGAACCTAACCAGTCGATATGGTGGCGCTTGGGGTATGCTATATCCAGCTGTGGCCATTCTTTCCAATGAAATGATACTAACGATCTGCTTGAGTGGCCATGGGCACTTTTGGTCCCAGATTTCTTTTTTACCGTTGAGTGACCATGGGCACTTTTGTGCCCAAGTGGAGAAAGTTGGCCCTACTTGAAGTTTAAGCCGTATTGCTTTAGTACTACGTGGTACTTTCACATGCCATGAATTTAGTTTAGTCCGACAAGTACGACACACAAGTTTTTAAGCCATGATTAAAAAAAAAATCTTTTTTGTTTTCATTTTTTATCATATCAGCGTTTCTGCTGTCGAACGCTCGCAAGGTCACTCAAGCGGATCACCGTTAAATCTTAAAGTGAGTGTTAACTAAACAGCTTGAGAGCTTATGTATTGTCATAGACACAAACTCAAGATATAAAACAAATTGAATAATTGAATGTCATTACAGTTCATTTAGCAATGAGGAAACAGGTAGACAGAGAGAAACTATTGTATATCCTATGAACTTTGAAAGTCACGTTTGGAATAGACGTATATTTTCCAAAAACGCAGATTACTCGTATATTTATTTACAATTTTCCCAGTTAAAAAACATGTTTTTTTTATCAAAGGACACCACCCAACTAATTTTATTCATTGTATTCAATCACATTAGTCTTGCAAGTTAAACCCTATCAATATTTATAACTCATGCCTCAATCTCTATGAATGGCTATTGGACAAGTTCTGGCCACTAGTCAGACCATGTCTCATCCGAGAAATCATTTACATTAGCGTGTGCATCGCGGATGTGCCTAACATAGACATTTGTAGGCATAATGTCACACTTGGGGATGTTTTGTGAAGTCGCTGTATGTCTGTTTGTTTGTGTGTTAGATTTTTCATAGCGACCTGGCTTCAACCACCCTACAAGCATCTTCATCATCATATTACCTGAAAGATGCCCACTGCTGGACATAGGCCTCCCCCAAGTGTCACCACAACATCGTCCTGTGCGTCTCGCACCTTGTAGGAGGCCTTCCAACGCTGCGTCTTACGGTACGCGGTCGCCATTCCAGAATTTTTCGGCCCCATCAACCATCTGTTCTGCGAGCAATATGCTCTGCCCACTGCTACTTCAATTTGGCGATCCTTCGGGCTATGTCAGTAACCTTGGTTCTCTTGCGGTTACCGTCATTCCTGATTCGACCAAGCAAGGAAACTCCGAACATTGCCCTCTCCATTTCCCTTTGGGTCACTTTAAGCCTTCTGATGAGGCCCATTGTGACATGCATCTTAGCATTTTAAAAAGTGGTCGCAACTGTTAAATTTTAGTACATAGATTCATGGATAGAATGTGTCTGTTTGCCTATCCCAAGATTCTGGTGATGATGCCCAATTCAATCAATCAAGATTTATAAGTTTGTAGCAAAGATCACTACTCAATACTCAATACTTTATTTGCATTCCACAATGTGTACTTAGGTGGTAAGTTAAAAAAAAATGTGATCATTATGGACCCTGTCGGGCACAGTAAAAGAATTAAAAATATAGTAGGACTACTTATCTAGCTATATTTATAGCAATAACAAATATGGTCAAAAATCACTAGGTATTATACTAGGTATTACATTATGCAGTTGTATTTTGTGTTGGATACACTCAAACTTTAGAATAGGTAATTCTAAAGTTTGAGTGTATCCAACACAAAATACAACTGATCTTCAGACGAAATGATTTTAACAAACACTCGCACAACCCCACAGCACGCAACTAGTCAACAAATGCAAGTCCAGCGACAATTACTAAGTAGCATTGAAATTTGTTCTAGCTAACTCAGTTTCCGAGATTTGCGCTCACAGACTCACAGATAGAATCCGGAAAGGCATGCGACTCGTTTACTTTACTGTGTACGGTTGTCAGAAAAAAAGTAAAAGTTAGTGAAATTTAAAGTGGCGTTTTGAGTTCAGAGAAGAAGGAAAATACATTTATATATACCTACTTTGGAACACTATGTCAGTGTTCCAGTGGTGGACTTATGAGCGGGCCGCGTGGTTGCGATTCCCAGTTGTCGGAAACTTTTCCAACTGTTATTATTCTTAGCAGCCTCATTGATGTCTGGCTTGGCTAGACAATAGTAGGCTTGCATGGCATGAGGCTGTAGAACTTAAAAGAGCAGTGTACTCTTAATACAGATCTGCGTACCTATAACTCCTGCCCTCCTGGTGGAGGCCTGGTGTTATGTAATCCAAGCAGTGTTTTTAGGACTACAATGCTTTATATCAGTTCTTTTTTCCACTTGTTTTTATCGCCACATTGTTCAGATTCAAAACACCCATTTCTCTGCTAACCCTACCACCTCCACGGACAGCAGCGCAATCAAGATCCTTGTTCGATTGAGTTATGATGGCTCGTGAGCGACGACGGAATGTAACCGCGGCAGTCAGATGCAACCCTTACGATTTTATCTGACGCTACAATAATAGATTGCGGAGGCTTTGCCGCTTGATTAGGCTACGGTTTTGTTACCTCTAGCTAGATGATAGCTACAGCATTGCAATTAGAAAATTGTAGTGTTGATTTCGTTAACTGATAAAGGTAAAGGTTTGGGATGCATGAAGGAGCCTCCTCAGGTACCGCAATTGTTCCATAAGGCACTAAGCTGAATCGAGTGCTTGGTGCAACCTGGACAGTCTCTTCTAACACCTTATAAGACTGGCCAATCCTTCCTATGCGGTGGTAGGGCTAACGCCCGCCTGGTTCTCGACCACCCTCCTACCGGACTCTGGCGTTAAGCAGCCTTCTGGGTTTCGTCGACGCGTGGGAGTAGCAGTGCCTCAAGGCATTTCTGGGCACGCACGCTCCATCATAGACCTCATCCATTGCATTCCACCAGGCGTGATCCAGGTCAAGAGCCAGCCCATTATGCTGACAGAAAATATCATGAGGAAACCAGCATGATCTGATGATATTTATAAATATTGGTTTTAAATTGGCTTAATGAGTTAAAGTGTAGATCAATAATGTCGCTACAACCATTAACCACCTTGCAAAATCTCGCGTAAGGAGAATTGGAGCCTAAAACCGTTCTTCTTTGCGGTGGACGCAGTGGTGTTATCTGGCTGCGAGGAATTCTTGAAGATGCACGGAAATTGAAATATAATTTTGATTAGAATAGAATAGAAATAAAATTAGTCCAGCTTCTTCTCAACAACGTTTAAGTCGGATTGTAACCGCATACAGTTGAATACTAGTATTTTAATAAACAAAACAGTCGTAACTTCAAAATTCTCATATAACGAGACTGCAATGAAAACAAAAGTTGTTCCAAAGCAAACTTTTCACTATCAACGATCAGTGTTGTCGTAGAACGTAAGTCTGATAGTGTCGTAACGATAGTATTGACTAACAATAGTTGATTGTGGACACCCTGCCTCGATTGGGACTTGCTAAGGGCAACCAGAGGCCCTAGACAATGTGCCATTCAATTAGCGAATGCGACTGTCGAAATGCCAAAATATAGGAATTTGATCACGATATATTTCGATAGCATCTGTCAATGAATTCATTTTTGACGTATTGACAATCGCCTTCCCCACGTTACCGTTGACAGAATCTCACTTGCCTCGATCCCTAGGTATTGCAGACAAAACGAATTTGTTTGAAGGTGTGAAACGTTAAAAAGTGGTCTTAGAAAAGTGGCATTCCGATAAAGGTAACGTGGCAATCGCTATTGGCAAAAAGTAAAAAATGCATAGACACAAATAGAAGCAGAATAAATATAACTTATTTGGAAACAGATGAAACTAAATAAAAGTTTGTAAATAAATCATTGCCTAGCCTTTTCCCAACTATATTGGGGCCGGCTCCCAGTCAAACCGAATTCAGCTGAATATATATTTGGAAAAATATATATATTTTTTAAAAGAAATAGTAGAAAAACCAATTTATTCCACCAGAATTTACAGAGGGACCGTATGGTTTTCATTCCCATGTGGACGCATGAGGTTTCATCGTCATTTTTGTAAAATACTTCAAATGGAAGTTAATCCGTGGCAATTCTCTAAACTGCAATAGTCACCTCAACTCCACATAAAGTTTACTGTTGAAATCTGGCTTCACTCTTACGAATAGCGATCATATCAGCTACAATCCTGGATTGTCGATACTTAGGTGATTGGTAGCCCCGATCTAGTAAACCATCGACAATCCAAGTTCCGCTAACGATAAGCTGTGTTTCAAGTTTAGAGTTTTGTGCTATGTTATTTTGGTCGTTTGATAGTTGGGTAAAGCTACATTATCTTAGAGGGACAATTCTACTATTTTTAAGCAAATTTTTGAATTCGCATGTCAGTGGCGTCTGTCAAAAATTAGAATCGGCACTCTGATCAGATGCTCTGCAACATGCAAGATTTGACAATATAGAAAACATAATGTCAGTGAGATGTCCCAATTATGACAGTGATGTGTTGAGTCGGAATAAGCAGAATATAAAAATTGTAATTAAAGCTTCGATGCCAGTATTTTTTTGTATTTCATCGTCATCATCATCATATGAGCCAAAACTTCCACTGTTGGACATAGCCTCCCCCAAGTGTCGCCGCAACAACCGGTCCTGTGCGTCTCGCATCCATCGGCTACCAGCGACCCTCACCAGGTCATCGGTCCAACTTATAGGAGGCCTTCCAACGTCTTCCGGTACGTGGTCGCCACTCCAGAACTCACCATCATCAAGACCCCATCGACCATCTGTTCTGCGAGCAATGTGCCCTGCCACTGCCGGTTCAGTTTGGCGAATTGGCGATCCTTCGTATTCTTTTGTACTTAAATGGTTATTTTTCTGAGGGTTTAAGACAAAGTCACAGAATATGAAATGTGATAGAATACTGTCATAGGTGCTGTCTTTTACTTAATGCCACTTTTTCTACCCAACTCAAAGACTGTGAAGTTTTTAAGTGCTGGTGAAGTTTGTTATGAGTATAAGTTTTAAGTTTTAAAAAGTATCCACAGGCCTTATTTGAAAACTTGAAGTCAGAAAAGACTTTAATTTTGCACATGCTAAAACCTCGTCAGTCTCGGTCAGTGATTTATTATTAAATGATACACATATACCTTAGTCTTTAGACGTCATTTACTTACTGTAAGTTTGTGTATTTCTCTACAAACTACTTCAGTAAGCACAGGGCCCCAATAAATACTGTTATAAAATCAGCGATAAGACGATAACTATGTGTAAAACCCTTAATTAAAATTTATATCTAACAATTACGATAGCTGAAGTCTCGAAGAATTATCGAAACTACATTTATATTACATTGGTATGCCAATCAATTAAGAGAATAATTAATTACACAAGTCTAAGCTTTAACAAAACGTAATTAAGTACATAAAGTAACTAGTGATTTAGTCAAGTATTTGACTTGACTTTCATTCAGCCTTGCTAAGTTAACGGCATCAAGGCGTTTCTGTTGCCAATGTTATTGTATAACTAATGTTGGGTTTCTATAAGTTACTGTTCGGTATTGTATCTACCCGATTTGTTGTATTTAAATTGAGCATGGTCTTAATTTCAACATTATTGTCGACTGGATTTAGAACTTCTGCAGCTGCCTCTTATTAGGAATATTATGTTGCTTTTTTTGCTTGTCAAAAGCTTATCATCTCTTCTACATTCTCTTCTCGTTCATTAACCAAACTTTTTTCTTCAATATGAATTCTATGTACTTTTTCTCTTTCTTTGCTAGTCAAAACCTTATCAACTGTACTATATCTTTTGAGTATTGCATTCTCTCTCAACTTGATTAACTCAATTTGATTAACCCTACAGCAAACTAACGATTTTGACTAAGCATTGGTTTCCCTTCATCTAGATAATAACCTCCATCGAGATACATAATGACTGTATGAAATATGTAATTAATAGTGACTCACTCAGATTACTGTGCAACAATCAAAAGGTATGTTTTATAACCTACCTATGTACTATGTCTCAACTCGTGTAGACATGGTGGGCGTCATGAAAGGATGACTGACGATTTGTATTATATTGTTTGCTGCTTCATAATCAAGGCTATTCTCTGAAGACTTGCATTCTGAAGGTAAAGTTACCTAGTTACTTCTACAAGTAGATATTATTCATGTCTCAAGGATATTTTACGAAAATAATATAATTCTTCAGTCTTTATGTCGATTAGATCATCGAGATCTTCTGCCTGCCTTATCCTTGGAATCAGCACGGTATAAGAACATCTTTAACTTC
This sequence comes from Melanchra persicariae, assembly GCA_947386135.1. NCBI lineage: Eukaryota > Metazoa > Arthropoda > Insecta > Lepidoptera > Noctuidae > Melanchra > Melanchra persicariae. Next base: position 3,877,690 of record OX376658.1, read on the forward strand.
CATTAATTCTATCATCCCTATACACAATCATTTCAGAGTATTTTACTAGCAATATTATCTGCCACAATCCATTCATCTTATCTTCATAATAAATTTTGCCTACCACTTATCTTTTATTCACATAATCTATTCCTGTCACTCGTCTTCAAATACATCTAGGCTAGGCACAGTCGGCTATGTTTTACCCAATCGTCACCACAACTCAAGCGTTCCTTCTTGTCACTAGCTCACACCTTTTTACCACGTGGATGACGGTTTTCATGTAAAAAGTAGCCTGTGTCCTTTTCCATATTCCAGGCTATATATCTGCTAAATTTGATGACGATCTTTTCAGCCGTTTTGGCGTAAAAGCGTAACAGACAGACAGACAGAGTTACTTTCGCATTTATAATATTAGTGGGGAAAGTAGTAGGAAACAGAATCCAAATTTTGTATTGTAACAAAATTCTAAGAATCCTTTAAACTCCATTTTCGTCAACTTTTTCAGCGTCCTTGATAGGTTGTGCGGCCCGTGTGGGTTCCGTAGCAAAAATTTGTGTAACATTTTGTTCGTTGCCTCTTGAATTCTGTTGTCAGTCTTCACTATCGCCTCAGAGGTTTTTCCAAGTTCACAATCCATCTTTTCTATCAACTGCTGCCGTTTTTATGATTAGTTTAAATTCAGCAAAGTTATGCTACATATTACAAAATTCATCGAATTCCTTATCAAACTAAGCTCCATTTTCGTCATCTACTTCAAAGTCATTATCCTTGATAGATCGTGCGGCCCGTGTGGGTTTCGTAGCAACGATTTGTGTAACAATTTGTTCGTTTTATCAAACAACGGTGCCTAACGTTCAATATTTATCAGCATCTGGCGCCTGTACTGGTTCACGTTAAATCACAGTTCTATTATTCCTTGTACAATTAACTATTTGATTTCATTGCTATGAATAGTTTAATGGTTTTGTGTATACTCTTGTTGTAGGAAATTATTTGCTTTGGCAGAAAGAAAGACACGCAGATTCTCAATACCAATTGAGAATCTGCGTTTCTTGAATCTTCTAATAAATTATTTACTGGTTTATTTTACTATCATGATTTTTTCAATAACAGTTAGTAAATCATATTTTTATAAGTATTCTATTGTAGTAGTGATAAGACCAAATGACCAAACACACACACACACCATCACACAAGTTCTAAAATAGTGTCAAACAAAAACGTGGACAAAACTGCAGGACAAAGTAAGTAAGAAACATGATACCACGCTGAGACCATTTCCATGAAGGGCGCGGAACCTAATCGCCATGATCATGATTTAAAAGACATTTCAAATTAAACTGTTTAACGAAAGACCATTAAAAAAATCATAAATTGTTCCTAATTTACCTGCCTACTGAATCCAATAAAACGATAATGGACACCAACCTAACGACTACGGAACACGAAAAATTAACAAGCTTGTCCATGGACAAAATGACATTATTGACTTGAATCATTAAACCAACTTAGAGGCCATTTTTCTTTCTACGGCTCTCGTTAATCCAGTTGTTGGACCGGCTCCTAGCGCCCCCTGCCGGGAATCGCAACTACACGAGCAAATAAAATGCTAATTCGCCAAGTAAAATCTGTTTTGATTAAATTTAAAGTAGACAAGACAGATTTTTTTTCGTTAACGGCTTAAGGCCGGTTCTATAATTGATTCTTGGCCGCATTAATAAACGATTTAATTAGTAAAACAGCATGCAACCCGATTAAATAAATGGAAAACCCCAAGTCGCGTTTTAGCCAACGCACAGCGCGGCGCTGCGGCGAATAGCCGAACTAAACTGGTAAAGCAACCCCTTTCACTCAGTGCTGCCACCCCTGCGGTGAAAGTTTACGAACGCTTTTCCGTCGTAAAAGTTCCGCTATTGCCCGCTAGGTGGCAGCGACACGGAGCGTCCCGAAGCATTCGTATCAAATCGTATACATGTGTGCGTGATAGAGCGAGACCGCGGGTGAAAATAAAAAAGGAGTAAAATAGACAGCAATATGTGTGTATACAAAGGCGTGGTTACGTGCATGCAAGCATTTTTTTTATCGCAAAAATGGCCGGAACTTTACACTTTTCGCGTTAGACCATAAAGTCGCAACTACATTAGACGCGGCAGAGCTTGAACTTTATGTGTGGTAAATAAGGTCGAAAATCAAATATGAGCTTTGTTGAAATTGCGTTTAGATTCTAGAATGTGGCTAAATAATTGGCGTCACCGGCGTCGCGGCGTCACTAGAAAGAGAGGATATAACGTAGCTAGCGTCGTGTCGGAGCAGTGCCTACCGACGACAGTTAGGAAGAAGGGGATGGCGAGTTCGCGAACGAGCCCGTTAGAGAGAGACGTAGCGAAAAAAATGTCCGAAAAAAGCTGTTTTCATTAAAGGTGCGCGCCGCGATAGAAATTTCAGAAACATGGGCGCGGTTTAAAAAATGTCAGGGGCGCCTGCGCCCTCGGTAAAAAGCCGGTGCGGAAGTAAAGGGGGAAAGAGACGTTGTTAGTGGCATAATGTGAGGAGTTGCAGTGGTGAAGCGCGCCGCGAGCGGTCGCCACTGGCGTGTGCCAACAAAAACAACAACCGCTAATTATTGCGACTAATAACCGAATACGGTTCGGGTGCAGCACCCCACTAGTGACGTCCCGGCGAAACGAAACGGTTCCTTACGTGTGCTCTTGTGAACGTTCTAAGTTTAAGTTTCAAAAGGTAAATATTCGAATTGACACTTCGAAAATAACCTCGAATTTGTTGTGAGGGCGATGTGTGGCGATGTCGTGGTGTTTGTTCGATATCCACTGCAGCGCGATGACTGTGCTGTTTTCCCGCTAAAACTGGTAATGAATCGAATTCGAAACCGCGCTTATTTTCGTGTGGCCTAACAGTGAAAATTGTTAAACGTTCGACTGATTAGTGAGAAAACTGTTGAAACGGAAATTGTTAAGGCAATGTTTCTAAAAGTTGTGGATTTGAATTGAAAGTAAAATACAGACAAATACTACAAATGTTACAGCAGGGAGAGCAACGGATTCTAAAAGTAAATATTGTAATAAATACAATATCACATACCTACCCACTCAAAGCAATAATATTTGTGGCCTCCACATTTTAGTATAATGTGCTAAATGTTAAAATATATGCAAGCAAACATCAGAATGTCGTCTAGATAAACTAGTCATTTTATTGAACTTCAGTACCTATGTAAGTACACATACACTATATTTACTTGTACATAAATTAGAAAACGTAAAACTGAAGTAAATAACACTTGTACAGCGAACCGTTATCTTTTGAGTAGTTTGTTTTCTTACGGTGAAGTTAAAATAAATAATAATATTTCCAACACTGTGCACGCAATTATACTCACTATAAGTAACGTAAGATATTTCGTAGGCAAAGCACTTAGAAAAACTACGTCTACGTTTTTATTTACGTAAAAATAAAAACTGTAAGTACATGATATTATTTTTCTAAAAATAAATTCCTATATTGGCAATATGAGTACAAAAAAATAACAGTTACAAATAACTGTTATTTTAGTACAATGTAAAATTCATTTATTGAGTAAATACTAAAAATAATAGTAACAAATACCAGTTATTTTAGTAAAATGTAAAATTCACTGGTGCTATTTAATTCGAGATATGTGAAAAGAAAGACATTTTTATCAGTGTGACATTGTTGTAGGTAAAGAGAAAAACAAAATAATGTTTATCACGAATGCTTGTGTCGTAGCATTATCTTACTGATATTGTGTCAGGTGAGAAGTGATAAAATCATGTACTTACCTATTTTAAAAATCTCTTTGTGTGATATATTTTGTTAAAATATTTTGAGCTTCGTAAACAAAAAACGACGATGTAAATGGCATCTTGGTTAGGCTAGGTAAATGTTTCAGATGGACTGTAAATATGTCGCCAAATATCTTGCCTAAAACTATTCGGATGTTTAGGAAGGTTTTACCCAAAAACCAGTTTTCTTTTAGATTTTTCTATTGCACTTCCTGACGTTGTAAAAGTCTCTTAGTTGACTTAGGTAACAAGATTCTAATGTGACTGTTAAGCCTACTGTAGATTTCTTCACCGTCTTCACTCAGAAGACTTTTAAGAGAGGCCAATTTTTTCTGACCTAAGTCCCTGTTTTCGGATTTTGCCATGAGCAAAAATGATTCGGATGGGATATCGTCCAAATTCAATATTTTGGACACTATTGAAATGATGAAATCCAAACAAGGCATCAAGATGTAGGATAATAAGTATACTTAATCCATAGAATCGAAACAGTCAGAAACTCGTTCTTGTTTCTAAAATAGGCATTGATTGTTTTCTTGAAATCGACTGAGTTCAAAATCAATTAAGACACGACAAGATTAGAGCTCTGTTTTCCTGTTATTTCCAACAGAGCATATCAGATTATGTGCATACAAAATAGACGAGTTCATGCATTTTATCATTTCCTTTTATATGTAACGTCATTCATAGGTATTATGAAGTTTAATTATGAACATATAAGAAGCAAGAAAAAACAAGAAAAACGACCAGTTTTTCTCTCTGCGCTTAGCTGTTTCCTCATTCTAAAATTTTATTATTTACGTGGCAACTAATAGAAATGTCCATTATTGGAATATGAAATTACTTTATTGGACCACAGTATTAGCGATACCGAGATCTCTGTTTGACCATTAACTAGAAAACTTCCTGGTTAAGAGAACGTACCTATTTCATCTACGCAACCAGACCATCGTAGCACATATTGGGTTGTTAAATCTTTGAACAGATGGCTCAATAGGCTTGTTTAATCAACTTCCAAAAGAATGTCATCAAGATAATTTTAACTGTACTAATTAAATTTATTACATAGAAACCGCAGGGAGCTCGACCTGGCCAGAAATACCAAATTCTACAATAAATTAGCCGTAACACTTGTGTCTACATGCAACGTATTGCACTAAATCATTCTCCTCTAACCGAACTCAAGTTTTTACCATTGTAGAACCAGTCAACTAAACATAAAAGATAAAGCTGGCTGGTTGGACGCAACTACACGCCGAATGCCCTCTAACCAATAGAAATTCGTAAATTTGAATTTTGAATTGCGAACGTGGGCTCGCGTGTGGGCGTTCGTACTCCCATACCAACTGTGTAAACGATTTTCTCTTTCGATTTGATAATCAAATTTTATTTGGCATAACGACGTCGAGGAAGTAACACGAATAAGGTCTTTAAATTTTGAGACTTCTATAGTCTTGATTTACGAAAAGGCGACTGTTTTACAGGAAAAGCAATGTTCTTTTCTGGAGATGTCATATCCAAATCTACTTGTAATTTTGTATCAAGTGTACTTATCGTATTTAGCTCAAGTCTTAATGTGTACCTAAGTCACAAATTGAATTGAAAGCTACCGATTCAAGACAGATTGACGTAAACGTACTTTTACAAACCAAACCTGCTTCATACCAAGCTGAATAGCTTGACTAAAAATTAAATGATAAATTTTAATTAAACACTGACAATATAGTAATCTTTATTAACATCTCAGGTAGAAATGCGAGCTTCGGTGTCGAATAAATTAAACCGAGCAATATTCACTGATCCGTGAATACGCGTCAATTAATAATTCTCAATGTCAGAAGAGTTGGGGCGTTTGAATGCCACATGGCGTGGTAGAGAATGTAACAGAGCCTTCTTTATTAAATTTTAAAACTGCTCTTCTTAGCTACGCGTACTTACAAAGTCTGACACTATGCCACTTATGCCACTATTGCATTGCCCCGCGTTTAAAGACACACATGCGTTACGCGGCTCAACTACCGATGATCTTCCCTCTCTATCAGTCTCGTAGTAACCGTAGCGCCCTCTCTGTCTACACGCACGATCTGATGTCGGTCGCACGTCGTAGTTCGGTCATCACATCCCTCGGCTCCTATAGCTATCGCATAGGAGCTAGATTGGCGCGTCGCGTATTCAAAATAGGAACGTTAGTAATGGAGTGGTGTACGGTGGGGTGGATGTGTGCGTGCGAGAGAGCCAGCGACCCTCCCCCGCGCCGCCGCCCCCGCTCGCGTCGCCAGCCGAGCGAGTGGCGCGCGTTTACACAATCCGTTGGTTCGGAGCGCGGGCGACACTCGCGTTGGATGCGTGGCTTCTTCTTGTGACGACGATCGACGCGCGAACACGTATCGTCAATTGTTTTTTTTTTACATCTTGAAACTCATACGAGTTCAGCGCTCCCTAAGCGGTTTTGGAACTTCTTATAAGAATTCATGTTCCATTATCATCATAAAAAAGCTAACAACAATTAATGATTTTGAGCTTCAAATATTTTAGTGCGGCGGCCATAGTGATTGGAATATTGAAGAAAGGCAACATTTTCATTTATAAAATGGAATTTTAAAACTGAAGTTTTTTATTTTCTGAAAAATATGAAGACACAGTAGGATACTAAAGAACTGTAAATGTTGTGATAGTAATGATTTACGAAGTGACGATTAGTGGTACAGTGTCAATGGAACATCTGGCGCAAAAAGTAGTGCCAACAACAAAAATAAAAATAAAAAATAATAGATTTTTACATCGGCAACACAAGTGGTGAGTATTTTTTAATTTTATTTTAATTTTAATTTAAGTCGTGTTTTAACTTTTCCGACGGATGAGCGCCTATTTACAAACTTTCAACTAAAGTCAAAAGTTACGTTAAAAAGTGACACAATAAAAAGACGTTCACTTTAATCGACACGGCACGCAGCCTTTTTTGTGTGTTAACTTTTTGCTGTCCAAAGTTTAACAAACAAAAAATGGTCCGATGTTTTTGTAAATGAATTACACCGACCGTAAAAAAACTGTTATCGTATGGTTAAATTGTTAGCCTGGCAACATTTTTACTAACAGGTTAGTTAGAAAAAAAAACTTGCATTTAAGTGTTTGATTATTTGTTATGAATTTTTATTTTTTTGTTACCTACTGAAGAATAAAAAGAAATGGAATTATTTCACTGAAATAAAACATTTTTCCGTTTTATTTTGCACTTACGGTTTTATGCAAATAACTTAGCAAAAAAAAAACAGTTGGCACTTATCAATCCGCTTAGCAACAGTCAATGTTCATGATAAAAACAGTCACATGTTTTTATCACACAACGACGATTTAACATACCTACTAGTCCCTTATCGAGTACAAATAAAGGAGAAAAAATATAAGTTAAAAACTTTTTTAAATTGATTATGTTCGAGTATTTTGTTTATTAAGTAATACAAATAACTAATGTAGTCCTGCTCTGTTGCTAAGCTGCAATAAAATAAGTACTTCGTTATCTTTCTTAGCAAACAACGAAAATATTTAAGTAGGTATTTTATCAAAATTATCGCGTGGTCTTACATAATCTACTGCCCCTTATTATCTCCTTCACCTTTCAACTTATCGTCGTGTTTTTGCCAAAAGGTGATTTTTCATGTTCTACATAAATTCTCTATACATAGCGAGTATATGACTGATATAGTGCTAATTTTAAACTATCACACGTCAGATTGTGTTTTGTGAGTTTTTATACAATCCTTATCTGGGTTGCCATGGCGGACTGGTGTAAACAACTAAAAAGTTAAATTGGTTTCATATAATTTTAACTGATTGGCTTGTACTAAATGAATGTTATTGGACTCCCCTATGTCGGCTTTAGTTCATTTTAAAAACAATATATACTTAAATAAAAAAAAAAAACTACCTAAAAACCTAGTATTTTAAAATGTTCTAAAAGAATACCTGTTCTTTTGGTGAAATGAAATAACAGGTTTTTAATAAATTTTACTTTACAAAAATTTAAAATAACGTCAAGTTGAATGGTGCGCTTTGAAAAACTTAGTTTCTTAAACAAGGTTTAAACCATGAATACTTGTGTATACTTAAAAAATGGCTATACCTTACACAAGGTGACTATTATATTTTTTACACCAACTAAAAGAACAGTCTATAGTAACAATTCAAAACTACACGTCAAGCTGAATAGGTGCTCAAACATTTTTCTTCACGAAATTAAAATGTTAACGGACTTCAACACTTTCACCAACCAGAAACGGATGACTGTTGCAATTCATAAACATCTGCTTTTGGTTCCATTAAGAATTTCGAAACGTTATATTCGGTTTATTTTTTAACAAATTCGGGTAGACAGTATTGCTCGGAAATATGCAATGTACGCCCACAGGTATATGTCTTTATCTCAAAAATAATGTCGGTGTGTTGCACGAAAAATAGCGGTTATTATAAGACTGTAACCGCAGAATTATTAATTTAGTTTGGCCGTGGGCAACCTTTTTTATTTACAAATTCGGCCTTAAGGCTTATCGTGACTTCGTCTTGGACCTTATCTCGAGGCGTTTTGAAGACAATCGATTTTAGTTTTTATTTCGAATTCAGGGAACGGTAAATGATTGATGTGTGCACGCTTATGGATAAGTCCGTACGGTAACGTAGTCGTAAATATACGGCATTATTAGTCTTATGAAACGTTGTGTTGAACACAACTGAAACGCATGCTTTTTGCTCACTTTTACAATCGTTAATTAGACAATTTATCTTAAGTCGGACGTTGTAATTGGTGTACTTACTTTAAATCGAATCAAGTTTAAATGATTACCAAGTATAGTCGTCCGTATGAAGATATAAATCAGATGGTCGTTGCTTGTTATTAATAACTGTACGCCTTGGGCGACAGGCAGGATCGTTAGTCACAAAGTGCGGCCCAGGTTCGATTCCCGGCTGCTAATTATTATTTATGAGCAACTCTTATCTTTAGCCAGCGGCCGCTAGGAAGTGTTGCGGAATTTTGCAGTTTCTTCGACTTGCTCACGATTAATGATTGAGGCTGGAGTTTCGGAAAAAAAAAAGATTAAAAAAAAACAAGTACGAAATAAAGGCTCGTCTTGGCGGGGACGCTAGCGTGCTCCCAGATTCAGATTCTACATTATTTTGTAGAATTTATTAAGCTTAAGAAAATGTATCATGTCTGTAATGTATATTTGATCAATAATTTCCTATCAGCGATAATGTAAAATACATTTTAGCCACTCTAAAATATTTATTAGTATTACTAATGTAGAATCTCATGACTATTCTACACAATATTTTGGCAGATTAAAGAAATTAATGGCACCAGTAAAAAATAACAGTTGTTCTAGAAAATAAATATATTGGACCGTCTGATTTTTTAAATATTAGTGTTTTACTCGTAAATGGCATAACTAATAGGCAGTACCTTTATAAAAAAAAACAGGTGTGGTGGGACAATCAAACAATTTATTGTTTCTTCAAAAAAATCACGCACAGACGGATGATTTTTATGTAACAACAGTTTGATTTTTTAATAGTTTTCTTTTTATTATGGCAGCAGATAGGTTTTGATAATTTTTAAAAGTAACAGGAATATGAAAAAAATTCCAAAAGAAATTAATTCTGTGATAATTTGAACTTTGTTAAGACCAGCTTTCACGGTCAATCACCTTTACCGATCTTAACACAAAATATGGATTTTCTGAAGACGTGTGACAACATAGCCCGGGAAAATAGCTTAAAATTACATTTAATTACATTTAACCATTTTACATTAAACTCCAAAAATGGAAACGAATAAAACGGGTTTAAACGGAACTTTTAGCACAGCACAATAATTTATATTTTATCCCTCATTGCGAGTCTTTCACCTCGCTGGCTGAATAACGCATTTCCTCAGTCACTTCGTAAATTAAATAAATTAACAACTGGCAACATCAATTTCACTTACAACAACTTTATTCGATGTAAATAGTTTGGCGGGCCGCCATTTTCTTAGCAATTAAAAATAATTCACTTCATTTTGTCCATTAGTAAGTATGTTTGTATGTTTATTTATAATTGTTTTCGTCGCAATTACTTTCATAGTTAGTTGTGTTTATGTTATTCATTTGTCGCTTTTATGTAGCGTTCAAGAATGATTTTATCTTTGGTTTTAAGGCACATGACTCAGCTGTTTTTTTTAATGGTATAACACGTGCATGTTTTGTACTTGTAGTAGTACCTAGCTTTATACTGTGTTGTGTCCTTTGAGTAGTACATCGCTCTTAGTATATTTTTTACTTTGTATTACAGAAATAAAATTGTATTAAAATATTCATTTATACTCCTTTGTACAAAAGCTTGAATTTCAGTCCAACCCAAAACAAAAAAAGCCTAAGGATAAAGGTAATAACTTAGTCATTTTAAAAGATCTTAGTTACAAATCCGGTTTTTTGTGATAAACCAAGTTTACACATATCACCTACAAGCCAATTTTGTATTGAAAACAAAAATCTTTTGACATTCAAAAGTACTCTTGTAAAAAAAGGTTCGATGCAATTTTATGAACCTTTGGTTTTGTTGTAATTTACTCAACGATGACTCAAATATATCTAAAATAAACTGCAGATAATTACAATAATTGAGTTTTTTTTGTAATAAATGGCCTAAGGTCTCTTAAAAGGTATTTTCTTGATTGGTCTAATCATTTCAACTGTGACGAATTCAGCTAAATAAATAATTTAGGTTTTAAATGACAAAAGATTCATCATTCCTCCAATTATTGGCTACTTTTATGTGGGTATGCAATTTTAGCCACATTAATATTTTCTTGCGTCCAATTTGGCATTTGGCCTGGCATTTCAAAAATAATGTACTATCTACAGTAGAACATTGTTTTCGCCCACACACCTAAATAAACGTTCAAAAATGACAGCCGAGTTCATGTGGCCGCAATATGTTTATTTTACGAGTTGCATTACTTCGACTCCAAATAACAACATGTGTTACGTGTTATTTTGATTCTTGTACGAAGGCAAAATCCTTGTCGTACAACTCAAAATAATTCTGCCTCCATTTTTGGCAGCCATGTTTTTTTGTTGAACATTTTGGCGGGATAAAAATCTTCTATAAGACTTACCGTTTAGAAAAAAAAATGGCGATTCTAGACATAAATCTTAGGATTACTGAAATAAAAGTAATAAAAACAGCCGTTCATAGACATGCTGTATAAAATTTCGCTTGTCATAACGACCAGAATAATCGATTTATATTTTTAAACGATAATAATAAACGATGTAAACTTAAACTGCAGATTCCATTTCTTCATTTTATAAATACTGCTCAGCCACCCACGTTATTCTTAAATCAAAAGTGTTATTGTTATACGGGACAATGTTTTGACTCAATCATTTGCATATTCTGCTTATTATTTCTTTATAACTTAAAAACTTGGGAGTAAAAGTTTAACGCTGCTAGCTGTTTTGGATGAATTAATCTTTGTAATGAAATAATTTAACCAACATTTGTGCAACACATCATGACAATAAAATTATTATACTACCTCACAAAAAACCCAATTATATTTATCTGGCTGGGTGATTTCTGGGTGAGCATGCAATGCGTTATATTATATCTAATAAGGCAATCAATCACAATACCAATCACTCAGATATCAATCAGGATTCTTGATTCAGAAATAAGATATAAATAAGTTTTAAAACAGTTATTTTTTTAAATTTACTCTTACCACCGGATACTCAAACGCGACTTAAGGACGTTCTTTTTTTTAAAATATATTTCTTTTATGACTACCTACATACCTATTACATCTACATCTTACTTTTATACATCACTAGCGTTAGCCCGAGGTTTCACTCACTATAATATAGATAAATTCAGCATATTACCGTCTCCAGGGTTTCATCTATCTCTGTATCAAAATTCATCAAACTCGGTTCAGCTCTTTTGGCGTGAAATTGTAACAAACAAACAACCTCTCTTTCGTATTTTAATATTATTGAAGTTATTTTATACTAGCTTTTGCCAGCGTCTCCGCCCGTGTGGATGTCGGTTATCGCGTAAAAAAGCCTATGTCCTTCTCCATATCCCAGGCTATATATCTGCCAAATTTCATGACTATCCGTTCAGCCGATTTAGCGTGAAAGCGTAACAGACAGACCGACAGACAGAATTACTTTCGCATTTATAATATTAGTAGGGATTTTTAGTGAAAGAGATATCTACTTATTACACATAGTATGTAATTGCGACTAAAATATTTTAGAGTTAAATAAAAATCGTAATAATTAAATGCAATAACAATTAAAATCAAGCTATTTACCTTAATGAAGGCTCGTTACGAATCGTGTTAACGAAAGAATGAGACGCGGATAGAGGCATTAAATGTTGCGTGTATTCCTTGATCTATTGAAGTGATGCACGAACGTCTACGACGTAAAATATTGCATTTCATTATGTGATAATTTAATTCTTAACACTATATATCTTCTTTAATTTGCAAGATTTTTATCAATCTTTAATAATAAAATAGAGATCTGTGAGAAATTGATTCTCACTAGACTAGTGTGTACCATGATGAGTAGGTAAACTATAAAGAATTAAAAACAGGTTATTAATTTTAATTACTGACACTCATTGTTTCTTGAATTAGTTTCCGTAATGGCTTGTAAACAAGTTTTTGTTTCATATTTGAGAAAAAAGTATACATTTTTTTTTGTAACCAACATCTTAGGTACCTTTTTATGTAAAATGAAATCTTTCATCCACCTTATTTTGAATAAATTTACCAGTTAATGAGCTGAATGTAACGGACAAAGAAAACATAAATAAATTAAACTAATAAAATACGAATTTATTTTAATAAAATTTAAAACTTTACTACTTTTATTCTCCAGTGAACATAAATAAGTAGCATTAGCATATAGAATGATTTTATTTAAAAAAAAAATCGTAAATCAAGAAAGGCACAAAATGTTACATTTGTGTATTATATAAAATAACTTAAATATTTCAAGTTATTAAATATTATATGGTTATAGTTTATAGTCAATGGTCCTTGTACGAATAAATAATTAAAATTTTAAACGAGATAATAATATTAGAAACAAAATTTTAGGCCATTCAAATACGAATTTATAAAGTTGTGTTTTATGGCGTATCTAATAAATTAACAATTTATTTAGATAAATGATACTTGTATATATAGTAGTACTTGTACGAATTCTTGTGTTTTCTTATATTTTACCACGTTAAAAGTATATTAAGGCAAGTGGGTCGGTAGGTAACTAGGTAATTGTAAACTTGAGGAAACAAATAATTTATTTTATACATGAACAGTCGCTTGGATAAATTGTCATGACTATTCCATTTAGGAGTTGAGCAAAACCCGTTCTAATGCATGTGCATTGAAACCACACCTTAGGAATTTATACAAAGATTAATTAGTGTTAGAATAGGTACAAAAATAAGTAAGTACCTATAGCTATTTCTCTTACCATGTACCACACAGAACGTGTTTTAGTTTAACCCTAGACATTGTATTTAAAATATAAGGACATGTTTGACAGGACAACAATTAAACCTTTAATGAAAAATAAGTAAGTAAGTATTGATTTCTCTTACCGTATAATACAAAGAAGGAACTTGTATTCATTTAATTCTATAGAGAAATATCAACAGGTAACAACGTCGCCAATTCACGCCCATCTAATTAAAATAAAAAAAAAGTTTCACTCTTGTGTAGGCCACCTTAATCGACAGCCAATCACATCGCAACATACTGGCCACTTTAAAAGTTTCCACAAAGAATAAAGAATTCTTAATTCGAATTTCCGAGAATGTAGTTGATCGCGAAATTGCTATAAATCTACAACAGTATTGCAATCGCGTTCAACGACGTCAAATGACCACAAAATATCGGTTTGTGATGACCAATAACGCTGTAATAATATGCTAGTCTATGATATTACGGCATGCGGGCGGTAGTTATAGTTACTTGCTACCTTGCTACCGTCTACGGTAATTCTTGTTGATCGTCAAGCACTCGGTATTATGTCGTAGAACATTTTTCATTATGTAGGTATGTGGCGTTTCCAAGGTCGGCTTGGTGACTCATAATGCCAGTTGTCTTGGATACCTAGTGAATTCGCTTTTTAATCTTTTCTTTTTTCGAATCTGCCGTTCTTATCTGCAACTTCTAATTTTAAATTGAAACATGTTTAAATTTCGAAATAGACTGCAGTAAAATACAAGAGCATGAAAATAGATAAAAAGTTACGGTTTTTCATTATAATGATTTACTTCAATTAAGTATAAGATATAGATATAAATATAAGAAATATAGAAGTTTCTATGATTTTAAGCTACAGCTACGGCTCTCAGTCTAATATTCAATTTATTTTAATCTTACAAAATATAATTAAATTAAGCTGTTGCATTTTACCAGTTAAACTAAACTAACAGGAAATCAATTCATTTATAATAGAGTGAAGTGTCGTGAAAATAAATTAGTAACAAATTAAAGATTTCTAGTAAAACTATGATTCTCGCAAGTCACAATTTTCTGTATGGTTAAATTATGGACTTTTACTATCCTCGCCTCAGTATCCGTATTAAGTACCTATTTACTTTTACGTAGTAAATTATAATACATTATTTTCTATTTTCTTTCGAATGAACACACAGAATAAATTTCATTGAAACGCTCTGTCGCAACGATGTCAAAATGTCTCAATGAAAAAAATATGTAATCAAGGATCTTAAAGCACATTTTACAATAATTTCCTGAGTTATTCTGCACTTATTTTTTTATATCATGTACAATTCACTAAAAACAACCGTACCTTTTCAAAACATATTTGTTCAACTATTCACCAAATAACTCAAAAGTCGGGTTAGGCACATTCGTATTAAAGCAAACATTTCGTTAAAAATGTTTGCCAAATTTTTGGGCGTACATTAATCATCGCCACACTGTTTAATTCGCCAATATGCCAACGTTTGCCCAACATTATATGAAAACATGTTGCCTGGTGACTCATGTGCGGTCATTGCCGAGAATAGATTAAAATGACATGGACGTTCACTACTACTAAAATGTCATTTTTAAACTGACAAGGGACTGGAGAAAATCGAAAACTAAAATATATATTTTATTCATACTTTTAAAAAAATATAACATTTTCAAAAGTTGCTTGATTTATTTCTTGCGGCTTTGGTCGCGTTAATTAATAGATTTTAAACTTCTCTAACGTTCCTACTATCTTTCTACCAAATTTTATCGAAATCGGTTCGGCGATTCAGGCGTGAATGTGTAACAAACAAACTACATAAGCATTTATAATGTATTAAAAAAAAAACGATTTTTTGTTCTTTATTCATTCAATGTATTTAATTACATAAATATAGAAACACGTGTTCAGTTAATAAAAAAAAGTATTTTCTTGTTTTTATTTAATAATCAAAGAAGTAGAAGTAGGTACTACTTGATGATTCAACTGTCAAAGTATCAATCCAAGCCAATTTAAATTTAATAAAGGTTTATTCATGTGACACTCGTTATGGTAAATAATAATGGCTTGATAATAACAGGAAATAACGTTTGAAAATTCATTTAGAACGGCACGAAGTGAACGAATGATTGTACTGAAATGAACGAGATTGATATAAATGAGCAAAAATTTGTGTCGGCACACGCAATGGTCATTGTTCTTGTAAAACAAATTAGGTGTAATAGAGGTGGGTGGCAGTTTATTTATAATCTGCGTCATAATTGTGTGGTAAAAAAAATGTAAGTAAGTGATCTAAGTACGTTATTTAGGTTACATTGTGAATATAATGTGTTACTGTTAAGTTAACTTAGTATTTATGGGCTATGTAAAGATTTAGGGTTGTGCCACCTTGGAATGATTTCGAGAGAAATTTTCTCATTATGTAATATTTATACAGGTTTAGAAGTATAACCTAAATAAAAGTTACATAAAAATACCTCCATTTTTTTCCCAAAATGATTATGAAATCGCTTCACCTAATTAAAATTTAGTCCCAAAAGGGGAAATTAAGTATTAAAAGGGAAATTTTGATTACTTGAGCATTTGCTGCTAGCCCTAGCAAATATCTTTAAATTCAGTAATTGACGTAAACTGGTAATAAATTGCAATTACACTGACAACAACAATGTTAGTATGGCAGGCTTGCTTAGCTACTGGTTTCTATACAGTTTAGGTAACACAATTACAGACCCGTACCAAATAATTGGGTACATTATTTAGATTCTTATCCTTGTACATAGTTACGTCATTATTTTCAAGCACGTGGCTATAGATAATTATGTAGGTATGCACATAATGAAAAAAAATACTTACTTAAAGAAAATACTGAGGTACCAGTTTTTAAGGTTCTCTGATAACACTGTTACACTTATTGATATTTCAACGAATATAACTTTTTTAAATTAACAACACTTCCTTTCCAAAATAATCTATAAACTTTTAAAAACATCACAATCAATAAACAAGGACCGCTCAAAAAACGAAATCGATCAATACAACCCATATACGGAATGCGACTGCAAAAAACACAAAAAAGTTTCTATCAAAAGTTCAAAATTAAAAATAATATGACCTCATTCTTCAGGCTCTTCTGTTGTCTATGCCCATTTTTATTCGCCCACTTGTAAAAGGTTAGATGTTTGACTCTGACAGGCAATTAAACAGACCGGGAAATATCTCAAGTGCATTGTCGGAATAGTATTCTTTTTTCAAAATAATTTATTGCCTTGAGAACTATCAAGGGCGTTGCATGGCACTTAACAAATGATATTTTAATGTTTTTTTGACCTTTTCTCTTCAATAACGCTATCCATCAATGTTTTGTAATTATGTTTTGAACTTTAAACCTCCTTGAATGATGTGTCATCTGAGATTACACAAAAATAAGTGATTAAAACAATCTAAGTATAATCAAAAACAGCTTTGTGTTTCAATTACAATACAATTAATTGCTATACCCCTAAGCTATAAAATTCAATTCAATGATGTGTACTTGACTCTAAAGTTTAATTGGAATAAACAATCATCAACTAAAGAAACACAAATTAATTTCAACGAATAACAACGTGTCATTAACGATCAAATAAAACTTTATGATTACGACAATTGCACTTCATTAAATTTTATTCATAGATAGAGTGAACGCAACGCTTGTCTGTTCGAAGAAGCATTCAAGCTTATGTTAGCTGTCAAAACAAGTGTGACATAAAGTAACAAGCAATTCATTACTGTCTTCGACACACAATAGGAAAGAAATCCATAGCCCACGGCTCTACAATGGGGTACAATCACATTAAGTACCTTTTTATTACAAACACAAAAGTTGTAAACTATTGTGAAATAATTTCCTACTCGAGTTGCGTTTGCGTCTTCGAGTGTTCTTTTTTTATCTGTGGTTTTATTGTAAACTTTTTGAGTTCTTTTTTTGAAATAGTATTGAGACATTTTTAAATGTGTTTTTGTTTTTTTTTATTAAGTACAACATTTGTGCAAGGGTTTTTTCTTTAGTTTTCTATCTACAATATTTTATACTATATCACAATGTAATATGTATTCTTCTTTGTTTTTCTCCGTTCCGATATTAACTTTCAAGCACGCTGTTATCGTTGCCATATTGTGCGCCTTTCTCCGAAGTCAACTTAGGCAACTTGATATTTTAATAAAGTTTTGAGATACAATGTTGCCATACTAAATGTTGCCCTGTAAGTTCAAGGCAAACGGCATCACGTTTCAAGCCAAACTACTATACTAAACACAAGTAGGATTTGTTTGAAAAACATAAAATATGATTTTATTACAGTTGGCATTTATTGTAAATATCGTTCCTAAGTTTATTTATGAATATTAACTTTAATATCTGTTATTAATGTCATGTTCAATAGTAATGTAACGTATTTTATTTTCTCACGATAAAATACATTTTTCACTCGAACGGTAGCTGAATAAAAAAATATTGCCTACAAAAGTTTTAATTTGCAATCGTACATTAAATTCACTGACAACTTGGTATTTGTAAATATCAAAATGCTAAACTAAAAAAAAGAAAATAATAAACGACTGTTTTCGCATGCAACGCGATTACGACGCGCGAACATCGCAACGGGTTAACCCTTGAAAAGTCGATGCAAATTTGCGCATAAATAAATAATGTATGTGCCCCGCACATAGATATCAGCAAACGATAACTCCACTTAGACAAAGATGGATGATCAAATAAGATTTGTTGACACCTCGCCGCGATAACATTTTTAATAAATCATCTGTCTGTTGGTATATTTATACGCGCGTAATTGGATGGAGGTATGAAGGAGAACATTCGACTTGATTTTCTGTTTATGGCCATAAGAGAAATCATCGAAATCACGTTTTATAGCCCTTAATAATCAAACCCTATTTTATGGGTCATACCTTGTTGATTTACACGTACTCCAAAGGCGGCTACCAATAAATTTGCCGCTGAATAATTCAATTTCTATGCACTCAGTAATTGCCGGTGGACATAAAACGTCAAATAAAAATTAAATCTCATTAAAATGAATGGTTTATCCGTATACTTGAGGCTGACAACAATTAAAATGCAATGAAAATAGGCGTCACTATGTTTCGCTGTCGTTTTAATGTGATCCGGTCACGATATCTAGCTTATAGTCTTTTGAGTAATGAAAAATAAAATTATGTAGCATTTAATTTTTTCCATTTATTTTCCGCTAAAGGTTTTCCAGCTAGAACTAGATAGTCACTCGATGGAACACGTTTCGCGACGTAGGTAATAGGTACTTGAAATGGCTGATTGCTGACTCGGTATCGCTTTACATAATTTATAGAGCTTAGCATTTACTATTTTATTTAAAAATAGGATTTAGATAAAGCCTTTTAAGTCGATGTTTATTTTAGTTAAGGTCAAGTCAAGTGGTGTGGCACTTTGGCTGCTTAGGCTAAATATATCTTGAAACACTTGGCAATAGTACTAATGAAGTTTTTGTGTTGTTTCAGATGTGTAACGGATTCAAATATTAAGCTGAAGGACTTTTAAAAGGTAAATTATAAATGTAATTTGAAAATAAAATACTTAATTTAAATTAATTTATTGAAACTATATCTGAATTAATTCAAAATTACTTTTGACCTAAACACCTTTATGATGAAAAACACAAACCGTAGGAAAAACAAAAATAATTTTGGCACTTGGAATATGGTGCCAATTTTCAGCTCTAACTAAACCGATGGAATTGGCTCGGCGGTTACGATCGCTACTTCGTGCAGAGCGCGTCGCGTCGCGTCGCAAGTTCGATCCCCAGCACACGCTTGTAGTTTTTGGGCCTTATCGAAGCTATATGTTGTTCCATACAATATGATAGTCAAATCAAGGCCAAAATAAAATGTTCCCGACACGGTCGCGGTTTAGATAACATATATCTTCAACGTATCACCGAAGGGTCCAACATTTTTAAAATTTACAAAGTAAAGTAATGTTAAATAAAGGTACCCAATACATAAATAACTTCTTTTCCCAAAAGCAACTTTGAAATTTTTAATAATTCAGTGGTCTTTGGTTACATTTCGCTTTTTACTTTAAATGTTCTTTAGAACCATTTCCCTTTTAACTAACCAATTTATGTTTTTTTCCATTAATCGTCGCTTAGGCCCTTTTCTTATAACACAACAAGTTACACGTGTTATCTTTAATCAATAAATAACCTTCGTGGAGAAAGTTTGATAAAAAATAAATTGATTGATCGAAAGGTAAAAACAAGGTCCTCATACTTATCGAATCGATTAGATATAGTATCGAAAGAATTTCACCTTAGTTCGACACGACATCGACATTGTAAGGTTACATTGGTACGACTTTAGCTGAATCTAGGTGTTTTTTGTAACATAGTTTTTGCTCTGTCATTTGTTTAAGATATCAAAAAAACAGTAGCAGTTCAGCAATGATGAATTGCTTGCAGTAAAATTGATTGTAATGTTGTTTTCGTTTCTTTGTTCTTTTTTTGTAACAGTAGGTTTTTGGACTTGATTCTTTTATGCTCGCCAACGCATATCACAACTAATGCTATAAATGGGAAAGTGAGTTTGATTGTTTGTTACCTCGCCACGTCATAACGGTTGAACGTATTTGTCTTGGAATATGACATATGCAGGTACTTTTGGGAAACTTCATTCCAGGAGTTGATGTTTGTTTTGGGAAAAGATATTTTTTTTTAAAGCGTATGAAGTCGCTGGCAGAAGCTAGTTAACTTAAATATTTTTGTTTATTATACTCGCATAATATTAAAAATATTTAAAAACCACAACAAAATGTCGGTAATAATTCATTCGTTAATACAATGTTTCGCCCATTATCCCTATTTCTTTGTACGACACAGCCGCTCTAAACCACCCTAACCCTTTACTGCCATACGGTGTCTTCTATACCCCGACTTTCACATCCTTCCTGTTTTAAATGTATTCATATCTCATAAAAAACCTAATGCGTATCATTTGGCGGTGTCTAGACAAAAGCTTACTGTCTATTGTCGGGTTAAAAGGATTTTTTTTTGCTGTCTTCGAAATTGGATCGGAAGATGCAACTGATAGTTTGCTCAGCATGAATGGATATTACTTTCGGTTTTTATTTTATGATTGTTAACGATATTTTTGGGTTTTCTGTTCGTTTCGATACATGGGTTAGTAGGTATTTTCTCTTTGTGTAGTTTTTTTGCGGTTGTCGATTTCTAGTTTGAATAAGCACAAAGTTCCTTTGATTTAATCTTTTATTTGAAACCACAAACAATTTCATTGTAGTTCCATTCAAATCAGTTATTTTAAACCACACATTATTTTCAGTAAACCAAAAATTTATGACCGAAAACATGAATTACAAAACGAAGACATAAAATATTATTGAATGAAGCAGCATTGTTACCGGCTCGTTAACTTCTCACCGTAACCCTTTCAACATCGTCTTACAAACCACCACAAAGTGCGCTATTGTACCGTCCCTTATCTCTAACAATATACTACCGTGTATTTAAAAATCGAAGCTACTTTGAATAAAGCATCCTATTGTGAATATTATAAATATTATGCTAATGCGATAAAGAAATTTTTTGACTCCGGTCTTTGAGACCAGGTGTCGCATTTAAAGGGTTGAATCGACCCTACGTGTTCAATCATTTATTAAGATTTGTTCTTTTGTCTACTGTCTTATTCCCATGCATAGTGAATAAAATTTATGTGAGAAAGGCTAGTGATATATTTTTCTCCGTATTCAAATGCTCCACGGTTCCAAGCATTTGAATGAGATTCAAGACGGTTCATTGGTCATTATTTTACGGATTAACGTTATTTCGGGAATGGATCCTATGATTTATGATGGTTGAATCGAATTTTTGTTAAAGGATTACTGTTTAGATATTGGGTCATAAAAATATCTACACGTGTTTGAATTCATAATCTAGATTTTATAGCTGTGCTTTGGTATTGGCTGTTTATACCTATTCCTTTTTTGAATTTCCTTCTATTAGCTAAGTTCAAAATTGTTTTGTAAATCCTGTCTTGAAAAATTATTATACCTATCTCATTTTAACAAAATAATATTCCACTATTAAAATAAGCCTTTTTCGAAAAACGAATACCTAAAGCCGTAATAGGACTTGTGACGATTTCCGCAGTCGGCGACGCGATGCCGCATAAAAGACGAGTTAAAATGGAAAATTAAACAATTATCCTGTTTACCGTCGTCTCTGTGGTGAATCTGTGTAATTTCAGTAATCAGATATTGTGGTAATTGTTATTACAACTGTCATTTATTAACTTTGTTTGTTGTTTACTTTTGTTCTTATTTTGAGGTGCATTTCGCCTGTGGCTTTGTGCTTGTTTTGTTTCGGATTTTCCTGTCTTTTACCACGTTAATATTTCATTTTGGAGAATTGGTTATATGTAGTGCCCGTCTGTATAGGCATACCATTTTCAAAAACAATAGGACCAAAAAACATTACCTACTACTACAACTATAAGCATTGAGAAATGCATCGTATATGACAATCAACTTTATGCTAAAATATCACAGTTCGCTATGGCAGTAGGTAATCATTTAAATCGAACAAGCGTGTCGAACAAGCATATTGCATTCACTAATAGAGAAAATACTAGTTATTATTACTTTCTAACATTATTGACAATAAGTTCTATCCTTTATTGAATTTAATTAAGAACACAGTGGGACACCGAACTGCCATATTTACGTAATGTTTCAACACAAATAACATTTATTAAAAGGGCATTATTAATTATACACATATGTCGAGCAGGTATCTCAATCCGGTTTTAGGGTGATGCGAACTAGATCACAGTGTAGACCTTTAGTTAGGTACTCATTTATTGAAAAGTTACTAATGTACCATTCTTCAATAATTTGCTATAGAAAATTCCAATTTTATTTTAAATTATGTTGGTACTATTGATGACGTTTCCTCTCCGTTGTTATCATTGTAATGCATCCTGCAGTGTATCTCGCTGATAAATTTTGTACAAATCCTGTCATGGTAGGTTCGATACTTATCCGAATACAAAATGTAGTAGGTGGGGTATCTCTAAAATACAACGTCACATAAATAAAACAAATTAATGAACACATTGTAAAATTCACAAGAAATGCCTGTCGATCAGTAATTGGTGCTGTTTCCTCCACCGTTCAATTCCATGTGTTTAATTATATAATTGGTTTTAAAAAGAAAAGTCCAAATTACAGTTTTACGTCGACGAGTCGCGGTTACGACAGTTTTGCACTTATCTTTGGTGCACGCTATTCGAAACTTCGAACTGCAGTAGGTATTTCTTTTTTATTATTTTAATTTAGAACGTTTTCAGGACTTTTTAGGCTTTAACTAAAATAGTGTATTATTAATAATACCCTATTTTTGTGATGACGATGTAAGCATTGTTATTTACGTTTTCATTGGTGCATAGTGTGTTTTTTTATTTGTTAAATTAGCATAATGATGTTATTACTGTCAGTAACCAGCGTAGGTAGAGAGATAGTCCTCATAACTAATATTATGATTCTAGTAATAACATGAGTCCAACGGTTATTGTTTAGCTTCATTATTACAATAATGATCTAATGTTAATAGTTATTATTATAATTGATTGTTTATGAGTCAGAGATTCTTTTTGCCGTTTTCATAGCGTGTTATTGTAGTCTCTAGAGAGGATGTGGTTGCTATTATTATTTTATGTCTATAGGCATAGATACTTACCTACCTATATTACTAGAACAATACATAATCGGTCGAAAACAATTCCTAAATCGAAGATTCAAATTCTCGAACACTTCGCCCGTACGTTTAAAATTAAACTTGGAACTCTTTCACGAGTAGGTACACAAAACGTATGTTAATAGCCCGCCTTACACATATGGCCGACGAACACAGCTGTTCCTATACTATTCTTATGCAAAGCAGTATTTCGTTTTATCCGTTGTACTAGAAATAACCAGTAGTCTGTACTAACCGAAGTCACGTGGTATGTAAAACTATTTTTTTTTCAAACAGATACAAAAATGCACGTGTACAAATATCACTGGCTGTATGTTCAACGACCCTTGCCATTAAAAATAAGACTAAAAAAATGCAAATAAAATGAAACCGATGAGTGTAGCTCACCTTGAATTTAGGCGCGAAGTTTATTCTTGTCTATATTCATATTTTTGAAATTAACTACAGTTTAAATATTATTATGTAATTAATAAGTTAGGTATAATTAAATGCACTTTATTTTAGAGGACTATAAAAATATTTTATAGGTACTTGTTTTTGTAACTGCTGTAAAAATGAGATAAGATAAATATCTTAAAATTGAGGCATTAATGGACACAACTGGGGTAATTTTAGATTCATAATGTATAAATATGTATTAGGTACTTTCATGATAAAATCACGCTGGGATTTAAAACTTTAGGATACCAAATAACTTCCAAGAAATACGTCTTCGAGTATTAATAGTAAAAAAAAACATCCCTATGAAACTTAAGCTCCAGCGCCATGATCATTTTAGTGTCATTATTTAAAATAAATTTTATTATTAATTAGACATGACGTAACTCTCATATTGTTAGCTTAACAAACACTTGTGGAGAAACACCGAGTTTTATGGTGGTCATAAATAATTTACGACTTCTCATAGTTTACGGTGACGGGCTGTCTTCATTATCGAAATTCTAACGCTTTCATATTTTGCTTATGTTTGTAAAACTATTTTCCAAGATGTGCACTGCTCAATTTTTAGCGATTTTACAGCTCTTTTAACGATTATTTCTGACTAAGATCGTACAAAACAATTACCTACTAGTAATTATTTATGTCACTAATAATAAAAATCAAATATCCTAACTAAGTTAACCCTAAAAGATGGCGTCAAAAAATTCATCCGCATCGCTGTCGACTGGAAGAGTGCCCAAAAGACTGGCGGCATTGCCACGTTGTATGGCAATGGGTCACGCGAAGTGTCAACTAAGCGTTTAGCAAGTTCTTTAAATAACGCATGAGCACTCAGACCCCGTGCCCGACCCATTTGGGGTTGAAACTCTCGTGTCGTGACCCGAGAGTTTCAACCCCAAATGGCTCGAAAATATAACTACCAACGAGGTTGTTATATTTCCGCCGCTTGAGGTTCTCCGCAGCCGCAGCGGCAGCACCAGCACAGCACGAAGAGCTAGGAAGATGGGATGGCGCAAGAGTATCGACACAAGTAGCGTCCCATACTAAAGGCCTACCCATCTTCCACGGAAATAAAGACATACCGTTCGGTCGCTAGATTATATACTCGTAAGATTTCAGTTTTTGACTAACAATTGCTAAGAAAGCCAAATATGCAAAAAGCAAGGGGCATCAAATTAGTTTTATCTAAAAATACAACTTTATCATCGTTTTGTGAAGGAGTTTGTTTTTTCCGTATTGCCGCTAAGGTTCATTGGCTGGGCCATATAAGGAAAAAAATACAAAAATTGTAGTGTGGCCAGTATTTCCTGCGCCATTTTCATGTGCGGGTAATTTTAGGTTAGACTAGCTTGTCTTCTCGACTCAAAGTTGGTTTAGTTTTTAGAAATAAATATCCTAGTGTGAATTTATAAAACGTAACTGTTTGCTGTTGCCTAAAAAAACCGTTTAAGTTTTACGACACAGTGTGTGGTCTATGTCTAAATGGTATATTTTTAGAAGCGGTTTGTTTAATCATAAAGTTTAAAGCAATTGCTTAGAAACAAAAAATCTTAGTCAAAGTACCTCTTGAAATTAAAATATAAAGAACCAAATGAATGCACCGACACATTATCATCTTAATGAGACTTAAATTATTAAATTATTTATTTATTTTTACATAAAAGGAACTATTTCAGATTGCAATACAAAAATTTTAGGCAATTAATTAGTAACCATGAAGTGAATTTCCGAAGACTTTATTAGTTTTAATTTATTTCAAATTGCAAATTAATTCACTGCCGACATTTTTTTTTAATTTCTTGAAATTCAAATGAATATCACACTATAATTCTTATTTATAGTTTTTATTTATTTGAAATGCGAACAATAAACGGTTTGACATCAGAGAACGGGTTTATTAACATTTTATTCGTCTACATTTAAATTGAAATGAGTAGAAACCGAACAACTTTTACAAATATGAAATTGATTTTTTTCAATACTTCAGTGTTGGACTAGCGACAACGGAATATTTTTGATTTGCCGTGCAAAAATGTACCAATTTTAAATGCAAATTTATTTGTATGTATGTAGAGTTAATTTACGTCAAGCCATACACGTGTCGTGTAGCATAAAATGTCTACTTCATGTGTTATGTCATTTAATTTCGTGGCTTCCTCAATAAAATTTTATAGGCGTTAATTAAAGGGGCTAAGGGGACCACAAGAACGTGATAAGCGAACGTTTCTCACTTTTGTTTTACAGAATGCCTTTTTTTCCAAACCTTAAGTATGTTTTTTTTGTTTTGCGAAAATGATCCTTGTTACACCTGACGGATGTATGATGCAACACATAAAATGCTTTAATGGTAGCAGTTGAAGAAAACGCTTGATTTTTTTATCTGATGATAATTTACCTTTGTTTGTAGTTAAAAAGATTGGTTTTTTAATGTTCAAGTGTATGTTATGCTTTTATCAGATCGACTGTTATGCTTGTATTTTTTTACGTAAAAATGTTATAGAACTATCTAGTTTAAAGTATCTGAAAATATGATAATTTTGCTCAAAAAGCAAAGCAATAACTAATAATCCTTTCAATCGACTTTTATTATCACATCGCAAGTACGGCCATCCCAATCGTTCCGATTCGATCAAAATTATTCGTATTTTAAAATATCTCGATTCAATTATGTCAAAGATTTTAATTAACATTTCGTATCGTTTAATTTAATTGGCGATCGGTATCTTATATCGTCGGTATTATTTAAAATTCTTTAAGTTAACCATTAAACAAAATACGTGACTAGTTTTTTGAAAATTAAATAAGTACCTAATTGTATACAGGGTGAGATAGCTCTTTTTGCTTTGAAATACATAATGTTAATAGGTGTTATTATGGTCAAAAAACATTCGTGATAATCATTAATTAATGAATTATAATTCCTGCGATGTTTGAACACTAATGCCTATGATGTTTGAATGCCTAAGGCATTAAATCCGCCTCTGTAGATTTGTGTGCATGAAGTATTAAATGAATTAATAAATAAACACTTCACAATTTTGATGTAGGTACAACACCACGTTTTGTTTTTTTACCTTGTATTCTTTACTGGGAGGAGTTCTAATGGGAGTAATTATTATAGATTCTATCTATACATTTCGATGTAAAAATGTAGTGCAAAGTTAAATTATTTCACAGCACAAGGAAACAAAGCCAGCATAAAATCAATGTAAGTGTTTATCTTCAAAGGTTGTCTAGTACGTGTTTACTATCTTAAAACGTGAACTTAATCTTGTCTGTCTGTCTGTTTGTTTGCGAGAACCACTGATAGTAAGCGACGGTACGTAGGCGGTTTGTACAATGATTAGTTTTATTTTAGACACTGTTTCTAGGAAGGAAAATTACATATACATGTTAGACAATTTGTTCCATTTTCTGCGTCATTAAAACTACATATGCGGATAAAAATGTTGTATATCTATTTTATTTCAATTGTTTATATTGCCAAGGATATATCAAAGCGATTTTAATTTTAAATCCGATAGTTATTATAAAAATAAAAAAAAACATTTTAAACAGTAACTTTTTAAATATATTTTTACCTATTGTTTTAAGAATAAATTAGTATAATTTATAAAGCAATCATAAACAAAGGGGAAGGGCCGTTGAAACTAGGGCAGTAGGTACCTAAAAACCACGTCATGCCGTGATGTAATACAAAGTACCCAAGTGCTGTTGACAGCTAATAAATAATATTAGGTCATTGTACTTTATTAACTTAATTAACTACTGCTAGAAACGGAGCTCGAATATATTCTTGACAAACTATTTTAGCTCTGAGTTGAAAAATATGGACTTTCAGATAAGAAAAACGATTCTGTACGATTTAATGCCAGAAATATGTTTTTTTTTGACGTTCGTATGGATTTTTTGTCCATAGCTCAGGGATGTCAAACAGTAACATGGATTTTCTGTCTTCTATAGTGGATTTAATAACGTAGTAATTATTGCATGCTTAACCTTGTTTAATATCGCAAATTACGGTCACCCAAAGACCGTAACACATTATCATAGTTAAGCTGGTTTTTGTCGGATAATTCCGAAACGTCATACAAATAACAACATGAAATAAAAATAATCCGCGATCCTTCATACCCATTGAGCATTACCCCTCAGTAGAATGATGTTAAGAATTATTAAAATATGGTGGCTATTCCTACCCCTGTGATCAGTCATTGCGCAGGCGTGGCTATCGGACTAATCGCCCCCGCCGTAGAGCGGACGCCATCTTGCTTTTAACCATTTTTTTAAATTCTTTTAACATTTGCAGTGAGCGCTAGCGCATTCGACTTTGTTTGGTTTGATGGATCACATGCATTATTTAATATAATTTTAAATATTATTCCAATTTCTATGGTAATTCGTTTGTGGTTTTATGTTGAAGTTTTTAAAGCCAGTGCATTTTCTCACAATTATCGAAGTATAGTTGATTGTTGTTAGAAAGACAATGGTTATAATTTCTCATTAGCAGTGGCAATTTATCAGTTTGCACCGAAACTATAACTATAGTGAACTGATTAGAGGTTGGCACGCTCCTCGTCAAGAATAAATAGGGTTTCATGTTAATCACGGTTAAATAAAAAACGAATTAATTCAAGTAAACTAAAGCGCAATTTCCTATAGCTCTAGAAGTCCTAGATTTCGATTTTGTAATCAGATTACGTTCTTACTTGACGGTCGGCTTTCCAAAGGTTCGTTTTCGACTTTTTTCTCGCTTATTTTTCACGATACGCCACGATAAAACTTGTATATAAATGTGGAGCGTGCAAGAGCCTATCACGAGGCGGCATCGCCACTTTGTCAGTTACCGTGTTTTCACGTGCAACCATAAGTACTTTTTGTAACTACACTGTGAGGTCAAAAATGTGAACGAAACGAAATAACGATGTTGTGTAACCAATTTCGTAAGAAATACCTTTTTTTTGTTAAAATTATTGACTGCTATTGGGCGGAGATAAGTTTGTTTTTGTAATAAAACCTTTAACTGTGCTACTTTTTTGTATAAATTGTAACTAGTAAAGACAATTTACATAGAGATACATATTTATAAAATCATACAGAGACCTTGATATAAAAATGAATATGACATGAACACGTGTAACTAATTATATCTATTAATTTAAACAGCAATTAATTTAACGGAACACGTGTATTGTAAGTTATTTTTTTTTTTAAACTTGAACGTTTTAATGGTATCAATATGTTCTCTAGAAAAAAAATACCCGAATCATGAAAACAGATATAATAAAACATTTATCACAACTCAATAACTTTAACAAAAGGTTAAGCAAACCATCAAGTTATAACCGGTATATTGTTTACTAATTGATTATAATTAGAAACAGACGTTGTTATTTTATTTATAATAATTATT
Organism: Melanchra persicariae; assembly: GCA_947386135.1. Taxonomy (NCBI): domain Eukaryota; kingdom Metazoa; phylum Arthropoda; class Insecta; order Lepidoptera; family Noctuidae; genus Melanchra; species Melanchra persicariae. The sequence continues at coordinate 3,906,689 of OX376658.1, forward strand.
ATAAATAAATTGCTTGTTTACTCGCTGTATTTCCAGAATGCTGATGCATGTTTTTCTCGTGTTCGGATAACGAGTGAGCAGGCCATTTGAATTAAAATTGTATGCCATAACTACCTTATTTACTCTGTTCTACTAAGTAATGAAAACTGTGCATAAAAAAACAAGGTGATTTTAAAGTAAAATAAAATAAAAACTAAAACCTCCATGCTTGTTACAAAATCATATCGATTAACCAAAAACTTCTTACATTTCAGATGTGTCGGAAATACGAGATCAACAAAAAGGGTAAAAGAAAAAAAACTGGAATACCACCGCGGCCAACCTGTTGTGTGCTCGGGGACATTTGGTGAGCGCTCCATATTATTCTTTATCCTTTTCTGTTCCAGTTTTTTGGTAAAAAACGGGGGAAAAAAGCTAAAAAATATACGTACGATCGTTTGAAAACGAGGTATGAAACGAGTGGGATGAAGATTGAGGTACACTAAGAGATGTAAGGGTTACTTCGGGTTACAATTATTTTAAGTTTGAATAGGTTAACTGAAATATTTAATTCACTTGACATTCTTTCCTATTTATGTTATTATTTTGTTCTACTGTTTAATACCTTAAGTGTATACCTATTGAACAGATGAAAAGGTGTACGAATATTATTAATTTAAACGACATTTTTAAAAGACACTATTTTTTTTTCTCCCAGATTTCGTAAAGTAATACTTATACCAACACCCATAAAACAATTTATCAATGAACTTATCATACTACACTAAATTATCGTCGGAGTTTCACATTGCACTATCATTTAATCTCGTTATCTGCTAATTAAATGATAAAAGATAACATAAGAAGTGGAAAACGAAGTCATTTTGTTTTTAGAGTGATTTTGACTTTCATACGTTTTGTTTTATATTTGGAGAAATATTAAAGAGTAAACCGTCTCTGATTAATCTTAGTGTAGTCGAAAATGACTTTATAATTATGTACATAATAACCTCTTCATTCACTGCGTTTCTTTTCTTTTTTTTCAAAAAATAAAAAAATACACGTGCCAGTTTAAGTTATAATTTTTTTAAAGTAAACTATCAAATCACCATTAAAACTAAAATAGTCCTTGTCCACTGACGTTAGTCACAAGCATTAATAAGAAGTCTTTATTAAAGAAAAATAATGACTCGAAAAGTCTCGCTATTGTTGTGTCTCAGTCCTTACGACGTATCTGAATGGACAGGACCACTCCAGTTGACGTGAAGTGCAGGTATCGTACAACTTTTTTTTTCTTTTTTTTCGAGTACCCTCGGGAATAGTTCTAACCTATTTCTTTTACTTTCGAAATTGGGGTTAGGATAAACGTTAATTTGACTCAGTTCGTGAAGGGTTATTGTTTTTTTTGGATATTTATTACACGGAATTAATACTTTTATGCTTTTTTTAAGACAGTTGTTGTGTTGGCTGTAATAACGACTGTTTTTTACTTTAATAAATCTTTAGTTAAGACGTTTTTATGCGCAAATGTCAGCCTTTAAATATTTTTAGGCCCATAAAAGAGATGTTGTTTAATAAAATGGAATGCGTCATACATATCCCTTTCATACATTATAAAGCTCATCTTACAACAATTTTATGAATCATTCTGTGTTAATGACCATTGAAACGGTCAACGCCCTAAATTCACGCGAAAACAAACGTTGGTCTTTAAAAATTTGATTCAACCCAGTGTCACTTGCAATTTAAAAATTTCATAATAAAAATAAAATGCGTACCTATTTTCCTTGAAACAACCTCAATCATTGTTAATTTGATTACTTTTTGTCACAAACGTACGGACAGACAATCACGGGTCCTGTTGATATGTTTTAAATTATATAGTGCTGAGCTATTTTGCTATCCACTCATTGGTGTCGGTCCATTGGACTTTGTGTCTTATTTTTAGAGTAAATGGAGTAGGTTTTCGTTTGAGCTGTTTACTGGGCGATCAATGTTTCAAAGAAATACATGTGAATGTTCTACCTGCTGCGCGTTCAGATGAGAGGAAGGCTGTATGCAACACTGTTGCACTTTTATATCTTAGTCACGATTATTTAATTACAATTTAAATAAAACATTTTTGCCGCTGATGGCGCTGGCTTTGGCGCTGAGTGATGTTACATACGCGCTGTTGTTCGTGTCGACAAATTATGCTAAAAATATTGATATTATTTTTGATAGAAAGGGACAAAGAGGTACTGATTTAGGACAAAAATTCCAATATCCTTGAAAGACTGTTGAGAAAAGTCGCATAAAAAATTATGATGCGTGACATTAATAATGTCAATGCTTTTGTGACGTTTCTTGTTTGTAAATATTTTTGTTCTGAAACTATATTTTATTTGAAAAATGTCTCGTTTTTATACCGGGAAATAGTTTCGTGATATATTTAGCAAAAAAGACAATTTTAAAATCTTACTAATAAGCAAGTAATAAAAAAATATACTTATATAAATTAAAAAACCGACTTACATCATGCAAGTGCATACACAATTAAATAATTATTATATAAATAAAAATAAATCACTATTTCAAACCTTCATAGTTCGATCTAACATAGTAACATCAAGGCACCTGCCCTTGCGAGACTGGTTGGAATAGAGGTAAAAAAATATCTTTTTCATTTTAAAAACAACAACTTTTTAAAATGCCTGACCGTGGGACCTTGCAGTGTTTATAGTTTTCTGTTTATATTTCAACACTTGGTGATGACAAAATGTTTAACAACTCTGTGTACAGATAAATAAATGTTTATAGAACCAAGTTTGGATCATGTGTTTAAAAAACGTTCGAACGATGCAAGTTCATTCTTTATTATAACAATAGTGCATACACTTTTAAAACTACCATTTGATGATGGCTGGTTCAAATATTATGTTGCAAATTCACAGCCTTCAAAGCAGTTATTTCATTAAGTTTTCAAGTGTTAATTTAATTTATTACTATATCCTCATTCTTAATGGCGGTTTAAGTTACATAGAATGCAAATAGAGATCCGTATCTATTGCGCAAATTGTTTCCAAGTCTTTGTATGGTCTGCGTTGACGGCCCTTACTGACCCGCCAGATACCTACCTACAAGTAATTGTGCCTATTTAGATACAAACTGATAAAAATGTACCTATAATTATCGCCCAAGTGCCTCCCCCATTTGTTTATCTAGGTACCGCTCTGCGGTCCCATTAGCCGCATGTTTCAGATAAAATGTCTATTTGGAAACTTCCAAACCTTCCAAGGGAGTTCATTAATTTTTAATTTAACTATAAATTATTCCGTTGGACGAGAATCATTCAGTTTTTATCGCAACCAGTTCGGACGTTTGGTGGCATCGGCCATCGGCCACGCCCCCGACCGCCATATTCAAATTTTCAAATATCGAATATTTTTTCCGTTTTTGCCAGCCGGTATCGGAACCAGTTTTTTACATTCATCAGTCTCGAGCAACATGTGGACGAAGACACTATCGAGTCAATCGTCCTGTGCTCCGAACATCGGATTCTTCCGAACGATTCTGCAATGTGCATACACAAAAAAAATATAAAGGACACAGCCTAACAAAGACTTAGGTCATGCAGGTCGTGGCGGGCGTTGCACGCTTATAAAAATAACGCAAAATCATCGCCAGTGCAAAAACACGTATCTGTGACTCATATTTTTATACCTTTACGAACGACTAATAAAGGAAATTTGTTGTCGGCCACTAACAAGTATGTCGGTCGTTTGGAATACAATGATTAGCCGTCATTTGTCAGTTTTCGTGTCTCGTGCGACGACCGCGCTGAATGTGACACTGCGGCCATTAACGTTGACTGGAAACTAAATAAATTGTTTAATTTGCACCTTCATGTAAATTTGTTGGCTTATAGTGATGAGGTGGCATTAGCATGAGTGGTTAAAGGTCGGCCTTGGGCAAAAGATAAAGTACGGTTTTCAATTACGAACATTCATGGTTTTTACGAATCTCTTCAGGAATAGTTTCTTTTATAAACCAGTAACGTGTATTTTAATCATTGCATTGGCATTAACCTCGTTAGCTATGCAAACAGTGCGGTAATCAACAACAATGGCCGTTCGCAAAAAGTGTATCTCGCAAAAAGTATCGCCGTCAAATATCGGCTAGGATAAACGGTCACAAGTTGACCGTGGCAAGGTCGCGGGGATACTGAACTTCGAACAAAAAAATATTCCACATTTGAATATTGCATTCGGCTCGGCTGATTGATGGGATTTCTTTTTCTTTTCACGGCACGCGATTGATTCGCATTGTTTTTTTTTCCGGATATTCACGCTGCATTCTTCTTTAAGACCTCCTTTATAATTAAATTCAATTGTTATTTATTCATAAATCTTTTTGTTGCAGATAAATGCGGGTGTAACGACTCTTAAATTGTGAGTTATTTTTAAGGTTTGCTTATAGCAAAAATGCATAAATTAACTGGCCAATCGCCAGATCCTTTGTACGCAATTTTAAAATTTGATTTTTATACGAAGATGTGGAGAGAGAAATTCCACTTTATACGACGCCCCCAATATCCGTTATGCATATCGGCCTTATACGGGCCCTAGAAGAGTGTCGGCCGTCTCATTGTCTTTCTGTCCGTCATGAGTGAGTCACGCCATTGTTGGGTTTCACAATAGATGTCTTTGTGCATTGTGCCCCGGGGGACCCTGATGTTACGTATTTTGTAATAATTAGTCGACTTCTATTTGACTCACAAATGATAATTACTCATGCGCCTACTTTCTAAATTTTAATAAAGATCTAGTTGCGTCTATAATATTGATCGACCGCGGAATAAGTTTTTGTGTGATACGTAACTCAATATCTCACACGGCACGCGTTTGGGGGGTCACCCTAACGTTGTGAAGGGCAAAAAATTTAGAAAGGGTCCCCGTCCGGTACAATAGATATGCGAAAACTCAATCGCATTCGCTTCTAACAATAAAATCCAATGATCTAACTTCGTAAATCGGTCAAACGATTTCGACCCCTGTGTCGTTGGAATACGAAACACATTTTTTGTTATTCGATTATTCGAAATCTATCCCCTTTGGAGAAGGCAACTTGTAGGCGGGAAAAGTGGTCGTTCGTTCAGATATGTCAAAACAAATTAGCGGTACCTATACTTGTATATGTAGGATCGAGCACTATTTTATCTCGCTCGTATCTCGTAGGTGCGAAAAGGACGAAATATTTATGAATATTGAATATAATTTATCACCAGTTTTCCCCTATAAGCGGTTGTCGATGTGTGGGCTATGAATAAGGAGTTTTGGAGTTGTTTTATTTTTGTGGATTATTATAACGAGATCTGGAGTTAAGAATACATGTGTGAATGAGTAGAAAATGTTTCTCAAATACTAGAAAAAAAATCTAAATGGCTATCAGTCGAAACAATCTTTATTAATATTCATTAGATAACCTGCCTGTGTAATACCGAATAATTTTGTGTCAACTTAATTTCAGTGTTGTAGAACCCTACCATCATCTGCCTAGCCTTTTCCCAACTATATTCAGGTCGGCTTCCAGTCAATCCGTATTCAGCTGAATACAAGTTCTTATTTTACATGGAGCGGCTGCATACCAGACCTCCACAACCCATTAACTGGGTAACACAATACTTCTTGGCAAGATTGGAGTCAGATTTACTGGCTTCTGACAATCCGTAACGACAAATGACAGCCGGGACCAACGGCTTAACGTGCACGTTAGCACCTACTATGAACAAAAATAATTTCACGTACTTATCACGTTTAAAAAATCCCACAAAGAAAATTATTCGGTCGAACAAAACATTTGTTATAATTCCCACAAGAACAGTTATATAAATTGCTCCAAATCTTCAACTAAATGAAACTTCCACCACAAATCATCGCGTCACGCACCCCTAAAAGTTCGAGTAACGTATTCGGTATACCGAATAATTCATCGAATAATCGAATTAAACACGTAATCATCGTTATCGGGTGCAATTACATCGATAAACGTTTGAAATTGTATTTATTTAATTTCGTTTGTCGAGTTAATTTGTGCCATATATCGAATAAATTTCTTATGAGCGAACATGAACAGATTCCTGTTTTGTTTTACAAGAAGGCTGGTCAATATGACGATGATTTATGTATTAAATAATTTGGAAATAAATTGCTTCAAATTAATTCATTTCGTTAGATGTCTTCATTTTAATGGCATCAAAAAATAATGTAGAAATAATTATGCAAATAATTCGAAAAACTGCAAAATTCGAATAAAGAACAACCGAAAACTTAACCAAATTGCTCACTAGTAATTCAAATAACGAATGATGAGTAGAGTGGGTGGCGACGTGCGTTGATGGGGTAAAAATTACCCCCGAGGGGTAAACACCCTATGTAGTGATGTGTGTTTATGTGTGGAGGAGGGTATGATAATAACGTATTTCCTGCCTGCCCCACACAGTTCTCGTAATGTGAAATTTTGCATTGCACGCACTTTAAACAATTTATTCGGTAGTTGATGAAAAACCAAATGTAAAAAGTTTGATCATTCGTAAGTAAAATACACATTGTTTTACTTATGATATAATCAGCATAGGTATTTACTTTTTACAACCAGTAATAAACATTATGACTTCACAGTTCACCAGCACATTGTACAAAAATATCATTCTGTAACATTTTTACGTTTTTATTGGCTGCCATAAAAGTAACATATAACTTACAAATGACCGTTAAAATGCAACCATTAAACGCCTCCCTGAAATAACCCGAAAACGAGTGTTTGCATTTTAGCGGCCCGGACCAATGCATTTCATATTATGGTTGTTATACACCAAATGTGTTTTAAAATGACAAATGTTTGTTTCTAGTAATCGTTATTGCTGGCGTTTATTTTATTTACAACGGTGACATTTTAGGCATTTCATTTATGTAAATACAGAAAATAAAATAGTATTTTTCCTTAAAAAATACCGTCTCTGGTAATCTCACAGTAATATTCTATCTATAAAAATTAAACGAGTGAATCCATTAGGAAAATATATTCAAATACACCACGTAGGGAGGCACGAAACACCAAAAAGTGCGTTCACAAGTAATTACACTAATGTACAATACCCTTGTAAACTGTTTTAGGGTTAACAGCGTCTGTGTGTGGCTAACGCAATAAAATGACTGTTCCAACGAGTTGCCAAGTGTGCAAATAACATTATTGTCTGCCAAAATAGTAGTAGGTTTCAGAGTCCTTTACGAAGTTATTGAACTTTAGAAATTTTCTCGCCTTACTGTAAATACAGATATCTAGGCTAAAAGCTAGGGTTTGTGACGTAAGAATTCATACAATGTTGATTAAAATAGTACCTAGCTTTAGAAAGCAAACATAAAATGCTCATTTTTAATCGCCTATAAAATTTAAATATGGAACGCGCGGGAAATGTCGCCGCCATAAACGCACGCATGCATGCATCGTCTTTTGGCAAGGAACTACTTTTTATACAACCGTTTTCCCGCACAATAAGGATCCATTCAAGGCAATAAACCTTATTCGGGCAATTATTTTCACAGAGTCACAACACTATCTATTCATTATGTCTGGTTTCTTGCGTTACACGTTTTGAATTATTTATTTGCGTTTTAATATCAATTCAGATGCGACAAAAGGCCTGTTAGTTGGTACGTCTGTGTTGGCAGCACTGTCGTTCGGTCCGCTCGACCAGATAGGCGAGAGCCATTCACAGTCGTGCGTGCTAGTGATGTGAGTTAGACGTAGTATGCCGTGATCCGGCTCGAGGGATCACTATTGGTTGGTTATTGTGTACGCAACGGGCGTCAAACGCGTATTTATTGGACATTCGCAGCGCTGCGTCAGGCGAAGAAGATACGGAGTTAAACTGCCAACTGACACGCGAGCACTAAGTACCCTGTATCAAGTTTCGCCGGATTCCGCTCGCTACTTGAGTTATACTGTGTTGTCGTGTGTAGGGGCACTTATATGCGTCGCGTGGAGTAACAATTGAGCCGTTCATACATATTTAGTCGGCATTAATTTCGTCGAATCGGATTAAATGCCGATAAAACGTAACTTTCACGTACATTTTACGTAAACGTTAACGTGGCGCGTGTGTTTTGTGTTTTTAGTAGTGGATTGTACGTAATCGGTGAGCTGCTCATTTTTTGGTAATTATTTTTTTTTCACCTGTTTTTTTTATTTAAGTAGTTACATACCAGCAAATCGTTTTTTTTTAGGATATTAATTGTAATCGCTAGATTCGTAATTAAGATTTTTGTCAGATTAATTTCAGACAAAAATCCCAGTAAAAAAGTTCCAACAAAAAATACCTTATTAAGTGTCTCTAATACTAAAAAAACGTATTTCTGTACAATGTTTCAAACAATACCAAGATAACATTGTAGCTAACACACAATATCTTAGGCACATTTCGTATCTACTTAAATATGCAATCTCTCTCACTTATCATTATCATTGAGATAACATTTTCTGTGCATGATAACAAGTTTAGAATATTATAAATAGAACAGAACTTATTATATAACTTGAAAATTATTCATCTGTAGGGAACGATAATATCGAAAAAAAGTACTCCATATTTTACAAAAAATGAGGCATACAAATTTTAAACACAAGAAACATTTTTTTTAATTTTTCAAAGTTTTCAATATAAGAAAACTTCTATGTACGAGTATATTTAATTTTATAAGTAATTTCAGGTAAATTTAAATGATTTCAATGTCAACCTTTATAAATTCTGAAGCGAGTTACATAAAATTACCCAGTACTTATAATGCGTCTATTTTTCTAAAACTCAGCCATACCCATCATACAATCCAAGTACTTAAGCATTACATAAAGACCCGTGCACACAATCCGTGATAACATTACGGGAACATTCATAAAGGTGTAGTATCCTTTAAATCCCTCTCATTTTAAGGATTTGCAGTTGAAATTAGTTCGCAAATCTCGGGCTTACCCACCCCTGTTACAGATGTAGATGAGACATACGGATAAATAGCTGGAGCTATGCCTTGGCTTATTGTTTTGGTTTTTACTGTCGAGAAAATGGCGTGTCTTGGCTTGAATTAGGGTTAGGAAAATGAATGGTGTAAAAATATGTTGACATGTCGAGAGACAGATGGAAAAAATAATATGATTAGGATTTTCCATTGGAGTAAAGACTGCATTTATTTCTGTTGTTGGAAAAAAAATGTTTTTTCATGCGTTTTTTTTAAGAAATATTTAAAAAAGTAAATTTGTAAGGTAAATTTATTTTACCAAAACAAATTTTATTTTAACAAATGCAATGCCATTTTAGGCTAGTACACGGTATTCATTTTAGGCTGGTACCTATAAAAAAAATCCTGGTAGCATCTGTAGCCGACCTAGGACGAGTCTTTTATCTCAGCGTACGGCGCCAAAATATACGTCGTAATATCTGATACGCCTGATAGATAGATAAACTCTTTATTGTACACCATAACAAATTACAAAAGAGACTGAAAATAAGAATATTTAATGATAGTCGTTTTATTGACGTAAATAGTTTAGAATTTATTCTTAGTATTAATCAAAAGTAAACATTGTTTTTTCGAAGAAATATGGCAATGAGAGCCAAAAAGCACATCATACTTTCTATAGTGTAGTCCCAGCCTTATTTTTTTCATTCAAAAACATTTTTCGCTAACGAAAAGCAGTTATTTTACAAAAGCCATTCCAAAATTGGAACGTTTAGCACAAAAACAATTTGCACTAATACTCAAATATTAGTCTGTCTGTCTTTCTAATTGTTTGCAGTATCAACATTTTTGTTTAAAACAAAGACTGTTTACATACATTTTAAGTTGTAACTGTGTTTTTTTAAGTGTCACTATTAGCCAGTTCTTATAATAGACCTAGAAACGACATTTTCTGTTACTAAGTAACTGTTTTCGATATGTATCTTAGCCTTTTGTGTAAACAAATACATGCTTACTTGTCTTGGAAAGATAATTTTACTTTCAAAAAGCTTGACCTTTTCTGACCATATTTTGAAACTGCTATCTTCTTTCATACTTATGATTTGTTGCGCCATATTTTGGAGCAAATACTTTTAATACTTAATTGATTTTAGGACAAAAACTCTGACTTGCTGTAGATATTGGTCCTCGAAATAATAAATTATCACTTCTTAAAACTTAGGATACCTACTGAAACTTAGAATTTTTTAGTGAAAACAAGAAAAAAAATTAAAAACTCTATTTCAACGGTAGTACCTACTACCACAAAAACCTAATTTATATCGAAGCACCCTTACAAACCCAAACTCAGCATGTGTCGAACGAAGCATCACTGGAGGCATTGTAACTTAATAATCACAATAAATAAGACAGTTTAAAGATACTATCTCGGAAACAACCACCAATATAAAAAGATCCTTCTATCGTAAAAGAATTAAAGGAACTAAAGGTCAAGTTAAACTGGGTGCAGACCCACCCTTTGTTCTACTAATTATAAAGTAGGGTGCAGACAGTTTGCGTTATGGCTCATTAAAAATGAACTTTACAGTACATGTGTATGTCGCCTTAGGGTACTAGCCTAGTAAGCCATGTTTTATGGAGGGGTAGTCCTTTTAGCGCACTTAAACTTCTTCAACCTACGGTTTTAATTATTGTGTCCACTAGAATATTTTATTTAATTTTTTTGCTACAGTAATTCTTTGTCTGCTATTTTGGTTTTCCATTGATGAAATTTCTTTAAAAATATTACAAAAAATAACCGTTGCTACGACATATTTTTTCAATCACATCTCATCTTTGACCTTAGCTTGGCATACAACATTCTAAGAATAGAATTTACATACCTACAAAAAATACTATTACAACATCATTCACTGACAAATCTTAACTATTATTTATTGGCATTTTATCCATTCTCCCTAATCCGAAAAACTGGTCCAGCGAGTTCCCACGAAACTTCCTGCTTCGAAAAAACAAGAAATACTAACCTTTAAATAAGATGAATTTCTTATGCAAACGACCGACTTCCCACGGGCTGAAAAATTTGCATACCTAAAGGGTTGTTATCCCTAAGAACTTGGCGCAAAATATGCAAATCTGCAAATACCAGTAATTATGCGAGATTTGACAGCTGCCGTTTTTTTTTATTCGAATGCTAATTCAAGATGGCTACCGGCTCAGGTGGGTAGCCTTGGGAGCCCAAATTTGGCAGTTTATTTGATACATTTTTGGACCTCATGGCGGTTTGAATTGAATTACAATTATGTTCTCTTGTGATTTAAATTAAATGGAAAATGTTAATGTGTGACATGATATAGGAGGAGAATTAATTATTTTTATTCAATTCTTTGCTGCGGTCATCTCATTTATGCGTATCAATTTAAAATTTGTTTCATCTTTATGAATACTGAGCCTTTTATTTAGCATGACCATTATTGAAGACTATAATTTCAAGACGAGAAGAGAAACATTTTCAAGAAGCATTCAACAAGAACAGAAGAGAAGACTCCAGCAGACTCTTCGTACTGGTGATTGCCACTAGCGAGGTATAGAGTTCCTACGTAAAATACAACTGTAGGAACTTCATACCGTGCTCTTGGGTATGCCAATTTTCTTCAATACGCCGTTCTAAGACAGGATCTGAAGAGAGAAGACACATAATCGTTTAAGAACTTTGAAGCAGAAGATTTTCAACTTTGTGAAGCTATGTTTTGTGTTCCTTATTAATATGTAACATGACCGATTTTGTATTCGACACTTCTCGATGTATATGATGTTCTTTGCGAAAATGTGTTGGTGATCTATTATAGGTGAGGACATATGTATATTTTGGTGTATTTTTCCAGATTTGTGTCTATTTGAGTTCCTAAGCTAATGTTCAAAGTGTTCCTAAAATGTTATAATTATATGACTTTTTTACTTCAATATTTACTCACTGGACGGTTTTCAGGTACCTAATTATTTGAAGTTTGACCGAAGGATCTGAAAAATACGCCTATCAAGTATGTAATATGTTCCAGTACAATGTTTTTATTTAGAAGAAAGAGGCTTTATTTTTCTGACCGTATTAGGCGACTCCAGGCAAATCAAAAGTGTGTGTTTCGTATCGATGACAAATAAACCCATCTCTTTCATTATTCTTTAGTTCGGCCCAATATTCAGCAACGTCCAGACCAATTGCTGACTCAATCATTAGATCCTCACGTGTGCTGGTGACTAGGCATGCGGCGCAAGATGAATGATGGGTTATAGTCTGCGGAAAGACGACACATAAACACTGGATCATTTCCAGCCAAAAAACCCTCACTTGTGGAGATTTTTAGCTTCGGCCGACCTGAGTGCGGAGTCACTGTTTGGACTGGTGTAGTTCCCAATTATTTTATTCCTACCAATTTCGACCTCTGTAACACGCGTCACATATTATTGTAAATCCTGAATACATGTTCATTGTCCTCTACCTAATTTCCTGTAAGTTTATAAATAGCTGATCATTATTATTTGATGTGTGTTTCCTCGTATTCAAACATTTAGGAATACCTAGTATTCAGAATAGGGATTTGTAGCAGGACAATCAAAGCATCGTTTGAACAACGGGCTTACTTACCTACAGTATTTTGGTCATTAGGCACATCATCTGCCTAGCCTTATCCCAACTATATTGGGGTCGGCTCCCAGTCAAACCGGATTCAGCTGAGTACGAGTATTTTACGTGGAGCGGCTGAAGCTACCAGACCTCCACAACCCATTAACTGGGTAACACGGTATTCTTGGCAAGACTGGTGTCAGATTTTCTGGCTTCTGACAATCCGTAACGACTGCCAAAGATCTCCAAATGACTGCCCGGGACCAACGGCTTAATGTGCTTTCCGAGTCACGGAGGAATCTCGGTATGTTAAGATGGTCACCAATCCACAGACCGACCCCGGCAAGCGTCTATCGGCTTTGCTTGTCATATAAAAATATAGAATACAAGTAGGCAGATGACATATGTATTATCAGTAATTAGGCATCAAACATTTTCCTTACAAACATTAAAATTATCAATAACAACAATATTTTAGTTATTATTTAACTGTCAAGTCTCGCCATTATCACGTTATTGCCAACTCTTATCTGTGACATGAAATAAATGTAATTATCGTAAATTCATATTATTATAGATTCGGTGTCGATATTGCACGAGTGTATTTATTATAATTATGTGGAGGCATAAGTATTTAATCGTGTCGTGTTTTACTGTGGTATTTTGTAAATGCCGTCATTATTTCTGCATTTATCTGTTTCAGCAGACGTTACTGATTTGTTTCTTCAACCATATCTTGTTCGACATCATCATCAACTTTGCTGGAACCTATCTGAACGTAGGCCACCTCGCTTTAGTTATATTAAAAGTGCTTTGGCACTGTCACCGGCAAATGGCAAACGCCGTAAGATTGTAAAATATCGCGTGAAATTATAAACTATTTTTAACCGACTTCAAAAAAAGGAGGAGGTTCTCAATTCGGTTTTTTTATTTCCAAATAAGACACGGATATATTGGAAACTATTGGATTGGATGAGATTTATTGTATACAAAACGATTTTTTCATAATATATCAAGAAATTATAATCTAATCAAGATTTAATACAATCTTACGGAGTCAATTTTCCGGTGACAGCACTCTCATAGACAATTCCTCATAAAAAATGGATTTTACACACAGTTACCAAAATATTACCAGGGGCTCGAGTCTGCTATTGCAATCTTGTCTCAATGACCGGTCAATGATCGATTTTTGACGTATAACGTCAAACTTATGACACATTTCCCATACAAAAACTGTCAAAGTTGTCAAATATTCGATCACTGACCGGTCATTGAGACACGATTGCAATAGCAGACTCGAGCCCCTGATCAAAATGAGTATGGCAGTATGGGAGATACCATTTTATTAACCGAATTAACTATGATTTCCGTGAAGAAAGTCATGGGTAGAAGCAGTTTTAATAAATGACAAAAACTTTTCGTTACACTCTGTTTAGAAACAGACCTTTTGAAGTCGTTAATACTTAGTCATAACCAAATCGTAAAATTGGCCATTTTATGAAGTGGTATTAACTAAAACAGCTGGCCAATTCAAACCTAACCTCGACAACGGATCCCTGCTGCGTAGTGCTCCTATTTCTTTCTGCAGGGATTAAGTAAGCCTGACATGAATGAACCGGAAAACGCAGCGTAGGAAGGCCTCCCACAAGATGGACCGATGACCTAGTGAGGGTCGCGGGTAGCCGATGGATGCGAGACGCACAGGACCCGTTGTTGTGGCGACACTTGGGGGAGGCCTATGTCCAGCAGTGGACGTCTTTCGGCTGAGATGATGATGATGATGACATGAATGTGATCGTGTCATTTCTTTCGAACTTTTCCTATCCGTGTTGTTCCTTCCAAGCAAACCTAATCTTGGCCACATCATGAAACGGCCAATTCTACGATATAGCTACGACAGAGAGATACACAACAAACCTTCGAACGTTCAAGCTTCTAATTGCTTCTCAAAACATACAGCATCCGCTACGTTGAAGAAAGCAATGATGCAGTGAGTGAGATCATCGAATGAAAAAACCTACACTGACAGCTACCTGTCATTAGATAAATATTCTCACACAAGGTACCTCTAGATAAATAGATAAAAAATAAATTACATAAAAAAAAGATAAAAGTTCTGACACCGTTGAAATCTTCAAGTAAGTGCCCAAGTACCTAACAGGTTCTTGATATAATTAGGTGGTCTCACTACCATGTCAACAGCTTTCGAGACTTAGGTACCTAATTGGCATTCAATAAAATAAGTGTACTTATACTTGTCCTCATATAAGTATAGCTGTTACTGAACATGATCAAATTTACTCGTCTGTACGTACGTACATGATCAGATAAAATTGACGGAATTGGTGTAAGAATAACCCCACGTCTCACTGATATACGAGCATAGTGCATGGAATTCTACGGAGTATAGTGCAATCCTCAGGATCGCCTTAAAACAGTCACGACATTCATGCTTTGACTTTGTGATGGATACGCCTCGGTGATACTGAATATGAAGATACTTCAGATCTCAAGGGTCAACGGTCATCACTTATTTGTCACCGGATAAAAGAAACGCCTTAAAAGGACATACTCGTAATTACATAGAATTTATTGGTTATGTTCTTTTATAATAATAATATATAATAATAAACGTTTATTACCAAAATATTACACGTTTTTTAAAAACATTGGCCCCAAACTAGGCAAGCCTGTATCTTGGGTACCAATTTCGAGTTTACCATTGAAATTTTATGCTTAAAAGTAAACAAGTTCGGTAAGTAAAAATAGAGAAATTAAATTAAATTAAAAAATCCAATGAAATAACAAACTATAAATGGTTTTCTGAATAAATATAGAATAAAGTAATAAAAATAGGAACGTAAAAAATCTAAATTATAAAATTAACAAGAAAAATTTGAAAAAAACGCTATTAATTGTGAGTGTAGTTAAGTGAGAATATTATTAATTAATATTTAATTTAATCTTTTATTTCAGGCATCTAGGGCCCATAAAATACAATACATTTATTTATAACTATAAATAAAATAATATAATAGCCCGAGTGGTGACAGACCGATTAGGCCCGATATAGTGGTGATAGACCGATTAGCGCGCCGCACAATGATAATCGATGTTACCATTCCACATGACGAGAACCTCGTGAAAGCTGAGAAAGAGAAACAAATCAAGTATCTTAACTTAGCACACGTGGTTGTCGACATGTGGCATGTGGAATCGGCTGTCATGGTGCCGATGGTCGTTACGGCCAATGGCTTGATAGCCAAAAGCTTCGACGACCACCTGTCGAAGCTGGCGTTACGCAGTTGGGTAAAGCGCCTGATACAGAAGGCAGTATTCCTCGATACGGCTCGTAAGTATTGTGAGGAGGTTCCTTTCTCTGGAGCCCTAACCACAAAAAATAAAATGTATGTAGATAAAATGAATAAAGAGAATAAAATAATAAATTTCGATAGAAGCGTTTTGCCGCTCCTCGCCGCGTGTTCACTTGAGAGGCGTCAGGTGACCTATTTACCGAAACAGCGCTGCGCAACAACACTACCTCGGCACGTAGTTCACCTATGGTGTTATTCGACACCTCCAACTTTGACTGCTCTTCAGCCAGGCTCGCTTTCAGGGAAGTGATGTCCTTCAGCAACCTGGTGACGTCGACGTGATCGAATGTGACGGGAGGCAGCTCTTTCAGATCCTTCAGATCCTTCGCCACAAAATCTGGTACGTCGTCTGGATCTGTCGACTTCAATTCGGTCTTTGTAGTCAGTGAATGATCTGCAATGCGATTCTGTAAACATGTCGGAGTGAAGGATTGGGTGAAGTGATCACGGAGTGAGTTGTCAATTCATGTAATCATGATGGAATGACAGTTTACTTCGCGAAGCAATAAATATGTCGCAACTAAATAGCTTAACCAGCTGTTTAATTAGTTGCCTAGCCTTTTCATTTAATCGGCCGTTTTTTCAGCGACCTAAGTGATATATTTTGTTCAATATCGTTTAATGACTAGCCTATGTCACCTAAGTCGCTGATTAAACGGCACAGTTCAATGAATAGGCTAGACTTTTAATAAAACGGCGGATTCTACTAGTTGGCTGCGACATATACCTACATATTTTATGCCTATTTGCAGGAACTACAGTCTGTTACGACTCCAGTGCTACAAAAATCATCATAGACCTCATCTATGGCTTTCCATCAGGCGTGATCGAGGTCAAGAGCAAGCCTATTTATCAATAAAAAAAAAATATCTAGTTACTCTGAATACCA
This sequence comes from Melanchra persicariae, assembly GCA_947386135.1. NCBI lineage: Eukaryota > Metazoa > Arthropoda > Insecta > Lepidoptera > Noctuidae > Melanchra > Melanchra persicariae. The sequence goes on from OX376658.1 coordinate 3,923,546, forward strand.
AAAGACATTATATTATCCAGTAACTCAGTTGCGGATGGTAGACAGGCAGCTGTTAAATATAAAATACTAGTATTTTGTTGCATGTGCTTAGACTGAAAGTCGAACTAGCATAATTATAATAGTTGTAGAAAGACAAAAGTAAGGCCAAAAGTTGTCGCGGATTTTGTTCGAAAGAGTTACCGCGGCCCTGGAACGCAAAAGGCACTAGGTTTTAGTCAGTAAAAGTCTGACACTTCCTGCCGCTCCACCCAGAGCGGAAGGGGTCATCTGATGATTTCCCATCCTTAAAAAAAAATAGGCCAAAGGTTTTTTTCAAGCTTGTAAGCTTCTGTTGCTGTTCAGTAGAATCTGGTTGGAAAAAGGCTAGGCAAAATGATTTTTGAGACGTTCTCCTACCGATGGACTTGCTGGACTTCATGCGGTTTTGAATCTGGCTCTGATTAGTTGCAGTGGTTAGAAGTAGTTTATGGGCACGTTCTTTAAAAAAAAAATGCTACTTTCACTAACATTTATTTACAAAACGTTTTACTTCACCCTCGTCTACACATCTGACCAAACACTGCAATGCAAAAAAGCATACCCATTCTGGGTATGCTTTTTAGTATATAAATATTTCAATAACTTTTCATAAATACACAGTACAATGTATTTTTAACAAATAATACTCAAAGTTGACGTCTCTTTTGAAGCTACCAATGGATTTATTACTTTGGAAGTAGTTTACATACATTTGTGTCTAGTAAAGATATATGTCGGTATGTTGTCGGTCTTATTTATTGAGATATCGTTCAGTGGGTTTTAGTGATGCGATACTCGATAACTTTAATTTAGTAAGCAATCTAAAAAAAAAAAAAGGAACGAAAATGATTTCACTGATAGATTCTTCTTCTTCTTCGTGTGGGTAGTAAGGTCTAAGGACCCCACACACCCTAGTGTCAGCGTTTCTAAACCGCTTTAAGGACCTCTGACATGGTTTGACGACCGCCGCCAGTTGGCGGCCGAGACCACCGGCTTATACGTGCCTTCCGAAGCACGGAATCATCTTTTTATCAGACAATCAGGTGATTGAAGCCTGCAGTGTCCTAGCCAAACTGAAAACAACTTTACAAAGTATGCTTCCCGTGGGAATCGAATCCACGACCACCGGGTCAATAGGCAAACACCTAAACCACTCGACCACAGAGGCAGTTATAGATAGATTGCTGTACAATTTCCGAATACTATCGGCTACTTTTGATAACAGAAATGTAGTAAGATTTATAGACAGAATATACTTTATTACACATCAAAATAAGAATATAAGGCGCGCCTCAAAGAGATGATAGCAAAGTAGACGGGGCCCGTTAGAGCCAGAGCCTGCCAGGGTTGCGGAATTTGTTCGAAAGAGTCAACGCGGCCCTGGAACGGAAAGGGCATACGGAGGAACACGGATGGATTTTAGTCAGTAAGTCTGACACTCACTCCCAGCTCCACCCAGAGCAGAAGAAGTCATTTAATGATTTCCCATCCATAAAAAACATCATCATCATCTTTTTATTCTCTGAATGTTCAGACGCTGCAAAAGATTAATACAACTCGCCAGTCTACCTTGACAGTCAGCTCACTTTCATTCCACACGTAGACAATATAGTCCATAGGGTGCCTAAAATGTTATGATTTCTGAATTATATCTGCCACAACTTTGACGCACCCTTAAACTTCTCTATGTCACCCTCGTCAGATGTGCACTGGACTACGCATCGCAGGTGTGGAATCCCACATATAAGGTAATCGATCGGTTAGAACGTGTCCAAAGAGTCTTTAGTATCTGTGGTACAAGTGGAGCATGCTATCCGGATATCCAAATTATCCGGATATTCGTCAAATTTTGTATCCGGATATCATTTACATGGGGAGTTATTTGCGTTCTCAAGCAGCTAGTAAAATAGGAGCAGGCCAGTCTCTGGAACCGTTGATGTCGCTGGTTGAGTTTGCCATCCTCGTCCAGCTTAAACTAAAGCGACATAGGTCAGCATTGGCCTGATCGCGGCTGTGTGGCCACAACGTAATATTTAGGAAGAGACCCCAAGTTTCGTCTAGTATTTGATGCTTTGTTAATGTACGATTTTGTTTTTCTTGTGTTTGTAGACATGACTTTTCCAAAGCAATTTGCTGTCAAGGACCACTCCCGTAAGTATTTGGGATTAAGTATCCGGATTTTTTATTATTGAGAAATGGGCTACCTAGCTCTTGACTTCGATCACGCCTGATGAGAAGCAATGTATGAGGTCTATGATGGAGCGAGCGTGCCCAGAATATGTCTTAAGGTAACGGTACTCCTAAGCGTCGACGAAACACAGCAGGCTGCTTGACGCCGGACTACAGTCTCCGGTGAGAGGTCGGTCGCGAACCAGGCGAGTGTTTGACCTACCACCGCAAAAAAAAGATTAGCCAGTCTCATAAGGTATTAGGTGAGACTGTCCAGGATGCGCTCGGTTCAGTTGAATGCCTGATGGAACAAATTGCGCTACACGAGGAGCTCCTTCATCCATCCCATAGATCCGGATAGTGTGTTGGTGGTATCCGGATTATCCAGATCCGTCCAAATTCTTTTAAACAAAACAAAAATTGAAGAGATTCAAATTTTTCAAAACATTTTTCTTACTTTCTTTACCTATAAGATGTATTCTTCCATTGTCATCGTATGCGTGGCCTTTTCCCAACTGTATTGAGTTCGGCTTCCAGTCAAACCGGATTCATCTGCATACCAGTACCCACTAACTGGGTAACACGGTCCTTCTTGGCAAGACTGCTGTCAGATTTTCTGGCTTCTGGCAATCCATAAAGAGTGCCAAATATCTACAAATGACAGCCGGCACCAACTGTTTCACGTGCTTTCCGAGGAATCTCGATATGTTAAGATAAGCAAGCATTGCTTAACCTTGAAGATCGACCCATGTGGCTGTTCTTATTTAGCTACGAGCTCTTAATCATCCATTTTGTGGGATGGTAAAAAAATGGATGGTAGCTATCTATACTATAGCTATATGTCCACAATATTATAGCTAAAATTTATATTTAGAAATGTTTTACTATCCCGATCTGCTCTACTTATTAGTCTTAATATATTTAAATTATCTTTTTATAATATCACCAAATATATAAAAACATTTCGAATATATTAGGAATTACATTTTTATGTGAATCGTCTGGGTGCGACACTATAATGTCTAGACAAATAGAAAACTAAAAATTTTGTACCAATTTTTATGCATACCTGTGCAAACAGAAAAAGTTGGTTCCCAATTTTGCTAATAATTTAAAAGGAATAATTGGTCATTCATTACAATATTCTTAAAATAAAAATATTAAAGTCATTAATTTGCTGAACGAAAATGAACAGTCTAAATTGCTGAAGCAAGAAATGTTAAACAAGAGGTCCTTCTTTATCGAAAGTGACAACAATTAAAGTGTTTTTGAAAATACACCCCATAGTAAATGCGTTGTCACATTGTCGCGATGGTTCTGGCAACGAGAGGCTTAATACCATTGTATTAAGACTCCCGTTGCCAGGGGAACCCTATCATCGCCGGAAAATCATAACGATGTTCTGAAAACATTGACAAAAAACACAACCATAGGCCAGAGAACACACATAGCATACGCCATCTTATCTTTAGACAAGAATTCACTTTTTCGAACAATCTCATGTTTTATGAAAGTAGAAAAAAAAGTTTTAACTATTTTTTCCCATTACATTGTTGTGTTAGTTATTGGTTTTCATCACGAAATGTATTTGTGGATGGAATGCGTACAATTATTACTGTGTGAACGGCGATTGGTCAGGCTACGTTAGGTGGTAATATTCGCTTTCTGTATTTTTTTAAGGAAATTAAGTAAATGTTCGTAGAACGCCCCCTGTTGGATTTGTGGCGATGAGGTGATTATTTTCGTGACGTAATTATGGCTAATTTGTGTGGTAAAGTCTTGGTTAAGTTGAGACATTTTTTGAATTAGAGGTATTATAGTTTGAAACAAGGAACTTAATTTGGAACGATTATAGAAATATAATATTTGGTATTATAGGCACAGGTTAAAGAAAAACAAAAATTAATAAACTGTAGTGTTCGGTTTGAATAGCTCATTAGCTTAGACACACTAAAGGTTTCTTGTCCACATTTCTTCGAGATTTCGGTTGTGTAATCTGATCACTGCATCTCTTTCCAACTGCATCTGCAAAGGGAAGTTAAAATAATGAAATACCTACATACAACGCCAAACAATCTGAACGTGTGTAAAAGTAATATGGTGATGAAATAGGCTCAAATGATCTCCATAATAATATCTACAGGCATGAAACCCAACATATTTTCGGTGAAAATTAAGATCGTGCTAGTACATTATTAATTTGAATAATTATATAAAATTAACTAATGTTATAGGCCCTCAGGCTTTTTCATGTCATGGGAAAAATTGTACACGTCTTTAAGAAGCAGTAAAAACTCTCCACTTAAAAGCCACTAAAAATCCAGTCACATTACAATCACATTATCGTGTGTTAAAAGTAAATCCATAAAATTCTAGCAGAAAAACAGTTAAGTTTTATTACAGCGTCTACGGAACCCTAAATACACGTGGTGACCAAAACTGGGCAGGTTCAACGGTCTCAACTCATTAGTTTTGATCACACCCTCATAAACAACTTAACGTTGTATGTCCCACATGTGCTTTAAACGAAATTCAACTTTAAATTCAACGTGTAACGAAGGTTTTCGAATGATGGAGTCGCCAATTTTTTTTTGTAGGTTGCTACATAACTGGTTTTCTACTTTTGGACTCTCGAAATGATAAAATTCCTCTTTCGAGCACCAATAGATTAGGAAATTCTCAACTATAAGTCAGATATGTTTATAGGGACGGCTCTGAACAGGTTTTTTTTAGATAATTTCGTTTGAATGTTTAAATAGTTAGTATTCTTAAAACGTGTGGGTCCGTGGAAGAATGTCGGCTTCGGTACGATTTGCATTGAATTGATTTCGAATTAAATATTCTACAGTGAAAACAATTGAGTTTGGCAATTTACGATAGTCTTTGTTTGTTAATCATCGAGTTTAGAGAAACGTTTTGCGCGATGACTCATGGGGTAACTGACAAACTACTACTGAAATAACAATCTACAGTTTTTTTAAGGACATTTTTCAATGTTTAAGTTGGATAAACATCTTATCTGTGATATATTTTTGTCACCATTAGTTGGATTGCATACGGGTACTCGACAGTAGTTTGCTTAGTTCAAAATGTTATTAACATTTTCAAATTTTGTTTTCTCACCATTTTTAACCGACTTCTAAAAAGGAGGAGGTTCTCAATTCGGATGTTTGTTTTTTTTATGTTTGTTCGGTCATAACTCCATCACTTGCCAACCGATTTGAAAAAATATTTTTTTGTTGGAAAGGGTATACTTCCCAAATGGTCTCATTGAAATTTCATTAAAATCAGTTCAGTAGTTTTGTTTTTTAAATCCAAATAGCTGGAAAAATCATCCATGTATACGCAATTGCGTATTTTTGCTTTCCTGTGATGTTGTTGGGTGTGGGGTACCATTAAAAAGTGAAAAATAAAAAAACTTTTTCACAAAAAAAAGAAACCGACTTCCAAAAAACACTACAAAATTCAAAATAACTTTAATTTCGGAAGTCGGTATCAAATAACGAAGAAGCAACCAAAAACACCGACTACCGAAATTAAAGTTATTTTGAATTTTGTAGTGTTTTTTGGAAGTCGGTTTCTTTTTTTTTTGCGAAAAAGTTTTTTCATCTATAGCCAGAGACCCTTTAGGCGGTTTAGAAACTCTGACACTAGGGTGTGTGGGGTCGTTAGACCTTACTGCCCACACGAGAAGAAAAAGATCTAAAGCCAGTATTGAAGACAGGCGCGGCGTGTCACTGCGACTATGAAACGTGTCATAGTATAAAATAAAAAATAATACAGTAAAAAATCATTGTCACATTTGAACATCATTCCTGGGGGTAGATTCTGCTATTGCAATCGTGTCTCAATGAGCGGTCAATGATCGATTTTTGACGTATAACGTCAAACTTTTGACACATTTCCCATACAAAAACTGTCAAAGTTGTCAAATATTCGATCACTGACCGGTCATTGAGACACGATTGCAATAGCAGAATCGAGCCCCTGTTTGCCTTTCGGAAGCCTAAAATGGCGAGAAAAATGTGATGAAGATCACAACTGAACGATACACTATTATAATATCACGACCACTCAAGGCAATCAAATTTCCTAAAATATTTTAGAAGATATTAATATCACGGGGTGAAAAGAGACTTTAGGCAGCTGGATCAAGGACTTGATTCAGAAAGCAGTACTTCTGGATACGGCTAGCATTGTTAGGAGGTAACTCTCTCTGGAGCCCTGAATTGTAGCTTGGACCCTGTTTCCGATACAGGGGGCCTACTCTCTCAGCCGTAGTTTCGGCCTTAGTGTCGGGCGTTTTCTACTCCGTATCACCGTTTTCTAGTTCGTAACTTAAGATTAGTCCCAAAACCGAACTAAGAACAGCTGTCAAATCGTGTTGTCGTTCATTTTTAGTTCGGGTTCGGGACTAATCGTAAGTTCGTCGGCGACACAGAGAGTAGACCCCCTGGTTACTATTTTTTATTTCATATCTTTGTATTTTAATATTTAAAAATGTAATTTATATGTACTATACAGGGTTATTTGTAAAACACCAATAACCTTTCAGTGGGTGAAAATACTCATGATTATAAACAACTTTTACTATGGGACCAACTCTGAAATATCAAAAAATAAATCGGCTGTTTCATACAAAATGCAATATTCACCCGATGAAAATGTATGAAACAGTCGATTTTTTTTTCGATTTTTCAAGGTTGGTCTCATAACAAAAGTTGTTTATAATCATGAGTACTTTCACCCACTGAAAGGTTGTTGGTGTTTTACAAATAACCCTGTATACCATGAAATGTACCTAATAAATGACTAAAATTATCTATTACAATCTATCAATATATTATTGTAAGTTATCTATACAATAAAGGAAACGACGAACTATAATATATTCTGCTAATCATCTAAATGCCTCTCACAGAGCCGCGGGATCGTCCGCTGATTGAATAATGAATACTCAATCATGTGAAGGACTGAGGAAACTCGAATTGCAATATGTATTTAAAATAACTGAAAAGTACAATAGTATGGTAGAATAATGTTAACTACAGGGTGTTCCAGAAAAGCGTGAGATCATAATTCAAGGGTGGTGTTCTGTATAGCAATATAATTAGGAAAAAATATCAAATAAAAAAAAAAAAAATGTAATTTTTGCAAAAAACCCGACCGACAATACTCAAAAAACGAACCGAAAAATCTCAAGAAAAAAATCAGTTTTAAAGCTGTCTGATGCAGTTAGGCCCGGTTTCCACCAAAGCAGAGAGGAGAGGAGACGAAAGGAAATGAGTTTGAATAAACCAATCCGATAAACTAAGTGGAGAAGAGATATGTGGAAATAACGAAATCGGATTGGTTTTTTTTTCTCGTCTCCTCTCTTCTCTGTTTTGGCGCAAACCTTAATGATTTTTATTATAGTTCAATCACAGATTTGATATCACCGACTGCATCAGACAGCTTGAAAAGTGTTTTTTTTTTACTGGTTAGGTTAGGTTAGGTTACTTTAGGCTTTACTCTATAGCAGCTACAAAAAAACAACCTTAAATATGACCACATATTTATGGAACACCCTATATACATTGAAGTTCACGATGACAAATTATAAAGACAATTTGAGTCATCATCATCAATATCAGATATTAAAGGTGTTTGTCAATAAATGCTTGCAAAACCAATTTTAGGGTTCTGTACCGCAGTCGCCAAAAACGGAACCCTTACAGGATCACTTTGTTGTCCGTCTGTCCGTTTCTAAAGCCCCTATTTCTCAGGAACGCGTGGAGGAATCAAGCTGAAATGAATACCAAATATATTATGTACTTAGGTCTGCTTCTCCTTGGCGCAGTGAAACAATCAAACTTCTAGCTTCCTTTCATGGCGCATTTTTTGACGCTCGCAAGATGAATCAAAACCCATAGCGGACTTCTCGTTGAGCTAGAATCAAGTAAAAGAAAAGTCTGAAATTTTGGAATTAGTACTTAGTTTTATCATATTAAAAAAAAATGCGATTACAAACATATTACATTGATGGTTGAAGAATAATTGACCGTGACGTACATTGATATACTTATGTGACAACTGACAACATTTTTTCAACGGCAAAGTTAAGTTTGTCCTTCAATCTTACTTGCTACATTTTTGTCAGAATAATGAGAGTGCTTTCAGTTTATAAACCTCCTTAGGCTCGGAAAAATCAAGACTTGATCGGAAAGGGTTCCGATCAAGTCTTGATTTTTCCGAGCCTAAGGAGGTGCGGTGTGGGAGTCAGACTCGCACTGGTCCGGCTTTCATATATTGATCCGATTACGATAAAGCGGAGCTCGTAGTTTCCTTGCGTGATCGAATCAGGAATGATGATATCCGCAAGAGAACCAAGGTTACCGACATAGCCCGAAAGATCGCCAAATTGAAGTGGCAGTGGGCAGGGCACATTGCTCGCATAACAGATGGTCGATGGGGCCGAAAAGTTTTGGAGTGGCGACCGCGTACCGGAAGACGCAGCGTTGGAAGGCCTCCGATGACCTGGTGAGGGTCGCGGGTAACCGATGGATGCGAGACGCACAGGACCGGTTGTTGTGGTGACACTTGGGGGAGGCCTATGTCCAGCAGTGGACGTCTTTCGGCTGATATGATGATGATGATGACGATGAAGCGATACATTTCTCATCATCATCATCATATCAGCCGAAAGACGTCCACTGCTGGATATAGGCCTCCCCCAAGTTACTTGAGATACATTTCTGCTTTCATTTATCCTGGACTAACTTTTGCCCGCGACTTCGTACGCGCATATCCCGTTTTTTACCATTCCCGTAGGAATATTTTCTGCGCAATTTTCTTAACATTTATTTCCGTAAGAACCTACTACAAAATATTAGAAAACTTAAAAAAAAAAGATGAATGAAATAAAATAAAGTCTAAGTTATGGCGTGATTAGGGGAAACACGGATTCATTTTTATAAATATACTAGCTGCATCTTGCGGTTTTACCTGCGCGGCTTCTAACAGTCGTAGCGTGATGTTAAATACCCCAAAACCTTCTTTAAAAATTGGGCTATCAAATACAAAAAGATGACTTAAATCGGTAAAGTCGTTCCTCATGTCGTGACCAAGGGAAATAGGGATGCATTTTAATATATAGAGATAGACAATGCACGGGTTCTGTTGGACAAGTCACGGTTGCAAAGCCACGGGTCAGAACTAGCTAAATAATAAATCTAAAACATTTGAAATCAATTAAAGCAAACGTATTTTGACGGATGAAGTTGATGTGGGGATGCTATTCAAAAGTTTGATATTTTTATAATAGTAAGGAAGGCTCATGAACATTCTATTATATTCTCCAAGTTTCCCTTCTTCCCTTTTTCATTAACCTTCTGTCAACGCAAGAGAGAAAGGTCTGTTCAAATCATTAGCATATATAGCAGCAGCATAATTAGTCTATACCAAGTATCAAACAGACAGTTACGTTTATTTGTATGGCTGAGATAACAATCACCATTAAATTTGATGGCAAGCATAATTATGTTGTAAAGAAAAAAAAACTGCAATTACATATTAACTGACTTTTGACTTTATTGGGCACTGGTTTATCACTGAACACTGTCACTTTATCTTCAGTTTCTTCAACAGTCTGGAATGGTAATACACTGGCACTTGCCGCACTTTAGTGGTTCTTCCATCTTCCGAAGAAGGAGTGCTCTAGGAGACAAGGTTCAATTAAAACGCGCCACCCACTTGCACTTGCAGTGCAAGTGAGGAGAGCGTAGGCTAAGTGTGTTGGCGTCAACGCATTGTGAGGGAACGAGCTTATTATTCAAATGAAAATTTTAATAAGCAAAGGTTTAATTATTGTCACAATTAAAGCTTAGATGAAGACACGATGTTTCGTAACTCAAAAATCATACTGGATCTGACAATCCAATCATAAAATTATACCCTACGGGAAGTAAGAAAGGCTCTAAGTGGAACGAAAATATTCGATAACGTCTGTGACTCGAGGCAATCGTCATTTGTAACAACATAAAAAATTCAAACTTTGGTACAACATAGCGTGTGTACCAACGCTTGTATGTAATCAGTAAAACACTATATTTGTCTATCAATTTAGCTGAGTTAGCACCAACACGCTACAAGTTAAAATAATCGCTCGAATGAGCAGAGGAAATTGAACCTTGTCTCCTAAACTATACAACACTGACTTGGGTATTGCGAACGAAAAGAAACCATTTCTTTGGCTGACTTCCTGCAGCAGGCTGGTATCATCTCGCACATGGGCTGGTGGATGCAGTCGGGGATGGCGTCGTAAGGTATGCAGCTGTCACAGACGCGCGCCAGACACGTCGGGATCATGATACAAGGCGGCTCATGCCGGCACACCATCTTAGTCTTCGGCCGCACCTGAGTAGCCACTTCTTCCTTTGCTGTCAACACTATGTAGTTCCTCGTACAAACAGGTACTTCAGCACATTTAGGCTTATGTGGACATTCACAAGATGAGATATTCTGGTACCGATTCTTCAGTTCCATTAAACACAAAGGAACATTTTCACACATGGGTACATGCACACAGGAATTCTGTAGCTTCGGATCAATTCTCGTTTTACAGCAAGTCCTTACGACTTCACAAGGAGGGTTATGTGGGCAGATACTTTGAACAATTTTCTCTTGTTTTGTTCGTTTAGTCTTGATAAGCTTCATCTCAATGACTTTTCGTAGATGTTCATTGCTGTCGTCAGAAGTGAACGGTTGTTTTGTTATTGCAGTTGGTGATGTTCTATACTGACAGCTTACAGGAGTAGCCATCTCCTGCCTTCTTATTTCATTAGGTGATAACCAGTACTTATAATTCTCAATATCTGTTGCCTGGTGTTTCTGTATGTCAGTGTGCGACTCGTCATCAGTTGTCTGCTGTTTGCGCGCTTCATGTGGTGAAGAGTGATAATGAATACCATAGTTTGTAGACATTAAGTGTTTCAATATTTGAGGAACTTGATACTGACAACTTTCATTCTTTTTATTGTTGAATTGTGACTTAAGTTCCATCTCCGTTGTTAAGCACTGACAGCATGCATCAATATTCGGGCATAGTCGCTTCTCAGGTGCATCGTTGATCTGGCATTTATGGTTCTCATGTGATGGATGACACTCTGACTGCTGCTTTTTCGACCGTTTTGTTGGCGCATCTTCGTAACCAAACTTGTTTTCATTTGAAACGGTAGTTACTGAAAACAAGTCTGTAGCCTGACACTGTTCTTCTACAGGAGCTGGTGGTATGTTAAGGCACCCGTTTATCAAAATACAAGGTGGGTTATGAATGCAGAGTATTTCACCTTTGTACTTATTAGCTAAACATTCGCCGACTTCGTCATGATCGAGTTGACATGGTCGGGTTTTTTCACGGTGACAGGGCCGATTAACTCGTCTTTCGTCTTTCGTTGGAGGAGCGGGGCACTGACAATCAACTTTGTTTTTCTTTTTTTTTATTTTCTCGCAAGAATTTTCAGGTTCCGTTTGTTTCGTTCGGCCTGGTGAGCTGTCAGGTGGCTTTGGGGGAAAGTCACAATTAGGGCAACAGCAATTCTCGGATGAATTTGCTTGGTCACCACTACAAGTGCAAGACCTGAATGGTAGTGTGTTCGTGGTTGTCTCGGTTTTCTTAATTTGGGGTTGCATCTTCGTGTTAATCTTATTCACAATATACTCCCAAAAACCGGAGCAGGCGGTACCTAGCTCGATCCCGCTACCGTTTAAACTGGAACTCATTGGTACACAGCCTGCGTTCTTCTGCTGTTTTTGATCAGGAGGTGTGCTATTGCTGTACGGCGGTACTGGACTCATCTTTGCAGGATACTGCTGTTCTATATGCTTCAAAGCCCGCCCTTCATAGCGCTCAAAATATTCTTTCCCTAAGTCAGACTCGACGATATTGTATTTAGGTTTATTATGCTTGCCTTTTTTTTTCCTTTTAAAATACCTGTGAGTTTCGACTTCCTCGGAAGATGATGTCAAACTGCAGATGTTGTCAGAATTCCCGTTTCCAACCGTTTTGCAGGTCGTTAACGGTTCTCGAACAATTTTTGTGTGTTGAAATGGAGGCGACTTGGCATGAATGTTTCTTTCAACGGCATAAACAGGTTGGGCAGCGTAGTATTGCTGTCTTCTATTAAATTTCCTTATTTTGTGTTCACCGTTGACGCAAGTAGCCTGACAACCGTTATCTATGCTAACGTTTTCAGCTGGGTTTTCCTTTATAATTGACATTTGTTTAACATTATTACTGGGCCGTCCGAATATGTTAGATAGACAAGGAATTACTTTGTGCCGTATTACTGAACGTTTTGATTTTATTGTTTCAACTTGCTCTCCGCCGTCAAGTATTTTGTATTTTTTGTTTTTGTACGTTTTTTGTAGTTGTATGCCTATGGTTGATCCATTTGGACTGATAGTAGTGGTTACTGACCCCCAGGTTTCTTTAGAGCTATCTTCAGTGACTGGGTGCGTTTGACTGTTGCATGTCTGAAACATGGAATCGTGTTTGCGATTTGGGTAAAGTGTTTTCATTGGTGGCCTTCGTCGACACATTTGCTGTGTGAACAGTGAGGAGGCTGTTCCTTCGAAGTCCGAGCTGTCTGAATGAAACTCCGTCACGTCAGGATTATAGGTCTTGAGATAATCGTCCAGCATACTGCACATTGTTCTTTATTTTTATTCCTTGTCGAGGCATTGACATGTCGATTCACGACACGACATGAAAAATAATATTGTTACATTACATGTTTTTTTTTTTGAATTTTTTACATTTATTTAGTCAGTCAGTTTGTCAAACTGAAGTTTGATTGAGAACTTGACAGTTTTGTTTTTCTGTTTGTTTCTGTCAGGTAATATGACAATTCCAGCTAAGAAGTTTTTACAGAACCAATGAGTACCTATGCATTATTTACATATGCACACATGCCTCACTAATCCCTAATATTATAAATGCGAAAGTAAGTTTGTTTGTTACGCTTTCACACTATGACTGCTGAACGGATCGTCATGAAATTTGGCAAATATATAGCCTGGGATACGGATAAGGATATAGGCTACTTTTTTTTCTGGCGCACGCTGACGGAGCCGCGGGCAAAAGCTAGTATTATATATGCGAAAGTGAGTCTTCATGTTTATTTGTTGTCTTCACGGCAAACAAACATAGTACCAACATACATACAAAATACGCGCGAAAAACATAACCCTTCCTTGGCAGTCGGGTAAAAAAAGAAGCAAGATTTTTTTTTTATGTTTTGATAAATGAATCTTTTCTGCAACAAACACTCTTAAAATCAGCCTACAAAAGCAAACACAACTATCACATTCACAAAGTTCTCGTCAAAACAACGAACAGATTTTAATCACGTAACGTAACCGAAACATTCACCATGCAACGATCTCAAAGGGATTCCTCACATTGTTGTTTCTAGAAAAAAACCGGTATTTTTTGTGTGGCACAGCCCACAGGGGCTAAAACAAAGAACTCGATGTTGTATGGTATTAAATGGTATATTAACGAAGGTGATACGTCATAGTTCATAGTTACGTTGCACGAAAGAACTGAGTGAGCTTTAGTGCGAGGAGATAGTTTTGATACTTTTAGCTATGCGAGCTAGATAAGTTTAGGAATTCAAGTCGAAAATGTGTTTAAAGACCATAATATGAAAGCTGAACAATAATACGAGAAGCATATTACAGAAATCATAAATTTTGAGCGGATGTGCATTGAGCTGAATAACTTCACTTTGAAACAACATTGGTAATCAAAGAGTTCTTTATACTCACAAATCACAATCACTCTCTTACACAAAGGTTAGTCTTAAATTAAACCAATAATATACTATAGTAGGCGCCAGATAAATGGAAAATAACGGTTATTGACCTTTCCTTAATTTCTCTTCGTAGGTACCCCCGGACAGAAAATTATGAATTGTTTTTTATTACTAGAACAGTAAGGATCACGATAGATGTCGATTCAGGACAGCTTTATGTCATTATTTCTGTTTTCGAAATTATGTGTGTCAATAAATGTAGGTGGGTCCAATGACCGTTATTCTTCATTTATTTGGCGCATACTATAAATCATTTTATCACAAAAAAAAACCAACGTGGTTTATAGTTTCCTTATTATTTGGGAGCAAACTTTTATTTTAAGTTTGGTATCAGTATTATTATTTATGGTTGAGGTAAACCGTAATATTCAGTTAACGAACCACAAACTGACGAAAATAGAAAACAAAATAATTTCCTCTTGTTTCAGCAGTATAATGGCCGCATGTTATCGTGAGTATCGTTATGATAAACTAATCCCATTATTCCAAGAACTTTTCCATTATCATCATTTTTCTGCCCTTCTCCCATGGTACTTGGGGTCGGCGCAACAACTCTTTTATATAGTTACATGCGTTTTATCATTCCTCTTCACATGACCATACCAAGACAAGCGGTTCCCTTTCAACTTTTCCGTCACTGGCGCCACTTTTAAACTACCTCTAATGTACTCATTTCTCACTTGATCCATTCTCGTTACTCCACACATCTGTCTCAACATTCTCATCTCCGCTACAAGCTATCTTTCATCCATTTTTTTCACAGCCCAATATTCTGAACCTACAGTACGGCAGGTCTTATCGTCGGTCGCAAGTTGTTCCAGTAATCTGTCGTCATTTTATCCATCCTGAGTTGATCCGATGCGTCACGTCTCAGCCTATATCGCCACTAGCGACATGAGGTGCCTACCAAACTTTTCTATTAAAAAAATCACAATAAAATATCGTCGCTATAACATACCATTATCATAATCTTCCTGCCCTCATCCTAACTTATTTGAGTTTAGCGCAACACGGTTTTATTCTGTCAACCGTCACGCTATTACTGACTTCCTTTTCATATCACTTTGTACACAATCCGTCTCTGCAACATACCAAAAAGATAGAAATTACAGGTTAGAAAGACAGAAATCTTTCTTTGGAATCTTTTTTTTTAATATTTTACTGCAATCACGCCAGAACGACTGAATAGATCTAGACGAAATTTGGCAGAGATAGATTATAGTCTAGAATAGCAAGTAACTTAATTTTGTCCCGGAAGTATATTCGCTTTGGATAAAGTCTGACATTCACGAGAACGAAGCCAGTGGCAGAAGCTAATATTAAAATAAAATATTTATATATTCTGCCAAGACCTCAACAAACAATCAAGATTGCTCAGTCCCACTATAAAGTGACGTCACTCTATAAAATAAAAGGATCTGAATAAAGAATCAAGCTGGCTCGAATGCCGAGGCACGTAGGTACCCCGTAATGAATCGAAAGGGTTAGCCGGTATAATAGGGGTGCGCCGTACGCGGCAACGTAATCATAGGTGATCTAACGCGACGGCTGCTTCATTATTTAATAGGCGACTGCGACCGGTTGCTGGGATCAAATTTGAATAAAACTGTGGCGTTTGATGCGCGGTTGATGGGGATTTTTTTTGGTTGGCATGGAAGGGAATAGTTTTGTGTTTAATTAAGAATTTGAGTGTTTGCGATTATATGGGTATTGAAATAGTGAGACAGCAGTTTAAACTCCTGTTCCAGATCTAGATTAGAAGTTTCTGCTAGGTATTGTCTGGGAATAACACTAGTCGCATGTAGTGGTTTATTTCGTAAATGCAGGTACCTGTTTAGGCACATTGGACTTAAGGCAGCACCTTAGCACTTTAGATGATCAGTGTGGCATCAGTTCAATCCGCGATCTAGGCTAAAATATCTGATTAATTATGTCATACTAGGTGATACAAAATGTTTATACAATCTGATTGGCTCAAACTGATTTAATAGTTTTAACTAAGTAATGGCACAGTGATCGTCTACGGCTCTGCGGTCTTCATTAGAGTAGTAGTAGATTCTATTTTATTATTTGATTCTTAACAACGTAAGGCAACCGATAAACACTCTAGGTTAATCCCAAGTATAGATAGAATCCCCAAAATTCAAAGACATGTGTGTCATCCACAAACCAAGACCAGCCCGTGTAGATTAGGACTTATTCACTCTCACAAAAGAGGCCTTATGCCTCGCAATGGGCACACTATGCTTAGATTACCTACTTATGTCTAATTATTCTAGATTCTAACAACGCCTACGAATCCACTCACAGCAATTGTCGAACAACCGTCGCCGCTGTAAGTTATATGATGATACATTTTCCTTTTTCTTTTTTAAGTGACTAAATTAAAAATGGAACGTCTATTAAGTTTGGGCAGTGTGTGAGATGAAACAATTAATGGATCCCCACTTTGTAGGGAATAAGGATTGCTTTTATTTTCTATCATGGACTTCACGTATACCTTTCTAATGTAATACAATTTTTAATTTAATATTTTCCATGTTGTTCCAGGGTTTTTTGTTGGTAGGTATATAAAAGGCATAAAATCAATAGGTAATTGGTCCGGACCGGTGGACCGCACGTCTTTAGTGTAAATTTGATCTAAAGCTGACCTATCGTAGTACGGAGTTTCTATAGAACACGAAGCCAGCTTATAGTGGTTTTGTTACTTCTGACGTGCAGTTTATTATACCATGTCGATTGGTGATCCTAATATCTAATGACTACATTGCGAGGAAGGAAAATTAAATTTCAACGAGCAGTTTTATTTAAATAGGTACAGATCAGGATTATTCCTAACAATCGATTTTCACTGTGCCCGTATACTTATCTGTGGATAAGTGGGTATCTAAAAAGCTATGAAAATCTATGTTAACTCGTTTCTTTAACAAACGGAATTTATATAATATAATTTATCAAGAATTTTTCAAAGTAATTTGTTTGTTTCTACGAAAAAATATCATCGGCATCATAATTTGAGTCGTAAGACGTCCAATGCTGAACAAAGGCTAGTTGGGTTGATTCCCGCTGCTTTCAACAGTTGATCGGTCTACCTTGTGCACCCTTCGTATGCTTCGTCTTCCAGAACGCGGTCGAACGTAATGTAGTAGGTACTTACTAGCTTTTGCTTTCGGCTCCGCCCACGTGAATGTAGGTTATCGCGTAAAAAGAGAGGTTTCCGGGGACTAGGACTGCAATTGACTGGAACCGCGATCCCAGTTGCCGGATCCATTCATCCACACGATCATGATGATCTACTGTGTTTGGCTTGAACGATAGATTTTTAATTCATTTATGGGTGGTCTGCTCCCAGCCCCCGGAAGAAAAATATTAAAATTAAATGGATCCGGAAACTTCAAATAAGTAGCCTATGTCCTTCTCCATATCCCAGCCTATATATTTGCCAAAATTTCATGAGGATCCGTTAAGTCATTTTAGCGTAAAAGCGTAACAGACAGACAGACAGACAGACAGACAGAGTTACTTTCGCATTTACAATATTAGTAGGGAAGTAGGGATTAACTCCATGGATCTTTAAGAAAACCGAGACGTCAAGCAAGATTATTATTTTTTAATCAATTCTAAATAATCCCGGGGTGGGTGTCACATCACTATCTGTAACTAACCCTCCACAACGCACTACGAGTTACAAACGCGTAACACACGTGTGTTTTAAACCAAATATTATTATGAAAAAAAACTACGCCAGATTCATACAATACGTGTTTTTGTTTATACTCCCCCGCAAAGAAGTCCGTTGTTCTACAAAATAAATATTCTGACAGCCCTTGATTTCCTCTAAAAAATACTCCTCGATAACATTGCATTTTGAATTTTAGCTTCATAGTCATAAGGTTTATACGAGGTTTTGTTACTGTTGATATACACCGTGCTAAAATTTATAAAATTAGAGTAGGTACTGTTTTCAATCTTACTTGCTCCAAGTGGTATTTATAAATTATCTTATAAAGTGGTAGTTTTTTTAAATATTTTTGACAAAATAATTAATTGTGACGTCTTTTGTAAGTTTTAGCAAAAAAACTAAAGGTTTCATTCAATTTTTTCGATTAAAAACACGATAAATTTAACTTACAAATGTATTTTGAACCTAAAGATATTTTTTTTTCGTAAATTATGAAGCTATCATGTGTGCTGTGCCCGTATGTTTTCTGCATAAATGTTAATGTCCTTAATAAATTCTTTTTATGAGTCGCTCTGCGTTTAAAATGTTGTTGACATCATATCAGTTACTTACTTAAAGGCAGTACTTACCTAATAATATAGACTGGCATTATAATACATATATCAGGCTTCTAATATATTCATAGGCTATTAGCTAAGACACACCTCCAAATTGAAGTCTTAATAACCTATTTGACGCCAAATATAACCGTGATCAATCACCTACAAAAACCTAGCTTATCTTTGAAAACGATCTAAATGATAAAGAATATTTAAATGGTAATCTAATTTCTAAATTGAAATTTTATTGTAACGCGTTTCAAATTTCATTTTTAAAACCTAACGTTTCAAAACAAATATTTAAATTCGCTGACGTTTAAAAGTAGAGTTCGAAATTCAAGCGATGGAACGTCAATCGCGAATTTAATTTGATTGGTCGAATCCCCACGAGTACTGCCGAGGATCCCCGAAACGGGGGAAATCATGGAAAATAAAAATTTTATTGCATCATACGTGTGGCGTGCCATTTTTCGTTGAGCTATGGCACCCTAAGCTTTTTGTAGGGTTTGTATGAGAATTTTTGTGATTTAGGGTTGTAGGTAGTGTGGTTGGTAGCGTAGGGGATGTGTGGGGTAACCAATCGTGAGTCGATGTCCCGATTGATTGGCAAAGGGCGATTTGGCAAAGCTCCCCGGTGTGGGGGCGCGCGCTCATATTTTTCGCCACATGTGGGAGGTACCCGCGTTGTGTGTAGGTAAATATTTTTATTGCATTTTAACTTGTTACTGCTGTGCAAAAAATGTTTGCGTGACGCGGAAAATATGGTATGAGAAAAAAAAATCTGTTTGACTATTTCGGGAACTGAGAAATTAATATTCAAATATTATTTTTCTGCACTGACATACAGCAACCGAAATAAATCAGTTAAATAAGCTATGTGCTATACCTAGTATTTAAGCACAATTATAAAAAAAAAATACGAAAAAAAAGAAAAACGGACATGTAAAAAAATAATCGTATATAATTTCAATTATCATAATAATCCTATTCGGCTCTTAAGTATTAATTAGTCATTAAAATAAATTAATTGTAACACTTTAAATATAGAAACTATTATTGCTGTTTATTATTAGTATTATTTTAATAATATGACTAGCCGCCATATTTAGTGGATAGATTAACATAGATTAGTAACTAAGATGTTAAAAGATTTGTATGTTATGTAAGTAGGTACCTAATTGTATAAATTATACACAGTTACCTTTGTCAGTGCCGTGTTCAATGTGATTACCCTAATAAGTAATTTAAATTAAAAATAATAGGTAGTTTTTAACACTTTGGAATTATAGAAATACCTAACCTACGTATTCCATCTATGATACAATACTAAAATGATGTAAATTAATCCTTTCATTGTGCGTATAATTATGAAGTAAAATTCCTTGCTGGAGTCTGTGGTTCCTGATAACTAGGTACAGCCTGGGGCCTCTATAAATCAAGAGTGAATAGGTTACTTCTAGGCATGCGTGCACATCATCGCTTTCCTTCGGGTGAGATTTTGGTCCAACACAAGCGTTAATTATAATAAAAAGTCAAAAAAATCATCATCATCATCATCATATCAGCCGAAAGACGTCCACTGCTGGACATAGGCCTCCCCCAAGTGTCGCCACAACCACCGGTCCCGTGCGTCTCGCATCCATCGGTTACCCGCGACCCTTACCAGGTCATCGGTCCACCTTGTGAGAGGCCTTCCAACGCTGCGTCTTCCGGTACGCGGTCGCCACTCCAAAACTTTTCGGCCCCATCGACCATTTGTTCT
The DNA here is from genome assembly GCA_947386135.1 of Melanchra persicariae. NCBI lineage: Eukaryota > Metazoa > Arthropoda > Insecta > Lepidoptera > Noctuidae > Melanchra > Melanchra persicariae. The sequence goes on from OX376658.1 coordinate 3,943,631, forward strand.
GCGAGCAATGTGCCCTGCCCACTGCCACTTCAATTTGGCGATCCTTCGGGCTATGTCGGTAACCTTGGTTCTCTTGCGGATATCATCATTCCTGATTCGATCACGCAAGGAAACTCCGAGCATTGCCCTCTCCATTGCCCTTTGGGTGACTTTAAGCCTTCTGATGAGGCCCATTGTGAGCGACCACGTTTCGAGTCCATAGGTCATCACTAAAATAGCTTCTGTTGAATCTGAAAGATTGCTTAAAGCCATTGTTTTTTTTGTGTGAATGTAATCAACACAAAAAAATCGCTAAAAAAAACAGAATTTCACTCATCAACATAACATTCCAGTCACACAACACAAGTCCAACGCACAAAACAAAATTCTTAAAAAAATAATAAAAATCTTAACCCTTAAACAGCCAATCGATGGCAGTCGAATCGTAAAATATTAATTTAATGATTTTACGGCAATAAAAGAAGCCGGATACTAAGGGCCTTGACAAACACTCTGGCCGCTTACGTAAAGCTACCGTTATGCTATAAAACCTTATTTGACCATAAAAAAGTACTTAAACCTTTCTATAAAGTTTTTGCTAGTGATTTCTATAAACACCTTTTCTTTGGATTTATTAGTATTGGTTGGGTTTGAAGGAAGATTCTATAATAATTTTAATGAAGAAAGTTATTTTTGATTTAGAAATCATTGTTTAGTGAATTATTTCTTGACAATTATGAAGAAAGTTATAAAAATTAATCTAGCTTATACTTGATACTCTCAATAACTTGTCATATAATTCTCGTGTGACAAAAATGCAATGAAGAACAACAAATTTTAATATAAACCTGGAACCAATTTATAAAATACCCAAACACAAATGTCGATTAGATTTATTGTACCAACCGCTACCTGAATTTATCTGTACAAGAAAAGAATAATTTGCATAACCCTTATAAGTAACAAGTGGTTTGTAATACCTACATAGAAAGTCGCGAGACATTCCAAGAATAAATCGAATTTAAAATGTACGGTTTTGCATAAATATACGAGTAATCAATCGAGGTTCGATGTATTGTGTTACAGTTCTCACGTTGCAGGACCTGCGTACTTACTACCGTGGCATATGCTAATTGTGTGACAAGAAGAATATTCAAATTTCGATTTAATATTCACGTTTCGATTTTATATTCAGATTTTGATTTTATTTTTACCCGTCAGCGAGGTAAGGGTTGATAGTTTTGGCTGATGCTGGCTGATTTGAATTTCTTTTGTTAAGGTATGCTACTGGGAATCTTTTGAGATGAGGCGTTTTCTTGGGAAAGGTCAATAAAAGACCTTTTGTTTTGGTCAGACTTATTTCGTCGATCCTGCATCCTAATATAGTACTTTCATGTTCTTCTAAGGTTCTATGACGTCTGCTAATATTTATACTTTAATCATTATTTACTTTTATTTTGATATTTTTACTAAACATAAATTGGTACTATATAATTATGTTAAAATAGAAATGATTTTGTTTTACAAATTAAAAGAAAACAGGTATAGTTTTAAAAAAATAGGTACAGAGTCATTTGAGAAAACTGCAACAAATCTCACTGTTTTGGTATAAAGTAAATAATCCACAAAATATAAATAATAAAAACCTCTAATGTTCCACATTCAATCATAACTCCAGACCATAGCCTAGTCATTTTTGACATTATAAACCCACTCATACGTTTTGTTTCTCCTAAATTATTATTTATGGCCGTGTTAAAATGAATTCGTTGTCTTTATAACTAGAATAATAATTAATAAATCATACTAGGCATTTAAAAAGGTATTGACTAAGATATTGGATAAAAAAATATGGAATTCCAACTGTCTTAGTCATCGAGTTGCTGGATATAAAAATGTACCGTTCTAACTCGCGATAATTACCACCTATAATGTTGTGATTGAATAATATTTGGAATATTTTTAAGGCTTGTCATCTTGCTGCTTCATCATAGTGACTAGTTTATTATCTTACTTCTTGCTATTATTTATAAACGCTAAAATTTGTGAAGATGGGTGAATGTTTCACGTTAAAACTACGGAACCCTAATACCTCAGAATACCAGAAACGCTTAATAAAATTCGCAAAGAAATTGGGGGATGTACTTAATCCTCGAGGGCAGAGCTGCGGGTCCAGTCACCGCGGCACAAAGAGTCACCGCGGCCCTGGAACGCAAAGGGCATAAGGAAGAACACGGATGGGTTTTAGTCAGTAAGAGTAGTAATTTCTGGCTTTTTTTCCGTGCATGAAAGCTTTAATTTCGTACTTCAATATCCTTCGTATGATACAACATATAGGGAATGTCTTTGCAAAATTTCAGCTTTCTAGGGTCAAGGATTGATTCAGATTCTGGACTTATTTTTTATTTAAATGTGTACACAATGATTACTTATACACCCAAAACAAATTACGGCCTTAATTTGAGTCTAATTTGATATTCAATATGATAACTAATTGGGTTTTATTCAAAGCAAGTTGCGAATGTATAACACCCAATCACACGTAAAGAAAGAAAAAACTTTTTGAACGAGCCTCCCACCCAAAAGCAATGTTTTCCAATAACAATAAATTGTTTTTAAAAAAGAATGTTGGTTCGTATAAATAAATTAAATGTTCTAAACATGAGGTTTCTTCATCGGCTGTAAATCTTGTCAAGCTATCTATGAAGACAGGTAACGATGTAAGCGATTGATAGTCGCTTATGAAACTAGTAGGAAACGAAGAAGAAAATTCAATTGTTATTGATACTGTAAAACCTTAAAGCATCGCAATTTATTTACAGAAAAGACAGCATTTTAATCAGTTGTATCCAATCAAGTAAAGAGCAATTCCATTTAAATATCCTCGTATTAAAATGATTAAACATGTATGTACTTTCAAATTCATGATGCCCATCTCAATGCATCTAAAGCTCTCAGTGCCATCTTTTCGTAATGGTCCCATTCAAAAGTTACGTACTAAACAGACTATTTTTAATGGCTGCCATTCAGTTAAGTAACTGGAACTATTCACCAGTTAACAGTTTCTTTCCACCCGCTAACTAACTCGTTTACTGCGCGGCCGGTCCCAACGGCCAATAATTTTAATCTCAATGTTCACTAAATTTGAAAAAGTTGATGGCCAGTGAAACTGGCTAGAACCGGTCCGAACCGGTTATCCGGTATTGTAATAGCTTATACGTTTATACGGCCAAGTAATAGATGGTAATCAGGCCCGTCTTAGCGTTATTACAGGGATTTAATGAAGCCTGTTACAGATTTTCTAAAATGCTTGTTGTTGGTAAAGTAATTTTGTATTTACATAATTTTATGGGAGGAACATGTGTTGTAAAACACCGCTGTACATGTGTTTTGATCATTATTTGTTTGACACTTAGGTTTTGTTTATTAAAACTTAAAAATGTTGTTTCAAAAATATATTGTAGCTTGATAAAGTTTTCAACTAAACATCCAATCAGAGTCAAAGTCGTGTCTATTATGATTGGGTACATAATTGAACATAAAAGTCATTTAAGTTTTCAATATGTTTTGTCTAGTAATAAATCATACGAAGGTGTGTACAATAATTGTTTTTTTTTACAGTAATAAAATCAAAGATACCTTCAATTTGATGCAAATGTTTTAATACTTTTAATAAGATACTTGTATCATCGAACGACAAAGTAATTTATGACTGGATATAATAAATTGTGACTATATTTAACTAAATAACTAACAAAAAACACTGTTACATTGTATTACAACTGGTTACATTATTTTTAACACTTTATAAACCAGAAAAATAATCACGAAGCAATTACTCAAAAGGCCGTAGAAAATTTCATCCTATCGCAGATGTATTAAAATTAAACAATTACAACAATGCGCTTGCTAATATGCAAATTGGAATATATGCAATATAAAACACACTCCAAACATAATGACAAACCAATAAAAATCCCGGAAAAAAAGAGCAGATGTGCTTGAAACAATAAAACCGAAACAAAAAAGATCTGAAACGTTTTTTTTATTTTTTCATTACAATGACAATTATTTTTTATCTTTTTTTTAAGAAAAAAATCGTAACCCTACGCTGCTATTTTTTCTTAACGAACCTAGAGTATCTACAAAAAATCGTAGGGTCATATTAACAAACGCGTATGCAAATTAGACCCGGAGAATTCGTGCACGAAATATGGTATTAAAAACAACTGCATTGAAGGGTTAAAACTTAGGGGTCCCAATAGATGCGGTACGCGGATGAGTTTTTTTGCTCTTTTAAATAAAAAAATGTACTGGTTTTTAACAACGTAATAATAGTTCTTACATTGTATTGTTATTTGGGAATTAAAGCTCTTGGTGATACCATCATTTCAGTTTTAGGCTTTTCAGAACTTGTTGTAAATTTTTGTGACATTCAGTTTTCTGCGAATCAATAAGAGAAAAATTTAATCTCAACCTATCTGGCTGGAAGGCTTTATATTACACTACAGAAATCACTGAAAATTGACAGGGTCTATCATTTTTGTTCACCGAAAGCGCCGCCATTACCATGGGCCAAATAAGTTTGCTGCTAGTGCAGCAAACTTATTTGGCTTTGGTATTGGCACATTTGGCTTATTTGGCTTTTTGGCTTAGAAGACGTGCTGTATTACTTAGATATAGTTATCTAAGTAATACAGCACGTCTTCTCTCTTGTCAAACGTATCTATAATTTAATTTGTCAGTATCCTATTTCTTTGCATCAAATACAGAGTTTAGTCCATACTTATCCAAAGTCAGGACGATTCCGGCCTTTGCCACAGAGTGAGACAGATCAGCCTAATAGAAAAGTATATTCTCGTATACTGGGTATTTTTTTTTCCAGTGCGCAAACTTTAAGAACCACTTCTGCCCATGTAAATGAACAACTTTCCCCAAGAAAGCCATAGTCAATTTCTAAAAGAAAAATGGAGTCTCCCATACAAATAGTGGTCAGTTGATGACAATTTTGTATGGGAAGTTCAAATTTTTTTTAAGGAATTGACTATGTCTGCTGTGGGCGGCCCATTGCATGAGTGTGCCAAGATGACCGCTAACAGGAAAAAATGGCGGGAAATTGTGAAAAAGATCACCACTGCCCGTAACGCTACATGACGACCACGACCGCTCTGGCAAGAGCGTACCGACTGAGAAGAAGAAGAGGATGTCTTTCTTGGGGAAAGTTGTTCATTTACATGGGCAGAAGTGGTTTTCAAAGTTTGCGCATTGGAAAAAAAGTTATCCAGTATAATTTATATTTATTTTTTCAGCAAAGAACCAAATAAATTGGCAATAATTTCTGAACTCTGCGGTGATCCAAACAACTGCAAAAATTATTCACATACTCATATACAACACACACTGCCATTACAGGGTAAGCACCCGTCTAACATCAGTGCATAATAATGCACTCACCAGCCTGTGGGAAGGGGGACCTGAATGATCAAAGAGAAAGCTTATATCAGTGCCGATTTTCTAATACCGCTGGTGGTTCATCTGTGACTGTTGATAGAACCAGCGATGCTCGTGAACAATCACGATTGAAGTTCAATGAAATAGGTAATGATTTAGACCTTGATGAATCTGGATCCCTAGTAGACAAGGCTGTTAGACTGGAAGTTGTTACGCAGGATAATCTGGTTAAAATTTTAATTGGATTCTTATTTCGGATGATTAGATAATTTAGATATAACATGTATTAACGCATGTATTCAAACGTAGGAAACAATATAATCTTTTCTACTTGTGCACAAGAGAGTGGAGAAGATTACACAATAATTGCAAAGAAAAGGATTGACACTGAAGAAGAAGAAGACGAAAAATACAATACCGAATCTTTTCTTATTGGTGATGTTCATCAACATGGAAAAATATAAAATAATATATTGAAATCAGACTGTTACGTTCTTATAAGTCATACTTATAAGAACGTAATGACTTATAAGAACTTAACAGTCTGATTTCAATTGTTCCTAAAATTTGATTGAAGATTGTGAAAGTAAAAGAATAGCTAATGAACGGATTTCTATAGTTATGTCTTTTATAACTGATGGCTTGACATTTCCGTATGATACAATTAAAACTGCGGAAAGATTCTAGTTACTTACGTGACTGCGTCAACCAGTGACGAATCCTCAAGTATTTCATCATGCCAAGTGAATCATTCTTCAACGTAATACTATATAACTTACTTCTAATAACAGTCAACGGTACTTCACTGAATGCGGTATAAGGAAAATGCCTTATCCTAGATTTCTAATGGGTTTGGCTGAAATGTTTGATGCTGAATCACGGTATGACACGGATATGGACAAAGTGATAGAAGAAAGTCTGTTGAAGGAGCTCGTGGCTAAATTATAACAGCCGCACGGACCAATCTTCAAGGTTAAGCAACGCTTGCCGAGATTGATCTGTAGATGGGTGACCATATTAACATAACGAGACTCCTCCGTGCCTCGGAAAGCACGTTAAATCGTTGGTCCCGGCTATCGTTTGTAGATCTTTGGCAGTTGTTACGGATTGTCAGAAGCCAGAAAATCTGACACCAGTCTTGCCAAGAAGTACCGTGTTATCCAGTTATTGGGTTGTGGAGGTCTGGTAGGCAGCCGCTCCACGTAAAATACTGGTATTCACCTGAATCCTTCATGTTTGACTGGGAGCCGACCCCAATTTGGTTGGGAAAAGGCTAGACAGATGATGATAGAAGAAAGTCTGTTATTCAATTGGTTAATACAATGAATAACAACCCTGAGTAATTACCTGCCCTAGCGTTGGTATCGTGGTTGCAAGCGTCATTGTCAAGCGCGTTGGTCGGTCTAAAAATGTTATTGGGTTTTGGTTTAGTATCCCGAAGTTTCGAAGTTTGTGGTGTGATGCCCCGTGCCTCAGAAAAGCACATAAAAAAGGCGTTGATACTGTATTGGCCCGGTGGATCAGCAGCTAATGTAGTTGAATTTATTGCAGGATCACAGAAACAATCAGACAACCAAAGTGGTAAGAAAGCTAAAGCTACATGCATCTGCTACTCTTTTTTTTGGATGAGAAATCATCGAATGGCATTTTTTTTATGGATGGGAAATCATCAAATGACCCCTTCCGCTCTAGGTAGAGCGGCAGGGTGCGTCAGACTTTTACTGACTAAAACCCATCCATGCTCCTCCTAGTGCCTTTTACGTTCCAGGGCCGCGGTAACTCTTTCGAACAAAATCCGCAACCCTGGCAGGCCCTAACTTACTTTGATCGGACGGCGAGCCACCCAACACTCGCCGTCCGCAGACCCGCACCTACGGTGGCCGGGAATCGCCCGACGACTCCCGACGCCCGGTGCGTCTCCCTATGCCGCGGCGGCTGGGGCGTGAGGGTTGTCTCTCCCTCACGCGGCCCGCCTCCTCCTTCACTAGCATTACTGCTTCGCAGAAGGAGTTGACGGCTTCCCATGCCTCCTCGCTACGGACCATGGATTGAACCAGGCCCGGACGCGAGAGGTCGCCGCCGATCATCGAATAGCTGGGAAGTAAATCATAAATTCGCAGAAACAGGTCACTGCTTCCCATGCCCTCTCGCTCTGGACCATGGATTGGACTAGGGACCGAAGCGACGTCGCTGCCACCGATGGCTGCTACATGCATCTGCAATGCTAGCTCTCCACCACCCTCGGTTGATTTGTATAAAATGCTTAAGACTTTTGCACCTGTGGGTTGAAGGTAGTTTCATCTTGCTTAAGCAACATCTCATTGCAATTAACCATTCCAATTGGTGTAGAAAGTTTAAACTGTTATTTTACGATAGACTTTATATTCCAGCTGACTGATATTCATGATAGCTACCTGAAAGATGCACGGTAGGTAGTCTATTACTAAACGCTAAACCATGGTCATATTAAACCGTTCGGTTGTGTGGACGTTAAGCCACGAGGAAAAGCAATGTCTCATAAAATCGGTATGTGACACAGAGTGTGGAACAACCGCGACTAGAGAATCAATAAATCCGCCTACCCTTTTCCCAACTATGCTGGGGTCAGCTTCCAATCTAACCGACTGCAGCAGAATACCAGTATTTTACATGGAGCTACTGCCTATCTGACTTGTAAGAACTTGGGTCTTGGTTGGTTACTGGTAACCGAGTAACAACGAACCCCTTGATACATATCTTCAAATTACCAAATTACACCCGGGAGCAACATGCTTTGAGATGTATTGAGAAATTTTGGTACGTGGTCTCTGCTTATCATAGAATATAAAACGCTCCACTATGTAAAGTTTTGAAATTTTTAAAATTGCTTTTCTCCTGGTTTTCAGGAATGTACTGTGGCACTAGCGACCCTCACGCTAGCACCACTTACTAATATTATATTAAAAAATAAAACAGCATTTGTGAATTTACTGCGTTATTATAATGTTTAGCAGAGAGCAACATATCAATATAAAAACAATACACATTTTTTCCATTCATAATTTATGTACTATTTATTTTTCTGCTAGACGCTTCCAACGACGAACTGGTCTGCCAGTGACCTGCAGCCAAGAAATCACTGTACCTACTAACAAATTCAATCACCCCCCTAATACCTATTGTCAATTTCTATGATTAAACTCACTGACACACATGACTGACGTTTAGACAGTATCATCTATAGCCTGACGCCGAGTCGTTTCTATGGTCAGTGGTATGTGTATGTGCTATTCAATATTCTTATTTACTGTGCAGATACTGAAGCCGTGCCCACCAGGTGAAATTTTATCTTTATTACCTGGTAACATTCGAATGCTTATGCCTTCACTAGCCTTTCATGTCGTTATGGTGTAATTACGTTATTAAGATCTTCAATAAGATACGTACAATCGAAAAGCATTACCACCCTTTTAGGGCAGTTGGGTAATAAGAGGTGCAGTTACCGACATAAGTTTTGGAAGAGATGAATGGCAGAAGTATCAAACTTTCAAAAGGCCAATGAAAGGAGTCGCAATAAATGATAATTTTATTGAATAAATAGATGAATAGCTTTTATATGAACTCATGAAAAGCCGCTGAGTTGGAGTTGATGTAGAATTCGAAGCGTTTAAAATATAATTTAATAACTTACTCCATGGCGCACAAAAGATTCAAAGTTGTACAGGTTTTTAAAATGGCTGCCAAAGGTCTAAAGATACTTATGATACTTTGACAGGTATTTCTCCATTTAATAGATGAATTGCTTATATTCATAGAAAGATGGCCGAGTTTGTATGCTCTAAAATAAGTTAAATAACTTTTTATTACATAAGTATTGATAAGGTTAGAAGGTTGACACCAAAAGAAATACCGTTTTGAGGGTACCAAATATACGTTTATTTATTATCTTTTTTCTTATACAGGGTGTTCCAGAAAGGTGTGATCATATTTAAGGGTTTGTTACAGTTGGTGGCATTTACTTTAGTTCAATCACAGATTTGATGTCACCAACTACATCAGAGTTCCAATTCTACTAATTTTTAAGCAACGTTCGCATTAGTTGCAATCTGTCAAAAAAAGCCTTATTTTCCGTACATTTTTGACAGATTGCAACTGACATGCGAAAGATTAAAAAATATTTTCGAAATTCATCTTATGAAGAACAGTGAATTAATTAATTAAAATTATTTATTCATTTCTATCTACGCTTCATAAAATAACAAAACGATTAGGAAGTCTCAATCATCATTAAAATCAGACTAGTTTACTTTTCTTACTAAAATATAAGATCCATAAACTAAAATTTACAGACATTCTCTACTAATATTATCACCGGTTTCTCAATCAAGGATCTTTGAAACTTAATGTGCTACTTAAATATAACTTAAAACTTAATTTATAGTATTCTGGACCCACCCACGGTTATAATGGCGTCATTATTGCACCGAACGAAACATAAACGTCAAATTACTCAGAATTCGCATCAAATCTTAGAATCTATGGATTTGGACATAATTAACGAATGTTTAAGTCGCTAATTTCTAGAGTTAATTGTCATTTAGATTTATTTTATAGGTTCGTATTTGCTTGCTGTTTTAAGGTGGTCCTTTGATGTAGGTTGTTTTTTATGTATGTATACAGTCCTTGTACATATGCGTATTTAATAAAAAAATACATTTTCTACCACAAAGTGGTCAACCTTTGGGTTCAAAAATAAAAAAAAAATATATTCGAAAATAAATTTGTAAAGACAAGCTGGAGTAGTAAAATATTGTTCCTGTTTTTACCAATTTTTTGCAAAATGTTTTTAAATGATGCATTATGTTTGAAGTTATTATAGAAAATGGTTTCTCTTTGAACTTTTCTCACATAGATACCAAGTGATTGTGAACAATTTAGTTTAACTTTACCAAATCAAAAGCATGACGTAAAGTAAGTAAATTTTGTTCATAAATCTACAAACAGAAAGACAGCCTATCCCAGATTGGGATAGGTAGGTACATAGATATATAATGTAACATTTTAAATACAATCAGCTAGGTTCGTTTTATAGTTATCTAATGAATCTATTTTTTTCATACCTACATCAAAATCTATTTTGATGGACTATAATGTGCTCTTAATAAATAAACTAACGGAATCAAAGAACTAGTTGAATATAGGTAAGTAAGTATTTATAGTTTTGAAATCAACAAATTATTTTAGTTTATAACCTCCGGTTTTCAGAAATAAATTATTGCTGTCGCGTCAAGAATTATGTGACAAGCTTGGTCATTGAAAATGTATTTAACTAATGACAAAAGAGTTTGACAGTTGTCACCTTTTTGCAATCAAACGCTCTCGAAAACAAGGCCTTACTCACGAATTCTAAAGAAAGCATTTGTTTCTCAAACTTTGCTTTAGTTTGAAAACCTGTAAAAAGTCCTTAAAGTAGTGCTTAACTCGTTTTGCACGACAAATACACAATTAAGGAACCGGCTCTTAGTGTCGGCTATGTCTGTAAAAACAGCGATAGTTTTTTTATTTCCATTTTACCTACCTCAAAGTCTTATTACGTTTTTCAAAACGTCTAGACAATAATCGTACTACATCTTTGTCCGACATCACTAGATCCAATTACACCCCTTTCGTCAAAGTTGGTTAAAAGAGCCCGCATTTAAAACGGTTCTAAAGCGCAGTGCACACTGCGAGTGCATTGTTTTAATTATTTTTTGAGTTACTAAGAACAATAGACTGATTGTTCGGGCGCCCCGTGTAGTATTATAAAAAGGAGTCTTTTATGCAAATCAATTTTGTACTTATTATTATTTTATTTTTTTGTTTTATTCATGCGGGCGATGCACGTGTGGACTTGCCTTTCGAATTCGTGATGTGTTTTTAAATTAACGGCCTTTTTGTTCGTTTGTTCAAAATTCGTTTTTGTAATAAGAATTGTTGATGATTTTAGGAAGAAGGGCTTCTTGGTTGGTTTGCGTATAATTATTAGCCTTAGGCATGTTCGTAATGTTCGATGTGATTTGCAATCTGCATTAGGATGATTTAAGAATGACCTAAGTCTACCTGTTTTTATGTAAGTTTTTACTTGTAAAGAAATGTTTAGACAAACGATGTTCAATGACGTATGTTTGACACGGAATACATTCCACCATTATACGATAGCATGAAAATATTTAAAATATTAAGTACTTACATTAAAATTGTAGGTACATCATTTACATTATTAAACAAAGTTAATGTACAGATTTGACACACTCATATCTCAAAATATCTACTTTAAAAGCACAAATGACGCAAAAAAACATATTCATGGATTCACAAAGTGCAACTGGCCGTCGAAGTTGCTGTGTCATCAACCAACTTCGAAACTTAGTGTCTAAAAAAGTTCTGTAAAAAGAGGTATGTTAATTATTTCTGCTTAACAAGGCAAATGAAAGTGCCAGCATACCAAAAAACTACAAAAACAAATATCTAAATTGCAAAAAGCAACTGTTTCCGCCCGGGATCGAACCGGGGGCCTTGTGCGTGTGAAGCACACGTGATAACCGCTACACTACGGAAACTTGATATTAAGAGTCGAAATACCAATTCGGTTAACACAGCTTCGCTAAACACAGACGGTTACACATTATCACATAGTGATAAGAGAGTCGTAAATTACTTATAAGTGGGTTGTAAATATGAAATATATGATTATTTATCATATCTCAAACGCAATAGGGGGCATCGGGACTGTCATAAAGTGTTGGGCTATTTATAGACAGTTTGTGAAGTACCGAGAACCGTTAGATAAAATACTTATTGTTAGAACAGAAATGAGGACAGGCAATTTATAATTTACGGAGTTTCTATTGAACTAGTAACTTCTAATTAGGAGGGTAGATTTCTAGGAATCGGTCGTTTCTTTGTGATATTAGGTTCATATCTTTACTCGTAAAATATTGTATTTTTGATGTTTACCTATTGACAATGTTCTGTAACATTGATAAGCTTATTTTAGAATAGGTACTGCTATTTTTGTCATCAGAAAATTCCAACTAGACATTTTTTTAAGGCCTTCACAGATCGACGCGACATGACAATGTGACAACGATGGGACAACGCGTTTTCACATAAAGTCTTGTTCCACGTATTATAGGTAGGTATAGAAAAAAAACAATAAGATTTTAAAAGGTCGTCGCACCTGTCTGTCCCAGAATCGAACCCGGGTCCCTGAGTCCGACTACCGTACAAAAGCGACTCTTGCAACTGCAACCATTCCAACCGGTTTCATTTTCTTTCATAATAAAATTCTTGTTTCAATCGTAAAAGACGGCTTATTTGAAAATCTGACGAGTTCTTATCATTGATTTGATCATAAGAATATTAATTAATGAGTTTAATTATATTACCTTTAGAATGTGATCAAAACAATGTCAATCAACTCTTAAACTGGTTTCTTTTACGAAGTGATTGAAAATCAAGATTATTTTATTACTACGATAAAAGGGACAACGCTTTAATTGCGTCACATTCAAATTATCTTAAAGAGCGTTTACGCGGTACGGCTTTTCATACAAACTTTCAAATCATTATTCTTCAAAAACAATGAACCGATTTTAACGAAACTTGGTATGCATACGCTAGATATCCAGGTCTAAATAGTTATAATAATAATAATAATAATAATTTATTTGCAGACATTGTAGTCCATAGAAATAAACACAAAACACACACATAAAAATCACAAATAGGAACAAAAATAAAATCAAAATAAAATAAAATAAAATAAATGCACGTACAGCTATCTACGACCGACCTGTACGTGCAGACTCACCCATCGACCAAGCATCGGGCAGTCCCACCGGTCGCTCAATGCTCTCAACATGCCGTGGGAGCTGGTATCTGATCTGTGCCGGAGAGAAGCACATCGCTTTCGAACAATGGCATAAAAATCATCCACTCTCGCATCGGCAAACATACCCGAAGCGCTACAATACCGCCCGTATACCGTTATTAGAAAACATTTTTGAAAAAGAGTTCAGTGGGAAGGATATAGTGATTTTTCACTTTCTATAGAAAACTTAAAATCGCTCTCTCTCTCCCTCTGAACTCTTTTTCAAAAATGTTTTCTGATAACTATTTAGAACTGGATATCTAGCGTATGCATACCAAGTTACGTTAAAATCGGTTCATTCATTTTGAAGAATTAGGACTTGAAAGTTTGTATGAAATGACATACGGCGTACACCCTCTTAACTAGCTACCCGCGCAACTTCCTCTGCGTCACATTTTGTCAGTCAACACACAGTTAAGGTGTAAGTATATTTTTTTTCACGTCAAAAAAAATTAAAACAATACAGTGATTTGAAAACTCGTGTGACGTCATGTTTGAGTATACTTTTTACATACCCGTGACGTCACAAGCCCCCACTCCTGATCTTTGATGCGTTTTATATTCGTCTTTTTTATTGATTTTATAAAGTAAAAATTCGTTTCCAACGTTTTTCGATAGTCTAACTGACAGACTAAATAGAATCGTATACTTTTTAACCAGGAATCATCTCTATTGACTATCGCTTAACAGCTAAGACCACACAGCAACAAAGTATCATGTCTATAAAATTGATAAAATATTTTAAATGGACAAAATATGTAAGTATGTTCCACATAAAAGACTAGAGCACTAACGTTAGTTGATAATAAAAACGCCAAGAATATTTATTTATTATTTTATGACATTTCTGTCGACAAACTGTCATCAGAGAGGTGAAACGGTACCTCTCTGGTGCAGGGTGAAGAGGGCAATTGATATCCTACCTAACTAAATTAAAATTATAAAATACCCTCTTATTGTATTTTTCGGTGATTTATGTACCTACCTCTTTTCGTTGTAGACCATAAAACACTGGTTAGAGATAGGTTGGTCAAAGTCACAAACAATAGGATACCTACTATCTACTTAGGGAACTTGTTATAGCCATTAACTCTAAAAACAATAACAACAATAATATTTTCTTAAAATATATTCATTACCTTCATGCTGCCGATGCTCTAAACTATAATTTCAGTCACTTAATAGAATCAAAGATATTCCTACAGAGTCAAATCAAATCAGGTAGCAAAACATAGAATCTAATGACGGTAAATAAAAAAAAAACGTGTGGCACTCGGAGACTGCCGCGGTAAAGCTATCGCATAGCATTTTTTATCAACTTATGTAATTATAATTATTTATTTATTTTATTTATGCAGTATTTTTTTCCTACTTCATAAAGTCATTAAAAGTTCTGAAATTCATCGATAGATGGCAAAACTAAAAACAAAAAAGTATCACCGCTGTGCCGGTCGGAGTGGGGGGTGTTAGGTTATTTTCGTTACGGAATTTCTGGATTCGGTCTCCACGCTCAAGGCCCGCAATAGAAGCTATGCAATAGCTTAAAAACTTTCGCAATAAAATATCGACCCATCTCTGAAAAGTTTTGCTTACAAATTTTTGACCCGGTAAACTTCACCCATCTCTATTACAGGCAAATTACAAAGGTAATCGAATGTCAATCAAAGCGTTTATTCCGCACAATGATTGACGTATCCCACGTTCAGTCGTTCAACTGTCCATGATTGACACGGTGGGCAGTACTGCCGTACACCGGGGCGTTTGAAAAAAGAATCGTTCAATTGAATGAGTGACTGACTGCAGAGTGTAGTGTGGTTTGAGTGTGGCTGTCATATTTTTCAGAAATTTTAAATTCTTGAGGGTGAAAATTTTTCGCCGATTTGTTGATTTTAAAGATATGTTTTTTTGAGGGCTGGATAAGAAATGTGTCAGTTACAAGTAGGTACAACAGGCATTTTCTCGATATATGGCGTATTCACTAAAACAAAATGGTTAAGAAATTAATCATTTATCATTGTCGTTTTCGAGCAAAAACAGTAGGTAGGTACTTACTTAAACATAATAAAGCAGTATTTTTTTTTAAACCAGCACCTATGTTTTATCAAAATACTGCTTATTTAGAGGGTTGATTTAGTCGTCTAAAACAAAGTGCTCACAAAAATTATTAAACTATAAAACAAAAATAACGTTACAAAAACGTCATCCTACCTTACTTCAATCCCGACAATCTCAAAGTCGACTTTATAACATTTGACGCTTTCTTCACTTTATCTGGCGCCTCAAACTATGTGCTGTGAATTTAAATTATTATTTACTACACAATCAGACGCTTTTTGATAGCACACGTAAAGGCGAAACGTGGGTAAATAAATATTATTTGGTGGGACGACAACTGGTCCACATACCTGACTCTAATCGTGATAGTCTAAAATGTCAACGATTTTATGGTTGTTGCGACACTTGGTGGTATGTACTGACGCTTCGTGAGACGTGGTTTGAATCTCTAAGTATATAACAATATGTACTGGACTTGTGTGAAGTATCTGGTAGATCTTAAGATCTTTGGACCACATTCTGGCGATGACTTGGCATGGAATCTGTGGTTTTGAAGCAGAAGAAAAGGTTAGACTAAACTATCAGAAATTGAATTTACCAAAGTTCTGTGGGCTTAGTGCGAGTTTTTTAACGTTCTCGATGGCGTTCAGGAGCGGTTGACGTGGGGACGTCTTTCAGCTGAAGTGATGATGAAGCCAATTGTATATTTTTTATTATGGTTTTCTTTACGTGTCTGTAGTTTGGTGTACAATAAAGTATATATAAATAAATAAATAATTTTCCCAAAAATTGTGAGAAAAAAGTACCTACCTATCTAAGGCTTTCTTGCATGCTGTGTTTATCGCATGATTTTGCGCACTTGGCACATAAATTCATAATGCTTGTACATTTTACTAAGATATGTTTAGAGTGTAACATTGTAGATATGGCCAATTAAAAAATACTACGTTTTTTATTTAACAATGTGCAATCATCAAATGACTCCTTCCACTCTGGGTGGAGCAGAAGTGGCAGAAGGGTGTGTCAAACTCTTACTGACTAAAACCCATCCGTATCCCTCCAAACGCCCTTTGCGTTCCAGAGCCACGGTGACTCTTTCGAACAAAACCCGCCACCCTGGCAGAAGTTAGGTACAAACGAGTGTGCGTAGCATGATTTGTACTTACATATCTACGACAGAGCCCAGCCCGATTTCTTTTTGATTAAAAAAAACAGACATCAATCCTTAAATAGACACCATTACCTCCTATATCCTAGAGCAAATCGATTGTTTATGCGTCTCGCATTTATTCGACATAAATTTGTTACACAACACTAGCCCATCGATTCGTCAATCGACCATAAAAAAATAACAAGAACTGGGTTTTGTAGGTACTCTTATTATGTTACAACCAGTCTGAAGAACAGCATGTGAGGAATAGGAATTACTTTTTAACATAGCTTTAACCAAGAGAACCAAGGTTACCGACACAGCCCGAAGGATCTCCAAATTGAAGTGGCAGTGAGCAGGGCACATTGCTCGCAGAACAGATGGTCGATGGGGCCGAAAAGTATTGGAGTGGCGACCGCGTACCGGAAGACACAGCGTTGGAAGGCCTCCCACAAGGTGGACCGATGACCTGGTGAGGGTCGCGGGTAACCGATGGATGCGAGACGTACAGGACCGATTGTTGTGGCGACACTTGGGGGAGGCCTATGTCCAGCAGTGGACGTCTTTCGGCTGATATGATGATGATGATGATGATGATAGCTTTAAAAAGTAACAATACTGTTTGTATCTTTTCACAGGTCCTACAATCAAGCCGCAGTGATGTCATTGTGGCAAATGGTATCAATTTTCATTTTCCAAGTTATGTCTATGACAGTACAAACACTAACCAATCTGCCTAGCCTTTTACCAACAATGTTGGGCTGCGAAAAATACGGATAAAAACCCTACCCCTGGCACCCAGTTGCCCAGGTGTCATCATCATCATGCATGCGGCGAACAATACATTAAAATAAAAAACTTAAACGTCTCAAGGCCGGCTTGACACAAATGGATCAACGCAGAGCCGTTTAGCCGCAAAAACTCTCAAAATTAAATATTAAATAGCCATTAAACATTTCCACAGGGAAACTATTAAATTGTTGTAGACATTTACGATCTACGATCAAAATGCGGGTGTTTCAGATCATCTCATGTTTTCTGATATTGTACGATTTTTAGTATCGTGTCGTATATTTGTAGTAATTTATTTGACATTCTGACTTGATTAGGAAGCTTTCTTTTTTTTAAAAATAAAACGTTGCCCCACACTAGGAATTACTCCTGTATCGTGGGTGCGTTTACAAACATACAAACTCACATACACAAACAGACCCGGAACAACTATCAGAATCTGTAGGCCATACACATATTTATTCCGTGCGGGAATCGAACCCGCAACACGCAGCGCAGCCGATCGCTCAACCACCGCGCCAACAGTGTCGTCAAAGCTTATTAAGGTTTGTTCGTTTTATTGAAGATTCCACATTTTTATCCGTAACTAGCTTGTACCCGCGACTTCGTACGCGCATATCTCGTTATTTCTCGTTCCCGTATAGCCTATCTCATGAATGTGGATCTACTGAACCGATTTTAAAAATTCTTTATGTATATTATACATAAAGAATTTTCAAAATCGGTTCAGTAGATCCAGAGATCCCCACAAACTCACAAACTTTACTTCTTTATAATTAGAATAGATTAATTTGTTGTTAGGCAAACTTTATGGTCCAGTGATACTGGTCTATTGTCAAAGTTTGGGTTCAAATAGAAGACAAATAGAGAATATCAGATAGATGTGTTGCTGAAGAGTTTGTTGCGCACCCTCTTCTTCCCAGCTAAAACACTAGGAAGTGGTGACGGGCGGGGCCCATTTTGGAGAACCGAAGTCATGTAATTTTTTTAATAAATCACTTTGTATTTTGAACATTTTTGAAGAGCGTTTATAAATGACCAGTGATGTTTCACGCAGGTTTTCATTTCTCATGTTGAGACGATATAATATCATAGCCCATACCGTATTAATAGGTAGGTATTTATCTAATACTTTCATTATTAAATTAACTACATTCAAGAGCAATTTACTACCAATGAAAAAAACTTAGTCTTTGCAGTATCACGAACGTCAATTTTATTGGAGAGCTTGGTTACATCATCTGTTTACGCTCAACGATATAGCATAATATATTGCAGAGTTTGAAAATAATATTTCAAAATAAATAAATCACTGAACTCATAAACTGTAATCTAAATTGGTTAATAGATGAAAAACTCGCTAAAAGATTCTAATAAACAAGTCATAAAAACTATCTAGTCAACATTGCCGCATAATTTACTATCCTCCAAAATTCTACTGAAGATCTTATAAACACGTATTTTCATCTCATTAAAACTCAATCATCCATTTAAGGTTGACCCTCCCTGCTTCATAGATCACAAACATTTTCTTCCTGTCAAAGGGTTTTTTGAATAAATTCAGGGGTCGAGAGAGTTTGGTGGTTAAAACGAATTTGGTGTCGCTTCTTATATTATTGTCCAACTTTAGAGCCGTGGTAAGTAATAAAAGATTTAAATAGAAAATAGATTTTAGGACCATTTTACGAGCGTGTTCGGCCCTTAAATACGCTGCAACGTATTTGGTTATGTTAAGTAGGTGAAAGTAAAGTGCTGGTGTAATAAAGTTTATTGTGTACTAAATGGCAGTGTGTGAATGTAACGCATACGTTTTACTGTGTGGTAATCTCGTTTAACAAGCACTTAAAGGCTTTCACGGATTTCAAAGATACTGGATTCTTGATTCTAGTTTACTGTTAAGTTATACAAACCAAAAAAGGAGTCTTCAAGATATCATGATAAGTAACAAAAAAATAAATTCCGGCAGAGTCACTTCGAAAAATAAATATTCCAAAAAGATAAAATCTCACGATTATCAGCCCAGTGCTTTTTGACATTTACACCAAAATGCACGCTAACTTATTAATGTACCGATGGCGTCAACGATAACAAGTGTAAGTAATTCAAAAGAAATTCCAAATTCGATTTGTAAATTGTAACCGACTTTCGAATTCGCATCATAAATCTTCGCTTACCTAAAACGGGACGATTTCCATTCGATTTTACTCAGCTGATGCATTCGATTATGGAATTCGGTATCGTAAATCGTGGATGTGCCTCGGGTATCGAGTACTCGGATAATTTTCGAAGCAATTCGCTTGACAGCTGCCGCAAGCGATAGCATTACTCTGTTGCATGTCTTTATTCAGCCTTATTTCGCAGTGTTGACTATGATACTCGAACGCGACTTTTTGCTGCGAAAGGATGCATTATTTGTAAGAGTTTATTGTGTTTTGTTCCTTTAATGTGCGTCGTTTAAATGCGGTTCGATGTGTTTATTTGTACATGTTCAAATATAGTCTTTGTGACCGTATTTTAAACATTGTTTGCACCTTTCCGCGGTGGACCAATAAGTATTGATAATTTAAGGTCTTTGTTTTAGTTACTGTTTACTTCATTCTGGTGGGTGACCGTTATTACTACCGTTTACGTTTAACGTTATATGTTTCAATGTGCTGTTACTTTTCTGTAAGTATTTGTTATCGACTTCAAATTTGAAGATAGAAGCAGTGACGGCCCTGTGGTTTTTTGTGTGTTCTTTATTTCATCACCACTGCTCTCAAAACGGTGAAGAAAAACATCGTGAAGAACCGGCGTAATATTAGAACCAAAGATATCTGTCATCCACCAACCCGCACTGGGAGATGGGTTAGGACCCACAGGGAAGAGAGAGGCTCACAATATAGAGGAGGTCTGTGTCGCTGCTGGCAGTGGACTAAAAAGGGGGGTCTAAAAAGTTAGTTGAGAAAATTTTCGAAAAAGATTTTAGAGGGAGAGACAGAGCGATTTTTAGTTTTCTATAGAAAGTGCAAAATCACTATCTTTCCTCCTTTTTTTATCTTTTTCCTTTTTTTCGAAAATGTTCTCAACTAACTTTTTAGACCTGGTTGGATGGCGTATGCATACTAAGTTTCAATAAAATCGGTTCATTCATTTCGAAAAAAAAGGACTTCAAAAAAATTTGTATGAAAGCCGTACCTACGGAGTAAACGCTCTTAATTGTAGTAGAAGATAATATCTTTAGCTCAAACCAGACATGACTCAATACTATACTATTATGACAGTTTCTGCTCTCATTTTCGACCTGAAAATCAATGTTCCCTATGACACCTTGATAACCGTAATGCGCGCACGATCGCGTCGTGTTCGGGTGCAATCGGACGCGCTCGTGACGGCTCGTGTCATTACGCGCCTGTTCGGTCAGCTTCGTGCGCACCCGTTTCGGCGTTACGATTGTACGCGTTGAGTAGGGTTAGCGAAAAAGGTAGTACTTTAGAAGTCGTTTTTGTTTTGGAAGGACTGCGGCTCGCAATGGAAGAGGATAGATGTGTGTGGAAAAGGGAGAGGGAATCCTTTGCCCAGCAGTGGGACGTAGCAGGCTAATTTAGAATATACGTAGAGATAACTTTATCGTGAGTCGCAAGTTTAATCTCTCATTAGAATTTCCTTTTCTGAATAAAAAAATAAAAAAAGGCGGACAAAGGACCAGGACCTTAGAATCTGCTGAATGTAGAAGGCTGAGTACTGGTCATTGTAGCTATACCAGATTCTGGCAGTGGACTTCTGTCATCGTTGATCCGAATGGCAATGGCTACGAACGCAGAGTTTCTCCCTAATCAGAAATGGACAGGATCCGGAGAACCAAAGTAACCGACATAGCTTAAGGCCAAAGCCAAAGGCATAGCCAAAGTTAAGGCAGTGGGCTGGGTACATTACTCACAGAATAGATGACAGATCCTGGAGTGGATGCCACGTACCGGAAGATGCAAGGTCACAGGGTGGAACGATGACCCTGGTTAGGTCCGCGATATTCAGCTCGATACACAGAATAAGTTCAGGACCCGTCGATGTGGTGGCACGTAGGGACGCCTGTGTTCCACCTGTGAGAACATTATAGCCTGATGATCCTTTATAACTAATTCGCCAAAACTTCTATTTCGCCAACCCTACCGCCACCATCACATTCACTGACCATAACTGTCAAAATCGTGCACACGATTATTAACATTGGTACACTCTTATAGAGGACATAATTGCTTGCATATTTATCGCTGTTACAGTAACATTACTTCGCGGGTGTTTCGCTTATGTTTGTCTGCAATCGTTTTGATAAATTGCCGTATATAATGATATGTAAGACATGAACGGCGTGACCTTTTGGTTTAGATTGGGCCTATTATCGGCCTCCTATAATTGACGGTAATTAATTGTGACATGCCCTTTTTCTGATATGTTTATTAGGGAGCTAAGTATAGGTTTATAGGTATACTGACATATTTTGCAAGGAATACCGACTGTTATAGATACCTAACCCAAGGAAATTATGCGCTTCGGGTATTATCTGAAAATATACGATATTCTAGAGATGGGATCTAATATAGAGCTGCTACAAACATGCAAGTACTTGCCTATTATGGATTGTCATATTTGCTAAATCTTATATTACCAACTAAATGCAATTAAAAAAATACTGTAGTGAGAATTAACCCGCGTGGTTTTCTTGCTTATTCAGCCAAATAAAGATAGCTGAAAAGCATATTTTTTTCTGGTTTACCTGTACATATTTCATATTTATTTCTGGGTTCAAGGAGGACCTATACAAAACTGAAAATTATGTCCTTATTTTTAAGAAGTAAGAAGCACTTACAGTTATGCACCACTACGTACTTATTTTCTCAACTTAGAAGATGAACCAAGGACCTCTCGCTAAGCAACTGCACTTTGTTTTTGCTGGATCTATGAGAGATTCTGTCATTTTATGTTTTAAGACGTAAAATACACGTGTCTCCATAAACTTAGAAAAATCGCATAATCAGCGTAGGTAGTGAGAAGACACATAAAAATAATATTACCTATATAAATATGATTTACTTACATGAAAATTTTTATGTCGTTTTTTAAATCATTCACCATTTTGAAAGGTTGGAGTGGACTATAAAATTAAATATTATTAGACTTTTAACATTTTATAGTTTTGGCTTCAAGTAGCTGGTCACTCAGATTTTATAGTATTCGAGTTGTTACTTTTGCTAATTTATAACGCAAATATATAAAACAGGATTAGTTTTAAGACTTATACATATGTATGCATATGATTTAAGTACCTATATACAACGTGTTACAGAATAAACGCAATACCTCTTAAGGGGTCATTGTACTCATCATTAGGAACAACTTTCACTATGGGACCAACACTGAAATCGCGAAAAAAAATTTACTGCCCCATACATTTTTGTGCACGCAACTCTACAAAATGTACTGAACACCTGTTTTTTTTTCGCGATTTCGGGGTTGGTAGGATTAGTTTTAAGACTTATACATATGTATGCATATGATTTAAGTACCTATATACAACGTGTTACAGAATAAACGCATACCTCTTAAGAGGTCATTGTACCCATCATTAAAAGATTCACAAGTGCCAAGAGACAACAAACATACACGGAGTATATTATATTTCCAGGGCTACAAATGTGAGCGTCTTAGTACTTAATATATTTTCCACAGCATCAAGTACTTAAATCAGGTACAATTTAATTATTATACAGCAATAATAATCCCGTTGCTTCATTAGTTCATTTGATAGAAATATCATACCATGGGTAAATAATTTCCCAGGTTAAGTTAACTGTAACCGATCTTAAACCTTATTTACTTGACTTGACTTTTACAGCATGCGTGGAAATATTAACATCTTTTGTTCGCCTTATATTACGCTAGTTCGCACTATATATCTCAGGTCATCAACTTGAAAACTCATAGTTCTTTATTATCTTTTACATGTATGTGGGATGTTAAATTCAGAACGCATCAAAATTATAAATGAGTGATGGATGTATGAACGCAGCGATGAGTGAACGAGAGAGTATGTGTGTGAAAGGGAAGGAGGACTGAGATTTTTACGACGAAAGAGGAAGACGTATTTTACGAAGTTAAGAAGTGTTTTAAGAAATAAAAGAACATTCATAGCAACGAAGCGTCTTTATTTGGGGCTACCACATACCCCACCCTACATGTATATTAAATATGTAGTTGTCCATGTAGCTGTACATCTTATTATAATATTTTATTAAATAGGTGTAGATAAACTGTTCTTATAAATGTAATTTTAAAGAGAGAGTGTCATTTTGATGTATTTGAAACGAATTAAATATATATATACAATTATGTACATATTTTATATTGGTTTAAGATCATTATCATATTGTTTGATAGATATTTGGCAGTCGTTGCGGATGTCAGAAGCCAGAAAATCTGACACCAGTCTTGCCACGAAGTACTGTGTTACGCAATCAATGCGTTATGGAGGTCTGGTAGGCAGCCGCTCCACGTAAAATACTAGTATTCAGCTGAATCCGATTTGACTAGGAGCCGACTCAAATATAGTTGGCGATAATAATTGAATACATAATGGTTCGATTTATCCAGCGTCAACTTCGCTGGCATTAAGCTGCTTCCTATTGGAACAGACTTAGATCATATTCATCACATAGAAGCTTATTCCCAGCCACGTCAAAGTCTGCCTCACATATCTAGGAAAAGGCTAGGCAGATGATGTCTCCAGCAAAGTTTATTTTTATTACCTGCTATTGATAGGTTCTCCTTTGATCACCACACTACCATGGTAAGCGATGATGTGGTCGACGATGAGGCACGCTTGCCCAGATATGACTTGTTCACTGATGCTGACTAAAAGTCTCTCAAGTTGTAGCTATGAGAAAACACAGACTCCGGCAGACCATTCCACTTCTTAGCTATACGCACAATGAAAGAATTCTAATCATAGACAAAGATAACGTCAGAGCAACTACTTCGCGTGCCCGTTTCGGAGCCCAGCTTACGTACAAAAATCGTAAGCTGCTACTTTCGCGCTCAGTCTGCTTCGGTGTACGCTAGTCGGACGTCAGTTACGTGTCAGTTAGGTGTCACACGCGGCGGTGTCTTTGAATCGATTTGATTTTCCTATCACTTAAAAGTGCTTGTGTGTGACGTCATAGTAGGTGGTCAAAAATCGCGATACTTGCGTTATCTTTGTCTATCTATATCCGTGATTCTCATAACATTTTGTGCATATGGGTGAGATGTCCACCATGTACCGGTGGCGCATCATCACACATCTTGAAGCCCAATGATGGAACGAGCCTGGAGGAATAAAATTATGCAATTCCAACGCACAGTTGCTATCCAAATGTAGTTAACTCTTATCACATAGATTGATCTACCAAAATCAAGTAATTTCGTCATACAATACAGTTGGTTTCCTTTCATAAGGTAATCTAATTTATATCGTGATGTACTTGAACACGATATACGGTGGACGCTAATGTGTAAACATTTGTGGATCGGTATGTTCGTCGCTGCGTGTAATGTTTTGTGGGTTACAGAGATGTAGGGGTGTGCTGGATGGGGTTGGAGCGTAGTTTGGAAGCGAACTTTAGCGTATTCGAATGGAATGAAAAAGGAGTTTTAAATAAAATCGTTCTCAAGAGGTCTATGAAGAAAGTTAGTAGCACATTCTTCATTCTAAGTAAGGACGTTATGAAGAAGAACGCATAGACATTATGCGTATCGTATATGCGTTGCGTTGCGCGTGTATGCCATTGTGCGTAGTCGTATAAGGAATTTTAATTGGTATCCAGAGAAGTAATTTCTTTTAAATTATTTAACTTCCTATAAGGCAACGTATAATGTAACAAACTGTAAGCTCCAATTCCATAGTAAATTAGGTACCTATGTTCTTGAAATGAAACGAAAGACAAAACTAAACAAACTTTCTAAACTTGGAAGGTTGTTGATAAAAATTTTGGCCGCTCCACGTAAAATACTAGTATTCAGCTTAATCCGGTTTGACTGGGAGCCGACCCCAATGTAGTTGGGAAAAGGCTAGACAGGGTGATGATGCTGATATGAGGACTGAAGAAAAATAAGCAAAAAAATAACAACCACATCTAGTAACTCTACAACATGGTTCTAGTAGAGGCAGCGACCCGCGATAGAGTCATTTCCTGATTTTGATGTCGCAATACAATGTCCCATGTCAGTATATCGAAAGTTTTGACATCTTTATTACGTATATAAAATTAATGTGTTCGCAGGTAATATTATTATTTTTTTATAACTTTTTTACTATGGCAATGTATGTGGGAACAACACTTTATCGTTGATACCATCTTGCCACTTTACATAAGTAGATGACATAATGCTCAGATGTAAACTAAATATGGTGTTTGATTTAATTAGGAATATTATTTTTTCTTTATATTATTACTTTTATGACTTAATTATATGCCATACTAGTGGTCGTCCAGTAGTCGAAATTAGACTTTATTTTTTATTGATTTAACGTAGTTTTCAAGCATTATTAATCATAGTTCTTCTACTTATAAAATTTAACTGCCAAATTTCATATTCCTCCGTTGAAGTAATTTTCGTAAAAAGGAGTACAAAGTTTTTGTTACACGTATTAATTATATATATAGATAGATAACTTCGCTGTTTTAAATAATATCATAAAAAAAAAAATTAGATTTTTTTTTTTTTTTATTTATTTATTACAGATAGATAACTTCACTGTTTTAAATTATATCACTGGTGATTAACCGATCTCATGTGATGTTCTCTTTCCGAATCTATTTCGTGAATTCTGAATATGCCTAAATCTAATGACGAAAACGAATAGGTACTTAGAGTCCGTCCAACGAAAGAAGTCCCGCGGAAATAAATGGAAATAACAAGATTTGTTAGAGGATAGCGTACAGTCGCATAGAAACTACCGCCGCGGTTGCGAGACTTCTTTCGTTGGACGGACTCTACTAAAAAAAAACCCTTTCGAACGAGAACTAACTAAGTAAAATTCATCTTGTTTACCGACTTTAAATTATGGAGGATTGTTTAACTGTGTGGTCTGTCTTTTTCCAGGGTATAGAAGGCACTGGCCCTAAAAACTGTGGATAAACCATAAATCCCTTTGGTGGTCTTCACAATCCAGTTGAAGATATGTTACCTAGATTGCGTGCCGCATATCAAACAGTTCAGTTACTGATATATTTATCTTACCAGTTTTTACACATGCCATAGTAATCTTATAAAGCAGTATTAATTACAGAATCTTGACTTAATTAATGTAATGATAATAGTATCTTGGTTGCTACTATGTGACTTCCTGTGGTTCTGTTATATTTATTATTGTTTTCAATTGTGGTACTTACCTTGATATTTTTAATCCACGGACTGTTTCATTACAGTCTTAAATAGGTTTACATTTATATAAATAATGTTTAAAAATAATTATATTTAAATGTCGGGGTTTTAATTAAAATTCTATAAATAGTGTATTAAACTTATATTAAAAAAAACATGGTGTTATTTTACACAAAGAAATGCTGTGTAGTAAATAATTACAATTCTAACCTTTTCCAATCTTCTTTATCTTCGTGTCGCTGGCATATATTTAAAATTAGAATCGCACAAAACATTACGTTGGTGGTTCGCAAAATAGAGCTACCTTGACGGATCAGCAGCAGGGTGTGGGTGTGAAGCCGAGTCACAAACTATGCGTCACCTCTTGTCCTGCCCTCTGTGCCTCAGAACGTGGACCCAAACCTAGAAAGGTTTATCTCATTTTCATTTTTATAACTAACACTTTTTAATTTTGTGATAATAGATATAGACCCATAAACAAACGAAACGAAACGTATTTTCTTTCTTTTCTTTCTTTCCATATTCCAAAACATAAACTCCTACTCAACTCGAACTCCCACTACATCGGAGCTTGTCATAAATTGAAGTTTTTGCATTTGTTTGCTCATCTCTCGAGTACGAAAACGTCAATTTACAAAAGCTTTCATTGACATTTTCGTGCTCATGTTGGAGTTGGAGTTTGAGTTGAGATAGAGTTTACGTTTTGGAATATGGGCATAGAGTGTATTACTGACACAAATGATTTTAATTTAGTGTCTAAAATTCTATTTTGAAAAACTGGTTACGATTTTTTATCTGTACCACTTGCATATACTACGCGCTAGCAACAGAGCAAACGAGGATGTGGCCGGTAGGAGCGATGCCTAATTTCGTCTAATTTCATCCTATAACAGTGACAAAGTTATTGTTGCAGCTGTCACGGTGATACCACACCACGTAAATTAAGTAAAATTGTGTAATATAGTGGTGATGAGTGAAATGTTAAAACTTAATGCGTATGAGAAAGGTGTTCCGATATGTTTTATTACCATTATGTTTATTGAAAATATATCTGCGTTTTTCGAAAAGCACGTTAAGCCGTTGGTTCTGGCTGTCATTTGTATATTTTTGGCAATCGTAACCAAAAGTCAGATTTCTGACTCCTGTCTTACCAAGAGGAACAGAGTTACCCGGTTACCGGGCTGTGAAGGTGAGTAAGGCATTCGATCCATGAAAAATGCTGGTACTTACCATTTAAAGAAAAAAGCTAGGCAGTTTTTCATTTTTAAAATATTTTATACTAGCTTCTACCAGCTGCGGCTTCGCCCGCGTGAATATCGGAAATAGCAAGGTTGCGTGATTTGTATTGTAAATTTTTTACTCAGGAAACACCCACCCTACACCTACCCTACACCTACCTTACACCTACCCTACACCTACCCTACACCTACCCTACCTACATAATTATACCAACCCAAAAATACTGTGACATGTTTCTGGTCTCCTGGTACTTGATGTTTCTGGTTTCCTGGTACTTGTGAATCTGAAGTACTAAGGCAGCAGCGGCTCTGAATTTCCACTTCCTCCTCAGTCTTCATTGATCCATGCCACTTACCGGGATAAAAAGTAGCATAATGTCTCATTCCAGGATATGAACTACATGTGTGCCAAATTTCATTCAAATCCCTTCAGCCGTTTTTGCCTGATTGAAACACAAACATACAAACATACAAACATACAAACATACAAACATACAAACATACAAACATACGAACATACAAACATACAAACATACAAACATACAAACATACAAACATACAAACATACAAACATACAAACATACAAACATACAAACATACAAACATACAAACATACACATTTATAATATTAGTAGGATTTTTGTCATCATCTTTCCTGCCTGTATCCCATGTTACTTGGGGTCGGCGCAACACGTTTTTCTCTTCCATTCTGTCCTATCAGTCGTCACACAATTACTAACTCACTTTACTTTCATATCGCTCCTCACACAATCCATCCATCTTTTCTTTGGCCTCCTTCTTCCTCTCCATCCATCCACATTTACATTCAAAACCCTTTTAGTTACATGTTTGATTAATCATCAGAAAATTACCAACACAAGACACATGTCTTTTTCAATTTCTGAATAAACTGAATGAACAAAAAAAAATAAACGTTTATTTGATGATGATTTTGGTCTGAGGTCTCTTGTCGGACTGAAATTGAGTGAAAATCTGCCTTTTCTTTTGTGGGTATAAGTAGGCCCGGAAAAAGCTTTCAAAGACTTTGAATGACTTTCTGTCTAACAATAAGCACTCGATACTCGTAGTCAGAAGCATGCATCTATGGAGAAAAAACTGTGTCATATTGATATCAGAAGTACCAGTTCTCGTAAGAAACTTTCATCAATTAACATAAGTGGCATTTACCAATAATACAGAAATCATACGTTAACTTCTGGCTTTGAAATCATAAGCATTTTGATTGGCTTCACGAACTTTCGTACCGAGAGTAATTCACAATAATTTACTAAACAATTAACTTATTATCTTCAGGTAAAACTGGTACCACCACTAAATTTGGTTTTGTTCCCCAAAAAAACAAACAGCACATATAAATTGGTCCAAAACAGAAGATAAGGTATTCTAATGTCGGAAATGTAACGCTTTAAGCCCGTGGGTCGTGGTGCGTGGCGTCATTGTATCGCCCTTTATTTGGAACCATTAGGGTCTGGTGGCTACATGGATCTAGGAAGTAAGGAAATGTTGTTAGATCTGAAGAAAAAAGATGATAATTTTCACACAAAAAAGTGCGAGCCATTATACCCACATGACACGGACATTTGTCTTTGTGAACTTGCGACTTGAACATTTTGTAAATTAATTACCCACAGTAACAAAATCCTACTCCTAATATCCTTCCATTATTTTATCACTTTTTTTGGATCAACCAATACCGTCCCGTTAAATGATAAATGATAAATGATATTTATTTTGTAAGTAGGTTAAACATAACACTTTTACACGTCAATATTTTTTGGTCATTTTAAGCTAGATGAGGCCGGTGTTTCCTAGCTGATTACCCTGAGAAGAAACACCGAAACAAACTCAGAGGTCACAGTCTCTTTTGAAGTCCATACAAATTGTACAGGTCAAATCATACGAGAACCATGTAGGTTAATGTCTGAGGTGGCCTTTTGAGGAAAGTGCCACACAGATTGTTGCTGGCTCCATAGCCTTCCACTCTTCCCAGTGCATTGCCTTCTCTAACCAATCCTTACTAATATTATAAACGCGAAAGTTTGTATGTATGGATGTTTGTTACTCTTTCACGCAAAAACTACTGATTGGATCTTGATGAAATTTGACACAGAGGTAGATTGTAGTCTGGGATAACACATACGATACTTTTTATCTCTGGAGTATGTTCCCTTGGGATTGTTTTCGATATTAGCTAGTGGCTAGTCCGTCATAAACGTCTATAAGTCTTCACCTTTTTTATGCCACCTCCAAATGAGTAAGTAAATTTTACTACTTCATTTTTCAACCTCTACGCTTATCCCTGTACTTTCCTATGTGCACACGCAGACCATTGTCCAAAGTTATTGGTCGAAGTGTTATTTACACCGAGATCTTATCAGATAACCGTGATACCATGAAACAGCCAGCTTAGTTAGCATCTAATTATAATATAGTTAACCTTTCGTTAACTATCGGGCGGTAATGGCTTTCATTAAAACGTACGGTTTAAAATTTTAACTTTAAACTTCCATTAGCATGAGGGATTAATTAGATGGTAACGGAATGGATAATTTAAGATTTTGATGAGAAATGAGATTTAGGTTGGGCAGTAATTTTTGAGTGAAAGGTATTCATAATTATGCTATGCTTTGTCTCCTTATGGTGGCTATTTACATCTTTAAGTTTATTATTAGTTAACATAAAACTCTTTTTTTATTTGTTACTAGGTTTTATGAAGTCAAATCAGAGGACTGATTGTAAAATCAAATAAAATAATTAAAATATAATTCTATGTCTCACAAACCAGGGTGCCAGATCAAAATAATTCAAAAAGTTTTGGTATGTGATATTTTGGCATGTCAGTCATAGACATTTTTTTTTGAAGTTACTAGCTTTTATTCAACTTACAAAGTATGTTGTTTTTAGGTCAAATATAAGTTTTAGTAACTATTCCTTCTTATTCCACAGAGTTGAAATTTTTCATGATGGTTCAAGTCTAACAACAAAGGTAATATATAATTATATTATATTTCTGTATGGTGTCGGAAGTTAAAGAATAGCACCATCCCATCACTTCCCGTGGGTGTCGTAAGAAGCGACTAAAGGACTCACCAGAGAATGGACAGCAGCATTCTCTGTAGGCATTGCAACAGCTACACTGCGATCGCCAACCCGCCTGCCAAGCGTGGCGATTATGGCAACCCCCCCATCAGGGGGAGGCCCATATCCAGCAGTGGACGTCTTTCAGCTGATGTGATGATGATGATGATGAGAATATAAAATAGCCGTTACGATATATTTATTTTCAAAACGGGAATTTTCTATTCATAATATCGTAATTGGAAACAATTATAACATTCTACAAGATTTTATATTCTGATGTCCCTCATACTCAACCAACACCCAAATATTCATAATCAGAACACGAATATCTGAAGTAGAGGTTCGCGATACACATAATAAACTAAAATATAACCGGTCTTGAGGTGAAAATGGTGTTAGCACTGAAGCCCTTAAAATAGGTGGACCATCACTTCTCATCTACCTTACAAGGCTGTTCAATGACATTCTTCACACCGGTAGCTTTCCAACAAATTTGTGCTATTCGAATATTATTCTACTCTACAAAAAAGGTGATAAGACCGACATCAATAGTTATAGTTAAATGAGCTTAATCTCTTATACCTTTAACAGAATTATTGAAAATCGTATAGCTAGCCAACTAGATCAAAAACAGCCCCTAGAACGAGCAGGCTTCCGTCGAAGACTTTCTACCACCGATCACTTGCACACCATCTATCAAATAGTCTAAAAATACCACAAATATAATCATGTGCCTAGCCTTTTCCTAAACAGATTGGGGTCGGCTCCCAGTCAAACCGTATTCAGCTGAATACTAGTATTTTACGTGGAGTGGCTGCCTACCAGACCTCCACAACCCATTAACTGGGTAACACGGTACTTCTTGGCAAGACTGGTGTCAGATTTTCTGGCTTCTGACAATCCGTGACGACTGCCAAAGATCTACAAATGACAGCCGGGACCAACAGCTTAACGTGCTTTCCGAGGCACGGAGGAGTCTCGGTTAGTTAATATGGTCACCCATCCACAGACCAACCTCGGCAAGCGTTGCTTAACCTTGAAGATTGGCCCGTGCGGCTGTTATAGTTAGAAATACCACAAATATAAGGCCCCACTATTGTCCTTTGTCGACTATTCTAAGGCTTTTGATAGCGTCGCACATACCACGATATTCGATGCGCTGACAAAAAACAGATCGTTGATGTGGCTCAGAAGGCTGCCGCATGCATCAAGCGATGGGCCCACAAAACACAAAATTTGTGCCCTGAAAACGGGGCTGCGGCAGATCACGAAGGAGATGTCGGGACGGCTTGTATGTCTTGCTTGGGAATTGGCAAGAAGAGGCTCACAACCGGGAACGATGGAAAGTATGGAGCGAGGTCTTTCCCCAGCAGTGGAACAGTTCGGGCTATATATAATAATATACAATAATAATAACAGAAGAATATAATTACGTTTGCAGTCGAGAGCCAGGTTAAAATAGGCTTAGAAATTAAATAGATATTTCATTGAAAGTCAGTCATCCAAAATTGACAGATGAAGTAGGCATTGCTTAGAAGGATTTACTTTTTAGGGTTACGACGCTCCATACGGTAAACGGAACCCGTATTGGATCACTCGTGAGACTGTTTGTTTGTTACAGCAAATTTTCTCCAAAATTACTGGACCGTTTCAATTGAAACTTGGTACATAAATATCATAATATGTAATGACCCAAACACGATATTACATAAATGTTGAATATGATGGGTCACTTTTGTTTAGTTTTGTTTTCCAACTGAGTCGTGTGTCATTTCGAATAAAAGCCCATCACAAAGATCTCAAACATATTTTTACAGAATTTGAAAATATACAACTGTCGTAAGTATATAAGTCAGCACCGAAACTACTGTGCTTAAAAAAAAATCAAATTCAGATTAATAGTTTTTTACGTATCTGTGGTTTAAAAGAAAAATGTTAAAAATACATGTTTCGATTTCCGTTGCGCGCGAGTTCGATTCGTACTTGGCCGGTTTTTCGTATTAGTTTGTTGAGTTAAATTTTAATGTATTTGCATATTAACAAACATGCAATTTTGAGAGAAACGGAAATGATTACCTACTTGTCATATTAGAAAGACAGGACAATTTTCTTAAAGAGATCATTCTATTTGCTTGTTTATTGTCTATTGTCGTGTTAAACACAAAATCGAAATTGTATATTAACAGTGAAACTAATTTCCTTTTGTCATTACTATGTCAATAATTTGGAGTTAATATTCTTTTCTTCATCTGCTTATGCTTTGTAGCTCAATTCCAGTATTAAAAAAAAATACGAGGATAAATCTACAAATGACTCTTCGAGCTCTAGATGAAGTGGAAGGGAGCGTCAGACTCTTACTGACTAAAACCCATCCTGTGTGTTCCTTCTAATGCCCTTTGCGTTCCAGGACTCTTTCGAACAAATTCCGCAACTCTGGCAGGGCCCAGTATTTTACATGAAACGACTATCTATGTGACATTCTAACCCAATTTACTGGGGTAACACATTTTCTTGGGTAACATTGGCTGTCAGATTTTCGCGCTTGTACTAACTGTGATGAATGTCAAAGATCTAAAAATTACTATACTTTTCGAAGCACGGAGTAGTCTAGGTATGAAATGTCGAAGAGCCACCCATCCACAGACCAACTTCACCAATCGTTGCTTTACCTTGAACATCGACCCTTGCAGCTACTACTTCTTTTTAACAACAAGCCTCTGTTAATTTCCGGGGTCAACTTAGAAAAAAAAATGAGAACATAAATCTATAAAATAAAAAAAAAATCTCTATTAATTATCATCTAGACAATAGAAAAGTATAAATCAAATACAACCGCCTTATCTGAGTCCATAATTTGCGAACTTAATGAACGATGGATACAAGTGATCCACTTATTGTGAGCACCGAGATTGATGCGTTTGCGCATAAAAACATGATAAGTGCAAGATTAGCTACGGGCGGGAAACTTCCCAACGGATAGGATTGTTGGGAAATACCTGATTAGTTAGATAAATCGGGAGTTTTTCTGTGGCAGACACGTGAGTTTCTAACAATTGTTATAACTAAAACAAATTCGCTAATTTTGCCTCTCATTTCATTGAACGTAAACGTTTCACATACTGCTGAATTAAGAGCATTTCAATCTTAATATGGAAAGCCCGAGCGAAAATGTAGGTAGCCTATCCTATTTGTGCTGTAAAACATCATGGGACCCTGTAGGGTTGGAACACGTCTGGTGACAGCCACAAGAGTTCGCTTAATGAGAGAAGCACAGGACGGACTGCGACGCTTGCAGGCTTAATTATGATGATTTTGACCCTATAGATACTGGGTCGACCACCTTGTCTGTAGCTTGGGTGAACCTCGGGTAATGCAGAAATAAAAAACACTGAAACTCACCATGGAGCCAGCTCCAAAATTCAAATGATAAATACTCAAACTAAAAATAACTCCACCCAATCTCCACATAAAAATGCATTCAAAAGAACAAGCAGCCGATAAAGAACTCGAATAATTAATCTCAAATTATGTAAACATAATTAGATGAACCAAACTAGAAAATGTAAATGAGTAGAAACATGTAACGGTTTTGTGTTACGAAATTGGTGTGGTCACCGTTGAGAGCGCAGTAGATAAAGTTATTGTAACAAGGTACGTTTGAGCAAGCAGGGAGGTGCTATTGACGGCGGATAGCGGATTTTCTATTGGTTGTGGAAGATAAAGAAAATATAGACGTCCACTGCTGGACATAGTCTTCTCCCAAATGGGAAAAGACAGAATGAAAATTAGCACATAATGTAACACGCACAGTACACAGAAAAATAAAAAAAATGGTATGCAAGGATGGAGAAACTGTTCAATACCTATTTACTAAAAAAAAAAATCAAATTCCTCAGCATTTTCAAATACACCCTGTATTTGCTGAGGAATATGCTACGCGACTTCTTCTTCCCAGCTAAAACACTAGGAAGTGGTGACGGGCGTTTTGTCTTTATTTCAGTTTTTGACGACAAAAAGTGATGATTTTTTATAGTGATTTAATGAAATACTGGTATTCAGCTGTACCTGGTTAGACTGGAAGCCGTGAATGGAAGGCTGTAAGAGGCGATGAAATTGAAAAGTTGGTACTGGTGTACTGTTTCACTGGCTTCATAGGTGAATGATAAGGTAAAGGACTCTGGGTTAGTTTGGATGGGGATGGCTGGGAACTGAATGTTGCTAATGAAACTTGGACAATGCGTATTACAAGTTTGTTAGTATCAGACAGCAATATTGTAAGTTGATTGGTCAGAGGTATACCTATCAGCTGATGAAGAATGAGTCTTGCGACTTTAATTGAAATTCCGGGAAATATGAAAAAATTAATACTCATCGAAGTCATGTATTTATGTTCGATGAGTATTAGCCACATCTATCGTAAGAGCTGTAATTTTTTTTTATGAATGTAAAATCATCAAATGACTCCTTCCACTGCGCCCAGAGCGGATGGAGTCTTTTGATTATTGGAGTGTGTTCTTACTGACCCATCCATGTTCCTCCGCATGCCCTTTGCGTTCCAGGGCCACGGTGAATATTTCGAACAAATTCCGCAACAGCTTATGTAGCTGCGGTTATAAACATAAAACACACAAGGAAAAAAGCTCTCTGATACGTTGAATGTAAAATAATTATACAATAAGTACACTGATGTACCACCTGTACAAAAATTTATAATCGGTGTTCCAGCTTTAGTATCGCTGTCCGCTTCCAATCAGACCACACAATCCATAATTAAATAAACGCACAGAAGCGATGATTTTTATCTTTTAACAACTACCCACATAAGTGCATAATCATTCTTTGTGTGATTTCGATCGTTGTACTTACGCACATATGTAATTATGAACAATTTGAGTTTTATTTCTTGAAACAGCCCTCTGGGTATATTTATCAGGAATTGTTTTTGATATTTTTTTAATAGCTACATCTTAATCAGCCTATTCCGTCCTCATAGCTGGCACACGGGTCTCTCTTAGGGTTTCTGAATATAATTTTAGCCCTGCCTGGCGGCTTCAATTCTTACTAAAGGATAGGTTACAAAGTACGAGCAATTGAGGTGACAGTAGACAGCTACTGTGCCCGTGTACTCGCATGACAGTAGCTTGATCCGCCGCGCTCGGTCACACCATGCAAACTACTGGCGTCGTCGCAGTAGACAGCTACTGCACCAGTGTACTCGCATACTTCGTCCGATGTATCATGTCTCGTGTAATATTGTCGCACCCGGCGTGAGCCCGAGCATACGAGCTACTGTCATTTCGCAAAATCGTGCGAGTTGACGACTGAGTGGCGTGCGAGCCAATGCTTGTGGCATGGTGGGGGAAGGCAAGTGGCGAGTAAAAACAAAAAATGTTGTAGTAACTCGGACGCGGACAACTGACCCACTCGCACATGACAGTAACTCGTATGATGCGGTCACACGGTGCAAGAAGCTGCACCTCAGTAACTGACCAGGTCAGCTCGCATGCCAGCTCGCACTGTATAACCTAGGCTTAAGGCCACCACATGCAAATCCCGGTATACGAGAGCAGGACAAGGCATACGAGAGGCATGATGTATGGCGAGAGGCCTCTCTGCGTTCTGCGTAGAGATCTGAAAGTATATAAAATATATTTTTAATAAATATCATTGGGGTGGAAAAACAGGATGTAGATTTTGGGGCACAGCTTGGGAGAAGCTTATTTCTAACAGTGGAGACTGAGTTGATAAATTAATAATTAATATACAAAATAAGCTTAAAGAAAAAAAAAAACAAATGAAGATCATTTTTCTTCGAAACAGCTCTAACTTCCGATAATCATGGATGCATAGCAATTAGCTACACTTCGGTGCATTATTTTCAACCGCACTTTACTTTATCCCAGAATTATTAGACCCACATTCACTGGTAGACAGTAATTGGTACAAACAGACTTCCATTACACATTTCTTAGAACAGACTTTCCGCTGATTTAGCGTTCTCGCGAAAATGACCGTGTTCGTCTACCACGCTTGTTTTTTTCCCGAGTAATATTATGAGTTACTGTCCAAAGCGGGTTCGATTCCCGGGAAGTGAAACGGTAACAAAATACCGGATGTGTCGTGGGCGGTCACTGTGCGCATTGTCATACAAAAAGCTTTTGCTTTTGTAGTGTGGTTATGATTTTTTTGGGTCTTCGGATACGGTGGTTTGGAAACAATTTTTGGTCCTTTAGTTATTGTGTGCTAGTACATTTTCTATGGGCGGCGTATATTTTCGGAATAGGTAATTCATGATTTTGAAGATCCAAGAAGCCATGTGAAGGTTCATCGAAACTCACAGTGTAGTTGTACGATGTTTTGGAATACTTTTGTTTTTTTTTTATAAAATCGGTGTGTCACACAGTTGGCACATGAGGCACAAGAAATTTTTACCTAGTCATTTGTGCTGTGTTTTGGCATAAAGCCAGTGGTCAACTTTCTCTGACGAAAGTAAGGTAAGTCTACTGATTAGCAAGGCTTGTACTTGCCTAATTTGTAGAAGAAACTCCTTTTCACGACACGGCGGGTATATGAAATCGGAAAGATATCATGCATTTCGATAGATCTTTGCATAAAACGACAAGATATATCTTATATTAAGTGATAAGTTCCATAATTTATTCTTAATATGAAATCAAAATTTTATGAAAGAAAAAAAAAAATCAATTTAAACTTTTACAGACACTTAAATGGTCAAGTTCGGCCAATCAAAAATACAAAGCGATTTTTTTGCAATTTTTGCGAGTTTTCTAAAAACTCGTATCCTATTCTCTTTTTCACAAAATCATAGTCGCACTAACCAGTTCCACACAAGCGCTATTGTCTTGGATAATGCTATTAACAAAATTATTGTTTACCACTGCCATAGCTGCTTACCCACTTATTACCGAGGTTTCGTCGCTGCCCCTTCCGGTACAATCTGTTATGCTGTTTTAATTAACTTTTTATTACTGTCAGTGTAATTTTTAGTGGGACACTTTTACATTATTGTTTCGTGGTTACTCATTCGGAAATTATTTTTCCGGTTTTATTGGGTTGGTCCGTTTTTGTGGCTCGATGTGTATCTGTGATCTTCATTTGTATTGTTTTGGTTATTTAGTTTCTGTAGCCTCACCAGTCGCGTTACCCAGTTACTGGGTTGTAGAGGTCAGATAGGCAGACTCTCTCAACATGTTTGGAAACAGGCTAGGCAGATTGAGTGGTTTTGTAAATTCTAATTTTTTTTGAGTGTCATTTGGACCCCGGAGTTTAAGTCTAAATCTGACATAATATTTTCACTATTTTGCGACAGGTGTTGTTCAATAAAGAAGAGAATGTTTGAAATTTAACCAGCACTGCCGCACATCGGTGTGCCGCGAGTTTTTCGCAATTTTTATGTTTATTATTACTATTACGTAAGATTTATTTTGGAATTTTCACATGTCAGTGCTCGAGCGGTCTTATAAAATTGTCGAATTAGATTAGAATTATCAGATTGTCACCTGTCACCAGTTGGTTTAATTAATGCCCTTGACCGCTAGGATCAAGTGAAACACAGGTGACTAATATAGAAAACATCTACTTATGTCTACCATTTTTAATTGCCAACTAGAAAAACCAGTTAAACGATAAATTCAAATATTGCTATGATGATATATCAATAAGTTATGTTGAACTACTATT
The DNA here is from genome assembly GCA_947386135.1 of Melanchra persicariae. Classification (NCBI taxonomy): domain Eukaryota; kingdom Metazoa; phylum Arthropoda; class Insecta; order Lepidoptera; family Noctuidae; genus Melanchra; species Melanchra persicariae. The sequence continues at coordinate 3,982,389 of OX376658.1, forward strand.
TCAAGAATTTTTATTTTAGTTAAGTGCCAATAGAAAGCCTATTAGTATATTCGCTATTTGCATATTATATACATATTTTTTATTTGCATTAAAAGCGTTGTTTAACCGGTTTTAATTCGACTATATAAAAGTAATTCTTTTGACGTCATTCGTTTTACCCATAGGTAATTTATTTTTCCTACACACGTAGGTACATATTTTCAGTTTTGTAACTTAAAACTTACTTTAACTTCACACATAAGTTAAGTCAATTCCGATCACAGATTTCGTCTTGGTCAAGTTCGTAACAACAAACATTTTCTGGTTCCAAACCTTTTGCCACGTGACTTTCACTTTAGTGTTGACTAGGTTAAGGTCTGTTATGTGTATGGTGGGTGTCAAAAATAAATTTGTAAGGTACATACGAGAGTTCAACAAACTTTAGAATGACGATTAAGAATTCTTCGCGCGTAGGCAGTGGCCGAAATGATAGGCCGTCCCTGGAGACTACAATAGTCTATAAATATTGAAAAAAAAAGATAATCTATTACAATCGTTTGATATTCTAACACCAGAGTTACTTTGTATGCTTTCCTCTCGACTCTTGTAGAATGACTACACGTTGTTTCGATTTAGGATTTTGAATGAGAAAATGAAATGGGATAATCGTCAAATATACCATCAATGTATTCAAAAATATACCTATCATCATCATCATCATCATCATATCAGCCGAAAGACGTCCACTGCTGGACATAGGCCTCCCCCAAGTGTCGCCACAACCACCGGTCCTGTGCGTCTCGCATCCATCGGCTACCCGCGACCCTCACCAGGTCATCGGTCCACCTTGTGGGAGGCCATCCAGTTCCAACACTGCGTCTTCCGGTACGCGGTCGCCACTCCAAAACTTTTCGGCCCCATCGACCATCTGTTCTGCGAGCAATGTGCCCTGCCCACTGCCACTTCAATTTGGCGATCCTTCGGGCTATGTCGGTAACCTTGGTTCTCTTACGGATATCATCATTCCTGATTCGATCACGCAAGGAAACTCCGAGCATTGCCCTCTCCATTGCCCTTTGGGTGACTTTAAGCCTTCTGATGAGGCCCATTGTGAGCGACCACGTTTCGAGTCCATAGGTCATCACTGGCAACACGCACTGGTCATAGACTTTCGTCTTGAGACACTGTGGTATGTGAGACGAGAAGATACCGCGCAACTTCCCGAACGCCGCCAAATATACCTATGTACTTTAAAAACTTACATTTAAAAGTGTTTACTCTATATTGTCTTTCATGCAAGATTGAAAGTCATTTCATGCAAGATCGAATGCCATTATTCTTGGAAGTTACCAGTGAATTAAAATGTAACCATTTGAAGGAACCTTACAAATGCTATCTAAGTAAGATAGCATTTTTTGTTGTTGAACTTCTAACTTAGAAATTAATCTTTCTAGTTTATTATTCCATTCGTCTCTTTTACCACTTTTTTTTTCCCTATTTGGAAGTGCATAATGTGCAAAAAAGAACACACTGGGACGAATGGAAGGCTGTGGGAGTGACCTCGGCCTAGCAGCGGTACAATAATTGGACTTTGATAAAAAGCAGCTTCTGCAGCTGCAGCTGCTGTTGGACATTATGCCTCTTCAATCGCACGCCATTTTACACTATCCAGGGCTACCAACCACATCATCTGCCTAGCCTTTTTCCAACAATATTGAGGTCGATTTCCAGTTAAACCGGATTTAACTGAATACCAGTATTTCCGACGAGCGGCTACCTACCAGACCTCCACAACCCATTAACTGGGTAACACAGTACTCCTGGGTGAGACTGGTGTCAGATTTTCTTGTTATCCGTAACGACTGCCAAATATCTACAAACGACAGCCGGTACCAACAGCTTAGCACGTTTCCGAGGCACGGAGGAGGCTCGGTATGTTAAGATGGTCACCCATCCACAAATCAACCTAGGCAAGCGTTGCTTAACCTTGAAGACCGGCCCATGCGGCTGTTCCAATTTAGCCACGAGCTCTAGCTCCCAGCTGCCAGCTGCAGCTCAAGCACCCACTCTGTATTAAAAGTCACTTTTCCTACCTTGACCTCCACTCAAGGACTAAACATCATTTTGTATCATCATCATTATTTCAGCCGAAAGACTGCAGGACATAAGCCTCCCTCAAGTGTCGCCACAACCAGTCCTGTGCGTCTCGCATCCATCAGCTACCCGCGACCCTCACCAGATCATCTACCCACTAGGTGGACCAACTATCCTTATTTTATTTGAATTCATGGTACTACTACTCCCCAGCTCAGTAAGGAGCGATGACGCGAAAATATGTATATGAAATACTAAATGATTTGAATATATGAAATAATTTCAATACCAAAGCTGCAATGATGTTCCCGACTCCTTTTGGCAGATAATTATTTGGGAAGATGCTCCTTAATGGCTGCTTAAAAGGGAGACAATGGGATAAGCTTATGTGAAGAACAATGTTGTAAGTGTTGATGATCTTAGGATTTTGAGCTTGCTACGTCATTGACTGTGATTTTCGGGGACCATTGTTTCGAATGATTGTTAAATAAAGCGTTAATATAATCGTTGTTTTAAATGTGATTGTTGTATTGTGACAAAATTTGATTGTGTGCTTTGATCGACAGTCAGTCTTTACATAATCACTTTTACACTCATCCATCACATCAATTGCCGTTTTTAACCAACTTCAAAAAAAAGGAGGTTCTCAGTTTGACCTGTATGTATGTGTATGTATGTTTGTCCGCTATTATCTTCCGTTTGGCTGAACCGAGTTTTGTTTGGTTCCATCAATGCAGTAACTGTGTTTGTCAAAGTTGCATTTCATTTTCATGCAACTTTCAAAAACATAACATAATATATTGTTCCTTAAAACACCTTAATCTATCTAATATTTTTATTCTAAACAAAACATTTCCTCATACATTAAGTGGAATCTACATTCGTGTTTTGATGTTTGTAATTCAGAATACAGCCGCGTCAAATAAATTGAAATGAGTCCACTCTTAATCACCAGCACTCGGCAGCCATTTTAATTTAACAACCATGACAACTGCTTCCCTCAATCTATATTACATAGATTAGATAAAATACCAAGCCTTCTTCAGTTTCCCGACAATATAGAATTCTAGTTCTATTTCAAATTGCGGTCTCCACTTCGTTAATCCAAGTTTACACCCTATATACGACCTTAATCGTTCACACAACTGATAACCACTATCAGTAGGTACTGTAGTAGACCCTACACTACTCCTCCCATGGACTTAACACCGCAAGATATTGTTCTATCTAAACGACTGACGTTATCTAAGAAAATATATCTGAATTATTTATAAATTCAATCTTAGATTACAACGGTTTTACTGTAAAGTTGGGATCGAACGGCTAACGGGATGCTGGGGTCACCTCTTGATAGCTCTGGTGCCTACGCGAACCGAACAGCGATGGCCACAATTTGACTTTTAGTACCAAAACAAATTGCCTTTCACACTATTTAGGGCTTTAATGACACAGAAATAAAAGTTTTTTTTCATTGTGTGATGTTGTTAACGATTTAGTTTTACGATTTTTTAATTTTTGCTGTCGCAAATTAGTCGTGTCTTAAACACCATAGCTATTATGCCTTGTTTTAAATGTTTAGGCCTTTTTGGGATACTAATTGATAATTTCTGCTGAATGTTGCCTGCTTTGGTACTGTTCATTAATTGCCGTAACATTCTAGTTGTATTGGTTGTTGAGAAATTTTAATTGGTTGTAACCCTGAAATGTGCCTATACTGGCTGTGCAAGAAAGAGCCAGGCATTACGTTCTTCACAATTTGTATAAATGAGTTAAGGAATTTCAACGTAATGGGTATTGAGAAAATATTAGGTTTGTGTAGAATAGGTTTCGTTCTAACGCTAGCCGACTATCTCTTTACCCATGTAACTAAAAAATCCAGAAAGTTAGTTTGAACTGCATTTCTCGTTTATGTCAAAATCAGCGGAGAAAAAACCCAATTGCATCACACACAATCGGCAATTAAGAAAATTTTCATTTTGACCGTTGAACAACATTCATTGCGATTTTCAAGTGGTTGAACTAACGAATGTTTGTAATGAATTAGGAATTCCTACAGTACAGTAACTGTGTGTTCAGTAAAATAATGTTTTCTTGTTCACTGAACGACTACACTCTGATGACATCTAGAATGTTATGTTCTAAAGATTATTAAATTTGTAGTTTTGTTTGTTCTTTATTTGATTAATTATGTAAGTACCTAGTTAAAGCGTGTTTATGTTTTTTTTTAAATTATTTTTATTATCTATTGGAGATATGTTCTGATCTCAGGAGGTATATATACACTTGACTATCGTAATAAGGCAACCTGTGTTGATAGTTTTAAGTTGATCAAATAATTAAAAAAATAAAACTGTGGGACTGTAAAAAACCCCAGTGTGTTTTTATGTCAGAATTTTATTTTCTTTCTCTTTAACTTCTCTTTTTTATTTCACTGTAATTATACTTGTAAAAATACCAATAAATCACGAAACAGCGCATCTCTCTACATTATCTATTCCATAAAAAGGGTCATATAAGAGAAAATAATAAAAAACGACACAAGATAGAAAACGTAAAGTTTCTAATTTATTGGCTATTTAGCATCAGTAAACATGAGCCCATAACTTGTAGATATCCGTCATAGAAAAGGTGTGATTTGCACCATTATAACTTGCTGGAACAGCCTTAGCGGCATTTTCTCAGCTTTTGATTATCACTTTCAGATACGATCTGATTGGTTTATCTGATAGATAAATGTCCGGTGCTGAACATAGGCTTTCAGTTGCGGCAGATAATAATTTACGGTAGCTTCTCATTTGCAATGTTGTCCCTGGTTGTGTCTCTGGAGGCTCTATATTAGACGAAGTGACTTTTTATCAGAGGTTAAATGACCCGGTGAACTTCAGTTTAATATGTAAAAAGATCAAGGATATACTTTCTGATTGGTCTCCTTAAAATTTCATCAAAATCGGTCCAATAGTTTAGTTTTTAAAAATATGTCAGTTACCGCGGCCCTGGAAAGCAAACGGCACAATGAGGAGCACGGACGGGTTTTAGTCAGTAAAAGTCAGACACTCCCTCCCGCTCCACCCAGAGTGGCAGGAGTCATTTGATGATTTCGCATCCATAATAAAAGGGTAGGTACTACTAAAAAGTGAAAAATAAAAAAAAACTCTTTAACAAAAAAGAAACTACAACCGACAAAGTACAAAATAACTTTGATTTCGGAAGTCTGTGTTAAATAATGAAGAAACAACTAAAAACACCGACTTCCGAAATTAAAGTTATTTTTAATTTGTAGTGTTTTTAACCGAATTCCAAAAAAGGAGGAGGTTCTCAATTCGATTGAATTATTATTATATTCCTTTGTATTTTTTTTTTGTTTGTTCAGCGATATTTTCGCCAATTGTCAACCGATTTTGATGATTCTTTTTTTGTTTGGAAGAGTATCTTCCCGGACTGGTCCCATTTCAATTTGGTGAAGATGTGATGAAGAACTTCGAAGAGAGGTGACGGAACGCTTCAATAAATGATAGCAAACCAGTGTCAAAAAACGAAGAAACAACAAAAACACCGTCTTCGGAAATAATAGTTATTTTATACTTTGTAGTGTTTTTTGTTTTGAAGTCGGTTGTATTTTTTTTGTAAAAAAGTTTTTTATTTTTATTCGAAGTCAGTTCAGTATTAACAACACTTGCAGAGGTCTTCTCGTTGACCATCCTAACTTACCGAGACTCCTCCCATATCTCGAAAGCATGCTAATTGCTAGTTTACACAGTGCGAGTTAACGTGCGAGTCAGCTTGCCGAGTAGCTGCAGTGCAGTAACTCGCATCGTATGGATGTATCTTACGAGTTACTGGCACGTGCGAGTTATATCTCTCGCATCCGAGTTATTTCTATATTTTTTGTAGTCAGTCGCCTGCCCGCCGATAGTCACTCGCACATGGCCGCAGCTAGGACATCACTCGCATCGTTCGGACGCGTTCGGCAGTAGCTCGCCAGTGTCAGCCAGGCAGGTGCGAGTGGAACCTGTATTTTGTATGTGCTGCGACTCGCAAGAGACTGGGCAGCTACTATCATCGTGAAGACATCTAAGGCGAGCCGAGCTACTGGCATACGAGTAGACAATCCGAGTTACTGTTTACTGTCAAGTCAGTAGCTCGTACTGTGTAAACTGTTGCCGTTGCATAAGCCGTTGGTCTTGGCATCATTTGTTGATCTTTGACAGTCTTAACGGTCAATCAGAAGCCAGGAAATCTGACACCCAGTACTGGATACCCAGTTACTGGGTTGTGGAGGTCATATGGGCAGATGCTCCATGTAAAATACTGGTATTCTGCTGCATCTAGTTAGACTGGAAGCCGATATAGTCGGAAAAAGACTAAGCAGACAGAACCTACCCTTATTCGTGATTTTTTTATTAAAAATGTATGGAGACCGTATCATGAACTGTGTAAACACAGAACAAAATTACAAAAATAGCTACAACTAACTCGTTGTTCTTCTAAACCTGATAGTGTGAGCGCCATTGTCAAAGCGGCTAGCCCACACGACACTCACATACTAAGCTGGGCAGCGTACAGTTTAAATGCGGCACCATTCAACGGTTTCAAATCGCCCTGTTTATGCCAACACGCTTGTTTGAGCTTTCTACGTGGACATACAGAGGGTTAGGATAGAGAGCTAGTTGGTGAGACCATGGTGATGAGCTCGTCAACATAAACTGAATACAAATACAAAACCTGTGAACAAAGATCTTTGATGATTTGGCTGCAAGAGAAATTGTTCTTCGCCAGTTTATCGGGAGTTGGCTCTTAAATGGTTTTTCCAAACTTAGCATGCAACAGCAACAGCAATAGCAACAGAGCATGCCAAGAGTAATATTGTAAGAGTAGTTGGAGTACTTTTTGCTGGCGATTTTTTTGTATACTTTATTTTAACTGACACTATTTATGACATTGTAATTGAGGCCTTCTTAGGTCATTAAAACAATCCTTGAAGAAATAATAACAACGATTTCTTAAAACGTAATTTCTAAACCCAGAAAGGCGTATTCGTATGAAAGCTTTAGAATTTTTTATTCACATTCTATTTTTAGAAATCTCGACTCCATTAATTATGATTTGAGATGATTTTTTTTAGACACTTAAACCAATCCAAAGTCACATACCAAAACTAACGTCACAAAATGTAAATCGAATAGCCAATTTATTTTTATGACAACTTTGCTGCCTAATTTGGGGTTCCGTGCGTCAACACTGTAGAATAACTTGCCGCTAACTGTTTTGTAAAATAAGTGGTTTTAACTAGTAATTCGTATGCTCACCAGGCCTAGCTGGTGATGTTAAAACTAATTTTATATCGCCTGCCTGCCCACTGGATTCTTCGACGCCGCTTCGAAAGTGACACGAATAATAATTCAATAATTGGCGGCTGGGTCGAGATTTTCGTCGCTAGAGATTTTAGTGTTGGTTGAATACAAATAAATTTGGGTTTGGGATGGGGTTTTATTGATGTTTTTGGCTCCTAAAGCAGTTATTGTGGTTTTTTTAGTAGGTAATCTTTGTCAGCAGCATGATGAACTTTATACAAATGTGGTGGTAGTATAAGCCAGTTCTGGTTCAGGATCAAATAATTTAATTATATTAGGTAGCGCATCAATCAAGATTTACTTATTCTAACAGGGGGCCTACCACAACCTCTTAAAACAATATTACTTTAATATTACTTTGCGTTCCGCTCTGTTGGATTTTCAACGCTCGGATCAGCGCCGAGAGTTGAAAATGCAACAACAGAAATTACAAAGTAATATTAAAATAATATTGTTTTAAGAGGTTGTGGTAGGCCTCCTGATCTACAAAGTGTAGCATCTTCTGTGTTCAAGCAGTACGTCTTGAGAACATACTGTAGCAAGCCATCATCGAAGATTCTTCTGTTAGAAGCGCTCAATAATAAGTAGCGCTAAATATCCAAACCAACATTATAAATGCGAAAATAACTGTCCGTCTGTCTGTCTGTTTGTAACGTCTTAATGGTATTACTACAGCAATCGATCAATCATCGATCGATGCCATCGATCGACATCGATCGACGTTGATCGATTGGCTGATTGACAGATACCGGGTGATAAACAATTGTTGCTGTCCGCCGATAGATAACATCGATCTTCTTTGATCAGCCAAAACTATCAAGCTTTGGCTGATCGAAGAAAGAAATAAAAACTAAAGATCGATGGCGTCTAATTAATTTTACCGTCAATCGATGGCATAGATGGACCATCAATCGATTGGTGTAGAAGAAACTATCGATCGACGTCGACTAATCCATTCTTCCATCGATCTATGGCATCAATCGACGAGCGATCGAATGGTGTGGTAATCCTCACGACTGAACGGATTTTCACGAACTTAGTACACGGATAGACCAATATTTCCTTGCAATAATAATCGACTATCACGCGGGTGAAGCCGTCGGCAGAACTTAATTAAATAATAAATTCATCTTTTCTATTACAAATTCACTGCCTGCCCAGCGCTATGGTATGCTCATTAGTGACCGCTTGGCTAGTTACTTCGCGCTCGTTTGTGCTACGCGACAGTCGAGTCGTGTGACAGCTTGGACATCTCGACATCTGACCTCCATGACCCTGGGTAGACAACGTTGTACAAAACTCGCTGACCATTCATCTTGTGTGGGTAGATAATCCTTCAGCTGCTATCTACGACTTGATAAGATATCCCATCTTAGTACTTTGTTACAAATTACGGGTCTGGTAGGTCATAGTTTTAAGATATCATGTTTGATTTTAATTTTGCTGAGTCTTATTTCTTTATTATCAAGGTCTATTCAGTACCTAAGTGTGTTGAAAATTTCTACTGCTGCTTCTAGATGGGGTAGGCCATTATAGTCTGAAGTTTAAAGATAATGCGGACGTTGGTTTCATAACAAAAGATATCCTGCTACAAGAATGTGGAAATGGCTGCAAGACAGAAGAAACTAATAAAGAATTTTGAAACAAGAAGTTGAGCTAACTCTAAATAAATTGCAAAATGGGCAGGAAAATGATGATGACGCTGCCGAAGATGATTTATCTTCCGTTTAAAAAACCGTATTAGACATTAAGGTTTTTTAACGAGAAGTTATACAAACAATTTCGAATGCTCCCAAAAACAAACCAGTTTACAAACTCCAGACTACTACCCCATATTTTCCCGCACTATACTGGTATCCCCAACTTGTTTAGCAACTAAAACTCACGTGCTAAAACTGCAACTACTCAACAATTGGAACGGGAAACATGTCCCGGGTCACAGGGACGGCCCGCTACCGACCAAGGTTGCAAAACTTGTTCAAGGTCAACCTCGTAGAGCATTTGTAGGGTGAGTATTGAATAGGTTTTTTGGAATATAAGGGTATTCTTTGTCTCTGATCTAGTTTTATTCATACATTTAATCGGGACTCTTTCCTACGGGACCCAGGGTAGGGGGAAACGAAAGAACGCTGAAGATGAAATTAACTATGGCCGTCTGACCATCTGTTTGTCTGAATGGATTTTGATGTATATCCATCCATGCATGCATGCATGCATCTGTTGCTCTAGATTCTACGATTCGAGTATCAGTCTGAACAATTAACGAAAACTGCAAACTGTACCCTAAGGATTGACATACGCTACCGAAAAATAAAAAAAATTAGACTTGTAATAATCGGTATCGCTGATAAAACGTCGCTTTGTCTAGGTGAAAGGAATCCAGCCCACTTTTTTTTTGCTTAACCATGGGAAATCATCAAATCCGCTCTGGGCGAAGCGGAAGGGAGTGACTGTCTCGTATTGACTAAAAACCCAACCGTGTTCCTCGCCTTTTATAATCCAGGGCCGCGGTGACTCTTTCCAACAAATTCTGCAACCCTGGCAGAATTCAGGGCCCCTGGTAACATGATATACCATCATGAATCCATTGTGAAAAAGAAATAGTGCTAATCGTTCTGTATAGCTCCTTCTGTCTTTTAAAACGGGAACATGACAGCATTGCCAAAGGAGGTCTGGATTATTGGTTTCAAGTCCTATGGTCCTGACTCTTTTGACGAAGTCCCTCACAATAATAGTGATATTCTCTTCAACGCAACTGTCATTCCCAAGCTCATTTAAATTGTCCCAGTATTTCAAAAAACAAACAATCTTAGTGCGTTACTGTCATTAAAATAATCATTATCTGCGCTTTCCTGTCCCAGAGTATTTCAACTAATTATTTCTAGACAGAGCCTTTCTTTGATAACTATATAGATATGTACCTTTCTAGATTAAGTGAGAAAGTAGTAATTAAAAGGTTGTAATAACACTTGTCCGGTTTAAAACTAACAAATTGGTGCTTAAGAAGCGGAAATATAAACCAACAAGCCAACTCGACAACCGTTGATTGATATAAAATAATTCATCTTTAATCACAATTTTCTAAATACAGCACTATCTAGTTTATTACTAAAATTAATCCAACTAAAGTAATTTGCATCATAAACCTAACTGTAAATAGAAGCCAATTTACTTTGATTGACACTCAAGAATTCTTGTTCTGTTTTAATGTGATGTCATAAATAGAATCATGTTTGTTTTAAAAAAACCAGTGATCGTTTTCCTCTATCCACTTACCTAATACTACGTCGTTTAGACTTTTTCCTTGAGACAAACTTCATTAATATTCAACTAATCACTTGAATTATTTAGGCTACCGGTATTTCAAACGTGGTCCAACCAATCAAAGCTAAATTAAAAATCATAGATCACATAGCAATTTGGACGAACATAGAAGATAAAAAAATAAATGAAATAGGTAGGTATGACAGAACTAGGCAAACATTTCATGTCTTTAGAATATTTCACAACCATAAGGAAACCATAAGAAGGAACACAAATACACTTATCTTGGACATGACGTGATGTCCGGATTAGTCGTTTACGCTCCTGAAGTACGAGCTCCAGAAAGTAATAGTTCAATTCAACTGCCATTTTCAAATAATAAGGCTGCGTTTCCACCAGAAATTTGCGAGGATGCGTAGCGAGAGATGTTTGTTAAGAACCAATACAATCGCTTAATTTACCAAGTCTCGCTCAGCGCAAGCGATTCTATTGGTTCTTAAGAAACACATCCCTCGCTAAGGCCAGTTTATTCTGGAATTTGTCAAAAATATATTTTTTACTCGATATAATTTTTGCGAACGACATCGGCCACAACTTTGGCTATCAAAAATCCAGGGTTTATTACGTGTAGCCAATTTCATCCAAATCTGTTGAGGGGTTGTAGCGTTTAGGATTGACACTAAATTTTACTATAAATATCAGTACTTACTTTATTTGGCATGACCTAGTTATTACAATATAGCAGACAATTTTTCTTTGTTACTCAAACATTTTAAACTTAAGCAATTTCCTGTAACCAACAATAACGCTACAATAGAAAATCCCAAGAGATTTGTGGCAGTTGCACTTACAGATACAATTACAATCAACAGTTTCAACGTTTATAGATTGACACGCAACGCAATTCTCACGAGGAACTCTGTTTGATTAGAAGAATACAATACAAGGTAATAATTGTTTTGTTGAAACTTGATAGCTCTTTGATTGTGCAATTGCTGTACTTTATCACATTTTTTTCAATGCTGGAAATAAATTAATTCTAGAGTGGCGCAAGGAAAAGCAGGGAAAAAAGAGTAGAGACGTAGACTAAAGCATGAATGGACTGTTTGAATGTAAAATGGCGAGGGAATAGACAGACAAAGAATGAATGAAAGAAGACAAGACAACCACCAAACCGCACGGCATGGGGTGGATCCTGTCAGGGTTGCGGAATTTATTCGAAAGAGTCACTGCGGCCCTGGAACGCAAAGAGCATGAGGAGGAACACATATGGGTTTTATTCAGTAAGAGTCTGACAGGGAGTGTCAGTGCACTGAGTGCACTCCACCTAGAGTGGAAGAAGTCATTTGATGATTTCCCATCCACAAAAAAATGGGTTGGATTACAGTTACAGCCCAGTCACAGAAAGAAGCTTGTGTACCAGCAGAGGAAACGTTGTAGGATGATTTACAAGTATGCTATATGCGACCATGGCTAAGCTAACAAGCTCAATAAGAATGCCAAATTCTCATAATCGTTTCAAAGAACTGAAGGGATGTTTGTAAACAGGAATGACTGTACTATAGACTGCATTATAGTCGAACAATCAAGTCATTCTTTCAGTCCTATTGCAATGTTTTTATGACCGTTCTTTCTGCCTAGTTGTAGCTTGGATTATTTTGTGTATCTCATGACAAAGCACCATAGACATTCTTCTATTTATTTATCATTATTGGCTTTGCGTCTTTATCATATTTTGATTAGATTCTCAGAAATCCGGCCTCGTTTGTCTAGTTGCAATCGATGAGCAGGAGATCCTGATTCGATTCCTGGGTTGAGAAGTGTTGTTGAGATTTTCCATCTGGATCTTCTCAGTAGCAGTTAGTACTCAGTAGCAGTCAGTTGATCAATTAATTGAAGTTAGGTTTTTTTTAACATGGGCTACATTTCGCCAATTATGTTAAATAATTGGCGAAATGTAGACGTACTTATTATAGCTCTGTTACGTAGTAGGTAGTTTTCAAGGAATACAGACGTCATGTCATATTTTGCGATTATCTAAGATAAACTAGCTGTCTTCTTTTCTTCTTTTTGTGTCGATTGACTCATTTTAAATTTTGTCCGACCAGTATTGAGCAACCTGTACAGCTTTATCATTGGCCTCGTTCAAATCTTGGATGGTGCATGTGGTTGTGCACGACGTGCAATTAAGAAGGTAATGATTGTACTGTGAAGGGGCTCACACTGGCACTGCGTTTGGGATGGGTGAAGAATGCCCCATTTGGCCAGATTATTTTTACAGCGGATAACCTGTTGGAGCTCGCGTCCAGGTGGTAGATATTCTGTCGGGGGAGGAGGAGGGGTGTTTGTGCCTCCACAGTGCACATGTCTCGTCTGCTGCACTTTCCTCAACGAGGTCGTACATGTCATAAAGCTTTTACCACTTACGCGACTTCGTTCGCGTGGATGTCTGAAAAAAATGGACATACAGGTAATAACAAAACAACTTTGCATAATCTGACCCCTCTCAGAATAAAGAAAGTAGGAAGAAAGTTATGCAGGGCACTGACTGTATCACCTCTTCCGTTTCAAATGCCAGCCGGCCCAGGTATCTCCTGTTACCATCATCATAAATTTTCTAAACTACCAGGTACCATTCAGTTTTATTGCAAAGCAGCAGCTGATTACATTTTCATCGGATCTACCGTTTATATAATAAGTGAAGTACAATCATTATGGATTGTAAACACCAATTGAACTGAGGAAGGAAGGACAAATAAAACAATATAACAACGAGGATAGTCATCCTACCTAACACACAGATGTGACTAAATGGAATTTGGTATTGTATTTATTTATTTTATATTATTACTAGCTTTTGCCCGCGACTTCGTACGCGCACATCCCTTTTTATCCCGTTAACGTTGGAATTTCGGAAAATCCTCTCTTAGTAATTCCCCTGCATTCCCAATGGAATCTACATGCCAAATACTCCCATCTGTCCTCGGATGGGGACAAATGGGAATTTTTATGTCATCTGTCGACGAAAATGGATGGGTGACCATGTTAACATCTCGAGACTCTCCGTATCTCGGAAGCAAGTTAAGCCGTTAGTCCCGGCTGTCATTTGGAGATCTTTGGCAGTCGATACGGATTGTCAGAAGCCAGAAAATCTGACTCCATCCTTGCCAAAAAGTGCCGTGTTACCCATTTAACGGGTAGAGGTCTGTAGAGGTCTGGTAGGCAGCCGCTCCACGTAAAATACTGGTATTCAGCTGAAACCAGTTTGACTGAGAGCTGACCCCAATAAAGTTGGGAAAAAAGGCTAGGCGGATGATTAATTCGTCGACGACAATTTCCATTTGTCCCCATTCGGGGACAGATGGAAATACTCCCAAATTACAGCTTTCTACGACCAGTAGTATCGGCTGTGCATTGTCTGTCAGTCACTCAAACACTAAGCTTCCTCATTAAAATTAGGCTGAAAATCAACACCATTTGAACGTTTTTAATCTCGTAATATACGTCACCATTTTTTTGTGTTTTAGCTGGGAAGATGAAGTGGCGCAACAAACTCTACAGCAGTTTGTCATTATTAATCGAACGATACTATTTCCATTTCACTGCTAATAAAATAAATCAATGTTTTTATAACATATTTCTAAATCAATAGATCAATAGATCAATATGAACTCACAATAGTAGTTCAGCTTCCTCCAAGTTGGAAAGTGCTGTGTTTCAATCGGCATTCATTTGGCGCGCAATTTGTTACTGCGTCTGCTCCGTGTATTAATCGACTCTTGCGCAGGTTGCGTAGCTTCCGCTATCGACGTGGTAAATAGTAGCGTATAATTCCTATAGAGGAATTTTATCTTCTATACATATAATAAAATCGTAGATTTGCCGTGTCTGTACATTGAATATTTTCGCATAAAAATTACTGAGAAATGTTAGGAAAAGGTACAAAACGCAAAAATGCCATTTTTGAAATTTTTGTCTGTTTGTCTGTTTGTCCAATTGTTTGTGTCAGCATCACGCAAAAACCACTGATTGGTTTCGAAAGTTAAGTTATTAAAAATATTAAGTGTTAACCCGAGTAACATTTAGCGTTTATTTCATCAAAATCAACCCACAAAATCAAAAGATATTGAATTTTTAATTTTAGTAAGGAACTTCATACAGCGCTAAGCGTTGCGGTGACCGACTGTTAGGCGCCATCTATTGAGAAAGATAAAATGCAGGTAAGCATGAAAATAACATCAAAACAAATTGTTGAGTTATTTGTGAAACTTTTAATAATTAGTAAAATAAAAGTGAACATTTTAATAGCATAACGTTACTTATTGTTATATATGGGCTCCTTATTTACCGTCTCCATTCGGCCAAATATTTTGTCAGTTTACCAAATGGTCGATAGATGGCGTAGCACTGATGACGCGTTTTTCTGTAACGGCGGTGTTAAGATTTTCCGTCAGAGTATGACTCTCACACGATTTTTAACAGCATTGTCGTTCGCTAGGGTATTCGGTCGCATAAAAGGTCTGTCAAGTCTTTGACAGGGTTTCGAGTCCAAAATCGTAAAAAGAAATCTCTGATTTGTTCGGATTGTTGTTGTCGCCTTGGACGTCGGACTTGGTCGGTCTTGAACAATTCTGGTTCTTGCGTCGTTACAGTGCTGAACTGGACTGGGAATCCAGGCCTGTAGGGTTCCGTACCAAAGTGCTAACGGGACTCTACTACTAAGCCTGCGCGATAGATTCAAATTCGAAAGGTCGAACGGTTCGATTTGCGAATAATGGCTATTCTATTACCGATTATTAGGGTACCGTACGCACGGTGACGGGACCCTATTACTAAGCCTCCGCGATCAATTGTGATTCGTGTAAAGTATCGGATGATTTTCATCTTGAATCTTTCCCAAGGTACTCCCGAATTAAGAAACAGCCTGTGTGCTATGCTATCCCAGACTACAATCTATCTCTGTGCGAAATTTCATACCGATCCATTCAGCCGTACTAGCGTGATTGAGTAACAAACATCCAACCATTCAAACTTCCGAATTTCAAGAACTAAAATAGTAGGCTAGCATAGATCTAAGCCCACGCGGACGACGTCGCGGGCACAGCTAGTTTAAAATAAACTGAGCGTTGCTGCGTGTGGTGTTCTGGGTTCAATTTCCAGATTGGGAAAAGTGTTTGTGGGTTTTTAGGGAATTCCAAGTTGCCAATTTCCTGGACTTGAAAAGCACGCTAAGCCTGGTCCTGTGCTTGACTTCTCTCCAGTGAAAAAACGTTTTCTTTACTCCTCAACTGTACACATTTTGTTGCAACATTCAAGACAGTTGAATCGTTTCTCCGGGATTCATCATGCTTCATTGACTCACCGTTTTTCTAGTAGTCACTACTCTGTTGATTCTTGCTCTCAGAGCATTTAGGAAATCTCAGAAAGTCAGGCTGTAGTGGGGATCAAAAGGACCACATTGCTTGCTTGAATAAATTAAATGTTCGACGGTTTCAATTTCAGTTATTTTCTAGTTGTTTGTCTATCTGTAAAAGACACCTAACTGAATTATTTTCTACAATATTAAAGTAAATAACTTGATAATGCTTCCTCAATGCTATTGGAAAGTAATCTGTTCGTCGGTAGTTTGAATCGGCATTCATTTGGCGCAAAATTTGTTACCGCGACAGCTACGTGTATTAATCGACGCGCGCGCCGCTTCCTCTATGGGGGCGACGCACAGTGGGGCGAACTGAATCTGTCGAAAAATAAAGAAAATATTAGACTTTGAACACGTGTCCGTATTATATCTATTTTCTCCTTTGTTCATTGTATAATTATTATTATTATTATATTCATTTATTTCAGACATTGTCCATACATTAGAAATACATTTAAATCAAAATCAAATAAAAGCATTTTTAAAATTAAATAAAAACCATTAAATTAAATAAGAATAACATAAACAGCACAAACACGAAAAATAATTACAAAATGTCAAACATACAATTACAAAAAATAAAATAACGTATAATACACCCATGTCAAAAGTTATGTGGAGAAGCGCTAACATGAAGCTGCATCCACCTCCTTATCAGGCACAGGTCCCACCGCTCGGACAACACCTTCAGGAGGCTGTTCGAGCTGCTTCGAAGGCGAGTTAATAGTGAAGCGCTCCGCTTCCGAATGATCGCAAAGAAATACATTTAATTTACATTTTTAAATGTTTCTACAAAAAATAAAAAAAACATTAAAAAAAAATAGTAGCCCACCGGTATCGGGAACAGGGTCCTAGCTACCTGGGTCAGGGCTCCAGAGAGAGGAACCTCCTAACAATACGAGCCGTGTCCAGAAGTACTGCTTTTTGAATCAAGCCCTTGATCCAGCTGCCTAACGAGGCTATTAAGCCGTTAGCTGAGACGACTATCGGTACAATGATTGCCGAATTCACATCTCACATGTCGACAACCTCACGAGCCAAGTCAAGATTATATCTATTATTATTATATTATTATTAGTATGTACTGTCCCACTGCTGGGCAAAAGGCCATTTCTTCCAATGCTCACGGTGTTGTGCTTCATTCTTTATATCTATTGGGTGCCCAATATTAATGGAAGATTTGAATTGGCCGCCATTTTTGCAGTAAAGTGTTGGCAACTCCAAACATATTACAGTTTGATAGCTGATAGTTTAGGGTAAGTAAAAATGGAGTACCACTCGAGGAAGCAGCGGTTTTCTTGAACAATAGTTTTAAATAAAAAACCTTATTTATGGTGGTCAAAGATCAGAAAATCTATCGTTTTACATTATGTGATTTAACACAATTAGGGACTTATTTGGATTTCTTTGAAGTAAAAGGTCTATGCAAACAAGCCCACTACCACCAGTGCATTGAAGGAGGAGATACGACGATCAACGATTACCACATGCATGCAAAATGGTAATGGAAAATTTCGATGAAATAGTGATTATGTATGCAAAGCCTTGGATACTATTTGCCTTTTGTGCTATTCTACGCCAAGCTTCTGAATCTACACGGCCTAACTCTACCGACCCTAACTTCACAAATTCTACATATCAGTAAAAATGTATGGCTTCGCCGTTTCACTACCGTCGCGTCGTCGTGGAGGTGATGCGAATATTTCGTTTCTGAAGTAAGTAACGAAACAGCCAAGCCATACATTTTTCCTGATATATGTAGAATTTGTCAAGTTAGGGTCGGTAGAGTTAGGCCGTGTAGATTCAGAAGCTTGGCTCTACATGAGATCTGATATCTTTTTCACAGGGCAAACCTTATATGGTCGTCTTGGCAACATTTTACATGAAATGTTTTTGGTGGGATTTCAGTTCTTTTTGTAAGTTGCTAGGCAGTCTTTTTAGTGTTTACTTTTGCTTCTTTTTTTGGGGTGTATTTCTTGCACATCAGCAGTGCCGGTTTTCATAGCCCATTCTCCATTCAAACTTCCACCCCCCCCCCATTTTAGGGGATGGGGGGCGAAAGTTGTAAGTTTATCTGAGGGCACGATAGTATCTTATTGTATACCGAACTTTGTTTACATACCAAATTTCGGATTTCTACCACTTCAGGAAGTAGCCAAACATTTTGATGATCATCAGTGTGTCAGTGAGTGTGTCAATGACGAAATCTGTGTATTTTAGACATCAATAAAATCTAAAGTATTAGAGCTATTCAATTGAGACTTTGTATGTTTAATTAGTCTATTATTGACATCATATCCTGAGAATATGAACTATCTGGTACATCGGAAACCAACTCTATGAGAGTTCAAAAAAACGACGAAACACTTCGAGAAAAGGTAGGTAGTGCCCTTGCGCTTCGCTTGGCTCGTCTTGGCGGACCCCCACCGTGCCCCCAGAACTGACCTTGTTAAATTCCAACTAAGTGGGATTTAAAGGCATATCCATGCTAAGGTAACGTCACGAAATCCTACAAAATTGCACTATCTATTCCGATCGCTGGTTACCACCCCAATCTCAAGTTTCAAAGAAAATGCGTTCCCTATCTCCAACCCCAGTGTGCGTTCAACCTATCGGCGCACAGGCACTTAGTTCAGTCCGACAATATAGGTTATTGAATACACTGTTGTCGACGTCACGGCCGCCATAGAAAACAGTGCTCAATAGCGCTAGGGAAATTGTTTTCACACGACGACATGTACTTGGTTGTATGTGTCACAGTTCAAGTATGAAATATGGGCAATGTATGGTCTTACTAGGTGAGTAGACTTATATAAGATAGTGCTTAATAGCGCGAGGGAAATTGTTTTCACACGACGAGATGTACTTGGTTGCACGTGTTGCAGTTCAAGTATGAAATATGGTCAATTTATGGTCTTACTAGGTGAGTAGACTAATAGAAAACAGTCCTCAATAGTGAATGGTAAATTGTTTTTAGAAGACAACTTGTACTCCGGTGTATGTTTTGCCGGTCAAGCTTGAAAAAAATGGGAAGGGTCGCACTATTGCTACGGTGGATGTGTTGTCATTCTAATTTGACAAATGGGCAAGGTAAGGTCTTACTAGTAGACGAGAGAATCAATAAAGTGAACTGTTAAGAATTTTCATGCACAACGAGGTTTGAATGACTCAAAAAATCTTGGATGAGAATTGTGATCGTATTAAAGCCATCATGAAATTAGATGAAAAGCGCCATCATCACGTCACGTCATCATCACTGATCAAACACACGTAAACACACCATCACTGATCTCTTTAATTTTCGTTCTATTCAGGAAAATATCAGACTTTTCCATAATTCACATACTGGCTGTAACACATACACGTAACGTTCTATGGAAACTGGTTGCAAGATTTTGTAGTAGTAATATATCTTAAGAGAGGAGCTTCTTCACAGATAAAACATGAATATAATGCTTGAAAGTCCGAACACGGTTGCAAAGTTCAAAATTATTGTGTGAAATGTACGAGTTACTAGATTTATGTAAAAGCATGTAGCTAGGTGCGGTTTTATTGTTTGCTGCAGTGACCCTCTCCTGCTTTTCAATTCAATATAATTACCGGTGGATTTTCCAAATAAAAGACCAAATAGATACCTACTAGCTACGTACAAAAGTCTTCAGAGGGCCTTTTTTATGGATGGGAAATCATCAAATGACTCCTCCCGCTCTGGGTCAAGCGGAAGGGTGTGAAGATCTCTCGTATTGACTAAAAAACCCACCCGTATTCCTCTAAATGCCCTTTACGTTCCAGGGGTCTACTCTCTTAGCCTGAAGTCCGTAGTTTCAGTCTTGGCGTCGGGCGTTTTCTACTCCGTATACCTATGGACTAACGATTAGTCCCGAACCCAAACTAAGAATGAATGACAACACGATTTGACAGTTGTTCTTAGTTCGGGTTCGGGACGGGATAAATCGTAAGTCCGTAGGTTATATGGAGTAGAAAAAGCTGGACACTAAGACCCAAACTACGGACTTCGGGTTTAGACAGTAGACCCCCAGGGCTGCGGTTACCCTATCGAACAATTCCACAACTCTGGCCCTAGCGGGACTCGTCAAATAATTAGTTACCTTACCGCACAAAATTACGTCTTCCAATCTTGACCAGATAACACAGACCATAGTTTGATCAAGCAGTCATAATAAACTGTTTACTGACAAAACAAGACATGTTTGGAATCATCAAGTAATGTTTTAAGTAAGGTTAACATACGCACATGAAATTTTACACTTAGTTAACGGTTTTAGTGCATCGTGGGCGTATTCAAATATGTATGTTGGGAGCGGCCGCTGTGCTGGTTTTAATGAGAAGTACCCTGTGAACGGCTTGAGGCGAGAGATTCATCATTCACTTTTGAAGTTAGAGCAGTTAGAGCTCTTTACTTCATAGGACTTCCTTTACATATAGATTCCCTACCGGAGTCTGTTTCCTGATAGCTGCAAACAGGGGGTACCTATTTAAGTCAATAGTGAATAGGTTACTTCTAGGCAAGCGTGCTCCTTTGGTGACCACATCATCGCTTTCCATAAGGTGAGGTTGTGATGTGAGCATATCAATTATTATAAAATTGAAAAAAAAACCAAACTTTAAAATTATTTAATAAAATGACAATGAATTTCTCAGTTCCTTTTTGACTTACATTGTAGTAGAAAAGTTCGCTATAAGCTTCCCTACTGTAATGGGAAAAGAGAGGGAGATAAATCAGGTTGTCCTTGGGGACCTGAAACATGGCTGATGTTTCAGGTCCCCAAGAACCACCTGATTCATCTTTTAACTCTTTCTCTTCGGTTCTGAAAATGTCCATAGGTTCATCATTGAAATGGGTTGTCAGCCTGGTTTTCATGCAAACATTTTTTTTCAAATATGCATATTATATTACAGCTACCTAGATTACTATCAAAATATCTTCAAAAATGTACCGGTACCTACTTAAATAATTATTGCAGATGACCTGACGTCCTGCCAGGGTTGCAACATCGTAGGTAGCAAGTTACCTCCAGGGTTGCGGATTTTGTTCGAAAGAGTCACCGCGGCCCTGGTGATAACGCAAAGGGCATAAGGAGGAACACGGATGGGTTTTAGTCAGTAAGAGTCTGACACTCCCTCTCGCTCCACCCAGAGCGGAAAATCATCAAATGACTCTTCATTTGATGATTTCCCAACCACAATAAAAAAAATAAAATAATCTTTAATATTATGGCAACACTTTTTTGTGCTTAGCTTTTAGCATTATTAACAAGTGTAAACTCATTAAAACTAATCAACGTATTATCACCTTAACACTCCATTTAAGGATTTTGTAATAGGTACAAAGTTATGGATACAAGAAAAACATTTTTTTTCAATAAGAATCGCCTTCTTTGGACATAGAAGTTTTGTCAATAAAATGCTTGTTACGACTTCAAATCTACTTTTCAGTGATACCTTATTTATACTTGCTATGTCCTTGGTTACGTTCATGTGTACAGTCGGCGCCAGATATATTGTAGCAGACAAGGTGACCAAATACTTCTGAACAATTTTAAATGTCAATAAGGTCCATACACTACAAGTTACCATAAATATCTGAACATTCATTACTTCATTAATATCTGAGCAGATGCTTGTCAAGCATGCTTGTTATTACTCGTCAAGCTTGCTTGTTATTGAAGTCATAGAATAAAATAAAAACTCTATGTGAGGAATTTTAACATAATTATCTTAATAGCGTTCCAAACAGACGCTGTCCTGCACAAACGTTAGCTTTTCATGAGAAATAGTCAACACATTCAGACCTCTTCAAAACGACGTCGCAGAGCAATACATAAGCAATCAATACAAAATCTACAACGCCACACATTATGTGTTGCCTGCGTATTTATGTGTTGCTTTAAGCAATCAACACAAAATATACGACGCCGTACATTTTGTATTGCAACTCCCGGATTTCACACTACCTGTTTTCACATTCGCATACACATTCAACTTGTTCCTTCAGCGTGATAATTTTTATTACTTTTCAGCCAATCCTCATAACCCTTAAGTGCACTATAAACACACAATAAACACATAAACATTTACACAAACGGACGAAGGACCACGCCTCTCTTTCACAAAACAAGTGGCGAGTTCAAACAATGAGCAGTTACTGTCAGAAATGACCGTCGTTCATTCGTGGGGCAATGTGGTAAATTTATGTTTTGTTCCTAATAAATAATACGGATAATAATTGCTTTGTGTGTTCGTGAGTTTCATGACGTTAAAAAGGCTGTAAAAATAAATGGTAGTGCTACTGGTTGGGGCATTATTTCTGCTATAGTAGGCGCCAGATTAATGAAGAATAACGGTCATTGACCTTTCCTTAATATCTCTTCTTAGGTACCCCCGGACAATAAATTATGAATCGTTATTCATTACTAGAACAGTAAGGATCACGATAGATGTCGATTCAGAACAGCTTTATGTCATTATTTCTGTTTTTGAAATTAAGTGTGTCAATAAATGTAGCTGGGTCAATGACCGTTATTCTTCATTTATCTGGCGCATACTGTAATAATTGGAGGAGGGTATCGTTATGCATTGTGATGTGTGGATCAGGTATCGTCGCCAATAGCTGTGAAGAATAGAATTAAATGTATGTAACTGATTAGGCTCATGTTTTTTTTTATAATTTTATTTAGTTTTAATATAATATAATTATAAATCTAAATCCTGCCTGCCTAGCCTTTTCCCAACTATATTCGGGTCGGCTCCCAGTCAAACCGGATTCAACTGAATACCAGTATTTTACGTGGAGCGACTGCCTACCAGACCTCCACAACCCATTAACTGGGTAACACGGTACTTCTTGGCAAGACTGGTGTCAGATTTTCTGGCTTCTGACAATCCGTAACGTCTGCCAAAGATCTACAAATGACAGCCGGGACCAACGGTTTAACGTGCTTTCCGAGGCACGGAGGAGTCTCGGTATGTTAATATGGTCACCCATCCACAGACCAACCTCGGCAAGCGTTGACTGGTCCATGCGACTGTTATAATTTAGCCACGAGCTCCTCATAAGTAAACCTAAAGCAAAGAAAAAATATTTTGTTTTTGACTAACATAGCTCTTTAAACGTAGGTCTCATTGTTCGGTGAATGACTACTTCGCAATTTTAATATCACTTCAAAACAGATAAATTGTAGAACAATCACTTTACAGGACACTGATTGGTCTCCAGGTTACAATTTCTTGGCATGAAACGGAGAGGTTATAGGGTAAAGCCGAGATAGATGCCCCAGTGGTATAGGTGCCCCAATTGCAATTTCTCTAGTTTCGCGGATGAATCGCGTGCTTTATTATTTATCTATCGAGAGACTTTCCAACTATCACTAAGTGGACCGTGTCTCATGTCTCTGTGTGATTGCATGGGAAGGCAAAGTGCAATCAAAGTTTTTTCGGAATAGATCTCAGCGGGTCGTCTATCCTGAACGTGATTTATATGGAGTAGGCAACTATCCCTTATATGGGATAGATGTCCCAAAATGTAGAGGTCCACAAAAATCGCTAATACTCTGGAAATATAAAAGATAATGTTTTTTCTTTTCATAAATTTGTAGATAAAAAACCAAAGTATTTGCCAGTTTTGCAAATAAAATGTTTTGATTTTTGTACAGGGAAATATAAAATTATTTCAAAAAGTGTGGCATTTATCCTGGGTTTACCCTAATATAAGTATCGAATTTTGATTCGTTTCGTTGCAGTCGAAATGTTCAGTTAACAATTTATGGAAAGTTCATAATCTCTCAAGATATTTTAAAATCTTACGGGGTATGCAATCGTCTTATGAAAAATACCGACAACTTATCTCATTGATATTCCACAAAAAAATAAATAAACTCAGCTTGACAGGCATAACATCAGTCAGTCAGACAGTCAAACAGTTAAATTCTTACGATGCAGTCCTGTAAAAGCGTTTACAGCCTACACTGATAATTGACTATTCGTTCTAAAGTCTTTAGAGCCCGTCAAAATAATCAATCTCTGTCATCTCTGACATTGACTAGAGTCAAGAGCAAACCCATCACTAAAAAAAAAACCTTAAATAAACACATTACAGTACCAACATAAATATGAAATACACAATTTTCATTCCCAACAGAAACCAGACATTACCTTTTAACTAGACGATTAATCCTAGCATTAACATTCGTACATTACATGGGATAATAAATACGATCATTAGATTAATAAACTGGGGTAATTAAGAAGAGACATTATCATAATACACGCCTTTCGAATGACTGGTGTTGCTAGCTACGGGGAAATATTATTAGTTGACTTGTCTTAGTCTGGGGTTTGGTTCAAGTGAGAAGCGTAAGCGACTTTAATATTATGCTATGGTCAAACAAGAGATATGGTCGACGACGCAAGATTCACTTCATTTACAATATCGGTCATTGACCCACCTACGTTTATTGACATACTTAATTCCGAAAACAGAAATAAAGACATATAGCTGTCCTAAATCGAACTCTATCGTGATCCTTTACATTTTCTATATACGAAGAGATATAAAGGAATGAGTAATGATCGTTATTGCAAATTTATCTGGCGTCAACAATAGTTTTTTGTTGTGTGCAGCAGTGCGATTCTATAAACATGTCGTAGTGAACACTTGGGCGGGGTGCACGACGGGTGAGTTGTCAAACCATACAAATAAGATGGAATGACAGCTCAATTGTCGTTCACTCCGCCTAGGTGATGTCGACAGAATCGACCGGCAGACCTAAAAATGTGTGACCGAAAAAACCCTCAATGAAAGTATAATGACAGCGGTGGAATCGGGTTAATTATGCACTTATGAAATGTCAGACACTACGCACCGCTTTAACGATCGCTCTACGCGCCGCTTTCAAAATCGCTTCAGCTTATCACACTAACTGTACAACATACCGGATTTATTTATAATAACCAAATAATGTTTTCCGATAGGCGTGCAAGTACATTCTTGATGGTCCGTCGTAAATATAATACAACATTAACTTATTGGAATATTTCTTTAGGGCATCAATGCCATCCAGTTGGTTGAGACATCTTCCATTCCAAGATATAACATACTGATGTCGCCCTTAGGAATAATATTAACTAAAATTGACTGTTGAATAAAATGTAGACATACCAATGTACCTGAGCAATATCAGTCTTATTGCTGAAACTAAACACAGCATTTAATAAAATTTCCACACGGAAAATCGTACCATTTTTTTTAAATGAGAAATCATCTATTGACTTCTCCCGCTATGGTCGTATCAGATTCTTAACGAGTAAATCCCACCCGTGGTCTTTCAAATACCCATTGCGCTCCAGGGCCGCGGTAACTCTTTCGAACAAATTCCGCAGGACGGAAAACTGTACCTACTGTACGTGGGTACCTTGTTTGTAGGAAAAGATCAGCATCATTAATCATCAGATCAGCCGAAAGACGTCCACTGCTAGACATAGGCCTCCCCCAAATGGGGGGGTTTGCCATAATCGCCACGTTTGGCAGGCGGGTTGGCGATCGCAGTGTAGCTGTATGAATGTACCTACAGAGAATGCTTCTGCCCATTCTCCCTCCCCCTTAGTTGCCATCATTCGTCCCATCACTTCCCGTGGGTGTAGTAGGAAAAGATATATTTAAGCGGGAAATTAAATTTACCACAACATTTAGAATATTCGACTAGCAATGTTAGGTAACTATTTCACCTGTATATACACCTTAACGCAAGATAGTAAATTGCAGCTAAATTAATTACACTCATAATAAACCCTGCGGCGATTGTCACTTCAAAACTATATAAATTCACACATTGACAGCCCAGCCAATTATCTGTTTTAGGGATGGCCCCAAACACATAATTACATTTTACAAGTCCGTTTATCTATGGACAGTGGACCCGTCATGTGTAATAAATTGGCTAAAAGTGCGTAGACGCACGGTGTGAAGTGTCAAAATTGGCCCGGGGCGCGGTGATCTGAAAGCACCTGTTTGGGTAGACTGAATGTGCTTGGGAGTTGATCGGACGTTTCACGGGGTTGAGAAGTTTATAAACACACCACTAACAAGCATTAAACTGTTGTTATGTACCTAGCAGATCAATCGAAGGAGCTCGTGGCTAAATTATAACAGCCGCACGGATCGATCTTCAAGGTTAAGCAACGCTTGCCGAGGTTGGTCTGTGGATGGGTGACCATCTTAACATATCGAACTCTGTGACTCGGAAAGCACGTTAAACCGTTGGTCCCGGCTGTCATTTGTAGATCTTTGGCAGTCGTTACGGAAATGTTTAGAAGCCAAAAAATCTGACACCTGTCTTATAAAGAAGTAGGTACCGCGTTACCCAGTTAATGGGTTGTGGAGGTTTGTTTGGCAGCCACTCCACGTAAAATACTGGTATTCAGCTGAATCTGGTTAGACTGGGAGCCGACCCCAATATAGTTGGGAAAAAGCTAGGCAGATGATGATGATGTCGCAGATCAATCATGACAGCCAACACGTTTCTTAAATTAATTACTTGTTTCAGAACTCAATTTGTTTTTTAAATTTTAAGACAGAGTGATACCGAAATTCGTATCGCCACGCTCTGAATAAATTGTCTATTTCTTGAGATTTTTTTAAAAATCTAAAACAGCTTATAAATTGATTTAAATAAAGAAATAATGGTTAGGGTAACATTTATGGTCAGTACGTTGAGAAATGTAATAATGTAATGTATAATTTCTATACTTAACGTTTTTATTTTATTCACGAATTCAGAAAAAACTTTCAATTCTTATTTTGCGAAATGAATATGAACCGATTTTAATGATACTTGGTGTGCATACGCTAGATATCCAGGTCTAAATAGTTAGCAGAGAATATTTTCTGGATAAGGACTTGAAAGTTTGTATGAAATGTAAGGTATTTCATACAAACTTTCAAGTCCTTATCCAGAAAATGTTCTCTGCTAACTATTTGGACGTAAAAGCTCTTAAGATTAAATTCTCAGACAGCTGGTGTCCGGTTTGCTCCTATCTGAAACAAAAACAGACGAAATATACAAAGTATTATCAATCAAACCGCGAACCGTTGAAGCGTGGGCGTGCTTCTGTCACTCCAGACGAAGCTAATTATAATTACTGTGATTGCATCAATATTATTGTGAAATGCTGTTGAATACAAAATATAAACTAAGCAAGTGGAAATATTGTAAACCTTCTTGAGATTACGTTTGAGGTAGACGTATTCTTGTGTTGAGACCCCGAAGGGGCCAGATGTGCTATTCTGCTAGGCCCATATTCCAAAACGTAAACTTTAGAGTTTACGTTTGTTGTTTGTTTGTTTTTGTTTTACGTTTGAGTTGAGTTAGCTCAACTCGAACTCCAACTCCAACATGAGCACGAAAATGTCAATAAAAGCTTGTCTAATTGACGTTTTTGTACTCGAGAGATGAGCAAACAAATGCAAAAACTTTTATTTATGACAAGCTCCGATGGAGATGGAGTTGAATTGGAGTTTACGTTTTGGAATACGGGCCTTAGTGTCTGTAGGAGTCCTACATGAAACTCCGTTCGTCCCAGTCAGAGAGTATCCATGAGGATACTCATGAATACTCTCTGACTGGTAGTATCCATGAGGAAGGCTGTCACCTAAATAGCTTTACACTGTTCCTTGTTCGTTGCCGTCTCCTATAAAGGCTTTTAGGTAATGACGACAAGCGTTTCCTTATAGGCCTCCCAAAGCAACGATGCCCATCTCTTGGCACAAAATTTGCAACGACTCCTTCTTAAACAAAAGACGTTGTGACCCCTTCGAAACACTTAAGTCATCCAGCATATTACTTAGTATAGTTACAGCCGCTATAACCTTTTCCGACACTCATGAAATGGGTGTTAAAACTTTAATGTTCACGCCATACGTTGTACAAACTATCAAGCTTCATTAGTGCTGTGCTAATTTGTGTTTCTCGCAGTAAAACCCCTTTTATTTCATCTTATAAGTGCTCTTTTCGACAATTTGTCCACTTTATCATTGAATTATCGATAATACCCAGCGCAATAACCATAAAATGACTTGACACGATTAAAATTTTGATACTTTTTGATACTCAACGTTTATTACAGCGTATGCTAGTAAGATAGCCATAAGTGCCAATGCCATCAATATTCCGTCGTGGAAAAGGGATGGTGCTATTTAACCTGTATAGCTCCTTCTCTCTCTTACACCGGAACCAACCATGATAGTTTTAAGACGTCAAAGTACGTGTAATAGTTATTCCAGAATTCCAGATATTTTAATGTAATCGCAGGACAAGAAGAACATTATACCGTAATAAACGCAGCGATATTAGTCATTGACTATAAAACATTGTAAAAAGTATGAATGTCAAGAGTAAGGGTTTAACCACGACATTTGACATTAACAACCAACCATTAATAACAGTTATGTTAACAAAATACGATGATAATATAAAGTTAAAAAAGCATCGAAGAAATTCGTTACGATCATATTTATGACTACAGAAAATCATAAGTCAGTACCGCTGTTGCACTCAATTGATAAAAATTGTTCTTTTATCTCTGTTTTAATTAGGGTCAATAGGTATCGGTTAGAATAAATTCAGTTTTTAAATACACCTGTTTCGATAAATTTGTGAGTAACTACACAATAGCGCTAGCAGGTGTAGTCTCACGTCTGCACCTTGAGTTTTTTTTAACAAAAAAGTCCGTTAAAACGACGTTTTTTCGGTTCGATTTTCGTAATTTGAATTTGGAACCGTGAAGATGGCCGACTAGATGACGTATTTATTAATTCGTTTGGACGCGTCGAGCCGCCCGGTCATTTCTTGTTGGTAATCGGAATCGATTATAGAAATTGGTTTTATTATAATCGATGGTGATTGTGAGATTTCTCGATGTGAGATGCGCTGATTAATTTACTATTATGAAATCAATTTTCAACGGATCGAGATCATAGGATTAAAAAATCATAATCCTTTGTGTTTTGATTTTACATTTTTTATGCCTATCTGGGTAGAGGGGATCAGTTTAGCATTATATCTAAGCTGCTTGCCGTCCTACGCAAGTTACTGTATTCAAGTTAGAAATCAGGTAAGGTATAACTATGGTGTCCGTAGGCGAGGGATTGAGTACAATCTTCTGGTTATTTACACCTTCATGTTGAATTCATGAAGATTGATACAAATTAGGATGATATTAAGCTGGTTGCGCACTAGGCAACTTAGCCTTTGCGGTTTGTGGCAAATGGAACTTATCTATGAGGTGTTTAGGCTTGGCAAACGCACCTGGGCAACGCCCTTCTATGATATTCTTCCAAATTCCAGAATAGAAAGAAGAATTAAATATTGTGGGTACATTTTGGTGCAAGTGTGTCTGTAATTGCAGCCAAGGCGGAATAGAATAGAATAGAATACTCTTTACTATGTATCTACACCATAAATATATATAGATGAAGAAAACATTACATAAGGTGACACAATGGGCGGCCTTATCGCTAAAAGCGATCTTTTCAAGATAACCTTTGGATGGATTTTAAAGAGAAAAGGAAAGGCAGTACTGTAGGTAGTCTTAGGTGTACTATTTATATAATTTTAAATAAAATTTTAAATACGAGCGATTTTATTTTCCACTTTAAGTTGCAACTATCCAAGGGGGTAGTCAGCCCGAGCCTGAGCCGAAGACGAGGTCATAATGAAGCCGAGATACTGCTATCACAAATCACCACGTATATCAAACGTCGTTTTTCAACACGCTTACTCGAACAAAAATAAAGTCTTTCACGCCTGCTGAACCGATTTTGAAGAATTTTAAATGCGATACGGTTAAAGCCTATTTCTTTGCGAGAACCTATTGTAACGAGAGCGAAGTCGCGAGAAAAACTAGTCAATTATTAATTTATGATTAATTAAAATTCAGAAAATAATGAAATACATGAAGAAAGATTAAGGAAGGAATCATGGAGACCATTACAGAATATTTCATTCCCTGTAATCGCATATCCGTGTAAGTTCTCGCCATAATCTGAGCTTAGCATGTATTGTTCGTTTTACTAATATATCCCTGTTCGAGATTAATTACAATTAACGATACACCACAACGTTTGGATAATGTTTCTGCATTTATCATTGTTTAATCGTCTGCTTGGAGTAATATTGGGAACTAGGATTTGCATGCAGCTGCGCTCGCGCATTCAACCTTTTCACCACTTACTCTTTTTAAAATGCCAAAGTAGGTGTTTGTTTAAATGTGTCAAATTGCGGTGAGACCAAATTTCATAAAAATCTGACCACAATTAAAAATGTTTTACATATATAAACTTAGGTGCCCCATTTCAAAGCCTTTGGAGTTAGTTGATTTATTTGTATTTGCCTTTCATAATTTCTTGGAAGTATTATAGTTTTAGCTTAGACTCGCATACTGTCTTATAATAACTCCTTTTAAAATTCAGAATTAAAATCTTACTTATTAAACATAACGTAAGTTCATCAAGTCGCACTGACCACGCAAACGAGTCGTTTTAATCTTTTACTATAATAAAGATGGACAGTGCTTCTATAGACTATTATTTCTAGGAATTAATCTTCCCAGAAATAATGATGCAAAGATAACAGCTAAAGAGTAACAATAACAATTTGTTGTTAGTTATCTTTGGAAGTACCTACTGTTGTTAGTACTTTTCCCTTTAAAAAAATATAGTCCATGTGTTATTCTGATCAATAATAAGCCACGTTACGGTACAGTAAAGTTACATTAAAATCCATATTTGATACTGTAATTTGGAAAATGACATGTGTATTCCATTTCTCCTAGTGCAGCATTGCGTCTATGAATATTGATAGGTTTTGCGAAGACACAACATCAAGTAATAGTTGTTCTTGTACTTGTCTGTGTACCTATGTGTTATAAGTGCCGTATGTCATCTGTTCGTCAAATCGTGTCTACGCATGAACCAAGCAAAATATTCGTTTTAATCTGTTTAAGCTTGTGGATGATGAACCGCTTCATAGAATACTATTAAGCAGCATTGACCACCACTCTGTTGCATCGTCATTGTACAGAGGAATATCGTCCTGCCTGCTATGAAATTTCACTAGGCATTCATCGTGTAGATCATTTTCAAGTGATTTAAGAGGGATCTTCAAATTTTGATGCCTTGTGTTTTCTTTCTAGGAGTTTTTGACAATCCCTCGTGAATCTTTCACACCATTCCCACAACCACCTTCGATACAACCGCACCTTCAATTAGCACCAACCACCAGGAACGTATAAATCAATTCACATTTCTTAGCTTCCCATAGCGCATAACGGTGCGGCCACATTATTCAAGTCGCGACGGGTCCGTAACACCGTGAGTTGTCGCACTAAGTTTTATAGCAAGGTCTTAGGTCACCGTATTTATGAACATACTTGGGAAGGCGACTTAATAAATTGTTCTCTGCTTTGTATGATTTAGTGTGAATGGACTTTGGATTTTGTGTTCTGGTGAAGGGTAGTGCGTGTTGGGTGAAACTTATTAACTAGAAATAATGAGAAAGTGCCGTTGTACGTTAGGGTCAAGCCACAATGCAAAATGCTTTAGCTGATTAGGAAAAAGTTGATGCATCGTTTTTTTTTTAAGTTGTTTAAGTGTTCAATTAGAAGTTAAGTGCCGTATAGTTAGATTTGACCTCTTGAACATCTTAAAAAAAATATTGGGTCTGCTGGAAGGAGTTTTGGGCTGTCCGTCAGTCTATCTGTCACTTGGCTGTATCTCATAAACCGTGATGGCTAGACAGTTGAAATTTTCACAGATGATGTATTTCTGTTGCCGCTGTAACAAAAAATACTAAAAACAGACTAAAGTAAATATTTAAGTGGGGCTTCCATACAACAAACGTGATTTTTTTGCCATTTTAGGGTTCCGTACCCAAAGAGTAAAAACGGGACCCTATTACTAAGACTCCGCTGTCCGTTTGTCTGTCACTAGGCTGTATATTATCATGAACCGTGATAGCAAGACCGTTGAATTTTTCACAGATGATGTATTTCTGTTGCCGCTATAACAACAAATACTAAAAACAGAATAAAATAAATATTTAAGTGGGACTCCGATACAAGAAACTTGTTTTTTTTGGCGTTTTTTCATAGATAATGGTACGGAACCCTTCGTGTGCGAATTCGACTTTCACTTGGCCGGTTTTTATATTTGTAGTCATCAGATCAATTGTGTAGAAAAAAAAAAGGATAAATAAATAAACGGACCTTACGCAACAGGCCACATATTAGAAACTATGGCCTTTAATTTACACCTATCATGGATAGGTACTGTGCACAGGTTGAATACAGAATCCATAATTATCAACCAACAGCTTCCCAATAAACATCTTATAATAAAGTACAATAATTCACTTCACCTCAAACTCAAACTCGATGTACAACGGCCGCTGCGGTGGTTTACTCGCTTTACATGTTTTTGTCGCACGAAGCGGACACATGTCCGTCGCCGCGACTTTTTTGTCGCGTGTTTATGACCCGGTTCGGCGGGTGTGCACGTCCCTTTATAGCCGCGACCACTTTTTACGAACAATCGCCAATTACGTGAGGCATACGAAATTCATTGAATGATTTCGATTTTTTTTTTTCGAAATGGTGTGGTCTTTCCTAGATACTAATAGGCCATTAGCAGATATGGCTAGTTTATGTTGAAATAATGCTAACTGCTCGCCATCTTAGTGTTTATAGTTTAGCTAGAATAGGCCTTTCTTGTTGCAATAAAACTTTTAGGGCTGGGCCATATTGGATGCAGCTGCTGCGCGTGCGTTGACTTGTACGTGGGTACAGCTGGTTAAAGAAGCATTGCCCTTAGCTAGACTTGCTGAGTATCCTGTGTAGTATGATTCTCAAGCTGTCTGTTTTGTGATGGACATTGATACCCGGAAAATATTACTCGGGGATAATCAAGGGGTTTGATGAATACCTACCTCACCTGATCATAAGTGATAATGATAATATAGTCGACGATGGAGCACGCAAGCCTGGAACCTGGAAGTAACCTTAACTTGTAACTTATTGACCCTCAGGTTGTAGCTATCAGGAAGCACAGACTCTGTCAAGGATTCCATTCCGTAGCTGAACGCATATTGAGAGTTTAGCTAACTTTTTGTTTGGTGGGATTGGAGTGGAAGTCAAATAAAAAACTTTTGTTTTACATAAAAATACAAAGTTATTTTGTACTTTGTAATGGTTTTTGTTTGGAAGTCGGTTGTATTTTTTGTAAAAAAGTTTATTATTTTCACTTTTTGGACCAAAAATTCCAACCACTCCATTTCAATTTAATTGTCTTTCTCCAAAATACTTCATCAGATCTGTACGAAATTTAAATGGGACCATTTCGGAACAAATCGAATTCAATCAAAAAAATAATTTTGCAAATCCGTCCATATAATTATGACGGTCCGAACATACACATAAAAAATACACCCGCATTTTTAACCTCCACCTTTTGAAGTTGATTAAAAAATAAAACCCAACAAAATTATATAACATACAACTCTCGATTTGTGCCAAACCAATGAATGGCAAGAGCTATACTATTTTTACATATCTGTCTGTCCCCTTCGAAAAAATAGGCGTGAAGATTTGTCAACTTGAAAACCGGTCAAACCTTACTTCCAAGAAATTGCATAAAGAGTCAGCGCTCAGCGGTAAATGTGGTCGCCGCAAATTGGCTATTAATACAAATGCTTTGTAGTGATCTTTCACCTTTGCACGCAGCATGTGTTGTGTGGTCGTACCACGCAATTAGCGTTGGAACAAGATTAGAATGGTGGGAATGCTACGGGATCCCTTGCAATACCTAGTTGTTACTATGGGTAATTATTAACTGTAGGTACCTACTTATACTTGGCTTTCCCCCTTTCACTCTGGGTGGAGCGGAAAGGAGTGTTAGACTCTTACTGACTAAAACCCATCCGTGTTCCTCCTGATCCCTTTTGCGTTCCAGGGCCGCGGTGACTCTATACTTGCCTACTGATAAGTTAAACGCAGTTTTAAAATTGTTTGGCTTTGTAACACATCCATCACAGTTACTCGTATACTTAGACAGGTGGAATATGATCTGCCTGTCCATATCCTAATTTATTTGAAGTCGACATAGCACCTATTAACACCTACACCCGGTGTAGGGGGTAAGTGATGCATTTACATAATAGTTCACACGGAAATCAAAATAAAACAACAGTAAAGTAGGTACTAAGTTCCGAATTCAAATTATTAGACACGATAAATCTAATAATTGATGGACATGGAAAATAGAATTCGTTTGTATTTTGAAATACAATGATTGCCGAGGGACATTGAGAAAATTGTTGTTTTTTTTAATGATAGTCACGCGCTTAAACACTATCTCACATGAATATGATAAGCGATTAAGTGGTCGAAGATGGAGCACGCTTGCATAGAAGTAACCTATTCACTCTTGACTTAAAGATTCCCAGGTTGTAGCTATCAGGAAACACAGACTCTGGCAGGGAATTCCACTCCTTAGTTGTACACACAATGAATGTGTGCCCAAATCCTTAAGTGCATGAGGGTGGGATGTCCACCATGTACCGGTGGCGCACCGCCGTACGTCTTGTGGTCCGATGATGGAATGGCCTTGGCGGAATTAAACTATGCAATTCCGTCGCACACTCCCCAAAATGCAGCCGCAACTCTGCGTCGATGCTCACTGTACCTAACTATGTTTGATGTACAGTAAACTGGTTAGTCTGTAAAAAAATCGTATGGGCAGCGGATACCAGCTCAAAACTTCCTATATCCAGTTTTGTGCCCGAATAAACATTTCAATCATTGTACAACGAAACAACAGTAAAACAAAGAATTTTACTGGGGATACTAAAGCACAGAATTCTTCTCGGCAGTTAAATGAACAAATTAATAGACAATTAACCGACAATTTAACGGCCTGTCAGCTAATCGAGCGTTAATAACCTCTTGGTTTGAAGGTACTTTGTAACGTAACGACTGACTTTTATACTTCTGTTCTATCTACGATACAGGGTGTTCAAAAAGTGCGTGGTCATATTTATGTGTGGTGTTCTGAGGGCTTAGTGTGAGTTTTTAACGTACTCGATCGCGTTAACTTAAACGTTCGCTTATGTCAAATTGTATAGAAAAACAACAGGTTGTCGGTGAGTGTCACCAGACGGCGCTTATCGCTATCGCTATCGAGAACGTTAAAAAACTGGCACTAAGGCCAATGTAGCTTCTTCTTCAGTTGGTCAGATTTGGGTGGCTCAAAACGTTGCCACCTCCACAGCATCGTTGGTAGCCGCACACAGGTCACTCAGGCTGCATGTCTTGGGGCACAGAGGGCAAGATAGCAGGTGGAGCATGGTCTGCGACTCCGCTCCACATCCACACCCTGCAGTTGATGTGTCACGGTAGCCCCACTTAGCGGGGTTCAAATTACACCTTCCTACTTGCGTTCTGAGGCGGTTCAGGGACTTCCAAGTGGACCAAGGAAGGTTAGACCCTGCGGGAAGATGTTCGCTTGGGCGTAAGTAGTTCATAGGTGGGGGAGAAGTATCCTGCCACAGCTTGCACCGGGCGTCAGCTGGGTTACCTGACAGCGAGATTGCCGATTTGAGGAAGCTGTGCCTGCTACTCAGTCTTTGAGTTGGTAGTTGTGCACCAAATAATGGGTGTCTAGTGTCACACTCTTGTTTGCATTTTTCAACTGCACTA
Organism: Melanchra persicariae; assembly: GCA_947386135.1. NCBI lineage: Eukaryota > Metazoa > Arthropoda > Insecta > Lepidoptera > Noctuidae > Melanchra > Melanchra persicariae. Next base: position 4,018,260 of record OX376658.1, read on the forward strand.
GCAACTTCTCTTCTGACTTGTGGAGGTGCTATCCCGGCTGTGGGGTATAGTAAGCTGACCGGGGTCGGCTTGAGGCAGCCGGTGATGGTGCGACATGTCTCGTTCAGAGCAACATCCACTTCCTTGGCGTGGGCGGAACGGTACCACACTGGGCACGCATGTTCGCCTGCAGAGAAGCAGAGTGCTAGACCAGAAGTTCGAAGAACGTGAGGTAGAGCCCCCCAGGTGGTAGAAGTTAGGCGCCTGAGGCTAAAGTAACAATGTCAAAATTAAAAAATATATTGACTTTAAACAAAAATCCGACCTTGAAAAACTACTACTCTGATGCAGTCGGTGGCATTCAATCTGTGTTTGAACTACAATAAAATATCACTAACTGCATCAGAGAGCCTTAAAAGTATTTTTTTCATATCTTTTTAGTCGTTTTTTGCAGTCGAGTTTTTTTAAAAAGTCATGTTTTTTTTTCTAATTATACTGCATATACAGAACACCACCCTTAAATATGACCACGCCCTTCTGGAACACCCTGTATAATAAATCTAAGTAGGTAGTTTGTTTGAAGACACTTATTTCTGAAACTACCAAAAGTAGTTGATTTTTTTTGACACACCAATTCTTGAGGAAAGTTTTACAAAGTGTAAAAAAATAAACGCAATACCTCTTAAGGGGTCATTGTCCAGGGTTGCGGATTTGTTCGAAAGAGTTACCGCGGCCCTGGAACGTAAAAGGCACTAAGAGGAGCATGGGTGGGTTTTAGTCAGTAGAAGTCTGACACTCCCTGCCGCTCCACCCAGAGCGGGAGGGGTCATTTGATGATTTCCCATCCAAAAAAAAAAAAAAAAGGGGTCATTGTGCTAAATCCGCGTGTGCCAAGTGCTAGTTGTGAAATATTTCCCTAATCTTTGTGCACTTATGTATGTTTTTCTATGTGTACTAATAAACATTTTATTATTAAAATGCTCATGACCAGGACCGGTCCAAAGTGAGCTCCAAGGTGTAACCCCAAACTAAGATATATAAGATATCTTTTTAAATTACTTTACCTACTACTACAACTAGCCAGGTTGATTTTGCGCTTGGTGATCAACTTTATCAAAGAGAACATTAAGGACAGTAAGTAATACGAATAGGTAACATCGATTTGTTTTGTCATTATGAACAACTTTTACTATGAGGCCAACACTGAAATTGCGAAAAAAACATCGACTGCTCCATACATTTCTAGACGCGTAACTCGAAAAAATGTAGGTACTGAACAGCTGATTTTTTTTCGCCATTTTGGGGTTACACGTTGTATACTACTGACTTTTGCCCGCGGCTTCGCTAGAAAAAATTTAACTTAGGACCGTACCCAAAATTCATCAAAATCGTGACACAAACTTACTTTCACAATTATAATAGGTAAGTTTAAGCTTAGGATTGAACATCGCGCCACAATCCATAAGAACCGAGCAAAACTAAAAATATATTCAGAAAGAACGGTTAGAAACAACGAAGAATTAGCGCAGGCGAGTAAAACCGCGGAGCAGAGCTTGTAGTAATTTACGCGTAATAATGAGCTTTTAGCACTTAAGAACAACGTGCGTTTTACAGCCTGTATGAGTTGTTCCCAGTTTACGTGCGTCCGGCATTATTATTATCTTGAAGTACCTACTAATTAAGGCTTTAATATTATTAAGACACTTGGGAGATTTCAGATTTTGCCACTAAATAAACTTGTGTCAGTAGTACTAAATACTTTAGTGGTGCTAAGAAACTTCTGAATATTCTTCACGACCACAATCAATGACAGAACAAAGATAGGAATAGTGGATCTATCAACTTTTGGTATAATACGTTCATTATCATCTTATAGAAAATTTTACAACCATGCTAAAATGCTGCTGATGATGGCTCATGATTTCCAAACGGTACATCCAAGTAGACACTTTGACACCACGCTTCGCATAAAAGTTTGTACAAAAATAACAAAAATGTATATTATTTTGGCACGAAACATGTAAAAATTTATTGATTAGTATGTCAATGCTACCTTAGTGTTATCGACCTAATGTGAATATTTACATATTTTATTGCTCACAATATATTCTTTTATTGTGAGATTACTCATACTTATTTTTGGCCAGAATATTTATTTTCATACACTAACAATTATTATAACTTTTGGGCACATTTCTGGAACTTATAAATTGCCTTAAAATAAATGTGTCAATGTGTCGCGGGTAGCGATGAATGCGAGAAGCACAGGACCGGTTTTTGTGGTGACACTTGGGGGAGGCCTATGAGCAGTGGACGTCTTTCGGCTAATATGATGATAATGTTAATGAAATGTGTAAAAATTTTAAAGACTTCTTCGCTGCTGTATTTGACCAAATACATTTTCAACACCCTTGACTTGGTTTTTACATATTTCAAGGTACAGAAATAAATAAATTGCGGAAAATAAATACACTGAAATAACTAGGACTAGAGCTAATTTTTCACTTAAATAGGTATTTTGAGTAAGAAAGATATTATTAAACTCCACTCTACTGTTAAAATTTTACAGATAATCAAGAGGTGCACACAAAAAAAAGTTGTAAATTTAAAGATTTTTTTAAATTATTAGATTTATAAAACGCGTTTGTAAGCACCTGAATAAATAATTTTAAAGTAAAACACTTTAGAGAGAAAACATAAAAATATTTTATTTAAAAATCAACGAAGCATAAACTTAAAACATGGTATTTTTAAACGTATGTTAAATGACTCAACAATCGTTACTACTACTCGGTTCCACAGTTTGGTAAAAAAAATGTAACATACACATATCAAATGTTCATAAAAAACGAGTAAGTACGGGCTCATAGCAGAAGTGTGACCAAAATTATGTAGGGTTGCCCGAATTAAGATATTTTTTTGAGTTCTTAAATAATAATAGAGGAATTTGCAACATCAAATGAGAAACAGTTTTAAGGAGTCCAAATTCCAAAACGTAAACTCCAACTCAACTCGAACTCCAACTCCGTCGGAGCTTGTCATAAATTGAAGTTTTAGCATTTGTTTGCTCATCTCTCGAGTACGAAAACGTCAATTAGACAAGCTTTCATTGACATTTTCGTGCTCATGTTGGAGTTGGAGTTCGAGTTGAGTTGGAGTTTACATTTTGGAATTTGGGCCTTAGTTTTACATACAGAAAATCCTAAGATTTTATTCTGCTACACCTACTTAGGTGAATCCTATTCCTAACAAATACAATTTTAATAAAAAACTTTTTCGTGTCAAATAACGGAGAAGCAACCAAAAACACCGACTTCCGAAATTAAAGTTATTTTGTACTTTGTAGTGTTTTTTTTGGAAGTCGGTATTTTTTTGTGGAAAAGTTTTTTATTTTTCACTTTTTAGTGGTACCCCACACCTAAAACCACCACTGGGAAGTCACAGGAAAGCAAAAATATGCCATTTCGTATGATTTTTCCACATATTTTTTCCAGCTATTTGGATTTAAAAACCACACTACTGAACCGATTTTGATAAAATTTAAATGGGACTAATCGAGAAGTATATCCTTTCACATAAAACAAGAAATTTTCAAATCGGTTCATAAATGACGGAGATATGAGGTAACAAACACAAAAAAAAAAAAGAAATACAGTCGAATTGAGAACCTCCTCCTTTTTGGGAAGTCGGTTAAAAACTAGCGTAACAGACAGAAAGACAGAGTTACTTCGTATTTATAATATTAGTAGAGATGCGAAAGTGAGTCTATTTGTTATTTACACGTTTAAGCCTAAATCTCTAAACCAATTTTGATGATCTTTGGTACGGAGATAAATGGAGCACTGGAGACGGTTTTAGGCTACTTTTTTGCAAAAATCTATATTAACGCAAGCTAAGCCGTGGACTAGTAGGTATCTGACTAAATCCATAGATTTTTAATCAATGATATCATTTTAAAATACAATAACTCTCAGGATTATCTAGCTAGTTTGGTAATGTTGTGTAGCTATAAAATATGAGTTATTAAAATTGCCATTTTATATTAATAAAATGTAAATCGCAAGTTGTCATAAGCTTTAAAATTTGGAAGTGTGAATCCTATTATTAGAACTATTGTAATGTCATAGGTTTCTTTTTGCAATAAAATAATCTTTTTTTTTAAATAAAAATAATAAATATTATAAGCGCGACACATAATAAACGCAAGTCGTTCAATCGTCTGCTGAAAATTTACACAGTCCATCACTGCAGAGTCATCACGCGTTTGACAATTTGTCACATTCATTTTTTGCAAGCATTAATTTATTTCAAAAATTGGAACTATGTGCGTGATTTTTAACAAAACGATCAGTTTTTTTTCCGAAATCGTGTTTTCACATAAATAACTAACAAAAACTAAAAATAAACTAAAACAAGGCGTCAAAAAATTCCTCCACATCGCTGGCCACTAGTAATGTGCCCAAAAGGCTGGCAGCATTGCCACGTTGTATGGCAAATGCTTAACCTTTGTCCAATGTAAAACCAGCCCTTGGGTCACGCGAAATGTCAACTTAGCTTCTTAACAGATCTACGACCTGAGAGTTTCAACCCCAAATGGCTTGAAAATATAACTACCAACAAGGTTATTATATTTAAATCGAATTTTTTAGTTTTCTGTATGCAACATTTTGTCAATCTATCTTATTTAAAAATTAACACACATCCCTAACACATGCGTTGTTTCAAGGTTGTAAAAAAACACGCCTTAGCAACTAGTAGATTCTGTGTGAGGATGACGTAACCGGTCATTGAACCCTTGTTTTTACAAATGGCGCCAGGAGTTATGGTGTGTTCTGTTAATATTGTTCTAATTAATTAGAGTTTGAGTCGATTCCCATGGTGGACTTTGATCTGTAAACAATTGTAAAGGATTTAACATGGCTTTTATTAGGATTCATGGAAAAAATGTTAAATGAGGTATGAAGTTGATGATGTGCAAATAACGGCCTTGCTAATAAAAATATAAGTAGTTGTGTACATGTGTGTTCTTTAAGACTGTCATGCTTTATTTTAGTTTAAATTACAATTTGATTATGACATCAAAAAGCTAACAAATAAAAAGAAAGAAAAAGCTGTAAATTAGTATCGACGTTATATAAGATTAGCAAGGTCTATTAAGCTGGGCGCGCCAAACAAATTAAACATCGTTGCCTCGGACTTTTAGTACCCATTATTCTTATTAGCCATAATAATACTACTACAAATGTTACAAACACATTCTAAACTTAACAACATCAATGAAGCAGTTAACGTAGATATAAATGAATCCTTACGTACAACATAACATTACCTTAACGAGAGCCGAACCTAACATGACAATAGCCAATAAACGCGTCTTAAAACTTCCTATGAATTGTAAAACGAGAACTTTAACATGCCTACAAACATTTTTTAATAACATCACAATCTTAGAACAACTTGCTAATGATGATATAAATATTCTATCTATGGAAAATGTGAAAATTCATTGTTACGACATTTTTGTGTGAATGTGGCCATGAAATAAGAGACATTACGAATATGATTTCGATGTATGCGCGCCATAATACATTTTACTGCATGTGTTAAATACACCAGTAGGTGTTATTTTACCCTTTGTAAGAGTGGCCACTGGCAGTATTAATGGGACCTAACTCTTGCAATTTCTCTTTTATTTTCAACCTGTATATTAAATAATGAAGGATTTTCATAATATCTAAGTTTATTGAACGATATTTAGATGCTCAGTAAAATTTAACGTTGCTTGCTTTTACTAGACTCTGTCATATCAAAATAAATATAATTATTATTTTAAAAATACATATGTAAAAGCAGTTCAAGAAGTACTAAACCATTTTTTAACAAAAAAAAAACAATCATTATTTCAACTGAAAGACAACTCATCATCAGACTGCTGGACACGGGCCTCCTCCAAGCGACGCATCATCGACCGGTCCTGTGCATCTCGCAGCCAGCCGGGCTATTTTATTAACATCTCACCGTGAACACTTAGGTGCAGTGAGCATTAAGTGAACTGTTATTCCATCTTCGTTGTATAGATTGACTTTCCACTTCATGTTTATTGCACCTAAATTTACACGATCAAATGTTTACACAGGTAATTATTTCATGTTTTTTTGTCGTCTTTAAGTCAGTTATCGTCATCACATTTCACACAATACCCGCTGTTTTCATAGCCCAAACTTATCACTGAAGTAATAAATCGAACCTGACATGTATTCTAGTGCCGTCGACTTTAATGGCTTTTAAAAACGTCCAACACAATGTTTATGGACAACACAATATAAACGTAAAACCCACACTTTACTAGAAAGTTGATAATGATACTTTTATAATAGTAGATACTAGCATTTTCCCGTGGCATCGTCAACTAAGAACCGTTAATTTTTTGGGATTAAAAGTAGCCTATAAACTCAACAATAGTCCAAAATTATCGTGATCAATTCAGCACATCCAGAAATAACTTTTACTTTTACAAACCTATGGACAAATCAGTTTACCTCTTTATTAGTATCTGTAGATCAGGATTAATAGAGTTAGCCGGGCCTTAGAAGGAACACGGATGGGTTTAGTCAGTAAGAGTCTGACACTCCCTTCCGCTCCACCCAGAGCGGAAGAAATCATTTGATGATTTCCCATCCATAAAAAAGGGATAACCGGGTACAGTTATTTGAGCTGATAGATGGCTTGGGTATGGTTTGTTTTTGTTTGTTGGGTTGTAAAGAATTGAATTTTGGAGGGGCGTTCTTATAGTGCAATTAAGATTTATAATTGACGATTGTTAATTCGGTTTATACCAGTGCAAATACTTGTTCCCGATACAAAAACTAAGTGTCACCATGTCACGTTTCTTTCTTTCATTCCTATCTGTGAACCTTCACGCCATCACTGACTCTCTTTTCTCTTATATAATTCCTCACACCATTCATCGATCTTTTCTTTGGCTTCATTTCATTCTCCATCCATCCACTGCAAAATTTAGTATCTTCCTTTATTATTTTTTCAGCAGGCCAATTCAGGTACGTCGTTTGGGTGTATCGTCCTCACATATAATCAATTGACGACACAGTTGGCGCAGTGGCTGAGTGATTGACTGCTGCGCTGCGTGTCGCGGGTTCGATTCCCGCACGGAACAAATATTTGTATGACCTACAGATAGTTGTTCCGGGTATGGCTGTTTGTGTATGTGAATTTATAAAAAAAAGGAATTCTTCAAATCCTTGTTTTCAATTCGGGATGTTTTTGTCAGTTTTTGCGACTGCGATGCGAATGCGTAGGCTCCTTAAAAATACGAGAATTGCCTCTCTGATACTACTTTGCTTTGCCAAGAGGTTCCTCACTGCCAGTATTGAGAGTGCTACAATCATTTTGAATGTTGAAAACTCTTCTTCTACCATCATAAGTCAAAAGTCATTTATTAAAAAAGGCTGTGAGCCAGCACATTTTGAACGTCAAATATTACGTAAAGACAGTCCCCCAAAACACCCGCCCGTCACCACTTCCTAGTGTTTTAACTGGGAAAAAGAAGTGGTGCAACAGACTCCCCAGCAACACATCTGTCTGTAACGGTTGAAGAACATACAATACTACGCCATATCATTATCTTCAAACTATACCAACTAGTGCACCATTCTTAGCATCACCTATCATGTTGTAGGCCATAAAGAAATACCAAGGTTTCTTATTTGTATTTCTGCTCCAAAGCTGACCCGTGAAGATATAACATGTTTACAAAATATGTGTGACGTGCCCAAACGACTCCATCTTTTAACCGTTTTTGTAAGCTATTGCTAGAAAAAATGTTACAACTTGAAGTCAGAGGTGCTCAACATTTTTGTTTTTAAAAACCATTTTTTTTTCGTCTCTATGATTAGGTATTACTTCCCAAAGATCAATTTATATCCACGCAACAGTGTACAAATCATGTTCTGCCTCTAATATTTACACGAAAATCTATCAATAATTATCTTGACGACCTATCGCTAGATACTAATACTGACACTTTAAAGCTGATCGCCATTCGATCATCTTTCATCATCTGCCTAGCCTTTTCTCAACCATATTGTGGTCGGCTCCCAGTCAAATCGGATTTAGCTGAATACCAGTATTTTATGTGGAGCGGACCTCCACAACCCATTAACTGGATAACATGGTACTTCTTGGCAAAACTGGTGTCAGATTTTCGGCTTCTGAAAATCCGTAACGACTGCCAAAATTTTCAAAATAACAGCCGGGACCAACGGCTTGATCATCTTTATACTGAGTAATTTATATTTAAGACAGTTTGTTGTGTCGGGACAAGCTCGCCACACCACTCCCAAACACTGCAACTCCTGAAAGCCAGAACCAACAGTGGCGACCACCAGAAAAACGCCGATTCAATGAAACTCGAGTCCCGGAGAAACGATTCAACTGTCTTGAATACCGCAATGACATGAATTTATTAGATAAAAAGAACAGCGGAGGACTAAGAAAAAAAAAGTATACATTGGTAAGTTTAGTATGTATATTTAGACCACTGCTTTAAAATATAATCATTACTTTTTTTAACCACCTCCAAAAAAAGGTTCTCAATTCGGTTCTACTTTTTAATGTTTGTTACCACATAACTCCGACATTTATTAACAGATTTAAAAATTCTTTTTTTATGTCAAAGGATACACTTTCCGATGGGTCTCATAGAAATTTAATCTAGTAGTAGTTTGGTTTTTAAATCAAAATAGCTGGAAAAAATATATGTCATCTAATTAGATGACATATATTTTTGCAATTTCGTTTAATTAAACGAAATTGCAAATTTTGACTTTCCAGTGGTGTTGTTAGGTGTGGGGTACCACTAAAAAGTGAAAAATAAAAAACATTTTGACAAAAAAATATTACCGAATTCCAAATATTTGTATTAAGTTCACGTGCTCACGCATAACCATACGTTTAGCACCCCTGTCTGCGTAGGAAGGGTTGGTATTTCTACCTGCGCGATTTATGCGACCCTTGCACCTGTGGGGTAGGGTCCTGCCAGGAGATTACTACGAATGTTTCGACTATTATTTAAAATTGTATTTTGGATATTAAAAGGTTTTTTGTGACCTCGTAATTTTAGAAAAATAAATAAACGAAGCTAGTAATGAGTTACCTAAATATATTTTTTTAAATTATTTTTATTATTATTGGTAGGCACTCACTTGACCACTATCTCACCTGATGGTAAGCGATGATATGATCGATAATATGCATACCTACAGTTGTATCTCCTTCTCTTTTTTTTGTTACAAGGTCGCTTTTAGTGATGTGAGTGACTATTGTGTCAAACATTTAAGTTCTTCTGATCTATCTTTTCTTTTCGTTTAAGATGTTAAAAAAGTATTCTATTTTACTATTCAATATAGGATTTGTAAAACTCTGTCAATATAGACAACGGAAATAACAGTAAGTCGTATAAAAAAGTAAATAAAATATTTCATAAATAAGAGCAAACTTACGTTTAGCTAAAATCCGCAGAAATAATTTGACAGGTATAATATTTAAGAGGTTTTAAACTAACGGAAGTTTAAGTAACACAAACTCCAAGAAATTACCATGAAAGTTCCATTAATATCAGTCTGTCAAGTAATTTCAAGCGGTGCACACAAACAGGTAAAAATTACAAAATACTTCACTTTATTATACCTACGACTAATTTACTTTTGACGTATGGAGTTGAAAGATTTACACATTTCTATAAATTAAATAATAAATCTTGAGATCAACTTTTTTGAGTGATCAATCATAAATGTTAGTGTAAAAACTATCGTAAATCAATATATGTAGTATCAAAATGTCACACATTTGTAGAAAATTAGCAACGAGTTAGGGTGGTCCTACACTATCGAGATTTTGTCAATTTCCAGGTACCTATCTGGTGGAAAAATTTACTTGATGACATCCACTGGATAAAGATACTAACTTAACGGTAGGTATGTCATGAGTGCAATTGTCTAGAAACTTACTGCTTTCGTATTTTAAAAATACCTAGAACTAGCTGAGCCCGCGACTAAAATTCGTTCGTGTGGTTGTCGGAAAAATTATGTTATACAGCGTGTAACAGAATAAACGCAATACCTTAAAAGGGGTCATTGTACTCACCATTATGAACAATTATAACTATGGGACCAACACCGAAATCGCGAAAAAAATCGACTGTAGGTACATATCTCAACAAAATGTACTGAACAGATTTTTTTTCGCGATTTCGGGTTTGGTGCCATAGTAAAAGTTATTCATAATGATGAGCACAATGACCCCTTTTCAGGTATTGCGTTTATTCTGTTACACATTGCATAGCCTACAGCCTTCCTCGATAAGTGGGCTATCCATCATTAAAAGATTTTTTCAATTCGAACCAGTTGTTAAGCCAGCAACCAAACTCTTTAGCTTTACAATATTAGTATCTATAGATTTGCGAGGGCTCTAGATCATGTCAAGAATAAACTCTTTGCATCATCATCATCATCATATCAGCCGAAAGACGTCCACTGCTTGGCATAGGCCTCCCCCAAGTATGTCCGTTGCCCCCCATTCATCCGGACCCGAGGTGGCGGCGCGTGGTGTTCCCGTGAGCCCCTCTGACGTCGCGGGGGGAGTTAAACACCTCACTCCCCCCGCTTACGAGATGTGGCCTGCAGAGGCGGGCCGGCACCAGCCGGGGATTACGGAAGTCGCATATGTTCCCGCGATCGAAGATGGAACACCGGGGTGGTTTTAGTCAGTAAGAGTCTGACAGACCTCTCCGCCCGCCCCAGGGCGGAGGACGTCCATGAGGATTTCAAAAAAAAAAAAAAAAGGCCTCCCCCAAGTGTCGCCACAACAACCGGTCCGGTGGATGCGAGACGCACAGGGAACTCTTTTGTAAAAAACTAAATTACAGTTTCTAGTACCTACTAGAAACTGTAACGAGTAGCTACAGTGTAACAGTAAGTAAGTCTGTTTCAAATCTGCAGTGCGATTCTGCCGGTCTATTTTTACAACGACTCATCGAGTTAATTGAGGTGAGCATGATGGGCCTCATTGGAAGGCTTAAAGTCACCTAAAGGACAGTGGAGAGGGCAATGCTCGGAGTTTCCTTGCGTGATCGAATCACAAATGACGATTATCCGCAAGAGAACTAAGGTAACCGACTTATCCCGAAGGATCGCCAAACTGAAGTGGTAGTGGGCAGGGCACAATGTTCGCGGAACAGATGATCGATGGGGCCGAAAAGTTCTGGAGTGGCGACCGCGTACCGGATGACGCAGCGTTGTAAGGTATCCCACAAGATGGACTAATGACCTGGTGAGAGTCGCTGGCAGCCGATGGATACGATACGCACAGGACCGGTTGTTGTGGTGTCATTTGGGGAAGGCTTATGTCCAACAGTGGACGTCTTATGGCTGATATGATAATGATGATGGAAACAACTAACTATGAAAACTAGGTAAAGTAAATACGAAGTGAGCGGTGTGAGTGTCAAACCATCAAATCAAAGGGGAACGACAGTTCACTCCATCAAAACCGAAGTTTTCACACTGAGATGTTTACATTATCGACTAGCTGTAAGTTTTGTAACATACTTAGATGGCAATTTTATAACATAAGCTTCTGCTCGCGACTTCATCTGTATGGACTTCGGATCAGGATTAAAGTAAGTATTATAATGTGTTAAATTATAAACTACATGAATAAGTTTATGTGATAGATTTTGCATGAAAGACCGAGAGAGAGAATAAGAATCCATATTATTAACATCCAACCGTTATAAGTTTGACGTGTCTGTGATGGTGTGTCTGTCTGTGGCATCGTAGCTCCCGAACGGATGAACCGATTTTGATTTCGTTTTTTTTTTGTTTGAATGGTGAATTAGTCGGGAAAGTTCTTAGCTATGTTTGATGAAAATCGGTGTCGGGGTTTTTAAATTTTTAATTTTAATTTTTAATAAATACTTACCATTTTACAACGCCCACTGCTGGACATAGGCCTGTCCCAAGCGTCGTTAGATCACCGGGTTCCGTGCTTCTCACACCTCGGCTGCACAAAGTGGACGGAAGACGTGCAATCTGAAGGAGGCCATCCAAGTGCACGGTCGCCACCAATATGCTGATAAATAATCACAAAGTATTCTAAACTGCTTCTGAGCTTCGTTGCACAGAAGCAAATTCCTTGGGTATATGCAGTGTTGTAGGCCACTCGTTGGTGGGTGCGCAACAATAGACGAAAAATTCCAAGCGGGCCGAGTCGCAGGTAAAAGTAGGCATAGAATCACATAAATAAAGTTGCAATGGTGACCCATAGACAGGCGTGGGCTATATGGTCCATAGGCCATGGGCCATTTAACATTTTCCAATAGCTAACAAGCATCGCTTGAGTTTCATCAATAAATATAAACTTAACTTTTGTTTCCTCGCGAAGGCATATCTTATTATAAAGGTACAACCACATCATACTTGTTCCACACGCCAATAAATTGTCATATGTCTTAAGTTATTTCTGACTAAGATTACAATATGGAATTTATTACACAAGAAACTAGCTATTCGACTTGTAAGCGTCTATACATCTAAATTATGCTTTATACTAGTATTTAATTTCTGTATATGTAAATATTTGGTAATAAATATAGGAAATGCAAATACGATAAACTATAGGTAGATGTTTGATAAATATTGCTTTATTGCAAATAGGCTAATACGACATGTTTATTATAGGTTACTACCAAAATGAAATACAACTATACTAGTTAATAAATATAAATGGTTGTTCATAACTGCATGCCAAATATTATTTCTCACTAATATATAAAGATATTGCGGTATTTCGATAGTGGGTATAAGTGGTTGAGGAGTTAAAACAAATTAACTATTCGATCTACGATTTAATCCGATTAAATAATGTAAAATTCGACTAGACTATGTCTTTTTCTAAATGGTGAGAACCCCAGTACTAAGTGTTATGTCAAATTGACATCTGTCAGATTCGTTCTAATTCGACTTGCTAAATCTCTTCTTCTAGTCAGGACAATTCTACAATTTTTGAAGCAACGTTCGCATTCGTTTGTCAGTTATTTTGGCAGATCCCGACCGAGTTATTTTATTTATTTTATTTTATTTATCTTAGGAAAACTTACAGCTAAACAGATACAGTAATTCATAGTTTAAACAAAATATGGCCAATTAAAAGTTTCCACATGCAGTAATATTCTATAAAACAGAAAATAGACACTAAATACACAAAACAAAAACAGAAAAATTACTATTTATGCTCGAAGAAGCTATCAGACAACATTTTATTCAATTTAAAAAAAGGGAACGTTGCATGTAGAATCGGCCTTTTGTTTTTTAGAAACGTCTACATGTATTTTAGCGGTAGAATGTTTAAAAACACTCTTATAAATCTTGGAAATACACAAGTTTTTTCTAGAAGTAGGTACGTTTAAAATTGCTCAAAGTGCTCACGGGACCATTTCTTCATGAGAAGGTCTTTCATAAATAGTGCCTACCTAATGCCATTACATAGTCATTGAACTGAGATTAATTTAGGTTATCGGATTTCTCAAGTAGGTACATAGGTATCTTCTAAGTTAATCTCAATCATAATATAATCTCTCCCTGCGCCCTTTTCAGCATTTTTAATCTACTCTTTTGCACATTTTGTTTGTTTCGTTATCAAATGTGTATGTTATTGCTCAGGTTGTAGTTTTTAGTTATTATTTTAGATTTAATGCTCTTAAGGTGGGTACTAACCGGTGTAACGGGGCGTAATGTAACATGGTACAAAGCGAGCATTCGTGCAGTCGTACTGAGTGCACGAAGGCTCGCTTTGTACCATGCTACATTACGCCTTACATTACGCATTTGTGAAAGGAGCACGTGCGCATGTTACATGCGTATGTGTTTTGTTTTACACGGATTTTAAGACATGGCGTAACATAAAATGCTCTCTGCGAATGTTAAATTACGGTTAGTAACACGGGTCAGTAACCAGCTTTAGAGTCAGTAATTGCCGACACCAGTCATTCCGAGCGGCATGGTGTTACACTGTTTCTGAGGGACTCTCCTTTTAAAATACTGGTATTCAGCTGATTCCAGTTAGCCTGGCAGCCGCCCCAACAATGTTCGGAAAAAACTAGGCAGGCATGCATTCTCCAACAATTTCACTCTTGTTTTGTTGGAAATGCTGCGTCATTCATAAATTCATTCATTCTTCCTTCTATCCTTTTTTAATAAAGACTGTCAGTCTCATTTGCCATGTCGTAGTTTATTTTGATGCAGTATTACAACTAAAGCCGTCCAGAGTTAAAAAAACAACAACAAAAAAACATAAATTAAAAATCGTAGGCCACAATAGTGTGACCACACCATAATCCGTTGTATGGCCATTTAGATAGAGAAATTTATGGTACCGGTGGCATTCACCAAGATTTGAGACAAGCCGTAATGTGACCGGGCCACAACGGCTGAAGATAACATAGTCTTATTTGTGGAAATGCAACCTCGATTGCTGATTACGAAATAAATAGTGCTGTGTGAATGTGGATGGACAAACTAGTTCTATTCTATTTTTATATATGGCAAGCAAAGCCGATGTCGACTATTCTCCCAGTGTCCAAAGTAGATTGGAGAAGCAAGTGATAACAAACTAGTTCGTAAGAGATTCTAAAAGAGTGGAGTGGGTAAGAGGTTTTAGATTGGCGACAAAGTCTATAATGCCAGCATCGTGCTGAGCCACAGGCATGACGAGCAATTAATATTTATTTTTTTGGAACACATTTTAAAATAAGTGTTATAATACCGAAAAGACGTATTAACATTACGCATCTGCCTAGTTTGTGTGTTTTTTCCCTATTTTTTTGTTTCTTTTGAGTATTCAAGCCGAATTGAAACAAGTGAAATAACTCCGTACTGTGTAAGACACGAGTCCTACACAGAACGGAGTTATCTTTCAACTCCGAGTTAGATTTAACCAAGGCATTATGTACGAGATAGAACAGTATGAAGACAATATATGTGGTCTTTCAAAAATTGTAGTGGAAAAGCGTAGGTGGCTAATTCAAAGTTTGAATGTTGAACAGGATAGGTCTAACAAGTCTTGTGGTCTGCCAATAAGGGTCGGTCACACTGCGGGAGTCCCGTGGCGCTCATTGAACAATTGAGATATAAAATCGTATTTTAGAGTTTTTTGAGATTTAAGAGTATTGCTTCAATAATAATAGGGTATCATCGTATCATGACGTCTTTTGTTACGTAAAAAACTTTGAAATAGTGTCAAATTTCTGTTCGCGTGTTGAGTTCTGGGTTTTTATTGTAGCAATTGTATTTTTCCCGGCTGCTAAATAGGCTGACTTGGCTTGAAATGTGTACTACGTCTTTGGATTTACCTGTAAACTCAAGGATTTAAAGTTTATGAACACAGTGATGCGTCAAATATGTTAAAAGAATACGTACTTGTTGAAACAAAAGTATAGTTTTATTTTTAAAGATGGGAAATCATCAAGTGAGTTCTCCCCGCTTTGCGTGGAGCAGACGCAGAGAAGGAAGTGTCAGACTCTAACTGACTGAAACCCATCCGTGTTCCTCCTTATGCCCTTTACGTTCCAAGGTCGTTTCTCGTGGGGGTTTCTCATAGGTTGTTGCGGAATTTGTTCGAAAGAGTAAACGCGGCCCTGGAACTATTTTATGGATAATTTCCATCCATAAAAAAAAACAGTTGGCTGGTTAACGCATACGGGTAGTATGTTTGTTTGTGTCCCATTTTATGATGTAGGTTCCTACACAGAAATGCCACGCATCTAACAAAACCGTCACTTTTGAAGCCTTTACTTTCCAAATAACGTTAACCCGACCATTTAAGTCAACAGCCTCTGAAAGCCATTCAATACGTCAATCCTGTAAGCATGTACTCAAGTAATTTATATTCTAACAAAACTTGTACGGTCAACAAAACAAAAGTATCGAAATTTTTTTAATCCATGTTTTGAGTGTGGTAGTTATAAATCGTGACAATCTAAGAAGTTGGATTTGACAGCTGAGTAGAGAGGGATAGAAGTTCGCTTTACCACTAAGTGCGAAATTGTTTCATGTCATGTCTCTTTCATACTTACTAGTAGAGCAATGTTGTATGCAAGAATTTGTTGATGTTCATATTCTGTCATAAGCGTTTACTCTGAACGTAAAAAGTGATAAATTAAATGATTAGGTACCTAGTTTACAGTGTTGCCTCATACCTATTTTAAACGAGCGTTTTTTTTTTTAAGAATTACAGTCGAGCTACTTAAGAAACGAAAATGACCAATCCAAACCGTGCACAAGCTTTTGACGTTTTAGAAGTGCACATGTAGAGGCAGTAAAATATTCAGATGTCTTTGAAATAATAAATATAATATTTGTTTGTATGTATCTCAATATGCCTCATCGCCACTATCACCTGAGCTGAAAGCAGCTCAGGTAATGGTGACGATTATGTATTCGCAACTGGAAATAGGCTGTTCTACGCTCCACTCTATTTATCACAACAAACAAATTACGCTTCACCACGCAAAATTGGTGATCACCGATTCATCGTACTATGAATGCTACCACAAAAAAACCAACGTAGCCAAATCTACATCGCAAAAAAAAAACACTAACGCCATCTATTGTACCACATCTAGTGTACTAACTGATCGAAATCCTGCATCGCGGTATCAAAGTTTTTTGTGCGATTTGAACAGATACAACAGTCCGAATTTCAACTATCGGGCAGTTGCCCACCAGACACAACAACCGTCTGGTCGGAGGATGCTCCCTTTTCTATGCATGGAGATTTGCGGAAATTTACTCTCTAGACCTCTACATACTAGGACATTTGCTCACCTTAGGTGCTGACCACCACTAACCATGCTGCAATAATCACAGTGGGATTATGATCACTTCTGCGAAAAATGTGCCCACGCATTAAAATTTAGCAGTTCTTCGACCTATCACAGTAACCTTAGTTCTCTTGGTTATGTAGACGGTACTTTAACATTACCATAAACACAAACTTGCGGACAGACAATCCGTTCTGTGTATGGTCGATGTTAAAGTGATTTCACATTGTAGGACATGCAAGAGAGTGTACATTGAGTTGTCTATCAAAGTTTAAGGATCAAGATTTCATTGTATCGTTTGGTAGAACTTGGTGGGACAAACTAGGTATAGGGTTGGTAGGGCAAAAAAACAGGACTTCTGTACTTTTGTTGAGACCGTGCTTCTTGCCAAATTTCATGTTTCTAGGTCAATGGGAAGAACCTTATAGGGTTTGATTTATTTGCCAGTATCAAAAATGTTGCAAATTAAGGCCGTATTTTTTTATTGCTCTGACTGAGAAGCTTCATTTTGTGAGAGTTCCAAGGGACCGTCCTATGTATTTGGTATTAATTTCAACTTGATACTTTCAGACGTTCCCGAGGAAAAAGGTCTTGATAATCTGACGGACAAACAGATAGAAGGACAACGAAGTAATCCTATAACGGGATGTATTTATTTTTCTTTTGAGATATGGAACCCTAAAACTGATGTTCCTCTAGGATGGCTTTGCTGTAGGATTCAGAATTTTCAGAATTGACAGCATTATAGCATTTTTTTTTTAATGATGGGAAATTATCAAATGACTCAAGAGTAACTATGGAGTTTCTTGTCCGTTCTTCTCCATAAGAATCTATCCTTGCGAACGGACAGTAGAGTCACTTTATATTATTTTTAGTGTAAATGATGACGTTCAAAAGTGCCGTTTAATGGCCTAATTGAAATAAACATTTTGACTTTTGACTTTTTGACTTTTTTGACTCCTGCCGCTCTGGGTGGAGCGGGAGGGAGTATCAGACTCTTACTGACTAAAACCCATCCGTGCTCCTCCTAGTACCCTTTGCTTTCCAGGACCACGGTAACTCTTTCGAACAAAATCCGCAACCCTGGCAGAATTATAGCTTCAAATATTTTGAGAAAATTGAGTTAACTGCTGGTTTCGCTTTTATTTCAGTTACCTATATTTATTAAGTTGCGCACAGCAATAAGATCCTGGAGAAGTTGAAATGTAAACCTCAAAAGTTTTTACTAATTACTCAACCAAACACCCCATCATACTGGAAATTCCCTGTGTCTTAACGTTCATAGACCTTAAGATAACGTAAAACTAATTGATTACAAACAACAATTCAAAGTTTAAATACTCGAAGCCTCGATTAACTTGAACCATTCGAAACCATTGAATCGCTAGAAGTTAACAAATAGTTTGTCCTAACAAAACTAGTACAAAAGATATGTGAAGCCAATATTTCACTGTCCAATAACCCTACGCCTGTTTTAAAGTTCACATGTTTCAATACGCTTTTAACTGATTAGACAGGAGTGGAAAATTTATATGCGTTTTGACATTTCGGGCTGAAATATTATCTTTCTATGCAACCTGTAATTTGTGTTGGACATTAATGTATATAAATTCAATTACAAGTTTTGTTATAATATCGTTGGTATCTGTTTTAGATAGAATATAGTTTATTGTGTCACGCGTGGAACACAACGCGCCGTCGAACCGGGCCTGGCTTTGATCGGACGGCGAGCCACACAACGCTCGCCGTCCGCAGGTAGCTTTGGCTCTAGAATGGCATCACAGATGTCAAAGTCAAAGTCAAAACAATTATTTCAATTAGACCATGAAACGGCACTTTTGAACGTCATCAATTACAGTAAAAATAATATGTATAAAAAAAAGTGACTATACTGTCCATTTCCAAAGGTAGATTCTTATGGAGAAGAACGGACAAGAAACTCCATAATGCTGTAGATGAATGAATGGTTGTGATGAAATACTGTCCTTCGAAAGAAAGCTAAATCTTTTGAGTGTCATCAGACTCGGAGCACGCTTGTTTACCATATTATGTAGTAGTATAAACATTCTACACAGAGTTTCTAATGACCGGAAGTCATAAAAGACTAAACAGACACTGCACTGAAATTCCATAGATTTGATCTCCTGACCTTTTAGTTAAACTATCTCAAGTTATTTTATTGTTTAGAAGATTGTATAAATTAAAATATTTTAGATACTGATTAGCCCACGCATCCCTATACAAGATGACAACATACAATTTTAACATTTAGATAACATACATTATCTTAATCACGATACCATTTAAATAAATCAGAATTTAAATATATTACATAAATAATAATATAAATTAGAATAAACGAGGTACAAGACTAATATATCAATTTTCCATACGCCCTCTCTTGTCGTGTAGGCTGGCCAAATACAAGCTGTTTAAAAAAAGATACATTGTGTGCCCAAAATAAGATTTCCTGATTCTAAATTGTGTTGAAGACCAACGTGATGAAAAGATTTATCAGGGTGAATTGCTATTTGATCTTGGAGAACATTTTTTTCAATTACAAAGTTAAGTTTATCCTCCAATCGTACTTATCGTTTCATCAGAACAATTCGAGTGTTTGCATAGTTTATAAACTTCAGTAGGTAATGTATACCTCTAAGGTCGCCTGGTAAAAAATGCCTATGGCATTAAATCCGCCTTTGTACAGTGATATTACTTGTACATAAAGTTTTAATAAGTAAATGTGTATTCTCGGAAATAAATCGAGACATGATACCCGTATCTAATAGACGAACTAAATCTACATACGAGTTTATACAGGGCAAGTTTGATCTAATGATATATGTAACATTTGCTGATTCTATTCGTAATTTTATTGAAATTTGCTAATGATATTTGTACGCTTCACGGCAAAACATAGATAATCTACGTTGTATTGTAACAACACACCATGTACCACTTATGTTTATAAATAAAGATTCTGATTCTTTACGGAACCCTCGGTGCGCGATTCAGACTCGGATTTGTCCCGATTTTTTTTTTGATAGGCTATCGTATGACCACTATCCCACTTGATGGTATGCAATGATGTGGTCAACGCTGGAACACGCTTGCCTACATTGATTTTAACATTTCCAGGTTGTAGCAATCAGCAAACGCAGACTGCGGCATTCATGCGATGATTGCTGAGGGACATTGAGAAAATCGATGGTTTTTTTTTATAATTGATAGCACGCGCTTGACCACTAACACGATGGTAAGCGATGATATGGTCGAAGATGGAGCACGCTTGCCTAGAAGTAACCTATTCACTCTTGACTTAAGGTGGAAGCACCAGGGTAGCCAGTAGTAGTAAATATGATTCGCGGCCGTAGCAATTCTAACTGAGAGAGTTGTATTGATGATTTTAATGATTACAGTTCTGTAAATACGTACTTGCTACGGTCTCGAATCATATTTAGACCAACATACAACCTGATACTGGCCTGCAAATTGCAAAAAACGTAAGAACATTTAAATTTCGCGGGCTACCCTGGCGCTTTCACCTTAAAGACTCCTAGGTTGTAGCTATCAGGAAATAGAGACTGCGGCAGATAATTCCACTTGTGGGATTAGCACCATGTATCTCAAGCTTAGGTAGGAGGGGCTCGTGGCTTAATAATTACAGCCACACGGGTCGATCTTCAAGGTTAAGCAACGCTTGCCGGGATCGGTCTGTGGATGGGTGACCATCTTAACATATCGAGTTTCCTCCATGCCTGAAAGCACGTTTTGCCGTTTCTGTCATTTGTAGATCTTTGGCAGTCGTTATGGATTGTCAGAAGCCAGAAAATCTGACTCCAGTCTTGCCAAGAGCCGTGTTACCCAGTTAAAAGGTTGTGGAGGTCTAGTAGGCAGCCGCTCCACGTAAAATACTGGTATTCAACTGAATCCGGTTTGACTAGAAGCCGACTCCAATAAAGTTGGGAAAAGGCTAGGCAGATGTTCGGAAGCTTAGGCTTAACTTAATTCTTTAAAAAGTTGTAGGTAGGTACAACAGATACCTATCCAACAAAAGCCAAAGTGGCTTACCTATTGATACGTCAGCCAGTTAAATTTTAGTCAAACAACTTGATTTTTCACATAAAAAATAGATTTATTTAAACACGTCATAAATTAAACAGATTAGGTGAAGATCATGCAAATGTTTCCATCGTAATATTGTCAGAAGATTAATTTTTCCTGTCCCTAAAAATATTTAGATTAATTTAAATTTACCATAACTTTAATTTATTGCTTCCAATACTCTATTTATACGATTGGAACATTGTTAAATTAGCTATTTTCGAAATAAAGTGTTGTGTCGGAGTGTCGGTGTCTTTTGTGTCGCTCGTTAGTGTCAGACACTGATGTACAACAATATTTAAGTTGTAAACAGTCGGTGACACCCACGTGATATCACTCAGCTATGTGGCCCAATTTGGTGTGGGGTGACGGAGCCAATTGTTGACCAAGACTTAACTTATAATAATAATATTTTATAGTCGAAGGTTTGTACCCATTATATTCATACTAGCTCGTGCCACCGGCTTCGCACACGTGAAAGTCGGAAATTATCCCAAATTAACATATTTGCCAGGTAAAAGTATCCTATGAGTTAATTCAGGTTATAAAATATAATTACTTGGGAAATACTACGATACAGAAGGAACTCCTAGTATGGGGCAACGTAAAAAGAAGGAAAGGAAGAATATTATGTGTACCAAATTTAATCGAAATCCGTTCAATAGTTTTGGCGTAAAAGAGTAACAAACATACATCCATCCACATGGATGGAAGAAGGAAGGAATAATACATCTAATACCTACGATTGAAACTTACGCTGTTTTTCCAAGGAAACAAATGTAGAAACTAGGTACAGAACGCCGCACCTACCTAGGTAGGTACAATGAGATATACTTATAGGTATAAGTATAATCTCATTGTCCATGGAAAAAGGTCACCAGGGGCTCGAGTCTGCTATTGCAATCGTGTCTCAGTGACCGGTCATTGATCGAATATTTGACAACTTTGACAGTTTTTGTATGGGAAATGTGTCATAAGTTTGACGTTATACGTCAAAAATTGATCATTGATCGGTCATTGAGACACGATTGCAATAGCAGACTCGACCCCCTGCTAAGTTGTTTTTTCAAAAACTCCTTGGAATAGAGTATACCTAACATTTTCTTAGCATGAAGCGGTAACAAGACTAAATAAATAGCGTTTATTCGTCAGATTATTTCATAAAAACTCGTAAAAAATACTAGTATACAGAAAAGAGCCCGAGAGTGCGAGAGCGGTTTTTCACTTTTCATGGAAAACTTAAAACTCAAGTATAAGGCGTATGCGTATCAAGTTTTATCCAAATCGAATGTTTTTAAATTTCCAAGAATAACTTTCGATTTTGTATGAAATATCGTAAGATGCAAACGTACTAAAACCAAAAACAGATAAGAACTCGTATCCACTCTTTGAAATTCTAAATGGAATTTTTTCACTGGTTCATCTCGCTAGAAAAAATCTCACCTATACAATTCTAACTAGAATCATAAAAAGCATATCTCCAGTACCGACAACAGTGTCCCCCACCTCACTACTCATTAATCTATAATGTTGTTGAGGGCCAGTGGGCGGAAAACATCGCCTGATTACAATCTGAAGGGATTATGTACCTATCGCAGCTATCGGGCGGATAATTTGTGCCAAATTGATACAAATACCAGCTGTTTTGTGCTTGATTACTGATTGATGGTGGCTAAATAAGGGTTGGTCGCTTGTTAGTTAAGTGTGAAATAGAGTAACTGTTTCTGATGAACGTTTATTTAGGAATTGGTACTTTTGGCTAAGGTCAGTGCCTGTTAGGGCCAGTGCCCGCAGCGTTCTGGAGTTTTTCGAAAGAGTTACCGCGGCCCTGGAACACAAAGGTCATTCCGAAGGAACACGGCTGGGTTTTAGTCAGTAAGAGTATGACACTCCGCCCCGCTCCGCAGAGAGCAGGATAAGTCATTTGTTGGTTTCCTATTCGAAGAAAAAAGTAATGTTACTTAATGTTTTTTAAACAACTAAACTCACGAGGATGCTTTTCCTCAAGATATGTTAGGTGTTAGGATTTCAGATTTGGACTCATAGTAAAAGTTGTTCATGATGATGAGTACAATGACCTCTTAAGGGGTATTGCGTTTATTCTGTTACACGTTGTAAATTTGTACATACGAATACATTTTTAGACCAACAGAGTTGCGTTTGTGGGTAAATGTCATTAAAATCGGTACATTAATTCCAAAGATGTGCGTGTTTAAGAATTTAACTCTCTTAACACAGGTGTCATGTCTCTCTTTTACCCTCTATGAGCTTCCTAAACAAAACCCATCAGAACAATACACTTTCATTAAATCTTAAAGTAACTCAAGCATCAGGACCACCTAATGACTTCAACAATTTACTATACGTATATTAGATTTAATTGCCCACTCTCTTAGAAACGGCTGACGGGTGGCAGTTAGCAACAATGTTGCTAACGTCCTCCGGAGTACCCTTACCGTATCTGTATCGTTTAAAACTAAACTAACTGTGGAACATGGAAGTCCGAAGATTAAGTAAATGGAGTATCCATAAATGTTAATTCACAGCCTGCCTCCGTAGTCGAATGGTTCAGGCGTTTGCCTTGTGACCTGGTGGTCGTGGATTTGATTCCCACGGGAAGCATACTTTGTAAAGTTGTTTCCAGTTTGGCTAGGACATTGCAGGCTTGAATCGTCTGATAAAAAGATGATTCCGTGCTTCAGAAGGCACGTATAAGCCGGTGGTCCCCGCCGCCAAATATCGGTCGTCGAACCATGTCAGAGGCCCTTGAGGCGGTTTAGTAACTCGAGGGGTCGTCAAACCTTACTGTCCGTAGTGTCCATACGATAAAGAAAGAATTCACAGCCCTATTCAGTCTTCTGCTTGATAAAGAGGGAAGTGGAAATTATGTTTTTTCCTACTCCTCCGCTGTTATTTTCTGATTAACTTCGTTGCGGGATCCAAAACAGTTGAATCGTTTCTCCGGGACTCGTCAAGCTTCATTGTCTCGGCATTTTTTCTGGTGGTCGCCACAGTTCATTCTGGCTTTCAGGAGTTGCAGAGGTTTGGAAATGTGCGGCGTGCTTGTCTCAAATTAAAAAAAAAAGTTAATTCGTTGTTGATAGAATATACAGTATGTTAACTAACAGAGGGCGTTCCCGTTAAACCGCAATAGTATAGCATCCATACATGCAAAAAAAATAGTACCATTTGAAAACAAAATGTTTTTTTTTTTTTCAATATTAAAATATTGACTAAAAATGTTAAACTAACACGTAAAAGAAACACTCTATACATTATGCGTACTCGAAGAACGGCAACGTCACGCTTCTTCGAGTACGCATAATGTATAGAGTGTTTCTTTTACGTGTTAGTTTAACATTTTTAGTCAATATTTTAATATTGAAAAAAAAAAAAACATTTTGTTTTCAAATGGTACTATTTTTTTTAGCATGTATGGATGCTATACTATTGCGGTTTAACGGGAACGCCCTCTGTTAGTTAACATACTGTATTATAACATGTTGCAGAAATCGAACTTGTTTTACATCAGCTTGAGATGACAATTAAAGTTCAAGATGAGTGGTTGAAGCTAATAAATCTGATAGCAGTTTTGCCAAGGGGTATCGTTACCCAGTAACTGGGTTGTGGAGGTCAGGTAGGCAGTCGCTCCATGTGACATCTGTATCCAGCTGCCTCTTTTAGTTAATCTGGAAGCCGACCCCAATTCACCGTCACTAATGTCTTCAACGTCGGCAGAAGGTTCGACCCCTGCTGGATATTGCAGGGCGGCGCGCAATGGGACGCAAAGTTTGTCCCATTGCGCGCCGCACTGTAATATCCTCCTCTCGATCTTCTCCTCTTCTCCTCAAAATTTGCCTCTCAATACACGTACTACGTGTACCTTTTTTTTTGTAAGGATGGGAAATCATCAAATGACTTCTTCCGCTCTGGGTGAAGTGTCCTTACATTGCCCTTGCGTTCCAGGGCCTCTCATGGACATATTCCGCAACCCTGGCAGGACTACGTGTCCCTTGTTGTGTTGTGTGTTTTACACAATATTCCGCTGTTCTAGCAGTTCCACAGACTGCGTCTCATATTATATTGTTCGCAACAGTTCAAAACCGGCCAAGTGCGAGTCGGTCTCACGCACGAAGGGTTCCGTATCATAATCTATAAAAAAAACGGCAAAAAAACCACGTTTGTTGTATTCACCGCATTCGCCTCACTTAAATATTTATTATATTCTGTTTTTAGTATTTGTTGTAGCGGCAACAGAAATACATCATCTGAGAAAATTTCAACTGCCTAGCTGTCACGGTTCATGAGATACAGCCTGGTGACACAGACAGACCGGCAGACGGACGGAAAGATAGACAGACAGACAGCCGAGTCTTAGTAATGGGTCTCGTTTTTACCTTTTGGGTACGGAACCCTTAAGAAAGGACTTAAGAGAATAAGAGGAGGGGTTGTTCCGGTTCAGGCTCGGGAATTCGGTGGAGGGGAAATGCACAAGGCATGACACCGGTCGATATGGCAACACTTAGGGGAGGTCTTTGTCAGGCTTTCGGCTAAAATGATAATGATGACGAAGGTTTTTGTGGAATTCGCGTAGACTTATCCTTCTGTCTATTAATACTCTGTGTCTGAGTGAGTGTATCTGTTTTAAAGAGAACTTCCATGATCGTTATTCTTATCAGATGAAAGGGATTTTATATGAGGAGCTTACTAGAAATTATATGATTATTATAAGATACCTAATCTCTTGTTTAGGGTCTTATTAGTTTGAACCTTTGAGTGCTATTGGAATTTCATTTGGTTGCTAATCTTTAAGGACTTTTTACTAACTAAAGTAAATCTTACCGTCGAAGTAGAATTATAATTGAACATATTTTAATAAAATCAAAAGCCAACAATAATAGCCTTTCTGTCTCCAAAAACCCAGTAAAAATTTATTTATTTATTTACACATACAATTATTTTTACAGGCATAACCCAAGATAATAAAAGTAGTCTTACAATGCGACATCCAGAGACGCCCCTCACAAACTGATCACCCACCTACTCGAGTCCATGATGGACCAGTCTCAAGTAACGGTACCGTTTTGCAAAAATGGTTGTCAGATTTTCCGACTTCTGACTCCCAGTAACGACAGCTCAAAATCTACAAACGACAGAAATAAATAATGAATTAATGAAGAATGAATGATGGTGAATGAGGAATGGATGATGATGAATGAGGCTTAACGTGCTTTCCGAGGCATAGACAAATCTCGGTTTGTTAAGATGACCCATCCACAGACCGACCAACCATGGCAAACGTTGCTTAACCCTGAAGATCGAACCATGTGGCTACAAGCTCCTCTAAAAAATTCTTTAAATCACCCTGGAAAAAACAACAACAATTTCTAGAGCAAGTTCTCAAATACCTAACACACTTTTTGTTTTATTTACAGCCCAGCGTCGAAGATTACTCTCAACAAAAAAGGATATACCGCCAAGCCGCATTTTAGCCAGCACGGATGATCGGCACTTATTCCCATCCTGCTGAGTGCAATTATTGCCTGTGATATAGTTATTTTGATTGGACCTCTTAGCATAGTTTCACTTCGAGACGCCTCGTCTTGAGATCTAGAAAAAAATGGCGGCAAGGAAGATTTGTGTCGGGATGGTTCTATTTACAATTTTTAATTTGTAAAGCATTTTTATTATTTTTTTATTAAGGATGGGCTAGCTTTTGACCTCGATGACGCCTGATGGAAAGTTATGAATGAGGTCTATTATGAAGCGAGCGTGCCCAGAAGATGCTTTAAGGCAACTGGTACTCCCATGCGTCGACGAAAAACGATACACAGCAGGCTGCTTGACGCCGGACTCAGGTGGGAGGGTGGTCGCGAACCAGGCGGGCGTTAGCCCTATCGCAGCAAGGGAGGGATTGGCCAGTCTCATAAGTTATTAGGTGAGACTGTCCAGGATGCGCCGACCCTCGGTTCAGAGGACCTGATGGAACAAATTGCGCTACACGAGGAGACTGCTGTGTCGTCTTCATTTTATGGTGAAAAAAGAAAAAATACGTGTTCTAAATTTTTTTGGGAATCTATCAGACGGACTAATTAGATCAGTTTCAGTAAAATACACTATTATCAAGACGGCATCGATGAGCTTTGACGACAAAGATATAAGGCAAATAGCAGATATTATTGAGTTATTATAAAACTTGTAACTGCAGCTCTGATAATATTATTCGTCGGTCAGTTTTGATCATGATTTGTTTTTTTTTTTATTAGCGATGTCAGATATGACAGAGACAAAGTCTACGATGGAGCGAGCTTACCCAGAAGGAGCCTGTTCACTCTAACTTTGAAGAGATTAGGGCTGTAAGCTTTTGGAAACACAGACGCAGGCAGAGAGTTCCACTCCTTTGCTGTGCGCATTATAAAAGACGTTTGGAAACGCTTTGTGCGAATTGGTGGAATAGCTACAAGGTAGGGATGGTAAGATGCAGTGCGTCTGGATGTCCGATGGTAGAAGGGGGCCGGTGGGATGAGGTCGTGGAGTTCTTGGGCACACTCACCGAAGTACAATCTGTAGAAGACCGATAAGCAGGCAACCTTATTACGGCGATGTGCCAAGCTATGTAGCTTGGCATCCACCAGTTTTGCGTGAGCCTCTTAGCTCTGCGTTCCACCGAGTCAAGCGCGATTTTTTTAAGTAACAATTTTATACGTTATACATAGTGTGGCTAAAGGATATGGATAAAAGCCCTAAGACTCTATTTGGTTTTAGGGTTCCATAGAAGATCTCGGGGAACCCTAAAACCGGGTTTAAAAAGTAACTCAAACAGCAATGCATCTGTCTGCCTGTCCATACCTTTCAGCAGATTGCACTTACGCATTAAGTGTTTTAATGGCAATATAAAGCTAACTACAAGTTACAAAGAGATTTTAGGCTCAAATAAAGTTAATTTTTTTCTGCAATTACATTTTGTCATGATTCTCCTGTCATACTCCACTCCACTCTCACACTCCACTTCTTTATGACTTGTTTACTACAAAGTGTTTGTTTACCCAGTCCAATAAGAACTTAATTATTCATTTGATCTGTCGGATGTCTTTCGAATAAAAACAATCTTCTGGGCTTTAGAGCATTTTGTATATTGATTTGCCGTTTTTTTTTCAGTCATATAAACATTATTTTATTTCGAAAATTCAATATTTAGTTTCATAATCTAACTTTATATACTTGAAATTAAATTAAAAACTCCTAACTAATTATAGCATCAAAAAATTCGTCTGCATCGCTGTTGAATGGAAGTGAGCCCAAAGTCTGACTGACTTTACATTTAAAAGCTAAAGAAGTTGCAATTCATTTGATAATCAACAATGATAACTATGGTGGTTCGTATGGTGGTCCGTATGGTGTCGGACGTAAAAGAATAGCACCATCCCGTCACTTCCCGTGGGTGTCGTAAGAGGCGACTAAGGGACTCACCAGAGAATAGGCTGTGGGTACATTGCTACAGCTACACTGCGATCGCCAACCCGCCTGCCAAGCGTGGTGATTATGGAAACTCCCCCCCCCCCCGCATCTGGGGGAAGCCCATGTCCAGCAGTTGACGTCTTTCGGCTGATATGATGATGAATGATAATTAATATTGCTTGTACTTGTACCTACTTAGGCAGCATCTTTACCAGCTTAATTAAAACCAGTCCGACTTTACCACAGCACGAGCCACTCTAAGGCATACAGACTCAAGATTAAGAAGATTTCACATTGTTTTCACGTACCGGCACGCACGTTCCCTAATTTGTATTGTCCGTCGTCCGTCGTCCGTTGTCGTCCCGTTCCGGAACAAGTCGTGAGAACGGTCAGTGTTGTCTTAGAGAGTGTACACATCGTGTTGGCACTGTCCACAAGACGCTAGCGGGGCTGGCGTAGGGGATAGACTGAAGCGATTTTAGACGAAGATTGGTATACTGGGGTATTACGTAGACCTCGATAGAAAGATCATGAGTCCGAATTTCTGAAAGCTAGTCTTGCTAATGGGTATTGTGCTAACCAGTTCCTGCAATTTGGAGGTGAAATAGGTGTTCAGCTGTATCCATTTCAGTTAGATTGGAACCCGATTCCAATGTAGTTAGAAAAGGCTTGACAGATCTATTCGATGATGATAGGTATACTTAGTTAGTGAAACTTACACCTTCAGTGACCTTATTATTGGTTAACTTCAGGTGAAGTGGTTATCAAAAAGATATGGCATGATTGGTTCTAATTGAATTAGAACTTAAAGCCGAATTAGTCAACTCCAATAAGTCTCTTGGTAGTTTTTGTCTGCCATATACCGTTCTTATAGTAGGTACAAATAACACTAATTAAAGTGAAATTCTTGTTTCTGCTATTAAACTTTCTGATCTTTTCGTGCCGATGTTAAAATTAACTTAAAGATACATGTTTAGCCTAATTAATTGGGCCAATCATGGCGTTTCTTAGGTCCTCAGAAGTCCAAGTGAATGGACTATTTGAACACCCCACTATAGGACATAATATTATGGCGGACAAACTGTTGTTTGCTGTCAAACGGCTGTTTCGCAAGAGCTAATTCTCCACCCCGCGTCTGATTATAACTTGGACCACACGTCATGTCTGTTTGTCCGTCGCGTTGACGGTTCGCCTGTTGACATACAAGGTCGATGCCCCCCCTTCCGGCTCCGTTCGCAAATATTCACCGCAAACATTATGAAACCGGACAGTTCTATACACGATGACTACAACCCGGGTTTTGGTGTACCTCGGATTGTTGGATGAGTTAGGAAATTCTTGGGGAATGATGCAAATAGTCATCGTATTCTTGTCCTTAGGGGAAACTTATTTGGGGTTGGTGCAGCATGTCTTCATCTTCCTCCTATTTACCATTTCGTCAGTAGTATAGGTACCTTCCCTCTAGTTTTGTACCGTTCTTTTTCCAAGTATTATCTTATTATTTCTTCCCCTACGAACAAATATATAATTACGGCGTGAAATTCAGTAGTGACTGAGATCAAAATGGATGCTAATCTCTTAGGTGAGACAAAAGCCGAACTAAATCTTTCGAAATTGTTTTACTTAAAAAATATGCACATTACTAATTTAACGTAATATTTAAGAAAATAATTTTAGTTTTACTCTTTTTGGAAAAAATTAAAAAGTACAAGTTAACCATCAACCACAGAAGTCACCAGCTTTATTATTTTATTCATTTCAAAATTGTTTGTTGCAGAGAATAACAATTGTTATTTTTAAACACCCAAAAATATAACTCATAATAATGCTCGTCTCAAACAAATGATTCAGGATACATAAATTAATTCTGCGAAATGTCATTTCCTAAATACTTCACAAATACCGTTTTATTAAATTTTATGTGACGTTTTTATTATTTTATTAATGTGAAATAGTGCGCATTGGCTACTCTTTGCCGTCGATTATATTATTTTAATTGAATTCAAACGTGAGAAAATGATTAGATCTGTCGGTTTGTATTAATTTCTTATCGATATGAGAATGTTTGATAAATGGTAATGTATTGTTTTCGCCTACGGCTCTGTCTGTGTAGATAATTATTTTTTGATTTTGAGTGGGTATTAAATTACGGACTGTATCATTTATTTTTGAGGCCAAAACGTAAATTCCAACTCCCTTGTCATAAATTGAAGTTTTATTTTCGTTTACGCATTTGCTTGTTCATCTCTCGAGCACGAAAACGTCAATTAGACAAGCTTTCATTGACGTTTTCGTGCTCGAGGAGAATCACGAAGAGGAACGTGGCTAAATAATAGCAGCCACATGGGTAAATTTTCAAGGTTAAGCAAAGCTTGCCGGGGTCGGTCTATGGATGGGTTCATAACCTGTGGATCTTAACCTACCGAGATTCTTCCGTGCCTCGGAAAACACGGTAAGCCGTTGGAGTTGGAGTTCGGGTTGAGTCGGAGTTTACATCCTGCATTATGGGCCATAGACTGTTTAAAGAAAACCTTAGCTTGGGAATCGCAATATCTTATCAAAAGTTGGCGTAGTCAACAACTGAACATTTTCTTCCCCTGAGTTTTCGGAATATTGTCAACCATATTTTGGTCAACAGATCCTGTTTGCCTTCTCCAATTTACAGTACATCTCGATGTTCAATACCTGCAAGAAACCATTACCTTGGTACCTAAGAAAGTGGGTACCAAAGTATTCACAAAGATACAATTCTATACTAACAGTCACAAACATCCAAGATTAGGCTATGTATTCACAGAAAATCATAAAATGATCATTTAAAATCATTTCAAGTCTTCAGAAGAAATAATAAAATTAGATTTTACGGTAATGCTTTGGACTCCCACGCTTATACCGCGTTGGAGGCTAAGCTCACCATTTTGTATGAAATATGTAATATTGTATGTTAGGTGAGATGACTCAGAGAACCGGCATCACAGATGTGGCTAGTCATCGTTGGCTTTGGAAAGATAGCTGTGTGTCGTAGCTTAAAGTTATAGTTATAACTAGCTTTTGCCTGCGACTTTGTATGCGCGTATCCTGTAGGAATTTCGTGTTTCCGTATAGCTTATAGACTTTCCCATGAATGTGACTATCATATACAAAAATAATTTTTCAAATCTGACTTGTAGTTCCGGAGATAAGCGCGTTCCAAAAAAACTCTTCAGCTTTATTATATTGGTATATAGTATAAACGTCGGCCAAGGTTAGGCTAGTTTAGGCTTGTGTGTTAAGTCAGGTGCCAGATGTTATTGCTTTTGATCTGTAAAGACTGTCAAAACTATTCAAATGAGATCAGATCAGATCTCCACAACCCATTAACTGGGTAACACGATACTTCTTTTGCCGAAAAATTTGCATTTCAGTTAAATGTGGCATTTCTGCCAGTCTTCTGCAATTATGATGGCTCCAAGATACAGAAGCTATGGATTAATGCGACAATTCTAAGGCCCTTCTAAAATAAAGTTCTATTTCTAAGTAACTGTAGAAAATTTATTTCGAAATTTTTGAAGATTAATCTAGAAAATAAATATTTTTCGTCAGATAACAAAAGCATCGCATGTAACTTTATTATCATACCAATTAATATAATGTCTACCGACGGCACCGTCTACAATAATTAAATAATTATCATCTGCCCCAAAAACTATCAAAAAGATAAATAGGCACTACTCGAAACATTTTTCAAAAATACCTCAGTGCGTGCAACCTCTTAATTTAAGCTAGTTACACACGATAATAGCTACTTAGTTTAATAAATAAGTAAATCATTCTAACTGCGAGAATGGACGGAGTCGTACCAACACACAATATTTTACCCTCTGAAGAAAGAGACAAGTCCGTTGTGTGTCAAATAAATGTCTTTATTGTGTAGGTATTAGTGATGATAGTGACACTGTGAGCCTATGACATCGCTCAGTCTCATTTCTAGAAAAACTTCAGTTAATGGCCGCATGATAAATTCAATAAAATTCAAATTATTTTATTACAATAGACTTATATGGGCTCATAAAAACAAAAAATCTAGTACACGCTTCAAATTGGTCGATTGCTAGAGAGAAGAACAGGCAAGAAACTCTACGGTTACTCTTTTAGATAAAATAATAGATTTTTACAATATTTCCATTTTACAGTTTTAATAGGTGTAAGAAGAGAGTGTAAATCTCTAAATTACTCTTACACTTCCTGCCCGTTGCCAATTCGAAAAGAGACTTTCGTTATTCGATCAGTTGACAACTGTTATCGCTAATACAATGTCACAACCTATTTGGTCTGTGAGTGTCACTTTGTCTCGGCTTGTTGGAATAACTGTATAGCTCCGTCCATTCTCTGTGTGTATGATTTTAACAAACTGCGCATATAAACCACCCTCATTAATTTGACGTCCTCGTTGGCTCGTTAATTAGAGCCACGTAAGCTTTAAATTAAGTATTTACGTCATAACTATTGCGTCACTGGTTTGATGCTAGATTTAAGTTTTAATGTTATGTACTATTGGACTTTTAGGCTTTTATTATAATTGAATTTTGAACGTACAAAAACTGACCGCGCTTTCTTTGGTAAAACGAGACGAAACATTTATTGTTAACATGCGTTTAATTTAGCACACCTATATGTCACGGAGTTAATTTATTTATTGGGGACTTAAAAAATTACACGTAAATAAAAATACAATAAATTAAAATCATTAACATGTAATTCATCCCAATATCCACGTATTAGCAAAAGAATTACAACAGTGAAGGTCTGCGTTAGAGTTTACAAAGGTTTTTGTGATAAATCGAGTGAGATTGTCAACTCTTTCTTCTCAAAAAGAGAGGGACATAATTGTAAATTATTGAATTCGGATGGAATTCATTGTATTTGAAATGATTTGATACACAATCAATCTAGAGTTTAATAACTTTGTAAACTTACGGTGTTTTGCAATAATCCAGTGACTTGAGTAGATTTCTCATAATAATATTATTTTGGTATCTACTTAAACAAAACATATATATACTGTGGTAAGCGCCAGATAAACTTGCAATAACGAACATTGTCCTTTCCCCTCTATATCCCTTCGTAAATACAAGATTAATAAATTATGAACAGTTTTTCATTACTACAGAACGTATATCAAAGTTTTCCGTGCAATTTGAACATTTACAAAAGCCCAAATCTCAACACAACCACTGTTGTTGTGTTGCCCACCGGGCACAACAACTGTCCGGTCGGAGGATCCTCCCTTTTCAATGGAGGTATGCGGGACTTTACTCCTTGTTCCGCATACCTCTGTACTGGTGACTCCAACATGATCTGAACACGCAACCTTCTGTCAAGTCTAAGTAAATAATATAACAAGCACATACTATATAACTAAGCCTACGATAACCAGTCACTATAGATGACTCAGCCACAAGATATCACGTCAACAAGATCTCAAAACGGCTAGAAAACCTGTCTAGATCGTTGAATATACAAATGTCTAGAATCTAGATATTAAAATATGCCTAGGTCGTAATAGGAATGGAACTGGATATGATGTCCTTATAGAAATTACTTGTGTGGTCGAGCGAAAAGACCTATCGGTAGTTTTAATGGCTATTTACTTTTTTAGTATTAAGACCAGCTTCCTATTTAGAAAATGGTTGTCTATGGTATGTATAGACAATATTTTTTCTAAATACAACCTATTGCGTTATTTACGTCTGGTGAGAGAAAAAATATCATTCCAATAAATGTTTTGAATTTGAAATAACAGTAGGTACTAAAACTCAGTTTCAGTTGCAATTAAATAATTGTAGATTCTATTGTATTGTATTATAGACCTAAAATAAAAAAATGTCGACATTATTTCCTACCTTATAATGTTATAGGTACTATAAATTTGATATTTTATAGGATTATTAAAAACAAAGATATGTTATAGCCAATTAAATGAAACACAATCATAAAAGATGTAATTGGTACTAAAATAATACAAACAAATAAATCATTTAAACAAAACATGGCATCAAGCAACATGAAACTAAATACAGAACAATATTTTATAATCGTGTGTCACTTAATAGTACACTATTAAAACTAAGTACCTATTCCATAAAATAAATAGAAATCCCATAATACCTGTTCATAAAAATACTGTTATAAAATACTGTCATAACCTATAAATTCTACAGAGACTTAAAAAAATCTCAACGATCAACTCCATAAAACTTGATAGAGAAAAACATATGAATATAGATATTCTTATTAAAAATACATGTATTTTAGTGTTAATTATAAAATTCAATATCTGGTCAATGTACCGCGTTGTACGAGTATATCTATACAATCTAAACATAATATACATACAAAACAATAATTGAAGAGTCTGTTTGTAATCCCAAAATAAAAGCTTTTTAATACATACAAATGAAAGTGCACAGGACACTCATAACAAAAAAAGTTTATTTTTTATTTTTTGTCGGTCTATTGGTTCGGGTTAATCTCGAAAACGGTTGGACTGATTTTGAAAAGAATTTCAGTGGAAGATAGCTGGTGTTGAAAGAAGTTACTTAGGCGGGCAAAGTCGCAGGCAACAGCTAGTTTGTAATAATATCAAACGTAGTTAGATACACATAAAACGTTAATTTAGTAGGCAAAGGCGACAATCACAAGGATATGTTAGGGTGGCCATGATTCAGAAATGTGTACGGCCAAGTCCGAATAATATTTCCTAATTAACCGGCTGCTTCAAGCGAAGTGGTTACTGATAAATTACAGTGATACTTGTTTGTTAACTGCGTAATGATATCTGTAATTCTTTACAAGAAAATTATTCTGTAGATAATTATGTAACTAGGTAGGTAAGTACTCTTTTAATACTGTGACAATGTTTTTGAGTAAAGGTTAAGTACCAGTTTTTGTGCGAATTTACTGGTGTAAGTAATAAAAATCGACAGTACATTCTTATGGTCTGTTGACAAGATACCATGCCGCTTTCAACGCCTTATCTCGTATTATTTTTTTGACAAATTAAACTGCAGAAAATTTTATTCATCCATAAATAGACTTCAACAAAATGTCATAGGCACTTTTCACTTTTTATGAAGAGTTCTCCATAATTTATCAATTTAAAAATAAAACAAATTACAACTTAATATCACCTCGTCATTCCTTATGAGAATAGCTCATACATCTACCAAGGCATAAATATTTAATAAGTTTTAAGAATATCCATTCTCATAATATTAGCATTAAGCAAATTATTGACTAATTAATATGTCGAAGCAACATAATTGTAGACGCAGGACAGTCAGGATTTTAATATAAACACTGCACCATAACTTATATTGGCAGTTTTAATTATATTATGCTAAAAAAGGGCTTAGTTTGTATAAAATAATAGCTGCACTATGCAGTATTCGCTTTTAGAGTTCCGTATATGATTTTGTTAATCTAATACTACTTTTATAGAAGAATGCATCTTTTATTTCGTTTTATTAATTTAGTCTACAATTAAGATAATTATTTAAAAAGGCATTTTGTTTCCACTAGTTCTGATTTTAGGGTATTTACTATCATAAATCTATAACGTTTCCACAGCTGGGGCACAGGCCTCATTCTTACGGGAGGAAGTTAATGGATTAAATTTTAAAAAAAGCTTTGAGTTTTGAATCTCGCAATCGTTTACCAAGACAATCATTCAACCCATTACCTGTATATGACACTTGAACTTACCAATTCCCACTTATCCAAACAAGAGTCCAATCTAATCAATCTCCTCCCCCATATCACCTGAATCTTACAGAACCCACGTGCTACCTACTCACACATACAGACAGACACAAAAAGGTTCTTATGGTCACCCTAATAAAGAGTGTAACACATCGGACGGACCGATGGACGGGATGCAATCAGCATGTAGATAGGCTCTCACTCGACGAAGCAAACTTCGAATATTGATCGCCATATTATGATAATGAGCGAATTTAAAATGTTGCCGACGAACGGCCAATGCGCTCTTACACGAATCGCTGCGTATTTGTAGCGGAGAAAATGTTTCTTTAGATTTAAGTGTTTTTAGTTAATAGATTTCAAATGAGAGGCATTCGAGTTCTGCTGTGCTACTTGAAGTTACTGATGAATATAAGCTTCCTTAGAGAGCTCTTAGGGATTAAACTTTACGTTTATTTATTAATTTATTAAACTTTATGCAGTAGTAAAATAAAAACACTGTACAAATGCGGACTTAATGCATGCGGACAAATTCATTACAAAAAATCAGTGATATGTCTAATGTAGGTACCTACTTTCCTTTTGGAATTTGTTCGAAAGAGACCGCGGCCCTGGAACGCAAAGGGCATGAGCAAGAGAAACACGGATGGGTTTTAGTCAGTAAGAGTCTGACACTCCCCGTCATTTCGCCCAGAGCGAAAGGAGTCATTTGATGTACCTACTTTAAGCTGTATTTAGGCTCCATACTTGCTCTAAAAATACATATTTCCTAAGGCGATTCTAATTTCGTAAGTTAAGTTATACGTAAAAGTGGGAAAGAGACGAAGCTATACGTCCCGTATAGCTCCGTCTCTTTCCCACTGGAAGTAACATTGAAGTAATGCTGCTTTAAGAGTTGGTGGTTAGGCCCCTGGTGAAGGTTTTTACTAACAAGGTTTGAGTTCATAATTATATCAGATAGTAAATGTGTGGTAATAAATGCAACACCAAGC
Organism: Melanchra persicariae; assembly: GCA_947386135.1. Lineage (NCBI taxonomy): Eukaryota > Metazoa > Arthropoda > Insecta > Lepidoptera > Noctuidae > Melanchra > Melanchra persicariae. Next base: position 4,055,427 of record OX376658.1, read on the forward strand.
TTTTAAAGTAGGGCCAGTCCTGCCAGGGCTGCGGAATTTTTTCGAAAGAGTCACGGCGGCCCTAGAACGCAAAGGGCATTTGGTGGAACACGGATGGGTTGCTAACCGATTTTAAAAAGAAGGAGGATATCAATTCAGATGTATATCTACTTATACTTTGCAAAATTATTTTTCTTTATTAGAAGTTTATTCCAAAATGATCCCGTTTAAATTTCGTGAAGATCTGATGTAGAACTTTGAGGATAGACAACTAAATGGACATAGAGTTGTTGGAATTTTTGGGGAGTGGCACTAAAAAGTGAGAAATGTAAAACTTTTTTGAAGACGGTGTTACCGTGTGGTTTCTTCGTTTTCTGACACCGAATCCCAAAATTAAAGTAATTTTGTACTTTGTAGTGGTTTTTATTTGGAAGTCGGTTGTATTTTTTTTTTTTTTTTTTTTTAAGTTAGTAACTGTCTGACATTCCCTTCCACTCCCCCTAGAGCGGAAGATGTCATTTGATTATTTACCATTCTTAATAAAAAAAAAGCTTAAACTTGTCCCATAAAATCCTCAACATGGTCACCACACGTCCACACAAAACGGTCCTTCACATTCCCTACAATATTTCTCAAGTTAATAATTTGTTACCGTCCCTTGTTAGCTCCAAGCCCTTACTAATTGAACCTGAGGTACACGTTATCAGCTAGATGTCATTAACTATTATAGACTAAGTAAGTATAGTAGCGACGCAATGGGCAGAACGTTTCTGTTTTTTTTCAGAATGACGCGGTAATGGAAAATGTTGTCTTTTTTTTTTTTTTGGATGGGAAATCATCAAATGACTTCTCCCGCTCTGGGCGGAGTCGAAGGGAGTGTCAGACTCTTACTGACTAAAACCCATCCGTGCTCCTCGTAGTGCCCTTTGCTTTCTAGGGCCGCGGTAACTCTTTCGAACAAAATCTGCAACTCTGGCAGGACAATACTTTAAAAGCTTTTGGTGTTGCATTTTATTACCACATATTTACTATCTGAAATATTTAGGAGCTCAAAGCTTGTTAGTAAAATGCCTTGGAAGGTGGGTAGGCCTTTGGTGTGGGATGCAACATCTGTCGACACCCTTGCGCCATCCCATCTTCTTAGCACGGCGGGCTGCGCTGGGGCGGCTGCTGCAGGTGCGGAAAATCTCAAACGGCGCAAATATAACAAGCTCATTGGGAGTTTTATATTTGAGCCGTTTGGGGTTGAAACTTTAGGCCCATGGGGTCCGAGTGCTCACCGAGTCTTTCGGGACATCAGCAAACGACTTGTCGACTGTTCACGTGACCAGAGGGCTGGGCTTTTCTTTGGCCAAAGAATCAACATTGCCATTCAACGTGGCAATGCTGCCAGTGTTCTGGGCACTTTTGTCTTTGACAGCGATGTGGATGAGTTTTTTTATGCCCAATGATTTATTTTGTTTTTTACACGTTTGTACATAATTTTTCAATTTTAGTCTAGTTTGTATATAGTTAGGTTTAGTAGATATAAATAGTTAAGTTAGTTATGTACATTTATTGGTTACCTAAAATAAAGTCTTAATTATCCATAGGTATGACAATTGACAATGTTAGTAAAAACATTCACCAGGTTTAAATGAAACTGGAATCGGCTTAGGAAATAATCCATAGTATGGTGCCGGGGCGCAAAAGAATAGCACCATCCCATCGCTTCCTGTGGGTGTCGTATGAGGCGACTAAGGGACTCACCAGAGAATGGGCAGCAGCATTCTTTCGGTACATTGCAACAGCTATACTGCGATCGCCAACCCGCCTGCCAAGCGTGGCGATTAGGGCAAACCCCCCCCCAAATGAAGAGCACAACAAAAAAATGGCCCCTAGTGCCCGGCAGCGCGTCTACCCTTGACTCCGGTAGCGGTCAAGGTTGAGGGTCGCGGGTAACCGATGGATGCGAGACGCACAGGACCGGTGGTTGTGGCGACACTTGGGGGAGGCCTATGTCCAGCAGTGGACGTCTTTTGGCTGATATGATGATGATGATGATGACCCATCGTATGATAACAAAGGCGGTTCTATTGTTAACAGATCAACATAAAAAAAATTGAATGGACTGGACGAATGAATTTCCCTGACAAGAGTTTCGCTTCTGTGCGTTTCTCCCGTAGGCCTACTATCAACTAGATGTCTTTAAGTACTCTCCTTAGATATCTTATCTCTGTCGAAGCCTATTAAGGTACCAGAGACATACAAAATAAGTGTATGGAATTCTGTTTTAATAATAATTTCTAATGTCGTTTTAAAGATAACAAAGTGACACGTAACTTTGTATTTGAATATTAAAGACCTGCAGATGTTAGTTTTGATGCATTTCAAGTGGTTCGTTTTAACGTTGTCGCGATTAAATTAAAATAGAGTTAAAAAATGGATGAAGAAATGTTTTAATATATAAATAAAGAACTGGAAAATCGTTTCCACTCATGGGGAATTTTATTTAAGTATGGACACCTGCATAAACCCCCTTTTTATGTTTGTTTTAATCTATAAAATTAATGCAGCTGCTTTTTTGAACAGTGAAAACCTTTCATAATTAGTGGCATCTGTTTAAACTTTCGAATTTGACCTCATTATAGTTATGATAAGGCTACATTGATTTTGATAATGAGACGGCTATCTATTAGCTAAAGTTAGGGACTAGGGTACTTGATGGATTAACAAATTGACAATCCACTTTTCGAAATTCAAAACACAGCTGTCATTATTTGTCTGTGAAATTGCGAACGAGGCATGTTGTGTTGTAGTGTGGGTGTGAGCATTGTAGTGTTTTATTCCGCTTAGCAATTAAATTACCTGACTGTACCTACATAACTTTCAAGGAAACATCTTTAACTCCAACATTGGCAAGAAAAACAATAATGGCTACAAAAAGTTGAAAAGTGACATGATGTATCAAAAATATAAGCATACGATCTTTTTCCTCCCTGCACCACCGACCGGTTCGCCACTGACGTCGACTGGACATAAAAGGTTGTAGTATGGATCCAATGAAAAAAAAAATCTCTGACTTTAAGTAGGTACACCTGCCAGGGTTGCGGGATTTGTTCGAAAGAGTCACCACGGCTCTTGAACGCAAAGGGCATGAGAAGGAACACGGATGGGTTTTAGTCAGTAGGAGTCTGACACTCCCTTCTACTCCACCCAGAGCGGAAGAGGTCATTTGCTGATTTCCCATCCATAAAAAAAGGAATTAACTTTTGCATAGTTGTCTTGTCGTTAATTGGTTGTCGTTAATTGGTTGAACTGGCCAGCTTACTATTTTACTTCTATAACAAGCACAACACACGCACGGTTGTCATGTGAGCACATTCGCAAGAAGTTGGTAGATTCATCACAGCTTTAATTCGTTGGTTTCGTTTCTCTAACATTGTTGATTTTTGGTTATGTGTATTTATAAATGTATTATTTTTCTCTTTGTTGCACCTGCCACGTTACATTACCCACCCTAAGCACTGGTAGAAAATGACTAAGGCATTAAATCCGCCTTTGTACAGTGTTTTTACTAATGCAAAAAGTCTTAATAAATATATATAAACATACTCGTACATAACGAAAGCACACATCACACAATAAACCATCTTTTACATTACCCGTCTCCACAGTAGATCCACATTTAAACAAAAGAACATACCTATCATGTTCACGATTCCAGAAACTAATCATCTCACACGGAATTGCCTATAAACATCACTGAGGTACACGTCCCAAAATTCTAAGAAAGCGTGGCTTAAAAAATCCTAGATGCGTGTTCCATGGTGCATGCATATCACAGCTCTATTAGCATACAATGGCGGCAATCGTGTTGGCCCGCGGCGCTAGGGTTGCTACTCCGCAAATGATTGTAGTGGAAATTAAGGCGAAAGAGTTTAGATGTGGGAATCTTTGACATAGTTCTCTAGGAATTATGTTCGACATTGAGTCGTTGTGTGGGCTAAGATTATCTTTGAAGTTGAAGACGCTGTGTGGTCTCGGTCAAGAGTAGATCTTCTTGGGAAACTTATAGTCTGCTTATAGCTTAATCAGCTAACTAATGCGTTTCATAAACAACTTTTTTTCGAAATTCTTCATCTGATCCGCCATGCCATTATTATTTGTGCGTTATAGAAAGATGAGTTGGGTGACTTTTACGTGAATTCACTCACTTTGTTGATCGTCGCTAATTCCGCAAAAGAGAAGATTGAGTTTTTAGAGGACTAGCTTTTGAACGCGGCTCCACCCGCGTGGAGGTTGGTAATCGCGTAAAAAGTAGCCTATGTCTTTCTCCATATTCCTGGCTAAATTTCATTACGATCCGTTCAGCCGTGAAAGCGTAACAGACAGACTTACTTTCGCATTCATAATATTAGTAGGGATTTCAATTCAGAATAGACTTTTTATGAATAACCCTGTTATCATCAAGCTGAACTATATAATCCTTTGGAAATAAAATAAATTATAAAGCCTGTACCTAAGTCGCTCTATTCCCGACCAAGATCATAAATAGTGTACTGCCAACCCTGGCTACCGGTCCCAGTACGCTGTCAATCTTACGCCTACCGTCTTTGAATTCAATTGTTCATTGACCAAAATGTCTTTATCGTGACGAGTGTAGTTGATCATCAAGTCACTGGCAAATTGGATCGTTTGCACCATGTGAAAGTCGTTATGGTAGTAGTGGGACTGGGTACCTATAGGAAGTAGATAGTGTCAAAGATGTAAAGGTTCATTTGTCAGTAAAATGAACAATGTCGTGAGATTTGAGCAGAACTGCAGTGCGATTCTGTAAACATGTCGAAGTGAACCCTTCGGCGGGGTGCACGACATGTGAGTTGTCAAACCATACAAATAAGATGGAATGACAGCTCTATTGTCGTTCACTCGGCCTTGGTGTACACCGTGAGATGTCGACAGAATTGACCGACTGTATCTTTAGGTGTGTTTTCCATTCCGTTTACCGACTTTGATGTAAATTTATAGTGGATATAAGTTCCTATCCTCTGTTGTCACTTGTTGTGACAAAATCCTCACAATGAGAAGGAGTGGACTAGCCCACAACGCGGGCCCAATGTAATGATATTAAAGCCTAAATAAAAACTGTATTTTCGTCGTCATTACCTCTCCCTTTAGATCAGCCTCCTTTCTTACTAAATATTAGACTATATTATTTTCTAAATATTAGATTATATTATTTTCTATATTTAACACAGGTTACTATGTAACCTAGCTAAGATGCCAGTTGCGATACTATCTAAGAAAAACAAACCAATGTTCATGTCCTAAATCGTTTTTGTAATCCGATTACTTACTGAATTGTGACTAAATAAAGCATTATTATTATTATTAGAACTTTGTGTCTCTTACTGTATTTCTCTGATGATACTTTTTAGCAAGACTGGTTTCAGATTATCCGTAGAACTGTTAAAAATCTTTAAATGACAGCCTGGACAAACAACTTAACGCGCTTTTGGAGGCACGGCACAGTCTCGGTATTTTATTGATGGTCATTCGCAAGTCGACCTCAGCCAGCGTCCTTTACCCCAAAGATTGACCCGTGCCGCTCCTAATATTTAGCCACGAGCTCCACCACTTAAGACAGTACAAGATAAGGTGGTATTATGAGTATATAATACCACCATAAACCCGAAACCCATTTCCACTTCCACGTCACATAACAACAGCCCACATTCACGCACCCATATTTACGCTAGTGCGGTACTGTCATCGGTCTGACACAGAATAAATAGGTGCAGAAGGCGAACTCCGTACAGAGGATGAAAACTTGCGCACACATAAAGCTAGTATATTCTGATAGCATCTCACCGTCAAAAATTAGGTCAAGTTAGCTTGAAGTGATCTGCCGTGATGATTCCACTGGACAGATAGGGATTGACTGCTCAATTCAGACTTCATTTAAAGAAATAAAGAAAAAGAGTTCATTTGCACCAAGCATGATGCATCCTAAAAATAAACAAAATTACAAAAGTTATATAAGTTAAGAATGAGAGCCTCAACGCTGGTTTTCAGCGACAGTCGGCGTTGGCAGAATGACGGCGATCGAAGCAGTGTAATGTGCATAAAAAGTAATTAAAATGAAATAAATAAACAAAAAAAATGGAAATATAATAGATAAAACGGTGAGAAAATCGCAACCGACTATTGCTGATTTAAGTTTTCAGGATACGATTTTAGCACATCAGATGCGTGCATAAATAAATCAAATGTTAGCTAGATCTTTTGCATGCGGTCATGCCCTTATAAGATCGTCGCGTCGGTCTACCTAGCTGAAGGTTTCACTCCACGCCTCATCATCATCATCATCATTATCATATCAGCCGAAAGACGTCCACTGCTGGACATAGGCCTCCCCCAAGTGTCGCCACAACAACCGGTCCTGTGCGTCTCGCATCCATCGGTTACCCGCGACCTTCACCAGGTCATCGGTCCACCTTGTGGGAGGCCTTCCAACGCTGCGTCTTCCGGTACGCGGTCGCCACTCCAAAACTTTTCGGCCCCATCGACCATCTGTTCTGCGAGCAATGTGCCCTGCCCACTGCCACTTCAATTCACTCCACGCCTGCGGATGTTTAACTCCAGGATCCAAGTACTCCGGCCATCGGTCTATCGGCTGACATGGCTATAGCTATGTCAGTAACTCAAGTTATTTTCGTTTCGGAACTAAACTTCTATACGGTGCTAAGCGACTTTTAATTTTAAGCCGTACGTTTGATATTATAAAATGGCATTCTTGATGCGCTTCGTACTTATTCCAAGTAGCCGGCCTTCTGTTCTTATATTCTCTGTGTCGCTAACATAAATACCGGTGTTTGAATACGTCATTAACGGTTCTCCGCTGCAAACCGTACAATATTTTCCATCACGCTGAGCCATTTACACCACTGTAAACAATTTACTACACCACTTTATGACTTGGAGAAATGCTTCTGGTTTTTTTTTTTGTGACGGTAGTATTGTTTTACATCTGAGACCTAACTATTATTTCAGCCCAAAGGCATAAACTGCTGGACATAGACCTCCCCAGATGTCACCACATCGACTGGTCCTGCCTGTCTTGAATCCACAGTACTCTCGCAGCTTTCACCACGGTCCATCTTCTGGAAGGCCTTCCAACGCTGTATCTTTGTGCTTCAAAGACTATCTGTTATGCGAGCAATGTGATTTACCCACTACTAAGGTATGGAATAATAAAACTAATTGGGCCACACTAAAAGACCAGCTAGAACCCACAACTGGGCAAGGCTTCTCCTCATATTGGAGAATCCTCATCTTGGCGATAATCGTTCGCTTATCGCGATATCTTTTGTTCGTACAAAAAGATTTCACAGTATTAATAAATTCACAAGTTTTAAGACTTGTCATCATCAGCGGGTTTTCCTGCTTTCATTGCCTACTCCTCCTGCATATTTACGATCCATTACATATGAAACCAATGCTACCTTCCAGTAGTGACAACTCCAACTTAATAAACTGCACACTAAACAGTCCATCCACACGTCACAGATATTATTTAATGTGACCAGCTAACCTAAACCCATAACCCTTCACAAAAGAACTATGAGAGAGGCCAAGTAAACCTGGTAGCAATGATAATAGACACGTTTATAGTAGGAAAAGTGCTATTTCGCGACCACCAGCCATTCGTGGTCACTTTACTGATGGGATTTTCATATTTTATTGACGTGTCAAAGGTATTTCCTGGTAGCTAGTGGTTAGCAAGTGCTTGGGCATAAAAGTAAGTGCGTACCTGTGAAAAAAGTGTAGTTTGAGTGGAGAAAACACTAGGATATGTGCAGTGTTTAATAAGAAACACTTACAGGTAATTTTGAATTGTCAAGGTCGGTCAGCCAACAGGCTCTTTATGGAGAAGAACGTGCTAGAAACTCCATCGACACAAAAATCCTGGTTATATCAGTCTTGCTGCTTCTATATGTAAGAACAATCAATATATTAAATAATTCTTCCGTTACTGAGTGAGTGACTGAAAGACCGCGCACAGCAAAACGTACTGGTCGTAGAAAGCTGAAATTTGGCATGTAGGTTCCTTGAGAAGTGTAGGGGAGCACTAAGAGATGATTTTAAACATGCGCGTACGAAGTCGCGGGCAAAAGTTGGTATAAATATAAAGATTCAAATAAGTCAGTCACAGTTTTATATTCTTAAGGCTTCATGCTTATTCCTAGGGCCTGTTTCAGTGTCAGATAGGATTTATCTAAAGCTTATGAGTAAATAGAACAGATTGTTTTATGAAATTAGCTGCCCGATCAGTTAACTTATCAGATTCTACTTTAATTGCAAAAAAATAGCAATCAGGGAGACGAAAGGAGAGGGGGAAAGCCCGAAGTCCGTTGTTTCGGCCTTAGTTACGGGCGTTTCCTACTCCGTATCACCTACGGACTTACGATTAGTCCCGAGCCCGAACTAGGAATGAATGACAACACGATTTGACAGTAGTGGTTCTTAGTTAGTAAGGCTTAGAGAGTAGACCCCCAGAGGTCAGGCAAGATTCACCAAGTCAACATTAACCTTCTAAAAATGTATAACAGTCGCTCTGTAGTTTTTACTTAAACGAAAAAAATATGTTTCGAATTCTAAATTTTTAAAACCAGCCAACGAAAATAAATAAAAAAAAAACATCAAAGCTTCAATCCGAAAAACAAGAACCGTATCACATTACCTCCATCTCAAAATAAAGAATCATTTCAAGTGTTAGAAATTATAACAAAAATAAAGGTGTATTTTCACAGAGCGACGTGTTTCGTGTTTGCCTGACACGCGTCCGTTTTAATTAAAAAGCTGAATTTCATAGTCATTAATCAAACAACAATTAGTGCTGGTGTATGGAGAGTAGAGGAGATGCAGATGTGGCAGATTTTGGAGTCAGGTTTCTGCCTACCCGAAAAGCCGTTGTCAGGCAGTGAATCACTTTTTTTTTCTTTTTTTATTGAGAAATGGGCTAGCTCTTGACCTCGATCACGCCTTATGGAAAGCGATGGATGAGTTCTATGATGGAGCGAGCGTGCCCACTGGTACTCCCACGCGTCGACGAAATACAGCAGGCTGCTTAACTCCGGTGGGAGGGTGGGTGGTTGCGAATCAGGCGGGTGTTAGCCCTACCACCGTGCCCTGCAAGTAGCTAACTAAAATCAGTCGATAAAATGGAAAAGAGGTTCTTTAGATGCATATATTCTAACCATAATTGGTACTAAACTTTTCCTGAACTATTACAACATTGAAAAATTTATATAGTGCTCTCATCATCACCAAAATCATCATCTACTCTCTACTGCTCGACTTCGCCCACAGTACCCCACGTTCCTGTGGCACTGTCATCCAAGTTTTAGCCACGATTGCAACAATGTCGTCTGCCCATCTCATCGCCTGAAGACCAACATTCCTTCTGCTAGTCCTTGGTCAGTAGACTCAGCCACTGCCTTACTCTCAGGTCATACTTTATTTATTAAAACTTAATGTGCAATAGTGGTATATGGGCGGACTTAATGTAACAAGGCATTCTCTATCAGTCAACATGTTTTCAATAACGATTTATTTTAATTTATGAAAACGTGCGAGCAACTGTTGGTTGATGGTGTTCCCACTCTTGCATTACAAGGTCTTGGTTGGATTGGAAGGCCTCCCATAAGGTGGACCGATAACCTGGTGAAGATCGCAGGAATCCGCACAGAACCGGTTGATGTAGCGACACACGACCCGGGGTTTTGGTTTTCTTTTTTTTATGGATGAGAAATCATCAAATGACTTCTTCCGCTCTGGGTGGAGCGGAAAGGAGTGTCAGACTCTTACTGACTAAAACCCATCCGTGTTCCTCCTAATGCCCTTTGCGTTCCAGGGCCGCGGTGACTCTTTCAAACAAATTCCGCAACCCTGGCAGACAACTCGGGGTAAGCCTATGTCCAGCATTAGTCATCTTTCAACTGATCCCTTACAGAGTTACTTATCTATGATTTTTAACGTAAAAGTGTTCCCTACAAAGCATAGTACTTAGTGTAGGCATCAAACTACCTGAGATGAGAAGCAGCTGTCGCTTCTGACACCACCCTCATCCAAACTCTTGTATTCTGGTAGTGAACTCGAGTGACACGAATACTAGCACACTTTGCTTCTGTAATTAGACATAAAAACATTTGACAAGACTATTTTAAGGACCGAATCGAAGAAACTTTTGTTTTTGATAGTTTATGGTGCCACCGTTTTGCTGTAGAACAAGTGCAATGTTGTTACTGAAAGGGTTGGTGTGGTATGTGTAGGTACTATAATATATCATCCGCACACCGATGATTGTCTTCGCTGCGTTTTTCCGCCAAAAGTAAAATTTACTCTGGAGTTTAACTAGATAAAGTTGTCTACTAAATATAGACAATCAATCTCAAAAAACGACCAAGTGGGAGTCATACTCTTACACGAAGGGTTCCGTACCATACACCGAGAAAAAGAAAGTTTCTTGTATCATCGTTTGTTGCCCACTTTAATCTTTAATATTTGTTGTTATATCAGTAATAGAAATACAAACTCTGTGAAAATTGAGTGAAATGTGAGTCACCGTGGTCCTGGAACGCAAAAGAGGAACACGGATGGGTTTTAGTCAATATGAGTCTGATACTCCCTTCCGCTCCACCTAAAGCGGAAGAAGTCATTTAATATTTTCCCATCCATAAAAAACCTATTACAATTTTTGTGATACAGCCCACTGACAGACAGACGGACGGACGAACAGCGGAGGCTTAGTGTAGTTGGTAACCCTTTGGGTACGGGACCCTAAGGCCCGGCGCCCACTGGCGACGCGGCACGCCAAGGGATTTTAGAAAGCGCAAATGACTTGAGATCTTATTTTATCATGCTTAGCATTCAAATTTCGGGATGCGACAATATGCCAGAACATGCCGAAGGATGCCGAAGCAGGCTGTGACGTATGAATGAAATGTGAGTGTTAAAAGTGTCAAATAAGATTCGAAATCATCTGTATCGTAAAAATCGTTTGCCGTGCCGCGTCGCCAGTGGGCACCGGGCCTAAAAAGTCAAAATAAAGGGAAATAAGAGAACTTAACAATAACATTGAAATTATGTACAATCAACCTAATACCCAAATCAACTCAAATTATTACACTTGGCTAAACCGAAACGAAGTCCCAATTAAAACAGCATTACCGAAAAACATATCAAATAAATTTAATTCCGCTTAATTACTTTTGAATCTAAAAACAATACAATTAAGAGTTAAACAAACGTGTATGTGTATAAAACCCGCTTCAATTGTAATAATTTAACTGACGTTTCTTATAAAGTAATTAATTTGACATCGTCTAATGTTTTTTTAATAACTTAGCTAGGGTTGCCAGGCGTATGGATAAACCCGGTTTTGATTTTTTAATGTTTGTCCGGCCCGACCGGCTTTTACTAGGAAGTCGGTTGTATTTTTTTTAAACTGATTTTACCTTAGACAACATACAAAAGAAGTAAGTTGTCACGTGTGTGTGACATAACGCGACATTACTATGAGTAACCAAACCTCTGCTGTGCTCACTAAAATAAAAAGTGACACTAAAATATTAAAATTTATTTTATTTTAGAAATTTGTGACAAGAAGAAAACAAGAAATTATTATGATATAATATACATATAGGAACAAGAAGCCTGAATTTACGCCGAATTACGGATGAATGGAGAAGTAGTACTATGGGCACTTTTAGTTCAGCTGTGCTATGCGACAATCAGTGAAATCGCGAATAAAATTGACTGCCCCATAGATTTATGCGCGCACTAGTGGCCGCCCGCTGCTCCACCCGCGTGAATGTCGAAAACAATCCCAAGGGAACATACTCCCGGGATAAAAAGTATTCTATGTGTTATTCCAGACTATAATCTACCTCTGTGCCAAATTTCGTCAAGATCCATTCAGTAGTTGTTGCGTGAAAGAGAAACAAACATACGTCCATCCATCCCTACAAACTTTCGCATATATAATATTAGTTGATTAAGGATAACTCGACAAAATGTACTGAACAGCAGTTTTATTTTCGCGATTTCGTTGTTGGTTCCATTAAAGTTGCTCATAATAATTACCTATTACAATAACCCCTTTTCAGGTATTGCGTTTATTCTGTTACACATTGTAAATTTTTATCAGCAAATAAAAAATGTTTTAAGACACCAAATCCTTAATAAGTCAAAAAACACCGAAAAGTCGACAAAACAGTCTGGTCTCTTTGGTTTTTAGTTTAAGGAACTGACAACCCTAAACACAGCGATGGGAGCCGCATGCAATTACTCTAATGCATGACTTGATTATACAAACTTAATTGTACACCCCACTCAAACAATTTTCGTCTTTGTCGCCTATAGAATAAGGGTGTGATCAAGTGCAGGTTTTTTGCCATATTTGTAGTTAATTTCGTTTTCTAATTTGTGGAGTAGAGTCATGTTTTCTGACTCTCACGTGATGTATTCAAATGGCTAAATGGATTGTGTGTATTGTTGTGTATTTTGTGTTTTATTTAAGTAAAAGGTACTTTAGAAATTAGTCTTGGGTTGGTCTGAGACCAGACTGCTCAGTTAGTTTATTTTTCTTCTTTTGATTTTGTTTTGAGACATTTGTGTCGGGGAGGACAGTTGGCTGAAGAAATCCTTAAAATTGAATTCGTTTCTTGTCAACCGTTTTCTCTCTACAATTTGGTGATTGCTTGAAAACAATGAGGAGGTTTTACATTATGCCGATTTCCATGAATGCTTGTGAAGAATATGCTCAATCAAGCTGATGTTGACAGGGAAACTTCTAGTGACAAAATTATTAGTCTGGTAGTACCTACAACTTTCAGTGATAAGACCACCATTGTACTTCATCCCATAATCATATCATCATAAATGACTCTTACTGACTAAAACCCATCCGTGTTCCTCCTTATGCCCTTTGCGTTCCACAGTGACTCTTTCGAGCAAATTCCGCAACCCTGGCAGGAGCCTTTGGTGTAAGTACAATATATTCTATTCACATATCGAAAATAGCACTAGGCCATAACCAGCTAAACAGTTATTTTTCGAAAATCAATATTTTGCCAACAAAAACCTCAAAAATAATCCGAATCTCCAACTTTCTCCAAACAAAGGAAAAATAAAAAAATATGTATTAAAAATCACACCTGCCTCATTAAACATTAAAAAGCTTAAACTCAAATACAATTAGGGCAGATGCGCACTAACGATACGACATAAAATGTCTTGACGCTTTTTGTCGCAACACTAATACACCGTGCATGTCGCATTAATATAACTAACTTTTGAAATTAAAACGTATTTTGTGAGTGTTTTTATGTGTATCTTTTGTAATTTTGTTTCTTTGGAATGATGAAGGGAACTCTTTAAAATGATACTTACATTTGATGGGCTTTTCTCTGCAAATTACAGTCACCTCTTTGTTCATGCGAACGAAGGGATTTTATACAACGTGTAACAGAATAAATGCAATAGGTACCTCTTAAGGGGTCATTGTACTCATCATTATGAACATCTTTCACTAAACAACAACCATCCAACACTGAGAAAAAAAGTTTAGATAGAAACAGATTGGGATGCATGAAGGAGCCTCCTCGTGTAGCGCAATTTGTTCCATCAGACACTCAACTGAACCGAGCGCTCGACGCATCCTGGAGAGTCTCACCTAACACCTAATAAGACTGGCCAATCCTTCCCTTGCGGTGGTACGGCTAACACCCGCCTGGTTCGCGACCACCCTCCCACCGGAGTTCGGTGTCAAGCAGCCTGCTGTTTCAAGTCAAGAGCTTCATAAATAGAAAAAAACTCTTACTGACTAAAACCCATCCCCTAATGCCCTTTGCGTTCCAGGGGGTCTACTCTCTAAGCCCGAAGTCCGTAGTTTCGGACTTAGTGTCGGGCGTTTTCAACTATGTATCACCTACGGACTTACGATAAGTCTCGAACCCGAACTAAGAATGAATGACAACACGATTTGACAGTTGTTTTAGTTCAAATTCGGGACTAATCGTAATAATCCATAGGTGATACGGAGTAGAAAACGCCCGACACTAAGGCCGAAACTACGGACTTCGGGCTTACAGAGTAGACCCCCAGCGCCGTGGTGAGTCTTTCGAACAAATTCCACAAAGAATAATAACTTATGAGTTCATATAGTACAGTACTTTAACATAAGTATAACTAACCTATTTGCTTCCTCGTAAAAGATTTAATATCAGTCATTAAGAAACAGAATACTAGTAAGATCCACATTAAAACAGATAGAGCTACGTAACACAAATTATAAAACTCATTCTACAATATTTAGTGAAGCTAATACCTATCATAAATTAAAGACTTAGTTACTGGTTGTACCTAAGTTCACTTAAGATAAACACCCATAAATCTACGAAGAAAACAACACCATATTGCAACAGCTTCCCTGAAGACAACTAATTATAAACATTTATTACTCAATCGTAGGCAAGAATAACTCATTTCTCAACTAACAACCTGCCTAGGTAGACAGGCAGGTGATGTATTACCTTCCTTTCTGCCTAGATCTTCACGGAAGCAACGAAATGTCTTGTCCATAGATTACAGACACGCCACAGCAGCCATTACAGAATCGGCATTGTCAAAACGTTTCATACAAACCAAGATGTAGAACAATATTGTAGTATTCTACTACGATCAGACATCTAAAGGAATTAATACTAATCTGAATTAAATTACTAAAATAAACGTTACTATTTGTGAAAAAATAATCGGTGGAAAAATAGAGGAGATACCCGCTTTTGAAGCATCGAATGACGAAGAAGTCTCTATTTACCATGGGCTGGAACGATCACAATTTTCTTCATTGTTTGAGACTTAAAACTACATATTTATTAACTGTGTTTTATCCGTATTCTAGGTTTGAAAAATGAAGTTCAAAAGAAAATTCAATTTTAAATCTCATTAAATTGTTGTACACCTACCACAGTGTAGTCTTTTTAACCCGAAGGTTGACTGGTAGAGAATGCCTTGTTGCATTAAATCCACCCATGTACCACTATTGTACCTAAAGTTTAAATAAATAAAAAAGTCAAATACTTTGTTATGTTCTAAGTATGACAATCGAATCTTGTGTTCAGCAAATTTTCGCAATAGCGAATATTATTTATAATGGCATCTCTAGTCGTTGCGCTTCAACTCGAGTCTGTTGTCTATGATCTAGCCAAACAGATTTTACTAAACAATTATTTATTAAACACACATTAATTAGTGGCTTTAAACAAATTGTAAGTCTAAAAGTGAGGGAATAAGGGTGGGTTTGCATTGGACGTTTAACAGCAGATGCTTTGCCCAAGAGTCCGATATCTAAGTGTCCGGGTGATTGCGGAGTGGGCACGGAGCGGTCACGCGACGCTGTCGTCGCGTCTGGGCGGGGCCTTATGATTAATCGCATGTGAGTACACGGCCTTAGGCGTGAGGTGTACTGCGGGATATGGAAATGGTGCTATGTTGCGATAAATCAAGGGTAGGGTGGCTCTTGGTAGGTCGTGTGACTTGATTAGTTTCTAAGAGCTCGTGGTACAAGTTCAAATCAATGGCTAGTTCCTTACCGTTCCTTTGATTGAATGACTGGAAAAGATTGAACATGTTTTTTTTTATTGCTTTAGAAAGGTACCTCCATTTATAATGCCTCATTGTAATTGGAATTCCAAGTCCTTTTCATGACAGAGTCTGAAGTATGATGTACCATTGACATGATAATTGCGTTGTACAAAAAGGGATAGTGCTATTTGTAGTGTAAAGCTTTGTCACTCTCTCACAGTATAATTTTGTTTTAGATTCTCGTAAAACTTGCATTTTTACAAGAAGTACCTGTGTACTTGAGCCTTGTATGAACGGGAACTGTTCTACATTTACTGAATGATTTTCCTTTTCACTATTCCTGAACTTTTTTTGATTTCAGGGCCTACTTTTTTGTCAAACACATCATCTGCCAAAGGCTAGCCATTTCCCAACTATATTGGGGTCGGCTCCCAGTCAAACCAGATTAAGCTGAATACCAGTATTTTACGTGGATTGGCTGCCTATCAGACCACCACAACGCATTAACTGGGTAACACGGCACATCTTGGCAAGACTGTTGTCAGATTTTTTTGCTCCTGACAATCCGTAACGACTTCCAAAGATCTCCAAATGACAGCTGGGACCAACGGCTTAACGTGCATTCCGAGGCACGGAGAAGCTTCGATATTTTAAGATCACCCATCCACAGACCAACCTCGGCAAGCGGTGCTTAACCTTAAAATCGATTCGTGCGGCTGTTATTATAACCACGAGCTGAAATTTTCAAAACACCTCAGCGATATATCTCATCACATAGCTCCGACTACACCACACGCCTACACCAAGCCTAGCTCTTATCTTATCGCGATCGTACAAAAGCTCACTGCAGTGACCACCATGAGTTATGCGATACAAAGGTCACCATGACTAAACGCTATCTAACCTCATCTATTCGTTAGGCAGTATTGTTTTAAATGCCTAATGATGGGGAATGATATTCCATTTTATTCTGAACAGTCTACCTATTCCTTTTGATGACTTTGTGGATCTAACAGTTTGCTGAGCGTGAGGAGGACCTCACGCTCAGCAAACTGTTAGTTCGATTACCGGGTCGAACATAGTTGTATTGGGTTTTTCCATTAAGGATTTATCAGTAGCAGCCAGTCACGCCATCCCATCTCGTATGAACATCCATTGCTATCCCATCAGACTATGAGAGTTATCCTAGTCCTGACCAAGAGAGTGCACCTGTGTTTGTTCATAGAAAAACCTGTGTTTGGTCGCACTAAAATATCTGGTTTATCTACGTTCAGGGGGCCTAGACAAAAAACTTTTCTGTGGCGTTAACGTCAGACGCTCACGACAAAATGTATGGGAATGACAATAGGTGATGACGTTTCCTTTCCATACCTAATGTCATTCCCATACATTTTGTCTAGGCCTGCAGGTTGGTATTACAGCTGAAAGGATGACTGCCAAAAGTGGGTTCATTTTCAGGTCTAGCATTATGATATTGAGTTTCTGCTTAGAAAATCAGTTGGGCGCAAGTGATTACAGGTTTTTACGTGGACATTGTTGGTAAAACAAGAGATTCTGGATACGTGACCGGGTCACGTCTCAATAGCAACCAGGTTGATAACAGTAGGCCTTGAATAACTTGTGAGAAATGCTACAATACGCCTCTGCAAGCGTGGTGTAATATATGGTGTGGTCATACAGATATCTGTACTGCCTCAGTGGTCGAGTGGTTTAGGCGTTTGCCTTGTGACCCGGTGGACGTGGATTCGATTCCCATGGGAAGCATACTTTGTTAAGTTGTTTCCAATTTGGCTAGGACATTGCAGGCTTGAATCACCTGATTGTCTGATAAAAAGATGATTCCGTGCCTCGGAAGGCACGTATAAGCCGGTGGTCCCGGCCGCCAAATGGCGGTCAAACCGTGTCAGAGGCCCTTGAGGCGGTTTAGAAACTCTGACACTAAGGTGTGTGGGGTCGTTAGACCTTACTGCCCACACAAAGAAGAAGAAGAAGAATAGAGATATCTGTTCCCCAAAACTTCGTTCACTAGTTTGGACATTTTACTTTACTCGATGGACGGCTGAAGTACCTCCCAGAGCCTTATATTATGCTTTGGCAGGCGCAAGCCTCTGTGGTCCTCATTCATAATGAAGAATAAGCACCATAAAGATACTTTATTATTCCTGCTATAGATATGCATCAGGTTGACCCCAAAAAGTGTTAATAATTTCCAAGTGTTTAATTTATTATTTCGAATCCATAAATTATTTCCAGATGAACGAGATAAAATCAAAGTTATATCCCAATTAAAAGAATCAATTTTATTTTTCTAAGTTTGAAATAAATCATTAATAGGTGTGTTTAAAAAATAAAAATTTAATCAGCTGATGACAATCTAGAAGGTTTAAATTAATGAAATTCACCGCCTATTTAAAATGTATCTATTGATTATGTGAATACTTGCTTTTTTATTCGAATCCGTATGAGCCCACTCGTGACCTCGCTGTCGCATTATGGTACATTGGATGAATGAACCCACAAGGTGCCTGTTCACTCTTGCTTTTAGGTCCCACACTTCGACTGTACATAATAGTCGGTATACTTGTAGGGATCAACCAAGCGTGATTGGTACCCTGCTTTACGTCTGGTAGACTGAAAGCCAGGCCCGGGTCGACGGCGCGTTGTGTTCCACGCGCGCCTCAAAGAGATGTCAGCATAGTACACGGGGCCCGTTAGGGCCAGAGCCTGTCAGGGTTGCGGATTTTGTTCGAAAGAGTTACCGCGGCCCTGGAAAGCAAAGGGCACTAGGAGGAGTACGAATGGGTCTAATCACAGAGAAGTTATAATCAGAATACACCTGTTTTTTTCCAAAGGATAGAGTAGTCAGCAACCTACAGTGTCACCTTACATTTCGTCATTATTATTTCATTATAATACAGGGGCGTAATTAGTCAGGTAGTGTATTAAAAACGTCAATTTCTTTAATGAGCCCTAAACGACTGTAATGACATACTATTTTGAGTTGCGAAATTGAAAATTGAAAATTTTAATTCTTTGTTTTTTGTATAACACTGTAACAAGGCTTATTGAAAATGCGCATACGCTTTTAATTTTAATTACGTAAGTAGCATTTTTGGGTACTTAGATGCAAATTATTTTGATGATATTGATTGATAACTTCGGTGCATTTTGAATGTATCTTATTAGTTCCTGAATTTAAAAGAAAACGTGGCGTCTCGGGACACTCGACAGAAGTGATAACTTAAACTTAGCGCTGTGGGTTAGAGTGAGAGAGATGGAGCCTGCTATCGCTGCCGTAGGCGTGAGAGAAAGGGAAGCCAGACAGACTGGCACCGTAACGCGTTACGTTACGTAACGGTTTACCCTCCCTTAAGAAGTTATCACTTCAAAAACAACAAACGATCGAGAAATCATCAAAAGTCTAAAGCATGCGAATCTACTCAACATGATGATCACCATCTTATCCTAGCCCTTTCCTACATATATTTTTTGACACTTACATTATCGAATACCTACCAGTATTTCACAGTAGGTTACAGTTTCCTGGTAACAGGAATCCCTTTAACAAGGCATATAGGTATGCTGAATCTATACAACGTGTAACAGAATATACGCAATATCTTAAGGGGTCAGTGTACAGTGATTGATGCCTGCGGACGGCGAGCAATGGATAGCTCGCCGTCCGATCAGAACAGCGGCCCTACCATGACATCTTAAAGCGTGAGTAGTTCGAGCGAGAAGGAGGGATGGAGCTATACCCTCGATTTAGCTCCATCCCTCCTTCTCGCTCGAACTACTCACGTTTTAACACGTCATGGTAGGGCCGCAGGCCAGGGTCAACGACGCGCTGTGTTCCACGCGCGCCAAATGAAGCAGTCAGCAGAAAGATGGGGCCCGTTAGGGCCAGAGCCTGCCAGAGTTGCAGATTTTGTTCGAAAGAGTTACCGCGGCCCTGGAACGCAAAAGGCACTAGGAGGAGCATGGATGGGGTTTAGTCAGTAAGAGTCTCACACTCTCCCTCCCGCTCCACCCAGAGCGGAAGGGGTCATTTGATGATTTCCCATCCTTAAAAAAAAGGGGTTAGTGTACTCATCATTATAAACAGGTTTTACTACAGGTTCCACACCGAAATCGCGAAAAAATAATCAGCTGTTGCAGTTATGCGCACATAGGGAATTATATATTATGTATGGGGCAGTCGATTTTTTTGGAGATTTCAGTTTTGTTCTCATCGTGAAAGTTGTTCATAATGATGAGTCCAATGTCCCCTTATGAGGTATTGCGTTTATTCTGTTACACGTTATATATCTGTGAGTCTCTGTGTAGTTAATAAAGTATCTAAACGAAATATTTAAAAAAATATATGTAGAAACTAAATAGTATAAAACGCCTAACTCCGACTGCTATAACGTGCTGTCAGTCATCTCCTTTAAAACTCTTAATAATGTAGCAAGCAAAAGTTATGGTATTCAATTCTTAATAAGTAACTTCGTCCCATCATTAACAATCGAACATCAGAATTAGTGACAGATCGATTCGTCCATAAATACATAATTAGTACCTACATAAGTGAAAAGTTATCGACAATTTTAATAGCATTGATATTCATTGGCGGGTTGTCTGTTCCTCATGACATGTCGATATTTAGTAGAAAGGCAAAAAGATGCCTCGCGGGTGCTTGAGGCTAACAAATTTTAATTCTATGGGTGTTATTTCAAACCTATCATTTAAATTTGTCGATAGCATTTGGGGTTCAATACCGCTAATTTGTCGATAGTCTTTTAGATAGATAAAATAAACTTTATTGTATACCAACTTTTCCAGAAGACGTGTGGGTACTAATGGCAATCCATAGAGAAACGCTTTCGCAAAAGGCCGCGATCAGACAGTATGATATTTATCAAGGTATATAAATAAAAAAACTTTTTCACAAAAAAAAGATACCGACTTCCAAAAAACACTACAAAGTGCAAAATAACTTTAATTTCGGTGTTTTTGGTTGCTTCTTCGTTATTTGACACCGACTTCCGAAATTAAAGTTATTTTGCACTTTGTAGTGTTTTTTGGAAGTTGGTATCTTTTTTTTGTGAAAAAGTTTTTTTTTTTCACTTTTTAGTGGTACTCCACACCTAACAACACCACTGGAAAATCACAGGAAAGCAAAAATACGCAGTTTCGTATACATGGATGATTTTTCCACATATTTTTTCCAGTTATTTGGATTTAATAACCAAACTACTGAATCGATTTTGATAAAATTTCAATGGGACCATTTGGGAAGTATACCCTTTCCAACAAAAAAAAGATTTTTTCTAATCGGTTGGCAAGCGACGGAGTTATGCCCGAACAAACATAAAAAAAAAATACAAACATCCGAATTGAGAACCTCCTCCTTTTTTAGAAATCGGTTTAAAAATGAACCGAAATGTATGTATGCGCATAACTTTAGAACGACTTCACTAAATTGGATAGGTGATTCTTTTATTCTAAATTAGTTACCTTCAGCAGAGACGAGCAAAAAGAAAAATCCGAAAAAGGCTGGTGAAACCGCGGGGCACATCTAGTTTTAAATATAAATTTTACAATTAAAACAAAAACAATTTGAATGCAAATATTAATTTTGCCTTAACACGTTTTCTGTTGATATAACCTTCAGTTTATTAACCAACCCTTTCTAAACCGGAGTGAAACACTACAGTTTTGGGAACACGGAACCCTTTTTACGCAAGTCCAATTCACACTTGTCCAGTTTTTTAAAACTCAGATCGGCCTGAGGCTCAGTTTCATAACAGTTCTGGGTTCGATTCGGGCCTCAGTAATGTGTAGATAATTTGAAGATGGCGGTCGGTCATTACAGGCCCATAGAATTGGTGATTGTACACTTGCGCGGTGTAATGAATAGATGCGGTGTGGCGCTCCCAGGTGCGTAGGAGTTGGTCTGGATTGGATACGGTATTTTTATTACTGTATGTTTGTAATAATAATAATTTAAATTTTATTTTCGAAACTTACTAGGTATAAGTAATCACGACATTGTTAAACCAAACATAAATGTTGAATATTGTAACAGTTAACAGTTACATTATACAGGGTTATTTGTAAAACACCAACAACCTATCAGTGGGTGGAAGTACTCATGATTATAAACAACTTTTACAATGGGACCAACTCTGAAATATCAAAAAATAAATCGGCTGTTGCGTACAAAATGTAATATTCACCCGATGAAAATGTATGAAACAGTAGATTTTTTTTTTCGATTTTTAAGGGTTTGGTCTCGTAACAAAAGTTGTTTATAATCATGAGTACTTTCACCCACTGAAAGGTTGTTGGTGTTTTCAAATCGTGTTGTCATTCATTCTTAGTTCGGGTTCGGGACTAATCGTAAGTCCGTAGGTGATAAGGAGTAGAAAACGCCCGACACTAAGGCCGAAACTACGGACTTCGGGCTTAGAGAGTAGACCCCCAGACACTCCCTTCAGCTCCACTCAGAGCGGGAGGAGTCATTTGATGATTTCCCATCCTAAAAAAAAACAGGTTTTATGTAAAATATAGGTAAATTACAGTTTTAAGTTCTGTTATGTCCACATTGTCTACAACTGAATATTTTGTTTCTTCCGGTAAGATGCCGACAAATACAAATAATCTGACTAATAATTATAATAAATACGAATGCGAGTTAGTTTATAACGCTTTCACGCATAAATCGCTCAATAGATTTTGATGAGTTTTTGTAAAGAGATTTATGGGACGCTGGAGACGGTTACTTTTTTTTGCAAAATTCTATAAAAACGCGAGCGGAGATGCGAGCAAAAGCTAGTTAATTATACTTTCAGTGCAGTTTCAATATCCAAGTGGTTCTTACACGGTATTGTTATTTACGATATCCATGGGCTGGCCCTGTAGTTGTATTTATAGGTAAAAATTTTTATTTGCTCAGAAAGTAGGTAAATACAAGTTACAGATGTTAAGTTTAAAATGACCCTTAAACCACCTTAACTAAGGCATACCCTCATCCAAAGATCGTACATCCACGTTGCGCTTGCGCAGAATCCGTTTGTTGCGCAAGCACATATTTATGACGCGACATATGACAGCTGGCCACAGAATCCTCTCTTAATAATTAGTTACCAGGATCATAAACGATTCGTTTCGCCGTTTTACAGTGGCTTATAAGTACCACATTTTATTTACAAGTACCGACGCTAGAACATCAATAGAGGAGTTCGTGGCTAAATTACAACAGCTGCACGCACAGGCCGCTTCAAGGTTAAGCAACGCTTGCCGAGGTTGGTATGTGGATGGGTGACCATCTTAACATACCGAGACTCCTCCGTGCCTCGGAAAGCACGTTAAGCCGTTGGTCCCGGCTGTCATTTGGAGATCTTTGGCAGTCGTTACGGATTGTCAGAAGCCCAAAAATCTGACACCAGTCTTGCCAAGAAGTACCGTGTTACCCAGTTAATGGGTTGTGGAGGTCTGGTAGGCAGCCGCTCCATGTAAAATACTGGTATTCAGCTGAATCCGGTTTGACTGGTAGCCGACCCCAATATAGTTGGGGAAAAGGCTAGGCAGATGATGACGCTAGAACATCAAGCTACAACAATCTGTCAAATTTCATTAATAGATTCTCAACTTTGTTGCTAAAGCATTAGATTAAAGGTTGGTTGGGAAAATTTGACAGTTTCGGGTGATTTGATGTGCTGGCGTCTGTACAGAGTCAGTTGTATCTTCTCATCCGTCTGTGTGACAATTCTACTAACTTTCAAGCAACGTTGGCATTCGCATCTCAATCTTATACTGTCAAAAATGTACTTGTGCGATCGATCGGTTAAGGTTTTTTTGACAGTTTGCGATTGACATGCGAATGCGAACGTAAAATTAGTAAAATTGGCCCTCAGGGCCTAAACCACCAACTCTTAAAGCAGTATTACTTTAATATTACTTGCAGTGGGAAAGAGACGAAGCTATACGTCTTGTATAGCTCCGTCTCTTTCCCACTGGAAGTAATATTGAAGTTATACTGCTTTAAGAGGTGGTGGTTAGGCCCTTGATGTGACGAAAATGTGTGGAAACTGTGGTGTTTCTTACTTCTCCGCTGTTCTCTTCCTGATTATGTTGGAGGCAATTGAGTCATTTCTTTGAGATTCGTCGCATTTAATTGATTTTGCTTGTCTGGTAGTTGCCAATGTTAATATATCTAACTGTCAGGAGATGGCTAGTGTTGGCGACTGTTCGCTGCTAAAATAGTCATCACAAACCAATGTTCGATACGTTTGATACGCGTCACCAGCTTCACCGCTCGTGGAAATTCGCAATCTAGGATTTCACGCCCGCTGCGTGATCCTACCACTTACCGCATCATCTGCGATCGATTCTCATCGACTTTTGGTGGTCTCCTTTGACCACTATACCGAGCCGCTTCCGCCACGTGGTTAACCGATATAAGTGCTGAGTGAACTAGTGCGTCTAGACTGGCAGCTGAGGAGAAGTGCTGCCAAATATCATAGAACGATCTCGAGAAACCCGGAGTAAACTCAAAGGTCTGAGGCTAGTCTTAGTATAAGTTCAATGCAGTTTATTTAGCCCTCCAAACCGACCTATCCTAGGTACAGTCTCTTTGCAGTGCAGACCAGGTTCTTTGCTGTCCGGGTGTTTTCACTGTGAGGATCGCCCGCAGGACACAGTGGAGCATACGGTGGAGGTCTGCCCCGCTTGGGCGGAGCACCGCCGTGTCTTCGTCGAGGCGATCGGCGGCGGCGACCTCTCGCGTCCGGCCCTGGTTCAATCCATGGTCCGGAGCGAGGAGGCATGGGAAGCCGTCACCTCCTTCTGCGAAGCAGTAATGCTAGTGAAGGAGAGACAACCCTCACGCCCCAGCCGCCGCAACATAGGGAGACGCATCGGGCGTCGGGAGTCCCGTACCGTAGGTGCGGGTCTGGGGACGGTGAGCGTTGGGTGGCTCGTCGTCCGATCAAAGCCAGGCCCGGGTCGACGGCGCGTTGTCTTCCACGCGCGCCTCAAAAAGATTTCAGCATAGGAGTTTCATTAGTGTTCGAAAGAGTTTCCGCGGCCCTGGAAAGCAAAGGGCACTACGAGGAGCACGGATGGGTTTTAGTCAGTAAGAATCTGACACTACCTCCCGCTCCACCTAGAGCGGCAGGAGTCATTTGATGATTTCCCATCCATAAAAAAGGGTCCTTTGCTGGTCCTTTAATCAACTCCTTACCAGCTGTCCAACCGCTACAGGATATAAAAAGTGCGTCGGCGTTTTCTGTTTATGATACTTGACTGCCGCGCTGACAGCTAAATATAGTATACCAAAGAGAAGCCGCAAAGGATTGATCACGTGACATTTCGACAGCGTTTATCAATCCCATAAATTTGTGACGTTTAAACAATCGCCTTCTCCACGCTACCGCTCATAGAATTTCACTTGTCTGGAGCCTCAGGTGGCAACACTAAGATGTTAGGTCCACGTTTCTAACAAAACGCTTGTCCCGAAATTAGTTAAGTTGCCGTCAACATCATGTTTACGTCATAAGTCCCGTTTTCAAAGTAGATGACTGATTTTTTCCTTCATATAAAATCCACCAGTTAATTAAGTTGTTGGTGGATATCTACATATTCAATAGGCTGACGAAACTGTTGTCATCTGGGTACAATCGAGACCATTAATCAAATCTCCTTGGTATTTCCCACATAGCCAAAGGACGCAGGTCCTTACATAAATTATCACTTTAATTACAAAACCCTGAAACCCTGACTCAGTAAGTTATCTTAGACACAGCCACAGGAGACAAGAAGTCAGCCAGAAACTGCCACGATTAAGAACCCACACAATGAAGCCCCCAGGCTAAAGAGTAAGGACCTGACAAATAACTTCAACAACGAAAACATGAAAACAAAATTGCCAATATAAATCAAACGAGCATTTAAGCAACGGTGATTTATTTCTCAATCAAAACCTTGTACTATAGAAGAAAAGTCACCAATCACTCTTAAACCAAGTTGTAATAGGTCATAGTAAAAACTGGATAATTCATTTAATAGCTCATGTCTATTCAGAATAATCTGTCAGATACAATGGGCTAAGTTGACGCTTGGCCAATTCATCACTCTCAAGTTTGACAGCTAAATTACTGGGGGAAGTAACGTCAGCAAGAGTCGCCAGGGCAACCAGAAAAGGCTACGTTTTTGTACACCATAGGTATTTTAGGTGTTGAATAGCTTGTCTAGTCCTTTTCGGATATATTGTGGGAGACTATAACTGGTGGATAATTGCTTATAAATAATACAGAGCTTGTTATGAAAGTATGAGATACATTGTGGAGTTTTTTTTTCTTAAATGGCTTTCTATTGTAAGGAAATTCGCACCTTTCACTGGGCTTTCCGAAATATATGAAATTATTTTTTGTAGTTATGATTGATCGGTTTACATTTTAGTTCCCATGAATGCGATCCAGTCATTTCTAAGGGCTTTCATTTATAAAATAGCTAGCAGCAAAATTTATCTGAATTAGGACACAAGCACGAGTTTTTAAGAATCATTTTTTATGTTATCTAGTGTTAATGATAACAGGTATAAATGACGTAACATTTTGTTATTTCTCTGCAGTTTTAGACACATTATACATAGACCTATTATTACTTATGAAGACAAAAACATTAAAATAGCGATTTACTCTCACGCACTCTTTTCGATTCTCTCTCACTCTTCTGGGCATGCTCGCTCCATCATAGACCTCATCCATCGCTTTCCTTTAGGCGTGATCGAGATCAAGAGCCAGTCCATTCCTCAACAAAATCATAAAGTGATTAAGTACTTGAGTATACTACTTACGTGAGTCTGTAATCACTAAGTTAAATCATCAATGTCGATTATTAAAAACATCTTAGGTATATAAAAGCTACTAAAGAAAAACATCAAAAAAATATCACAGGTGGTACATTCGTGTGCACAATTGATTTGAAAGACAATATTAAAGACGTGACATCGTCCGATCATTGTTTAATAAAGACATTATCGCATGAGTGCTTATGTTTTACGAAAACAATGTAAATTTATGTTCAAACATCTAGATTTTGTTTCTCTAATAATATACGATGACTTGCTTGAGATTTAAGAGGCAATTTAAAAAGAAAAACCCTATCAGGAGGCACTTCTAACAAAATAATGAAAGAAAAGTCTTTTGTTCTTCTAGTAGTAGTATCTCATCATCATCATCATCATATCAGCCGCAAGACGTCCACTCACTGCTGGACCTATGTCCAGCAGTGGACGTCTTTCGTCGTCATTGTTCTGCGAGCAATGTGCCCTGCCCACTGCCACTTCAGCTTGGCGATCCGTCGGACTTCGGGTAGGAGTATCTACCTAGAGGAAAATATGATAAATATAAAGGCAGGTTCTTTGCGGGCATTGCTGCAGAGGGACAACAAACCTACAGCCTAATTGCTTAAGGCGCTGTGAACAGCAAAAACTAGAAAATTGCTGGTTTCCTCACGTAATTTTAGCCAAATCTGTTTAGTTTCAAGCTGCACAAAAAATATATGTTAATTTTAACTATGTTTCAAAGAACACTGTTGTTTCCGAAACATGTTTAAAAATAGAATCCTCGATAGTAATGATCGTCAAAGTTACCTCTAACTTTGACCTTAGAAAAAAAAATCTCATATTACTAGCCTACTTATGCCGATAAAAATTATACCAAATAATGAATCGAATTTTAATGCAAAACTTTTTTGTTTTAGATTTTTAATAGATCAACTTACTTTTGAGGAAATCGATAAAATTCTTCATATTTGGCAAGAAATTGCTAGCATTTAGTCGTCGCGCTTCTCTTTTCTGTACAGTCCGAGAGTGACCGAGCTTTTGCTGATCACAGCGCCTTAATGCATAAATTTGATCGATCAAAATGTGCTTTCATTTCAATTGCGTGTTATAGATTGTCGAGCACTCGAATTTTTCAACATTTTACAATGAAGCAATGGACAAGTCTATTCCAGGGCCTAAACCACCAACTCATAAAGCAGTATTACTTCAATATTACTTCCAGTGAGAAAGAGACGGAGCTATACAGGACGTATAGCTCTGTCTCTTTCCCACTGGAAGTAATATTTAAGAAATACTGCTTTAAGAGTTGGTGGTTAGGCTCCTGGTCCATGTTTCTGCCTTCCATGGGATAATGGCATTAGTTTGTGTATGTGTGCATTGAAAAAGTTCGCGTTGGTACTTGCAAGGATTTAAACTCACTACGTCAAGCATGAGAGGGTAGGCATTAACCACTGGACCATCATGACATGAAAGTATCTTCATGCAACCCTTGTTAGGTTAACTGAAATTTGTCACAGCTAATAATAAATATTTGCCGACCCTACTTTAAAACAGTGCAAGATTTATGTAGCCAAATGCTTAAGAGCATAATTATTTGCTCAAATTCCTCAAAAAGCACAGAAACTGAAATTGCACAATATTCTATTTAATAATGTATGAATGATGGCTATTCGATGCGGGTTACTAAGAATTAAGTACAGTCATCAACACGTACATGTTAACAATTTAAAATTAACAGCGCCCGTAATTATTTCGTAGTGATAGATAAAATTATAATAATAATAATTTATATTTGAACTCAGTAATTTTTAAAAGTTTAATTTTTTTATAAAAATTTTTAAACACAAAATACAATATAATAATTATAATGTTTATTGAGCCATTATTACAATTATTTCCTAAACATTAGCTTAACTTAGATAAAACATTTATGTGGCACAAAAAGAAAGAAAACACAAAGAACAGTTGTATACTAAATAAGAACAACATAAAAGTAGAAAACACGTAGGGTACATTAAATCAAAACACATAATAGCTTGGTACTTTTGCCATAGAATGGCTGTACTATGGCAAAAGTACCAAGGAATCGCATTACATAATAGAGATATGAATAGATTCCAGTTTTCTTATCTCAGGAAGCACGTTATGCCTTTGGTCCTACTTGTCATTTCTAGATTTTTTTAAATGTCGTTACGGTTGACAAACAGTCTTGTCTAGTGGTATCAGATCACACAGGTACAGGGGTAGTGAAGGTCAGATTCGCAGTCGTGCCATGTTAAAATACAGGTATTCCGCTGTACCCGCTTGGACTGTAAGCCGACCCCAAATATAATCGGGAACAGGCTTGGAAATTAGGGTGAGGTAACCATCGATAATTCCTGTATGGCACTATGCAAGTTCACTGCAGGAAAACTCCTGGTTGTTGTAGGACAGTTTCAGAATATGGGAACAGAAATTGAGCTAAGAGTTTGAGTGGCTATAGTGGATTGGTTACCTAAGGGTGTTACTAAACCAATCGATCGATCGTTGATCGATGCCATCGACTGATGGTAGAATAGATTAGTCGACGTTAATCGATAGTTTCAACTACACCAACCGATCGATCGTCGATGGTAGAATCCCGACGTCAATCGACAGTTTCTGCTTCTTTCTTCGATCAGCCAAAGTTACCACACAAATCGATCATCGTCGATCGATCAATTGGTGTAGTAACATTCTGATACTACATAAGTCCCTACCAATTAGAATCACTGGCGGAGATAATTGAAATCAAATAAAGAATGGATATCCCAAAGATTCCACAGTGCAATCAGACGCCATCTTGGTTATTTTATTTATTTTTTGATAACTGAGTCATGATTGACTTAGCCAAAACATAACATTATTTCACGAAATCAGCTCCTAATTGAAAAAAATAATAAAAGTAATTACTAAGGGATTACAGGAATCTTGACTTCTGTGTCAATAATTAAGTTATTAGCAAGTTATAACAATCATATTTTTTTTCGAATTATGAAGACTGAATTCTATTTTAACCAACACTGAGTTTATTTTCGGATTTTAGTGCGAAGAGCGTTACTGAATCATTCTGAGATTTCCTTTCATCTGAAAATGTAATTTAGTTGCAAGACATAAGGTTGATTTTCTCTTGTTTTAGGGTTGGTTTGATGTCTTGGGCGTAGTTTGCAACATTGTTGCAAATTGCAGTTTCAATGGCTATGTTATTATGCCAATTAAACACGACATAAAAACTATTGAAAAGTAAACGTTTATCATCAGCAGATCCTCACACACGACGTGTTACGAAGATATTTCTTTTCTTTTTATGTGATTTCACGGTTGCTTTTCAACTTTATGTGTTTTTATTCACGTTTTTGTATGTGCGGCAAATGTCTTATAGTGTTTTTGAACTCAAGCAATGAATTCAGGTGAATAAAGAAAACGTGCAACTTTTTATAATTCTATCCACTTGTTCAACATAAATATACCATAGGCTATTGTTTTTAGAAAATGTTTCCCATGAAGGTAACCAACAACCAAGCATGGTAAAATAGAGCTAAGGGTATTTTAAAAGAAACAAAAACTGTTCTAAATAGTAAAATAAAACTTTTCTATCAAAATGATGAAATTAAATTTTACAATTGACAGTCTTCAGAACGGGCACCGATTATCATCTATCATAGGTAAGAACACTCTACTAATTTACCTTACAAAAAAAAACAAAAAAAAATCAAAATCGGTTGGTTCATCCGTTCCGGAGCTACGATGCAGATTTTATGACAGCTCAGAATGTATCTTGGAGACTTGACGTGGCCCCCAAACTAAATTGTCAAATAGTTTTAGGATAAGATTACCTATGTTAAAAACAAATAAACTTATTATATTCTTATTCAGTATTACCTAACTATTTCTAAGTAGTAGAACATTTTCACAATAAATACGTCAACTTAGGCCATATTCCAAAACGTAAACTCCAACTCCAACATGAGCACGAAAATGTCAATGAAAGCTTTTGTAAATTGACGTTTTCGTACTCGAGAGATGAGCAAACAAAAGCAAAAACTTCAATTTATGACAAGCTCTGATAGAGTTGGAGTTCGAGTTTACGTTTTGGAAAATAGAATAGAAGAATAGAAAACGTTTATTCGACA
Organism: Melanchra persicariae; assembly: GCA_947386135.1. Taxonomy (NCBI): domain Eukaryota; kingdom Metazoa; phylum Arthropoda; class Insecta; order Lepidoptera; family Noctuidae; genus Melanchra; species Melanchra persicariae. The sequence goes on from OX376658.1 coordinate 4,086,024, forward strand.
CAAAAGTTAAAAAAAGACAACAAATAACATAACATAATAATATGTACACAATAAAATAGTGCTGAGTGTGCCCATACCGAAAAGGTTACCATCCAAGCATTTGCTGGGCGTCAGTCACCCAGCGCTGTTTTAATATGGGCCGTAATCTCAGCTTACCAACAGATATTCCTTCCACCACTTAATCTTGGATTAACAAACAAAACTAACTGCAGTTAGGTACCACAGAAACAAACAAAACTGTAGCAACGACCATCAACACTGCTTGTACCCAATCGGACAGCCGATTTATTCTAGCGACATGACAAATGTATCCTTACTAAATTGATCAGTACTTTGTTTCTTAACAACCAAATTTATCAGCCTCTAACATCCTTGCAAACGAAACGAATATCAACCCTATTTCTTTAAAAATAAGTGGTTAGATTTATTCCGGGATGTGTCAACGTAAGCTGGTTGATACAGATCTCAATGCATCATATTGCAAGTATTTTGGCATGCTTGATTTCTTTGTAATCTATGCCAGAAACAGGTTAGGAATACAGCAGTGGATAAGTCTGAATTGATGATGGGATTATTAAGTAGTCAGGATTTACAGTTATGTATCATTTGTGTATGTTAAATAAATAAACAAATGATACAGTATTTCTGTATGGTGACCTTCTATAATTCTGAACTTTCATAATTAGTTAGGAATAAAACTTGTATACCTAGAAGCAAACTAAAGCATACAAAATGGAAAATATTTATACAGGGGCTCTGTTATGACTTGCGAATGCCATCATGATTTTGTTGTGAAAAAGGGATAATGATATGCATCTTGATAAGCTCTATCACCCTCCCACAACGGAATCATGATGATTCTGATAAATCCTAGTAGGTACCTACGGCCCCTGTCATATCATGATGCGTGGTAACAATATTCATTCAATGTCGTTATTTAGCACAAGCTTGGACCCTACAAACGCTAAAGAAAAGAAAAGAAAGACACACTAGAATGGAAAAAGATATAAAAGACAGCGGTCAGATCAGTGGAAAAGAGCACAATAGGTATTTGACAACTACCAAACATCGAAATGAATGAATTCTTATCAAAAAGCTATCACTATAATTGTACGATTTTTGAAAAAATAAATAAAATTGATAGCAAAATAGAGGAGTTACAAGCTTTTGAACTTATTCTTCTGTCCTTGTCATGCAAAATGTCGTTACCGGATGGCGCAATGGTGATGCAAGTGAATGACGTCACATGCAATTAGTAGGTACTGTCTCTGTTTATCACTGATTTAAAAAACTCACATCTCCCATTTTTTTAGTTTTTTTTTGCGCCTGATCCTCCAGCTTTTGAGGAATTTACTAAACAAAATCCAGTCGAATACCCTATTGAGAGAGTTCCGGAAAAGTCTTTGCAAAAAGACACACAGATCCAGAGACTCCTGAACCAGGTTTACAAGAAGAAACAAAACCACCACCAACCTGCACCATTGAGAACCGTATGAATGCCAACAATGTGGTCGTCAGTAGAGTCACTTTGTATTATTTTTAATGTAAATGATGACGTTCAAAAGTGCCGTTTAATGGCCTAATTGAAATAAACGTTTTGACTTTGACTTTGACTTTGACTTTGACTTTGTCAAATGGTCAAAATCTGGGTCCCCACTGACTCGAAAAGAAGAAGAAACTAAATTCTAGGTAAGCTCGTTCTATCGTCGACTTTGTCTCTGTCATCTCTGACCTAGACGAGAGTCAAGATCAAAACAATCTCAAACAAAAAAATACCACATCCATAGCCATTTCTTCAAACCACGGGCAAGAAATACTCACGTCACATATATCCACCTTCACAACATACCAAATAGACTAACCAGACAACCTGATTAGCCAGATCATAATTCTAGTCAACGAGCCACTTGAAACGTTCATTTCAGATATAATTATTTAATCTAGCAACATTGTCAATCCTGGCTTGAAAACGAAAATAACTGAGAGAGCTGCGAGCAGTGACAAATAAGAAGCTATAATTTCAGAGTCGCTTGCGCAGTGTCAGGCAAAAGAAGACTTGAGAATAATTTTATTTAAATTGATGTATAAATCAACAAGAACAATTTTGTGCTACTTACGTGCAAATATGTAAACTGGTAATAAGTGGACATTACGCTTTTAAAGTCCCCGAGATAAAATATTGTTATTTATTGTGGCGGGAATATCGGCGGCCATTTTATTTTTGTAGTCGTGTGGATATTATTTTAATGTCTGGCTTAGCTCATCTGTCAAGCTATGATCATATACCTGCTCCTATATTGTTCCCTATCTGCCTGTAATAACAGAGTACTTCAAAAAAGAGTTATCGATTAAATAGCAGCATGTTTTACTATTGAAACATGTAATTATATAACTATATGATTCAGGTGCTACTTACTCCATGTCATTTACATAATTCGTAAATATAGTTATATATCATTGACAGGTCAGTATTTTTAAAAATAGGTTCCCAGTTATGATAACAACAACAAGACTCTTCAAGAATAAACTTTTAGAGAAGAAATAGACTATTGGGAAACCAAACCAAACCTGATCAAAACTTTCTTTGAGAAACAAAATGTAAATTTCAAAACAAAATTTTTTGGTCAAGTTTTCACACTAAATAATTCAAACCAACAGATTATAAGACTTGAAAAAATTTAACCACTGCTCCTTTTTTCAATTCCATACATTATATTATTTTTTTATCTCTTGGCTGTGTCTGGACAAATCTTTTTGAAACAGTTACTCATCCGACAAGTCACAAAACAAAGCAAGCGTTACTTAACCTATAAAGCCAACAACGCTGCACCAATTTCACCAAACAAAAGTCCCTCAATAACCCTAAAACTATTACGAAACTACAGAACAGCTAAATTCCCAACAACAACGTAACAATTGGTTCAATTGACGTAACAGAAAACAGCAGAATTAATTCGCTGGCATCAAAAATAGTGTTAATCAATCTCAATTGAGACAGCCTATCAACTAGGTACGTGGAGCTTCCTGCAATTGTTGTAATCTAAAAAACAACAAGGGCATCGTAGGTACCTACTCGTTGTAGAAGACAGATAACAAAAAAGTTGGAAAAGAAACAAATGAATTTAAATTTTGAAAGCAATATGGCCGTTGGTAAAAGACCGTATGTCAAAGTCAACACGTTTATTTCAATAGGCCATTAAACGGCACTTTTGAACGTCATCATAGAGTTAAAATAATACATAGAAAAACTAAATAAAGTAACTCGTACTGTACATTTGTAAAGGGGAAGAACAGACAAGAAACTCCATAGTTACGCTTTTCAAATTATAAATGTTTAGCAATATTTGAAATACGGAAATTAACTTTAATTTATGTGAGGTCGAAGGATTTTAAGGCATAAAAAATCCTTTAATCTTAAAACAATTTTTTCATTATGATTGGAAAACCAATACTGATGGATCTTCATTAGTTCCTAGTGTAGGATAAGTACATCTGCACACGTCCTCATTAAATGCAAGTCAAGCAAGAATTGTGGCTAAAGTGCAACGGTGGTCAAATGCTGTAGTTTTAGACTTTTCGTCCACAAAAAAAAATTGCCGAGCTATGCAAGGAAACTGTACTGTATTCATCAGACAGTACAGTTTCCTTGCATAGCTCGGCTAAATTTTTGCAGCTGATTGTTACATAAATCGTGTCTTTGATTGATACCCAAAGCCTGAACCAATTGTCTGGTCATTGAAAAATAACCCTGAAATTTCCAGTTCGACTAACATAATAAAATTATAATGCAGTTCAGCATGTCAAAAGTATGTCAATTCTCATAACAGCACTTTACTACCTCCCAACACTTTCACCAAACCAAACCCTATTCATCTTTCAACGTATCTTCTTAGGTCACAACCAAACGTCGCCACTTTGGACTTCCCGACCAGCACTTAGTACCTTTCTATGCCACTTATCTACGCCCTAAATGGATTTAAGTCGGGGTCAAGTGGACGTCAGCCATTACGACAGTGACAACGGGTCAAACTTTATTATAGGGGCGAGGAATTGGCCGTAACTGAGCTAAAAGAGTGCCCGTATCATTAAAAGAATCACTAAGACCATCATCTTGGGTTTTATGGCTATATTTGGGAACAAATGGATAGTAAAGGTTTGTGATGGCGCTCTGATTATTTTGTCTTTAGAAGCGGATCAGCTTGATTACGTAAAAGTAGGATTATTGATCGATGGATGCGAGACGCACAGGACCGGTTGTTGTGGCGACACTTGGGGGAGGCCTATGTCCAGCAGTGGACGTCTTTCGGCTGATATGATGATGATGATGAGGACTATTGAGTAAAAAATGAATTCGAGGAATGGGTGAATATTGTCATGCATGACATGCACAATTGCACACATCAGTACACACTGCCTACTTTCAGAGCACATTAGATTGATAAGTAGATACGTGTTCGATGGTGTATATTTATTTTTAAAATCTTTAATAATTTAAAATAATTATGTTTTTATCTCATGGGTAAATACTTATTGTAATGTAATTTGTAAAATAAATCTTCTATCGAATAAGTGGAACTTTTCATAGTTAGTTTTTTAATCATGAAGAATAAGAAGAATCAAAAGAATTAAAATAAATCATTCCCTTATATAATACCTATATCATGATGTACACATACAAATATAAATTTTTCAGTTTTTTTGGTACCTAGTGCACCTATTTTGCATCAGTGTCATTACGACTTTTTGCCGATTTTTTAAGTGAGAACTTCATCATTACCATCATCCACAGCCTGACTTCGCCCACTGCTGAGCATAAGCCTCTCATTTCTTGTGCCCCTAAGTTTTCCTGTGCCAACTTCATCCAGTTTGAACCTATTGAAGCTAAATTTAATAAGATCTCAACAGTCACGCACGACAACACACAATCTTGTTTTTCTATTCCAAAAGAACTCTTTTCCCTAAGCTAAACCGGATGATAGCCATAACTCCCATCCTCATTACAAAGTCTTCAATTTGATATCAGCTCCTGTCATTTGACGTGGCATCAACATAAACCTAGTCGGTGCTACTGACACCATGCCCCACGTAGAACAGGACCAAGATGGTAATACTATCGGAAGTCCCCTAAAATATTTTCCTAGCTCCTCTATTGCTAGAGCGATAAGGTTGGAATTTGTGTGTATGTCTGTTAGAGGATGGTAAATATAATTTTGTATTTGAGTAACAACTGCTCATTTGGCTTGGTGCAATTTGTACGAGGTCATCAACACTGTAATGGATTAGTACAATTCACTTCAGAGAAACTCAGGCCTGACGTTCAGTGGACTGACAATGTGATGTTTATATATGAAACGAATCGAGGATGGCTTTATCAATCGGAGCGAGGCTATGGCCGTGCAGATTTTGTTCGCCGAAAATACAGAAAAGTGACAGAATTTGATTCAATTGTCATGCCCAGATGGAGTTCTCCCGCACAAAGTACTACATCCATACCTATCCATACTAAGGTCTGTCCGTTTGGAACCTCTCCACGTGTGTACCGCTTAACGTATTCGAATGAAACTTGGTACACGGGTAGACTCCTAGAATAGGACATAGGATTTTTTTGTGCTTTTTTATTTTTATTCTGGTAGTATGACCTTGCGAAGCTGCTGGCAGAATAAGAAAATACTCCAAAAGAGTTCAAACATGCCCAAATTAATGAGAAGTTCAAAATATGATGAGAACTTCACATTCTGGCTATATTTTAGTACTCCATCACCCTGCAATTCAAGCAATTATTCTTCATGTAATCCCAATACCTTGGTCGTCACCAAGTCTCCATGTCGCCGTAATTTCTCCATCAGGTGGCCAAACGTCCCATCAAGTGTCCGCCAGGCCTTACAATTAATCCGTCGCGCTCGGTGGCATAATTACCAAGTGACATCAACCGGCCGGCGCCTGCGCAATTGGCTCGACCTTCCAACGTCACTGTTATACTAATTATAATTAAATTTAGAGGAGTAGGGACTCGTAAAATATGGAGTGTTTAAAGTTTTGGCTAGGCGCATCTGGTTTGATCGTGAATAGTCTAGTGCAAGCAGTGTGCTTGTATCATGAACTACATATGCGTTAGACGTAGACACTGATGCTAAAAAGCTTAGTAACAGTTTTTTTTTAATGATCTAGGTATTTTGCATTCGTGACTTAAGTTGACGTTGTACTTTCAGATTTCCAAAGGAACAAAAAGCTGGCAGGATTTTTTTGTGATGGTCTGCCAGGTTAGTGGTTAGGTCTGTGGTATGGTTTGTTGGGTATTTAGTCTGAACGGCCCAAAGCGAATGGACCGCGGGCCATTCGACCGTAACCAAAAATCGTCTACGTTCCAAAGGACCGGTGATAAAATGATTTCTAAATTAATTTAAAGGGACAGTCGCATACATTGTAATAGTCGCTTAGTTTATGAATTTTAACTATTTAAATATTTAATAATTTGAAATCACCTAAATAAACAGAATACATCTAGCTCAACAATGACCTTTTTACTAAATAAGATTTAGTAAAAAGGTTGTTTAATTGTAATTTTTTATATTTTGTTGATTAGTTTCTTTAAAATAAGACTGTTTTTTATTTAAAATTATTTAATAACCAAATTTAACTTTTGTTAACATTTTATATTATTGTTGATTGTTTTTCTAAGGAAGATAATACAAATCTAAGAAAAAAAAAAATATTTCAACTATTTAACTTTTGCACCCGACTGTACTAATAATAATTACCATTTTTTTTTTTTTTACCATTTGTTTACCAATTTGATCACCGGTCCTTTGGAACGTAGATGATTTTTTTACGGTCGAATGGCCCGAGGGCCATTCGGTTTGGGCCGTTCAGACTAAATACCCGGTTTGTTTCACATGTTAGGGCCGTGAATAGTCAAAATAGTCTCCTGACTGTTTTAAAATGACGACGAAGAGACTGAGATATAAAATCATGACGGAACAGACACAAAAAGAAAACATGCAGTGACAACCCAAATAAGTTACGATAAAAGCAGCTTTGACGTTATTCTTTTACATATCAATCATCAATAGGATACCGACTACTTTTGTTTAAAAGTTGGTATATGCTGGAGTAATACCAACATTATGTACATCTTCCTCCTGATCCTGATCCCCAAGTCTGACCTATTTCCAGCGCTACTCGGTCAATGACAATTTAATACCGCATGAAACAAATGAGTGCATAAAACATGGCGCCACACACGGATTCTTATGTCAAGGATGTCATTGCGCACAAATCACGAGCACAATCATCCGAGCCGGAAGAAATATCTGTTGGCCATAAAAATATCTGCTCTACACAGTGTAGCTGGTCTTTAAAGTGTTTTGTTTCTTTTGTGTTTTTTGTATCAAAGTGGGTATTTCATCTATCAACGTTTAATGGTCAGTGGTTGTGGAAGTGTGGCCAGTATTTAGCCACTGTGGTTGTGGATTTTTTCATTATCATCCTTTTTAACCCACTTCAAAAAAAGGAGGAGGTTTTCAGAGTCCTCATTTAGTTGTATTTTTTTTTGTCATCCAAATAAACGAAATTGCGTATTTTTCTTTCCTATGACTTTTGTATCTACTTCTTAGCGTGTCGATGGCAAATTGTGTTATTACATGTTATAATTACAACAGTTATGTTTGGCCCAGAACTCAGCAACGATATCACCATTCGCTAACACAGCCATAAGATCCTCACATGTACAGGTTACAGGCCATTATGTTTTAAATATGAGTCTGTTACCGAATGAGTATCTATAAATGCTGTAAACCTGTGATGACCATTTTCAACCAGTTCTTCTAGCGAAGCACGGTCTTCATAGAATACAGACCCTTTCTATACTGACATGATTGTGAGATCCACCGTCACACAGGATGTCAGAATAGTAGACGGGGTCCGCTAGGACCGGAGCTTGCCAGGGTTGCAGAAATTGTTCGAAAGAGTCACTGCGGCCCTGGAATGCAAAGGACATTTGGAGGAACACGGATAGTTTTTAATTCAGTAAGAATCTGACTCTCCCTTCAGCTCCGCCCAGAGTGGAAGGAGTTATTTGATGATTTCACATCCTTAAAAAGTCACATCAATCATCATCAGACGAGACTTTTTCCAACTATGTTAGTTTGACTTCAACTTCCAGCCTAACAGTATACATCATCATATCAGTCGAAAGATGTCCGCTGCTGGACATAGGCCTCCCCCAAATAAGGTTGTTTGTTGGTTTTGCCATAATCCCCACGCTTGGCAGGCTGGTTGGCGATCGCAGTGTAGCTGTAGCAATGGACCTACAGAGAACGCTGCTGCCCATTCTCTGGTGAATCCCTTAGTCTCCTCTTACGACACCCACGGGAAGTGATGGGATGGTGCTACTTTTACGTCCGACACCATACGGAACTATAATTATGTATATAGTTCCGTATGGTGTCGGATGTGTATTTAAACTACCATATTTACTGGGTAATACGGTACCTTACCCTTTGGTATGTCTGGTTATCAGATCGATATCAGAGATACTTTTGGGACGGTCACACCGATCGCGATCAGTCCCTTAAAAAGTTGTATCATCAAGCTTTTAGCAACCATCAAGCTACAATTGAAATTGAGTAACTTCCAATTCTTTCATTCATGTGCGTATTTTCTTTCAACAATTTTACGAATCCACTAATTAAGTGTTCATAGTTTTATACGTGCATATCTTTTGTATCCTAGAAACGATTTCCTTCGCCGATGCGTCAAAGAGAAATTGAGTAGAATACTCGGAATTTTCGTCGATCTTTTTGATTGCTTGCACGTTGTGTCACTATGATTACGTTGAAAATCATAAATAGAGTGTGGCGAGATCTGAGGAAATGGACGAAGGAATAAAATTGTACGAGTGTTTTTTTTTGTATTTTTCCTTCTTGCTTTCAAGAGAAAACGTTTTTAAGCGTACATATGGAGCGAGGGTCCTGGAATGATGCCTTGTTCAGGTATGCTAGAAGAGATTTCTTTAGAAATAAACATCACCTTTGTACTAATTTTTCTATTCCTTTTTTTTTGTGTTTGGTAGGCATATGAGTGAACATTACGTCCCTTTTACGTTTAAAAATCAAACTACCGTAAAAACTAAAAATTTTACAGCTGCTCAAACAAAATTTTATTAACAAAATTAAGCTTAACTTAACAGCCATTTAAATAACAATACCCAATTGACTAACCGCCTCATTAATTGAAACTACAATCAAAGAGCCACAGTACTGTAAAAATGTCCAATAAAAACTAACAATAACCTCGTATATAAATTACATTAAAAACTCTTTACAGTCGACTATGAATATTAACACAAAGGAACATGAAATATTCTCAAAGAAAACATCTGTTACTAATTGCATATGTCGCTAATTACATCGCCATGTCGTACCGTTGACATTTCGAATAAATGTAATCGATCCCGTTAATTAACGAGCATTCGAATAATCGGAATAAAAATAAAATGTTTAAAAATAATATTCATACTCTTGTATGTGGGGCGTTTTTTGTTTCAAAACTTGTTGTCACAAGTCCGCTCTATGGTTTTGTTTCTAAGAAGAGTTGTGTGTCGTACTGGTTTGTCGAGATGTAATTAGGTGAATGAAGGTGGTCCATCATTAAAGACTGAGAACAGATACAGTTAGGTCTTTTTGTGCGTGCTGTAGTGATTAATACCATTAAAAACGTCATTTGCTAATTAAAATGTGCACTGCACTAGTGAATCATTAGTAGACATGGTACTGTTATCTTTGGTAACTGTGTTTTGATGCTGCTACGTAGGCATTACCACATCAGGTCACTCTATCACATAATTTGTATTTTTGGTGCCCTGGTTTTAAGCGAGTACTATAGTTGGCGCCAAATAATCTTGCAATAGCGGCCATTGACCCACCTACATTTTTTGACATTCTTAATTTCAAAATCAGAAAAAAGACATAAAGCTGTCCTGAATCTACATCTATCGAGATCCTTTACATTTTCTAGTAATGAAAAACCATTCAAAATTTATTTTTCAGGTACCTATGAAAAGATATAAGGGAAAGGTCAATGTCCTTTATTGCAAATTTAACCGGCACCAACCATAACCACATGTCATAAGTCATGTCATGCTGCTACGTCTTGCAGTGCCGTCGACGCAGCTGTACGTATATCGTTTGCACTTGCACCACTCTACGAAGACTGAGGACTTCGTAGAGTACAAACGGGTGAAGACCAACTGGATCTTGAGGGTGGAAAAGTTGGAGGCGCGCCATAACACTAATTTCAAGTCGTTTGTGGTGCGTCTTCCGACTCATCATTTGGTGACGTTCCTCAAGGAAGAGTTTCGGCCGAAAGGTGTGCTGTATCGGCGTTTCCGCGGCCGGCTACGCGACACCTCGTAGCTTAATATGACACCGTCACTTCATGTGCAGAATTTTTTATTTTTATATAAGATATGTATTAGTTATTGTTTTTTATACTTATATATGTATTATGTTTTGTGGGCCTTAGTTGAAAAGTCCAAGTTCAAATTGCAAAACATCTCCAAAGGAAGATACCACTTTCCAATTCTGTCCATATTTATCTTCTGCGAATCTAATAATTACACTGACACTTCATGCAGGAAGACACACAATCCAGTCCACATTTCGATGACTTATTTTGACATTTTCGCACAAACTCATAAACAACAACAAAGGATAATCGCCGGTCGCTTCGTCGAAACGTAAGTCTTCAGACTGGTTGTTAAATCGCAATTTGTTGTAAATAATCGATTTTTGATGGGTAGCACTCATGGCGATATTCGCGTCTAGCCCCGATTATTTTGCTTTAAGTAATACGTCGTTCTCGTTGATCTTCCTTTTTAGGTCATGAAACCCATTTAAAAGTGTTTAAAATGCTATTAGCATGGTTTTAATGTCTTTATTGGATGCTAGGGTCCCTGCAGGGTGTGTTTGTGCAGTATTTAAATGTAATACATCATTGCCTGTCTGGAACCTCTTTGCATGGTGTTCCACGGTGTTTATGCATAAAGATTAATTTGCAATGTCTACCTGTAATGAACTATCGTTTGAAGCCTGAGTAATTTGTGGTTGGGAGTAGAATAGAATCGTGCCTACAATGTAGTGCAGGTATTTGTATACCTGAATCGTAAAATGCATCTAGATTTCAGCCATCATGATCTCAATGTCAGAGAGAGAGAGATGGAGCTTTACAGGACGAATATTACTATCTCTTTTTCACAAAGAAATCATGATGGCATTGTCACGTCATAGTAGAGCAGACTTAGAGCGGATTTCACCAATGAAACTGAACGCGATCAGTACATCTAAACTGCGTTCAAGAGCTGTCAGTGTAAATATTCCATAGAAAAATAATGACACTGACAGCTCATAAACGTGGTTTATTCGCTGATCGGGTTCAGTTTCATTGGTCATTTGATTTTCATCAGTATCGGCAGCATTATTCCAAACACTGCTTCTGATAGGACTATTTCCTTGTCCATATTTCAGTGCGAGTCTCATCTTTCCCATATATATAGGGTGTATAGCTCCATCCCTTCTTCTCGCTCGAACGACACACGCTTTAATACGTCATGGTAGGGCCGCAGGTCTTCCCCACTATCCTTGTGTAGACCACCACCCACCAACTGTTGATCTGCCAACACAAACAGCTCCAACCGCTTTTTTTTTTAATTGAAGGAATGGGCTTGCTCTTTACCTTCATCACGCCTGATGGAAAGCGATAGATGAGGTCTATGATGGAGCGAGCGTGCCCAGAAGATGCCTGCCTGTTCACTCTTGCTTTCAAGGCAGACGGGTTATACCTATGTGAAAAGGAACACAGACGCTGGCAGAGAGTTCAACACTCTGTGAGCAAACATTCGGTTGACTCTGTTCCCCCTGCCATCACCACTAAACATCTAGCCAAATGTCCTGCCCACCTCCTGGAGCTACTAATTCGCAGTCTGACTTCTTTAACCTTACCTCCTGTGTCAGATCTCTAAGTTACGACTCGTTCTTTTAGTGATAATAATTGTAGGGCCAATCATCTTTTATAACTCGTACCTGCTCCGTTGATCTGCTCTTGCAAGTGCGACTGCCGAGCGTGGAGTCTTTTTTTTTTTTTTTTTTTTTTTTTTTTTTTTTTTTTTTTTATAGGATGGGAAATCATCAAATGACCCCTCCCGCTCTGGGTGGAGCGGCAGGGAGTGTCAGACTTTTACTGACTAAAACCCACCCTTAGTCCTCCTAGTGCCTTTCTTCCCAGGGCCGCGGTAACTCTTTCGAACAATTCCGCAACCCTGGCAGGCTCTGGCCCTGGCGGGCCCCGTCTCCGTTGCTGACTGCTCGTTGCTGACGGCGCGTTTGGAGTGAACGCGCCGTCGACTCTGGCCTGACCTGATCGGACAGCGAGCTACCCATTGCTCGCTGTCCGCAGGCGTCAGTCACTGCGCCTTGCCCAGGAGCGTCAGTTCCTGAGAGGCGCAGCGACTGAAGTTCGTCTGGAGGAGGCGAAATGGGGCCATTACTGGCACTCCATTTCGGCCCCCTCCCGAGCAGTGGCAGCGGCGGCGACGGTGGCGGCGGCTGCGGCGGAAGCGACGGCGGCGGCGGCGGCGGTGGAGGAGGGTTTTCTCCTCGACCCGGCCCTGGCGGGTGGACCGCAGGCTTTGCCCCCAGCCCAGTGATCGGCCGGCTTGCCAGCTGCCGCACATGCGAAGCAGTGCGGCGCGGCGTCGCACGAGCCGGCCCTGTGACCGGGCTGACCACAGCGGAAGCAGTGGTCACTGCGGTCCACCTCCGAGGTGCAGCGTACTCCCACGTGGTTGCCAACTTGGCAACGGAAGCACCTCAGAGGTCTGGGCTCCAGCAGTTTTACCTGCGCGGAGACCCAGCCCACCAAAAGCCTTCGGCCCTCCGAGACTTTCTTGGCCGCCGACACGGGGCAGCTCACCACTACGGTTCGCATGCCCGTGTTGTCAGGACGGATGGTGCCCGCCTTCACCTCCTCTGCAGAGCACCCCCCCGTCCTGACGACGGCGGCCAACACCTCCTCCTCCGTGACGGAGTCGTCCAGGCCCAAGATGCGCATATCTATGCACTTCGTGGGCCTGGACACTCGGACGTCATCCGCGCCCAAGGACGCCCTAAGCCTTTCGGCTAGAGCGTCCGCGGCCGGACCGCTGCCTGCTCCAGGGATCTCGAGCATCCTGGCCCCGGTCATGGTGACCCTGAGCCGGAGACCCCCGACGATGCCAAGCTCACCGAGGTTGATGGCCTCCTTGGCCTTGGTGAGCGTATTGGCATACGTCACGCCCCTCTTCACCGCGTCCGGCTGCAGCGTTAAGACTACAGCCGCGGTCTTCGGGGCGCGGAGCGCAGCCGCGACGCCTCGCGCTCGCTGCCGCCGCCTTCTTTCCCGCCTCTTTGCCGCCCTGGCTGCCTTTCCCGCCTTCTTCTTCTCCCCGGCAACTTGCCATTCGGCTTGAGCCGCGGGAGGAGCTGAAGGCGAGGAAGCCGGGGGGAGCTGCTGCTCAGACGGCGCAGGAGCCTTCGCCGTCCGCGCAGCAACCCCACCCTTCCTCTTCCTTCCCGGGGCCGGGTCCGGTTTTCCCGACACCGGCTTCGCGGGTGCCGGCCCGGACCCTTTGTCCTGGCCGGACGACCCCGGTGTGGCAGCCACGGCGGCCGCGTACGACGCCGCCTTCCGGCCTGGAGCCTTCCCACTCGTCGCTAACGGGGGGCGCAGGACGATGCCCTCCAGGACGGAAAACCGCGCCTGGAAGGCAGCCATCTCCTGCCGCACCAGGTCCAGCACCTGGCCCTCCTGCGGCACGGGCTGGCTGTTCTCCCTGCTTCCCCCTTCAGGCGCCCTCTGTGGGCCGGCTCCCTGGAGCCTGGCCAGGTCTGCTCGGAGCCCCGCATTCTCCCTCTGGAGGCGCTCCGTGGCGGCAGCCAAGCGGGCGACCTCCGCCCGCAGCTTGGACATCTCGTCCCGCGGAGGCCCCCCTGGGTTACCCTCCGCTGCCGCCAGAATGGAGGCCAACGCCTCGCTTATGGCCTTGTTCTTGGAGGACAACTTCCTCTTCAAGGCCACATCGCGAAGCGCGGCCTCTACAACCTCCGCAAACCCGGCCCTCCGAACACGCTCCTGTCCGGAGTCATCCGGCCCACCGCCGGAGGACTCCGAACCAGGAGCCCTGCGACCGCCCTCTACGGGGGGTCGTCCGTCAGCGACGAGCTCCCCGGCTCGCTGACCAGCCACCTTGGAGGCGGGCAGTCTCCCCTTGCCTCCCTCTCGGCCCTTGCCCCGCCTGCTGGTGGGGATCTTTCGAGCCGAGGCTACCTCCTCGCTGCCGGACGACCCCCGGTCCTCCTCTGATCTGGGCCGCTTGCGGAAGGACCTGGAGTCCTCCGCAGCAGCCCCCGCCCCCTCGGGTACAGGGCTCGCCGAGCTAACGGTCGCCAGGTCGTCGGAGTCCAACTCGGACTCCGACTCTACACCCGTGCGACGCTCAAGCGAGCCCTCCTCCCAGTGCAGCGCGCCTTCGCCCGCGCTCTGCCCGGCCGACGAGCGTGGAGTCTTGGGTTCGATTCCTAGGTTGGGCAAAAAAATTTTACTGGGTTATTCCAATAAGAATTGCTCTGTGACAGTCCAGAGTTTGAAAGTTGGTGGTGTGACACCCCCGTGCCTCGGAAAGCACGTTAGGCCGTTGGTCCTGCACTAGTCTCCCTCCGGTCGTGGCGGGTTGCCGTCGGAATATGAGAGTGATGGAAGAGAGAGTGCACCTGTGTTTGCGCACACACTTGTGCACTATAAAATGTTCCGCGCCGATGAAACTGGCCGCGAAATCTGTCAGAAGAAATATACAACTCGTAAGTACATAGATAAAAAATAATTATATATTGAACCACTTGGAAAACATGTGAAACTCTTGGTCCCGGCTGTCATTTGTAGATCTTTGACAGTCGTTCTAAAGGGGTGCCTATATTAATAATAGGGAATAAGAATCCATTTTTTTTATTTACAAAATGCAACTTATTAGCAACAATATTATGATTTTTTTTTTTTTAAATACCTTCATCAGCGATGAAGTTATAATGCTTCGAAGATGGCAAATAGAAAGAGAAGTCCGATACGAATTCTGACGTCAAATAGTTATATCTCGTTTGTTTTTCGGTCAACTTTGATTTTATTTTCACTGTTAGTTTTATATTTTTGGATAAACTGTGATATTTATTTTTATTTTTCTTGTATATTCTCTATTCTAGATTTACCCATTTACCCTTTACTTAGCAAATTTCATTTTAAAATCGGAACACTCGACAGTAAGGTTATTAGTGATAGGTCAAACCAAAAATAACTACTTACACGGTTAGCTTTTACAACACCCACTCATGAAAAGGGTTGACCTTCTCTTGCTTAGTTACCACGGCAACCTTATTACTTTAGATATTTTTAGGTCTATTTATACCATCTACTAATACTAATCTTTACTAATATCATAAAGCTGAAGAGTTTGTTTGTATGTTTGTTTGTTTTGTTTGTTTGAACGCGCTAATCTCTGGAACTACCAGTCGGATTTGAAAAATTATTTTTGTATATTATGATAGGTACATTCATGAGGAAGGCTGTACGGCTATACGGGAACGGGAATTCCTACGGTAATGGAAAAACGGGATTTGCGCGTACGACGTCGCGGGCAACAGCTAGTAATACTATAACGCTGAAGAGTTCCTTTGTTTGTTAGGTTGAACGCGGTAATCTCAGGAACTAAAGGTATGAATTGAAAAAATATTAAAATTTTAGTGTTGGACAGCTCGTTTATCAAGGAAGGCTATAAGCTATACAACGTGTAACAGAATAAACGCAATACCCCTTAAAGGGGTCATTGTACTCATCATTACGAACAACTTTTACTATGAGACCAACACTGAAATCACGAAAAACATGGACTGAAATGCATGGAGCAGTTGATTTTTTTTGCGATTTCAGTGTTGGTTCCGTAGTAAAAGTTGTTCATAATGATGAGTACAGTGAAACCTTCAGAGGTGTTGGGTTTATTCTCCTACACGTTGTATAACATCACGCTACGACCGGAACATTAATGAAAAATGTGACGCAAATGAAGTTGCGTGCATCTTCATCTCGTTTGTTTGTTACGTTTTCACGCTTAAGAGTACACATGCCGCCCGGTCGAACTCAATGGTGGGCGTGGCCTAAACGCTTGCTATTTCATCAAGTGGCGCGCGAGAAAGGGAAATACACAATCATTGTTGTAAGAAACGGGCGCGTAAAAATTGATGAGTAGGCTTCTAGAATTAGTGTTCTTATGACAAAATAACTGAATTTTTTTATTCGAAGTAAAGTTATATAACTTCTTGAATAAATAAACTACTCCTGTACGCATTTAATTTTGGAGATTTCATACTCCTTATGTTATTTGATTACGTCCAAAGTTGCGTTAAATTTCGGGTTAAAATATGGAAATTTTGAGGCTGATAACTTTAAAATGACTAAATATTTTTAAATTCTGTTTTGGTACAGGCATAGATCACAACAAGACAAAACAGTATTATGCCCGTCTTGGAACAAAACATATCAAACAATGGAGAAATCATCCTACAAAAATTGTATGAAGAAATGCGTGGCTGCACAGCCTTAAATCGCTGAACCGATTTTAGTGAATTTTGGCACAAAATTATAGGCAACTTTTTTGCGTTGCTTTAGATATTATATGTGATCCGTCAAGCGAAAACCATGCGTAAGTGCAAACGACACAGAGTTGGCAGTTCGACAGCCGAAGCAGGACTAAAGCGGATAAGGGGAAACGAGGCGGCTCATGTTAAAATGAACGGAACGTGCACTAATTTAGGTATTTCGTTCGTATTATTAAAACAAATACACATTTTGAAAATGTGAAGTGTATACGTTATAAAGCCATCTACCTAGTTTTGTTATTATACAAAAACTGATTACCTTCCGTGAAGTATTAACGCCACACTAAGGGTTTATTTTAAACAACAGTTGCGCCAGCCATCACAACTGGCCACGGGTCTTTTAATAAACACCTCTATGTCATAGGAGTCACTGATAGCCCACTCTGCAGAGCCTGCATGGAGAAGGCCCTCTGTGAACACACCAAGGCGTTACTGGCCTTCCTTAGGGAGCTGGGGCAGATCGAATGAAAAATTTGTCCCACCTGCACGCGAAATACGAGCTTAGTCGTGGAGTTGCGGAAACCAGCCCGAATTACAATATAATACATTACAAGGCATTGTTCTGCTCGCAGAACAGATGGTCGATGGGGCCGAAAAGTTTTGGAGTGGCGACCGCGTACCGGAAGACGCAGCGTTGGAAGGCCTCCCACAAGGTGGACCGATGACCTGGTGAGGGTCGCGGGTAACCGATGGATGCGAGACGCACAGGACCGGTTGTTGTGGCGACACTTGGGGGAGGCCTATGTCCAGCAGTGGACGTCTTTCGGCTGATATGATGATGATGATGACATTACAAGGGTTTATTTTCCAGGGTTGCGGATTTTGTTTGAAAGAGTTACCGCGGCCCTGGAAAGCAAAGGGCACTAGGCGGAGCATGGATGGGTTTTAGTCAATAAGAGTACTCCCTCCCGCTCCACCCAGAGCGAAAGGGGTCATTTGATGATTTCCCATCCGTAAAAAAGAGTTTATTGTGTTTTTTAGAGATTACTTTGGATTTTTTCTATCAAAGAAGCTAAATTTTATTCGTGCTTCTAAAGTGTACGATTTCTAGAGTGAACCCTTAAATTATATCTTACTTATTAATTATATGACTAAAGGTTAAGTAATAACGATTCAGCAAGGGATCAAAAGAACGCCAATTATTACGTATCGTTTCATCAGTGTGCCCTGAACGCGAGCAAACCCGTCGGCAAAAGCTAGTGTTCCATGTATTTGTCACAATAACTCAACATTTTTGCATTTGCTGCGACGTTAAGTGCATTCACTTCGAATAAATCTCGAATAAATTATATGCCTATAAAACGGTCTTTAAAATGCAAAGTGCTCTTGGAATAAATCCAAAAATGACTGTGTAAAAATATATTTGCGTACTGCCCTCATTTTTGTCGGGTCAACAATACTTTATGTACGATTTTCTGTTTTTATTACATTTTTTGCAAATAATAAGACAATGTATGCGAGACTTAAATTAGTAGATCCAGATACAAAATATCCAGGGTTGCGGATTTTGTTCAAAAGAGTCACCGCGGCCCTGAAACGCAAAGGGCATGAAAGAAAGAATGAAAAAGTATTTAATTGCCACAAAACAACATAAATACATTAGTGGATGTTGCAATAAAACCCGAACAGTAAAGACCGGCCCCCTTCTACCATCGGACATCCAGACGCACTGCATCTTACCATCCCTACCTTGTAGCTATTCCACCAATTCGCACTAAGCGTTTCCAAACGTCTTTTATAATGCGCACAGCAAAGGAGTGGAACTCTCTGCCTGCGTCTGTGTTTCCAAAAGCTTACAGCCCTTATCTCTTCAAAGTTAGAGTGAACAGGCTCCTTCTGGGTAAGCTCGCTCCATCGTAGACTTTGTCTCTGTCATATCTGACATTGACTAGAGTCAAGAGCAAACTCATCACTAATAATAAAAAAAAGACAAGTTAAAAATTAAATAACAATAAAAACTAAAAACTAGTATAAATAAAGCATGCATATTGTGGTTTTGAGATAATGGAGAGGGCAATGCTCGGAGTTTCCTTGCGTGATCGAATCAGGAATGATGATATCCGCAAGAGAACCAAGGTTACCGACATAGCCCGAAGGATCGCCAAATTGAAGTGGCAGTGGGCACATTGCTCGCAGAACAGATGGTCGATGGGGCCGAAAAGTTTTGGAGTGGCGACCGCGTACCGGAAGACGCAGCGTTGGAAGGCCTCCCACAAGGTGGACCGATGACCTGGTGAGGGTCGCTGGTAGCCGATGGATGCGAGACGCACAGGACCGGTTGTTGTGGCGACACTTGGGGGAGGCCTATGTCCAGAAGTGGACGTCTTTCGGCTAATATGATGATGATGATGATGATGATTGTGGTTTTGGCAAAAAGGCTTCCACTCAGCATAATTATGAGCATGAGGGAGGAACACGGATGGGTTTTAGTCAGTTAGAGTCTGGTATTCCCTTCCGCTTCACCCAGAGCAGAAGGAGACATTTGATGATTTCCCATCCTTTAAAAAAAAGGTACTGAGAGATAACCTTGTCTCCTTTAGGTATCTATCTCCCCATATGAGTAGACTAACTTCTGCCAGCGGCTCCGCCCGCATGAAACTCGTAAATTATCCCAAGCGTAAATCTGGGGGTAAAAAGTAGTCTATGTGTTATTCCAGACTACGATCGATCTCAGATCATCTAGATCCGTTCTGCCCTTCTGGCATGATTGAGTAAAAACATCTTTCCTTCCATCCAAACTTTTACAATAGTTTATTTTACTGAAAACATCTAATTAGTCCATGAAACACGCATGATGTCACTATGATGGTACAATTTTTACCTGCAACGTAACGTCACACGTGTTTTCAAAGCACTGTATGTATTGCGTGTTGGATTTATCCTAGAAGTGGTTTAAAATTCTCACCTGTCCCAGTAAGCGACTCAGAAAATAATTATGCCAAAAAATCATTGTCGAATGTTTGTCTATCAAATGTTTGTATACGAAATGATAATTATGCCAAACGAGTGTTATGCAAAATGTTATTGATATTATACAAGTTGAACGTTAGAGAAAATGTTGTTATAGCACATGTTATTATTATACAAACTAACGTCATACGAAAATTATTAATATTATATTAAGTGTTGTTAGATGAAGTAAATGTTATGTCATTTGAGCTTTATAGCTTTTGCAAATAGAGCAATTGTTTTTATACTCAATGAGCGCACCCCAAAATAACCTACAACAATTAAAACAGTTTTGTTTGTGTTTCAAGAAATAGAACTCACGGTCGGTCATTCGCTTCTTGGCATTGAGACGAAATAGAATAATAGTTTTTTTGAGGAGAATGCATTCTGCGAATGCTCGAACAAAGATTTAGTATGATAAATATAGATGCGGTATTGTGGTTAGTTTATCCCATTCATAACCATCTTGCAGTTTAATATTGATATTATATTACTGCCCCATTACCGATTTCGAATCCCAGGTGGGGTAAAACCGTTACTTGGTGTTTCCATTAAGAATAAGGTAGTTGACTTAAAAAATCTAATTAGTCTGTCAGATAGACTTCCAAAAAATATTGGAGACGTATATTTTCTTTTTTCATTCAAATTTCATCATGTTTGTCAGTGCGATTCTGTAAACATGTCGAAGTGAACACTTGGGCGGGGCGCACGACAGGTGAGTTGTCAAACCATACAAATAAGATGGAATGACAGCTCAGTTGTTGTTCACTCCGCCTAGGTGAACACCGTGAGATGTCGACAGAATCGACCGGCAGTTTGACAGGTCACTTGTCATTCACTTCGCCTATCTTTTCTAAGTTTTCACTTCGAAATGTTTACAGAATCGCACTGAGCTGTATAGTTTGGCCACCGTGACCGAAATTAGATAGTTCACTGAGTCATAAGTTATATATAAGTTATATATACAGGAGGTCTTCCAACGCTTCGTCTTCCAGTACGCGGTCTCCTCTCCAGAATCTTTCCACCTGTCATTTAGTCAAATGTTACTAAATTTATGACCACCTATATAAAGTAAAGGCATCTTATATTTAACCCCTAGATCCGCGGGACAGGCGATGGATTTATAGAATTCTGGATTTCTGTCTATGGTCCGGGAAGAGTTGGCCAATGATGAAGTTAAGATCTAAAACTAAATATCATAAGCCAATAGTAAGGTACACCACTAAAGTTTGACGTTTGGCGTTATAAGACTACAAAAACTACTTTATGGTTTGGAAGTTTCCATAAAATCTGACACACACTTAGCCGACGTCTTAAAAATCATCAAATTACCCTCGACGGCGTGAGTGTTGCCCGCTTACAAATTGCGCAGAATGTAAGTTCTTGGTAAATATTTCTGAGAGCAACTCGACCTTTTTGCTGGCTCTAAAGACACCGCGAGAAATCTCCGCGAACACTTTAATTTGACAAATTTGTAAACCATGGCTTCACATTATTGTGGTGGTCGGAAAAAGTTTTAAAAGACATATTCGAAAGACGTACCTATATCAGCAGCTGCTGTCAAACGAGGCGGACATTTTGGGGATTTTGAATGGAGAATTAAAAAAATGCAATGGTTCTTTTTTTGAAGTTCCATTTCATTCAGAAAGACCAATATTTTATTGTTTTATTTGGGGTCGACTTTCCAGTTTTACTTCTTATAAATCGGAAAAAAAATTACTGCAACCTAAAGAGAATTTATCATATAGGCTTTCTCCAATTGACTGGGCACATACCTTTTGCATTAAAATATGGTTCAAAATATTCATAAGGCACTTCAAGCCATACCGATACCTTACGACAAAAATAACTCGAAGCGACAAAAACCTGACACCTTGGTCGGTGAGATACAGGAACCACGATCCGTGTGACCATAACACCTCATGCAAGTTTTTGCCCATAAATTAATTGCTGGTCTAAAGACCAATGGCCATGAATGTAATTGTTATAATTAAATGTGCGCATTTTTTTTTTAAAGTTCACATTCCCGTCTTCACGCTCTTTTTCTTCGGAGGTGAGCAGAATTCCAAGCAGCAAGCCTTGTTTAGCGAGTGGATATTGAGATAGGTTGTAGTTATTGTGTTTAATAAAATTATAATAATATGCTGTGACATGACTGGCAATCCGGAGAATATTATGGTATGAACACTTTGGTCATCCGTATCCGACTTTCAGCGGTTAATAAACTTTTATTTGAAGAAAGAAACGTCTATGGCCCATATTTCAAAACGTAAACTCCAACTCAACTCGAACTCCAACTCCATCGGAGCTTGTTAAAAATTGAAGTTTTTTGCATTTGTTTGCTCATCTCTCGAGTACAAAAACGTCAATAAGACAAACTTTCATTGACATTTTCGTGCTCATGTTTGCAGTTGGAGTTCGAGTTGAGTTGGAGTTTATGTTTTGTAATATGGGCCTATGTCATTGTAGAATTACTGACAAAACCCACATCCACATTTATTATGCTTACGGCCAAATAATGTCTCTTCTCTATCGCTTTAAAACGTCAGCCTTCAAACTAATAGAAAAACCGGCCAATTGCGAAGAAGTTCCGTATCATTATCTATAAAAAACAAACGACAAAAAAACACGTTTGTTGTATGGGAGCCCCACTTAACTATTTATTTTATTTTGTTTTTAGTACTCGTTGTTATAGTGGCAACAGAAACTCATCATCTGTGAAAATTCCAACTGTCTAGCTATCACAGTTCATGAGATACAGCCTGTTGAAAAACAGACCGGCCTCATCTAGCTTAAAATGACCAAAAAATATTGACGTGTAAAAGTGTTATGTTTAACCTACTTACAAAATAAATATCATTTATCATTTATCATTTAG
The DNA here is from genome assembly GCA_947386135.1 of Melanchra persicariae. Taxonomy (NCBI): domain Eukaryota; kingdom Metazoa; phylum Arthropoda; class Insecta; order Lepidoptera; family Noctuidae; genus Melanchra; species Melanchra persicariae. Next base: position 4,108,584 of record OX376658.1, read on the forward strand.
ACAGACAGACAGACAGACGGACACACAGATAGAAGTCAGTCACCCAGAGTTTTAGTACTAGGGTTCCGTACCCTTTGGGTACGGAACCCTAAATAAATCATCATCATGTCAGCCGAAAGACGTCCTCTGCTGGACATTGGCCTCCTCCAAGTGACGCCACATCCACCGGTTCCGTGCATCTTGCATCCAGCAGATTCCCGCGGCCTTCACCAAGTCATCTGTCCATCTTGTGGGAGGCCTTTCGACGCTTCGTCATCTGGAACGGTCGCCACTCCAGAACCTTTCGACACTGTCGACTGTAGCTGTTCTGCGAGCAATGTAGGTTACCTGCCCACTGCCACTTCCTCATGGCTAGTTTACACAGTGCGAGCTAGCGTGCGAGTCAGTCTACCGAGCTGCTGCAGTGCAGTAACTCGCATCGTATGGACGTATCTTACGAGTTACTGCCTCGTGCGAGTTGGATAGTAGCTCACATCCGAGTTACTTCAACATTTTTGTTTTCACTGCCTGCTCGCCTTACAGTTACTTGCACATGGCAGCAGCTCGGCTATCACTCGCATCGTTCGGACGCGCTCGCCTATAGCTCACCACGTTCGGCCAGGCTGTTGCGAGCGGAACCTGTATTTTTTGGGTGCGGCACATCGCAAGAGACTGGACACCTACTACCACCGTGTAGACAGGTAAGGCGAGTAGAGCTACTGGCATACGAGTAGACGATCCGAGTAACTGTCTACTATCTAGTCAGCAGCTCGCCCTGTGTAAACTAGCCATAATTATATTGTAAAGTTATAAGCTTCAACCTGATCTATTGTCCACCCAGATAAATAAAGTTGCAGGCAGAAACTAGTTATGACATATTTTATTACACCACCGTATTACCATCCCAGCAGCCTGTTCACACTTTAAGAACCAAAATGTCACACCTAAAAGACAAAGAATTTGAAAATTAAGGTCCTTTTTGCTTTTTCCAGTATCCAGTTTCAAGACCGCAATATTGTAGGGGGCAGTGGAGCATGTCGAAGGCTGTCCTTGTAGCTCCATTGAATGAACCGGCCCTTTTTATGAGAGCTAAAAATAATTTTGTAAGTAATTCATTGAGAGTATAAAACTGCCGTTATATGACGGATTCCTTTTTCCGTCTGCCGTTATTCGTATGACATGAGTAATTGTAATGTCATCGTCATTTGCTTCACTTTTGGTTAATTGTTGATAGGTTAATTTAACATGTATTAGACAGTTGATATACAAAGCGGTCCAGGCGGGCGGTGAACGGAGATTGGCCGCGCCCGCGACGCTTAGTATATTTCGTTCTTTTGATGCCGCCATACATTTTATCTTGTCAGCGTCCTGTGGCCCTACTATGACGTGTTAAAGCGTGAGTCGTTCGAGCGAGAAGGAGCGACAGAGCTATATAGACGTCATGGTAGGGCCGCTGTACGCGCGCGCTGTTCGCTTTGTATATCATGACCCTTAATATCTTTTAATCACATGAACAGTTAGAAATTACACTATGGTGTCGCCTACTAAATGAAAAAAAAATCTTAAATTTCAAACTAATATGTTTCAGCCGTTTACCCAATAAAAACTAAATTATCGATAAAACTGTCGCCAACCTCATAATCAAACCTGCAACGTCCCTTTTACGATGCGCCTGCGTCTTTAAGTAGACCAATGAAGTCAGATGACATACATAATAGTAACTTATCTGCCGTAAGATCTAGGTACATACCCATAAATTGTGTTTCCACAAGATAGTGTTAAGGTTATCAGAAACAAGAATCTCTGTGTGCACTTTAATAACTTATATGTATAGAAAATATGATGTTGTTCGGCAGGGAATTCTGGTAAGTTGGTAGTATTTAAACGTCTGGCTCGTTAGGTTGGTATTTTGTATAAGATAGTATTATGGGATCGGTCAGTAATTGCTGTGGAGGGCGAAGGCTTCTTCCAGCAGTGTAGTGGGGCTTGATGACCACGCTTTGGCAGAATCTCAATAAGGTAGGTCATATGAGCAAGTATTTTGCTGTTTGTGTATGAGAGTTTGTATGTTTGTAAACGCACCCACGATACAGGAGAAATTCTACGTCAATTAAAAAAAAATATACTTATGATAAAAGTAGCTAAGTACTTTGTGAAATCTAACCATACTGTATCTGTCTATCTACCTTTTATAGATTTATAAGAATTTCCGTGCGTTAGTCCAGCAATAACTCGGAAATAGCTCAACCAATTTGTTTCTTTTTTTGTTTTGTTCTCTTCAATACTGGGGTGATTTCGGAAAGAAAAACAATTTCAAAGATCATTCACAAGACCGCGTTTCCTCTTTCCACTTTTAACGAATTCTGTAGAGTTCGTAATCTGCTCTCTCTCATCATCTGCCTAGCTTTTTCCCCAACTATATTGGGGTCGGTTACCAGTCAAACCGGATTCAGCTGAATCTGCTCTCTCTGACCGCTCATAATGAAGCAACTTACTAAGGTACATCTAACTCTAAGATTAAGTTCCCCATTTCTCAACCATCTGCTATTCATCAAGTAATCTTTACAGCGCAGACTTAAGTGAGCCAAAAACCTAATGCCTATAGATACTAAATGAACTAAAATTTAATTAAGTGCTGCATACTTAGAGGTATAGTTAATAGGCTGCGCGGCTTAGTATAACGCAGCTAATTGAAATAGACGGAAAATCGATTAGTTCAGTGAGGGCAGCGTGCAAGCACCGTCGTGCCCGACGGATTATCTCGGATTATATAGTATATGCTAAGAAAGCAGAAGCTTTATTTGAAAAAAGGTGGTGTGTATTCGAAGTAAAGGCGTGCAAGTGGAGTTTTGCTGATGAGTCCTATGACGTCATGATTTTGTTTGTGTGTGGCAGAGAGAGACGGAGCTACACAGAACGAATAGCTCTTTTTCACACCGGGTTCACTATGGAAATAGAAATGGAAATGGCTCGTTTCGAAATTAGGTCAGGCGCAGGTTTTAACTATGAGTCTGTCACAGGAAATAAAACCAAACAAGATCGTGTAAGCAAAATGTTATGAGACAAAGTCTAAGAATGCATTGGAGAAAATAATATACCTAAGGATGTCAGGTATCAGGAGAAATAAAAGTTAAACTGGTGCATTCACTCGTCTTTTCCTCAGCTAGTTACCGAGCAACTTAATCAACACTATATCATCTTACCCCATGTTGCTTGGGGTTAGCTCAATACGCTACGACGCGCGACGTAAGCAAATAAGCATCATTCGAGGAATAAGCATTTTTTCCTTTTACTCTCTATTTATGATTCTAGATAAAAGCATTGTAAGGAAAACAAGAAGCTTTAAAGAGACTTATAACAACCTCATTTAGAGTGTCGCTGCGCTAAAACAACATTATGTATGCCATGCGATAACTTTCTGCAGTGTCCTCTGTTAAATCACTGAGAAAACAAAGATCTGTAGTTCCACCATATACTACACCCTAATGTAACTGTATCCCCCAGTGCGTTGCGTCTCACCTTTCGCTTTTCAATCATACCCGCTGGCGACGGTAATTCGGGTGCGGTCCTGCCCTGTCAGACCATGTCCCTATCGCCGGTGGAAATACTAACGACCTCTAACGTGTCTGGGACTAATCGAAAGGTATTTTTGCGTATACTGTGTACCGACTATTTTTGTCGGACCGTATTTTTTTTTTGTCATTTCAATGGGGTATGGTCTGGTCGCTATTTTTGTATAGAATAGGTAATGAATCTGAGTTTTGTTTCGGTTTTAATTGGTATTTTTAGGTTTTATTTTAATTGGTATAATTTGGTTGGAAAACTCAGGCCTTTGTCCAGCTGTGGGGCTAAATAGGCTAGATTGACAGAATCATCATAGCTCTGTATTTTGAGTTTTTTTTCAGCAGTATTTTTTTTTGTCTATTGATGGACTGCAGTCCATGATGGTTTCAAAAGGCCATACAGTTAAGTGTATTCAAATTACTTCCTCGGCCATGGAAGAGACAAATACAATGTCATGTCCTACTCTCTAACCCATCTACCAATCTCCTATCAAATTCCATTCACAGAAAATTGCGTAAAAAACCCTTAAAACAAAAGAACACTAAATCTTCGTAACCTAAAGCCTGTAGAGGCATGCCCCCGGGCTGTGGTTCCGTAGTAACTAGAGATCCCTCCCATAGTCTCGAATTACGCTATCCATTTATTTGCCACGCTACCAACGAGTTTTTATTTGTTTTAACCCCTCATTTCACTCGATGATTCATTTGCGACAGCTCTCTTTTCAAACTATGAATTGGATTTGAAATAGTCGATTCCCATGCGAACGTATTTGAATTGGCTGTATCCAGTTATCATCACTGCTTTTAAAAGTTAAATAATTATAGTACTTTGCTTAATTTTTAGTTTCGAATGCGTTTTTGTTGGCTGTATAGTAGTGAGCATTGCTTTAAAAAGATAAATGTTTTTTTTTTGTAGCTTCGAATGCGTTTTCTGTTTTTGAATAAAAATGTGGTCTGATTTATTTTGTGAAGTTTCGTCGCGTGGGTTTTGGTAAATTTATAGTTTCGCTTTTGTGTGCAATACTGTTGTTAAAGCTATGGGTTTTATTTATGTTTTAGTGTTGAAATTAAACTATGACGGAAATTATGCAATACCCTACAATACATGAAGGACTGAAACAATAAACGATGTCTACAATTAAATAGGTACAACAAACCTTTACACCTATTTTTTATGGATGGGAAATCATCAAATGACGCCTTTCGCTCTGGGTGGAGCGGGAGGGAGTGTCAGACTCTTACTGACTAAAACCCATCCGTGCTCCTCCTAGTGCCCATTCCGTTTCAGGGCCGCGGTAACTCTTTCGAACAAAATCCGCAACCCTGGAACTTTTACCTTCAGCGGCCATAATAGCAGACAATAGTACAACAATGGCACCACAGCGCCCTTCGAGACAAATTTTGCAACCTACACGCTTAAACATTACTTAAAAGACAAAGGTTACATAGTTAATTAAAATGTAAACTAAGAATTGAAATTAAATTAACCACCGTACGTAAAACGCAACATCGTAAAAAGCATATTCACTTTTTAACTAGATAAGTAGGTAGGTACTAAAGCTTGACATCAAACTCGCAAAACAATTGCCTTCTAAGACTCCAGCCATTTGCCACGTCGAACTAACAATTAATTTCAGAACATAAAGGCCGTAATAAAAGCCAGAAAATAAAAACACATCGTTACATTAATAATTATTAACCAAAGTTCGAAGGCATAAACTAAATGCAACAAATTTATAAATGGCTCAGTAACAATAATGTGTACTTACTCTTTGTAAGATTGTACAATCGTTTCAGTAAGACCACTTCGAACAAAGAAGATTATTGGTTCGGCATTGTCTTGGACTGATATAGTCTGTTATAGAGCTATAAAGATCTTCTGTCATAAATCTACTATCATATCTTCACGCTGAGCCGAAGTCGAGCGGGCAGGCTGCTACGCAGTCGACACTCCAGAATTCTCGACTCTATCGACTACCCAATTGTTCTGCGGGCAAAGTGGCCTGCCCCTGGCACTGAAGTTTGGCTATTGTACAAACTAGAACTAACGAAACATAAATAAAGATTTCTTAAAAGGTGCACAACAGAACTACAGTTGATTTTTTGTATTCATGAAGCTAACAGCCATTTCATATGATGCTCAATAATAATAATAATAATAAATACTTTATTTCAGACCATGGTGTCCATTTTGTTAGTAACAATGTTCTTATAGACTAGTGTTAGTAATACTTAATACTACCCTCAACAAAACAAAAAGAAAGTAAACTCAGCAATCACTACTGCGCCATTCCATGACAAATGGCGCAGCAGTGACCGATGTAACTACAGTCCAGCCGACTAGCGATCATACTAAGGATGCTGTTGGCGCTGCCACGTACTCTACGCACCAGGGATGAGCATCTTTTACGCATCGTAGCGTAAAAGCAGTCTACGCGATGTTCAGCAAACATCCCTGATGCACTACAGAATCGCCGCAGCCCCATCAGCACCCTGAACGCATTATTAAATTGGACTCGGAGGGCACTGTAAGACTTTTGAGTATAGTCGGCCCACAGGCTGCACGTGTATAATGATGTACAATAAGACCTAAAAAGTGTAATTTTGACTTCTGTCGAACAACGTGCAAACCTGCGAGCTATCATGTTCGCCCGCACCGCCAGCGCCCTCCTGTAACTTTTTCTGTGTCAATGCGCCTTCTGTAACTTTTTTATTTTATTTTCCCCAACGTTGTTTGACTAACGTCATCCGTTTGTAATTAAGGCTACTCGTCCTACTTCGGCTCAGCGTGAAGATATGAAGGTAGATTTTAGGCTATCATTAGTCAAACAGCTACTGTGATAACGATATCAGATTGGTAATGTGAAAATGCATTTGAGTTGCATTTATTTTGCGTTGGATGGGGCGAGGTCTGATTGATAGCGGATAAGTCAAACTATTGTGGCAAACCTTGAATGTATATCTTTCTTTCCTTTCTTTTTTTCTTGTGGGTATATTTATTTATTTTATTTTAATGAAAGCTTACAGACTAATAACACACTTAAATAGCATGCATAACTAGGGACATTTGCTAATAACAAGCTTCCACGTGTATAATTCTTGTATTCTTGTGGGGCAAGCAGAGGTATATGTTTGTAGCCCACTTTTCCTTTAGCAAAAGCCGGAGTTGCAGTGCAAAACAATAAAAATCATTGCATTGCTCCTTATTTTTATACGTCTTTGGTGTTTTTATGTGAACGCTGAACTCCACTCTTTAGATAATTTATTTTCACTGTTTTAAGTATCTTAGTATGAACTGCAAAAAGCAATACTATTCAAGGGTTATGGCCTGGGGGCTACGTACTAAATATTAATAAATAAAACTCAGATTCAACCTTAAAGGGACTTGTATTGGAGCCCTACGGCTTGAAGCTTCATATTACCTCTGTCAATATAAAACAAACAGTTCTAACAATATTTCCTAATTTAAATAATATTTCTTCTACCGAGCGCTTCCAAAGTAGTTGTGACTAACTGGTCTGCACGAGGATGCAGCCAAGGAGGTATGAGCTTTATTAATTGATCTATGATCACTCACTTTTCAGAGATTTTAACATGTGTTTGGGACTCATCTATGTTTGTACACCTACGTGCGACTAGCTCTGCAGACTATAGCTAATAAAAATCGCTAATTCTACTGCAACCGTTCACACTGTGACCACAACCCTATAGTTATAGCAAATCATTCATCATTATTGTACAGTTCCACCGAGCATTTTCCCATTTTTATTCTCGATTTCATCAGCTCAGCGGATCCAGGTTAATGGACATCACTACGGTTAATGTGCACTTGTATTTACTTACAGACTGCACTTAAAGAAAGAAAGAAAGAAAGACATAACATAACTTTAATTTCTCAATTTAATTGCACTTATTTAAAAGAAAATAATTAAGTATTAATAATGTTAAATGAATGCTCATTTAGGATGATAAGGGCATGCGAATGATAATATTGCAATGCTTGTAAAAGGTTGCTGAGTCATAAGTACCTACTTACATAACATAACATCAACATTGTACACTTAGTTCGCAATAAACGTTTTTGACTTTGACTTTGAAAGAAAGAAAAAAAGAAATGAAAATAAAGAACGAATGTGCACTTGTAGTTACTGACTGCACTTCATTATGAATTTAATGTTTAAATTTTATGAAGCTGCTGAGGAAAAGTTAATAGGTGAAGAATAATTAAATTACGTATGCAATAGTAGGGTGTGGTGAGAAAACATATAGGTTCTCGTTACAGGCTTTAAAAAATACTATTGATCTGCCTAGCCTTTTCCGAATTACTCGTGTGTTTGGGTCGGCTTACAGTATAACAGCCGAGTACCAGTATTTTGCGAAGAGCGACTTTATCTGGGTAATAAGGTACCCATTGGCAAGACTGCTGTCATATTTCTTGATTGGATTTCAAAATTACACTGAACGAAAATAACAGTTCAATAACCATCCGACAACATTGTCAAGATTCATAACTTCATACATAACTTTAGTAGATGAAGTCCGACGTACGATAAATCAGCATTCTGATCACCTGAACACAAATCACAACTTAACTACAACCACTAACAAGCTGCAGTCCCATCACTAGCGAACACAACTCATTCCCCCTCACTAGCAACCTACAAACAAACTCGATACTCACATACATTTTCCTCTAACCAGCGCCAACCAATACCGTACATCACTACTTCCGTGCTAAACTATTACATAAATACTATAAACACCGTTAATATATCGAATATCGATACGTATTTATTCGAAACGCAATCCCTATGCGCGCGGACGCATGCAGTAGTCGATTTTTCAGTGTTCGCCCCTGCGGCAAGTGTCGATAAATTGTTGACTACATAATGTTTTGACATCACTAATAAATTCCGAATGTGAGACAGGTAGCGTTAAATCCGCTACCTTGCTTGAGTACAGGTGCGTGGGGAAGTGAATTGCTTGTTATTTATTGATTTCTGGACTATAAATCTGTTGGTGGAAATGTGGATAGTGTGACCAAAACTGTGCTTCTATTTCTATAAAGTAATAGTCCAAAATATTGAATGTATCCATTCATCCGTGTTGTCGGGTGTTTTTTTATTATTTTTGTTTTGTTTTCACTTTAAGTAAGCAGCGCCTACTGTAAATAATTGGAAGAAGTAATTGTGGAGGTTCTGTATGGAGCCGGACGTAAAGAAATAGCACCATCCCATCACTTCCCGTGGGTGTCGTAAAAGGCGACTAAGGGACTCACCAGAGAATGGGCAGCAGCATTCTCTGTAGGTACATTGTGAAGGATCAGTGCAGGTTCACTCAAATAAAATACGGATTGCTCAGAATTATTTGGATTTAATCCGTACAGTTCGACCGTTGAGTATCGAATGCAAAAATAACTCATTTCAAAATGGCTGGTAAGTTTGACAGTTGTCACATTGATGTCCACAGACATCAAAAGTGACAATCGCGTCAAACACAATCGATTTAAATGATACCAATGTGAGAAATAACTCGACTAAATATTGTTAAGCTAACAACTCGGCCATCCTTTTGAAGTGAGTCCTCTCACTTGATCAGTAAACATATAAATAACAACAGAAAAAAAAATACATTGTTTAGTTAGACTACACAAAATCATTATAACTTTATCCATAACACATTTCATATTGTTACGTACTAATTGGTTCCATTCTAATTCAGTTCATGTCATTAGCATCATCAATCTGCACAGTCTGTTGTGATCTACGGTCATCTGTGCGATGTCAATTGCATGACACCATTCGCAATCTGCACTGACCGCTCACAACCCATGCTCTATGTCTACGTCATCTAGTTGCATAGTCTGCTATGATCTGCGACCATCTGTGCGATGATTTTCATCACCTTTCGTATTCTGCACTGGAAGCTCATAGCCTATGCCTACATTTCAGTCTGCTATAATCTACAATCATCTGTGCAATATCGGTCTCCGATATCAATCACTTTCTGCACTGATTGCTCATAGCCTAAGTATCGCGTCGTCAAGTCTCTTGTCAAGTCCATATTTTAAGTCAACAACTTAGCAAATCTCATTGTTCTTTACTAATCAAATACTCTCATTAACAATGACTCATATGTATTTAATAATTTACTCATATTATTATTTATTTCCAATCATTAATACCCTTTTTTATCAATTTTAAGTTATAGTAATCATATACAAGGCGTTGATCCTAATCTGAACTAGTAACTTATCAGTTTTATTCATCGCCACTATTATCAATTTCACTACCGTCACTGGATATGTTTGTATAATTTAGCCAGGGGTGTATCTTATCCACTGCTACAACATTTTCATACTTTTTATTGCCTCTCCTAGTAAGAGGAGTGTCCTCTATCAAGAACCTGTCATTTTCTAGAATTTTTGTTATCCTATATGGGCCATGAAACTTGGATATAAGCTTCTTTGATTTACCTACATGTTCTTTATCTATTATTGTTCTTTCAACCCTAACCAAATCACCGACATTATATAACGTCACCCTTTTTCTATGCTTATCAAATGTCTTCTTTGAATCAGACTGCTGTTTTTCTATTCTAGACGTAGCTTCTGTCCTTATCCTTACTAACTCATTATCACTAACACGACATATAACTTCATTTAAAACCTCATTTATTATATTTTCTGATGAATTTAAGACTTTAAAACCAAATAGCAATTCTGATGGGCTTTTCCCCGTTGCTTTATTCATTGTCGTATTTATACCTAGCTGGATGTCACCGACGTGTTCATCCCAGATGTTATCACCTTTATCGTGGCATTTCGTGCTCAAAGCGTCTAATATGGTTCTATTATAACGTTCTATTTGTCCGTTCGCTCTTGGAGTAGCCACTGCATTAAGTATATGTTTAACATTTGTACTCTCCATGAAAGATTTAAATTTTGAGCTGGTAAAACAAGTACCCCGATCAGTGATAAGACGTGTTGGAGTGCCAAAAATGCTAAAATGGTCTCTAAAAATTCTAATGGCTGTGGTACTTTTTGTATCCCGTACAGCACTTATGCTTATAAATTTTGTAAAAGAGTCAATAATCGCAAGAATATAAGTGTTGCCCCTCCTAGAGCGAATGAACGGGCCTAAATGATCGGCGTGAATCGTATGAAAGGGAATATCTGCTTTTGGTATTGGATGAAGCATCCCTTCCCTACGACCACCCGGAGCTTTATGATGTGCACATTCAAGACACGCTGAAACGTACTTTTTGGTAAAACGTCGCATCTTAGAGAACCAAAATGTTTCGCGTAGTCGACTAAGAGTTTTCTCATAGCCAAAATGGCCTACATTGTCGTGGTTCATTCTTAAAACTTGCCACCTGACTGCTCTAGGAACTACCCATTTTATTTTGTCACCAACAATTCTGTACACATGATCACCTTTTAATTGATAATTTTTATACACATCTGCTATATAATTCGTATTTTTGTCACGTAAAATGTCCCTTATTCTACCAATTTCCTCGTCATTACTTTGTACTGTGGAAATCCAGTCTTTAATGTCTATATTTAAAACATCGAGTACGTGTGTCTCATCATCACTCGTTACGGGTTCAGTCACAGGTGCACGACTGAGAGCATCTACATGTGCCATACGAGGTCCCGGCCTATATTCAATATCACAGTCGTACTCCTGGAACTGCACCCACCACCGAGATATCCTCGGTATAAGATCACGTTTGGTAAGTGTCGTGCGTAGCGCATTGCAGTCGGTTATGATCTTAAATTTTAATCCCAGCAAGTAAACACGAAAACGTTTCAGTGAGGCTATCACTGCTAACGTTTCCAGTTCAAACGAATGTAGATTTTGTTCATCTTGAGTTGTTTTCCGACTGTAATACGCCACGGGTCTAAACATTCCGTCGCTATGTCTTTGCATTAAAATACCAGCAATCCCTAACTTAGATGCATCGGTGTGTAATTCCGTTTCAAGTCTCGAATCGTACAAGGCCAAAATAGGACGTTCAACAAGTTTTTGTTTCAGCGTATTAAAGGCTTTCGAATGTTCCTCGTTCCATTTCCATGTGAAATTGGACCTGAGGAGATCAGTTAGGGGGCGCGCGATCAGAGCAAAATCTTTCACGAAACGCCGGAAGAAACTGGCGAGTCCAATGAAACGTCTGACGTCATGTACGTTCTTGGGTACGGGAAAACTTGAAACAGCTAACGTCTTACGTGACCCCGGTCTTATACCTTGACCACTAACTTGAAATCCCAAAAAGTCTATTTCTCTATAGAAGAAGTTACATTTCTTAAGTTTTAATGTTAACCCGGCCTCATGGAGTAGTTTAAGTACTATCTCTAACCGTTCAAGACCCTCTTCGAATGATCTAGCAGGAATTAAAACGTCATCCATGAATATAATGGCAAAGTCAACTTTTGACTTTACCAGTATCTTATTCATAGCCCTTTGGAATACTGATGGAGCATTTGCCAAACCGAACGGCATCCGTTTAAATTGATATTGGCCGTCCGGTGTGACAAACGCCGTCTTGTCCTGGGAGCTTTCTACAATAGGCAATTGATAATAGCCTGATGCACAATCAAGTGTGATAAAGAGTGAATGGCCAGCTAGCATATCCAGCTGGTCGTCGATCAATGGTAAAGGGTAATGTTCTTTCTTTGTTTTATTATTAAGAGCGCGATAATCCACGCATAGTCTTTTTTCGCCAGTCTTTTTCTTTACAAGCAGTATAGGGCTGGCGTACTGAGAATTAGATTCGCAAACAATATCAGCGTCTATCATTTCTTGCACCATTGATCGTACCAGCTCACGCTCAGGGTATGAAAGTCTGTACGGACGATATACGACTGGTTTAGTATCAGTTAATTCAATCTCCATCTTTACTATGTTAGTAAATCCCAAATCATTCAAATTATTCGAAAAACACTCCTTGTATTTATTTAATAAGCTTTTTAACTGATCTACTTGATTACTAGTTAAATTCGAGTCGTAATTGAATTCTGAGCAAAAATTACTAGCATTGATATTCAAAAGATTTACATCAAAATAACCGTCAGTTCTAAAAGCGCGAGTTATTAATGACTCTTTTTTAAGTAAAACTACCTTGTGCGATATATTTTGAATCAATAAACGACCACGACAGTTTACAACTAATGCAGTCATTATCGTACATAATTTTATTGTAATTTGTGTTTTGAGTTCCAATAAATATTATTATTATTATTATTACGACCATTATCTAGTTCATACTCTCCTGGCAGAAGGTAAAACTCATGTTCAGACTTTCCACGAAGTGAACCGCGCACATACACAGTTCCTGAATAATCGCCGGTGCAACTAACTTCAACTAAGCACATTTCCTTAGCCCGCAATGATGTGTCCGAAACTAATTCAAGATGTAATTTGTTTGTAATTTCCCGCTTAAATATCAAAGAATCGTAAGTTTTCGTTATGATAATACCAGGCCTTTCCGTAAAACTGTGTCCAATTAATACAGGGTATTTAATAATGTTGTCGTCCACCACCAAGGCATCTACTTTTTCCATGACATCTTGTATCTGTATAGTGACAGTAGCGAGCCCCAAAGGTAACACTATGTTGTTACCAATACCTCTCATCGTAGGAAGATCTGGGTTATTTGACCAACTAATTCCTAGTTTTCTAGCATCACTACAACGAATTAAAGTACATTGACTGCCTAGATCTACATAACCTATGATCGATTGTCCGTTAATCATCAACTGCATAGTGTATTTACAATCGTTTCTGGCGGTGCTCTCGGCGTCTATACGTAAAATATTCTTTTGACCCACTTTATCAGTATCAGTATTATCGGAGGGTAGTTTTGGACAATTTAATGTAGAATGTCCAAGTCTATTACATATATTGCACTTAAGTATTTTTTTAGTACATTTAAAACTGAAATGTCCTGGTTCGTTACAGTTGTAACAAACAATAGAATTACTACTACTTTTAGCCTTTGTGTCATTGCTGGTGGGTTTTGCGTTCGATAAAGCGTTAGGCCTCTTATCCCCATAAGGACGCGACCTATCTGTTTCACGCGGCTGTTGTTTGATAGACTGAAAATATTCTAATACTTGTTCCGGTTCCTGACACTTCAAGGCCTTCGCGCCTAATCTTAATGAACGATCTTCGATTCCGTACAATAAACAGTCGACTGCCCTTTTACCTATGATATTACACCGGTTCAACAAATTGATTTTTTCAAAATAATATAATTCTAGTGACTCATTATATTTTACGCGTTTAGATAACATTTCTGTAAGTAACTCGGCATAATCATCACTACTAGGGAATGATTCTAATAATTTTCGTTTCCATTCAGGCCACGAAAATGACATAGTGGGTAGCGCTTGGTACCACGTTTTTGCAACGCCAACTAATTTAGGTAATGCATAATGTATGACTTGATCATCGGCCCATCTATATAATTTCGCACACTCTTCGACTTTACTGAGCCACACTTGTATAGTTTGCCCCTTAACCATCGGATCAAAGTCAGGTATGACGTTTCCTAACATTGGAAATTTATTACCTTCAGGACGAGTATTTGCCAAGGTGTTCACTAATTTAGTCAACAATAAATTTGTCACATTGTCAGTACTATTATTGGAACGTCTTACCGGGGAAGATGAGCGCCTGTCAAGATACGAAGATCTCGAGCCACTGCTGCTGCCGCGCGCACCCGCATTTCTGCTGACCTGCCGGCGGCTACGGCGACTGCTTCCACTCCTACGGCGCCGCTCATGACGCTCACGGCGATTGCTTCGCCTGCTGCTGCTGTTTTCCTGACGGCGTCTGTGAGGATCACAGTCACTGCTATGGCTGCTGACTGTCTTACGTCGCTGACGACGATGCTCACGACGCTCCCGAGAACGGCTTCTTCGCATAGAAATGCTCGAGTCCGTTGCTGATTCATCTTCAGTTTTTGATCTGCGTCTGCGTCGTTTTCTTTTGTCTTTGCGATCGAGTCGTTTCCTTTTTCTTGAAGAAGATTTGCGACGATCCAAAGTCTCGGTAGGTGTCACATTTCCGTCCTCCATTGTGTTGCGTTAGAACAATCGAAAACGCACGTATAGCAAAACTCTGAGTTGTGGGCGTTTTGCTAGAAATATAGAGCTAGCCTGTCCAATCCCACTTCTGAGATGAAGGATCAGTGCAGGTTCACTCAAATAAAATACGGATTGCTCAGAATTATTTGGATTTAATCCGTACAGTTCGACCGTTGAGTATCGAATGCAAAAATAACTCATTTCAAAATGGCTGGTAAGTTTGACAGTTGTCACATTGATGTCCACAGACATCAAAAGTGACAATCGCGTCAAACACAATCGATTTAAATGATACCAATGTGAGAAATAACTCGACTAAATATTGTTAAGCTAACAATTGCTACAGTTATACTGCGATCGCCAACTCGCCTGCCAAGCGTGGCGATTATAATAATAATGGACGAAGTTATCATGACAAAAAACTACCGGAGATTTATTGTGAAGGACGGCACGGTTGACATATGTCGGGCAAGTCACCGTCCGGGAGAATCAATTCGCCACATTATCTCTGGCTGTTCTCGTCTTGCTAACGGAGAGTTCCCGTCCCGCATGACGAGCACCTCGTGAAAGCCGAGAAAGATAAACAAATAAAATATCTTGACTTGGCTTTCGAGGTTGTCGACATGTGGGATGTGAATTCGACAATCATTGTACCGATAGTCGTGTCAGCCAACGGCTTAATAGCCACGAGCCTCGACCAACACCTTAGGAGGCTCTCGTTAGGCAGCTGGATCAAGGACTTGATTCAAAAAGCAGTACTTCTGGACACGGCTTGTATTGTTAGGAGGTTCCTCTCTCTGGACCGCCGGTAGCTTGGACCCTGTTCCCGATACCGGTGGGCTACTTTTTTTTTATATTTTTAAACGTTTTTTTTTATTTTATAAAATTTATAAAATAAAAAAAAACGTTTTAATTATATTTAATATAATTGACATGTATTACAATGAACAAAGGAGATAAACAATAATAATAATCAATCGTTTATCCTGGACCAATCATAAATACATTGTATACAACCAAACTGCGTAACAGTTCGTCGGCAGGATTAGCGCATTATGGCAACCATCTGGGGGAGGCCCATGTCCAGCAGTGGACGTCTTTTGGCTGATATGATGATGATGATGATGATGATGATGATGATTGTGGAGGCAAGAAGTCTACCACACAAATAATTCAAGAATGTTTAGGGAATACTTTCATTGTGCACATAGCTAAGGTGTGGAATTCCCAGCCAGAGTCTGTGTTTTCTGATAGCCAAGCAAGCGTGCTCCATCGTCGACCACATCTTCGTTTTTCATCAGGTCAGATTGTAGCCAAACGCGTTCCTAAAAATAAAAAAACTAGAAGTTTACTTTTAAAATTGACCATACCAGTAGCTGCTTTCCGCAACTGTACTGGAAGGCATGTAGCCAAAGTGATAGCATCTAACTATTCCGTTGATTATTTCATATCACTTTATTACTAAACACGTTTATAAATAGCGGGCGGAGCCGGGTGTAGCCGTTATATTGATGCGACCGCTTCATTAGAATTACCATTATCTTGCATATTTTAATATATAATGTTTTTCTACGTAACTGTACTTTTATAGTTGTAAAGGTACTTGACACTTGGCTTTCCAAAAATGAATTATTTAGTGACGAATACCTCCCGGCTATGAAATGAAACTAGAAACTTTAGAAAAAAATAATAAATAAGCCAATTAATGAAACACAGTTTTTGAAACTTAAATGGTGAAATGAAAGTGATAAATTGTTTTAAATTTTAACGCGTCCATAATTCTTTTAATTATTCCTTTCCGGAAAGTGTACATTTATATTATAATAATTACACAGTGAAAGGTTTGAAGTACAGAGAGGATAGTATAGAGTTTGAGTTAATGGACACGTTGCTGCTTGCCTCGTTTATCTACCCAAGATTATGTCGCCAACACATATTATAGATAGATCGCCAACTTAAACCTATATAAATAATATATTAGTATGAACATCACTAGTACAACGATAAAAAAATGTAGGGTCCGCACTTTCGGAGATAAGGTGGGGGGAAATGGTTAATTTTAAAAGCTTTTATTTATATTATGTAGGTATCACTTTCATCTTTGGTGGGTGGGTCACAGCAGATCATACTATGTGTACCTACCGAAGAACTGAATCAGTCACTGGGCTAATCTGTCTGAAATTTTCTGTCAGATGGACAGACCAAACGACAAACGGTCAGTGAAACAGAAGCACGAGTGATCCTTGTGTTCCATTTTGTTTATTCGGACATACAATACCCTAAAAAAAATCAATAATGCGAGGTCATCAAAATACCCCCACACCATCTCATCACTAAACATTTAAAAGCTCAGCACAACACTAATACCCCATAAGAACTGCCCTAAGCTTTAGTACACACTGTTTATCAATCAAAGTAACATCGGGGGCGCACTCAATAACAAAGGATTACGGCGTCAGAATAGGACGGATGGGCAGCGCAAGAAGTGTTTAATAACACTTATCGGTTTTAAAATATCAATTGATTGAGCTGTTGTGTACTGGGGTTTACAGCTGATTGATTGACGGATTTCGTTGTTAAACGATTTTAGTGGGTGCAGCATTTTTTTGTGTTATTAAAAAAAAAACTTCAGGCATTGGAAAGCTATTTTGTGTGATAAATTCCGGTACCTCTTATTTCCGAAGCTAAAATATTGAAAAAATAGAGATCATTTTAAAAGTTCTTCAATGATCAAGAAAAAAGTATTAAGACGTAACAGGACGGATGGGCAGCGAAAGAAGTCTTTTATAGCACTTACAGGTTTTTAGTGGGTGAAACTGTTTTTAACATTTTTTTATATTGTTAACCATACATTAGGATTTTTTTAAAGGATGGGAAATCATCAAATGACTCCTTCCGCTCTGGGCTTCATGTACTTTAGGCATGGAAATGCATTTTGTTTGACCATTTCTTCCTCATCTCTGAAAACACTGTCTCGTACTTGACTGGTTTTGTTTTCTCACTTCTCGCTGTACTTTTTTGGTTACTTACGTCACGGGATCCAAGGCAGTTGAATCATCATCTCCCTGGGACTCATCACGCTTTCCTGGAGGTCACCACTGGGGATATTTGCAGTGGATGGAAATAGTCTTTGACGGGTGAGCCCCAAAACAGTATGCTAGAACTACTTCTAGCCTACATTTTTTATATTCCTAAATTTTGACAAGTTTGAAACGATCAAAACAAAAGTCATTAATTCCTTTACTTCTTTATTCAAACATCTCAAGGACTTATTAAGCAAGTCATTAAAAAATCAATTAATTCCTTCGCTTCATGCACCATTACATAATATACACAAATAAACAGTTAATCATAATCTCCATACGACAACATAAGAAATGTTGTTCAAGCAAACATTAATTTTCTTGTTTTATTTTTTTGAAGTCAGCCTTTTTTATGGATTTGAAATCATCAAATTTATTTATTTATAATAAGCACACCAACAGCACTGTGACTTACAATTCAATTAAAAATAGCATTTAAAATCGGCATAGTAGTAACCATGCGAATTATAATAACAAGAAGTGTGTAGTAGACATAAATGCAGAAGACTACAAAACTTTAATTTCGGTAGTCGGTGTTTGGTTGCTTCTTAGTTATTTGACACCAACTTCCGAAATTAAAGTTATTATGTACTTTGTAGTGTTTTTTTCGGAAGTCGGTTTTTTTGTGCAAAAATTTTTTATTTTTCACTTTTTAGTGGTACCCCACACCTAACACCACCACTGGAAAGTCACAGAAAAGCAAAACTACGCAATTTCGAATACATGGATGATTTTTCCACAAATTGTTTCCAGCTATTTGGATTTAAAAACCAAATCACTTGACCAATTTTGATAAAATTTAAATTGGACCAATCTAGAAGTATATCCTTTCACATAAAACAAGAATTTTTCAAATCGGTTCATAAATGACGGAGATAAGGTAACAAACAAAAAAAAATACAATCGAATTGAGAACCTACTCCTTTTTTGGAAGTCGGTTAAAAACAATTTGAGCCATACAGACGAAGATTATACACACTGTTTGTTTATATACGAAACGTCTGTACGAAGCGAAACCTGTCTACTAGACACTAGTGTTTAAGCTAACTGTGAAATATAGATTATATTATTAATTTTAAACTTTATATAGGCATGACGATCCTTCGCTAAACTTTTATGAAATAAATAATGTGCATTGTCAGTTCAGACCCAAGTCAAACACACTATTATAATTATCTTCTCGCAAAACACAAAATAAATACCAAAGTGCAGTGCAATCCCATAAATTAACCACCACACTCATTGAGACATCTCCTTCTCAACACTTTTCTGTCAATATTAAGTAAACACGTACAAGATTAAAATAACTTCCCTCATTATTTACAAACAGACATCACCATCAGTAGGTATATCCCACATTCTTGTTTGCAAATTAATTCATAAATCGTCTGCAGTGGATATAAACGTAGCAAAATGTGGACCTATTATGAAGATGAACCTTCTTCTCGTTTATATACTTACTTACTTAGATATGTACTTGACTATTAATAACTGGGTGGTCTTACTAAATGAGAAGTCGATTTGTGAGAGAAAAAAGTTGGCAAGTGCGTGAGGAATACGTACGGTGAAGGTTCCGCATACTTTTAAAAATTAAGCACTAAGCCGCTGTCAAAGTAAAAGTCACTGTCGGTATATCTAGCAACTTAAGTACCTACCTATTTATTTTACTGGTATTAAGCAAACGTCAAGTAATTTTTTTTTGGACAGTCGCTTCACTCAATTCCCAACCGCTGCAACTCCTGCAGGAATCAAGTTTCAACTGTATTTGATCACGGAACGAAATTAATCAGGAAAAAAAACAGAGCAATATTGAATTTGACATTATTCTGCAAAGTGTCAGTAACATGCAGAAAACTTTAGGTGCATTGCAAAATTGCATTTTTCCGTTTACATAAGTACCTACATAATTTTAAGCTTTCAGAATAATTGATACACACAACTGCACGTAAATAATAACGGTCCCCCATTCAACTCAGCACGGAGCCCTAGAACAGGTCCATCTTTTTCAAACCAGCCATAAGTTTACAGCTAGTTTACAAATAAGTATGCTCTTAAAGCTCACGTTTACGAACAAAGCACTTAGCAACTTTTTAGTAATGAGAAGTGACAGTTTCCATAGAAGACTTCTCATCAAGCCAAGCATGAAATGCCATAGCAGAACACTGCAAACCATTAATTACAAATATCCATACAAGGGCCCTAGAACCTCTCTACTGCTTTCGGGAAATGACTAGTGTGGAAACGACTCAGGTATTTGTTCGACTCAGTCAATTCCCAACTTAGTTAGGTGCAACATAAGATAGAAAATTGATTAGAAATTGTTCGATGACAACAGCCACACATGGCTGACCGTCGTGGGAAAAGACTATAGTGTTGTGCTGACGATGGATGGTTCAACCAACAAGCGATTTCCAATTCTAAGATTTGTTGGTTAAAAGTTCATTTCCTTTGGGAAAGTTCTGTCCCTTTGGACAATTAATTGGAAAGTGTTTTGCAAACACAAGTGGCAATTTAGGTTCCACAACGGTGCCGAGCCCAGAAATTCTTTGACGTTTCTTTTATGTTTACGAAGATTTGTTTTAAGGGCAATATTGCTATTTAAATGGAAATTGTTTGATATTAATCTCGGAAGTCATTTGAGTTTATGGATATTAAGGTTTTATTGGATGATGTTCTGGGAATGTTAGAAGGCATGGTTATGGAAAATAAGTTGTGTGTTAGTATTGGTTTATCGGGCCTTGCGAGGGCGAGCGTTGGGAGGCCAGTTCCTGCCAGGGTTGCGGAATTTGTTCGAAGGAGTCACCGTGACACTGCAACGCAAAGGGCAGGGGAACAACAGGAGGGACACGGATGGGTTTTAGTCAGTAAGAGTCTGACACTGCCTTCCGCCCCACCCAGAGCGGAAGGAGTCATTTAAAGACTTTCCGCGACTTCAAAAAATCATAGTAGGGAAAGAGACTTGGCAGATTGATTGGTGTCTATCTCGTGAGGATATCCATACGCCAAGGAATGATTATTTGATTGACCCAAACACATTAAAAGTTTTATTAACTTTGAAACAATTAAAGAAAAGCTTTGAAATCTACGGCTATGAAAACTGTACTTCAAAATTGGCTGAGATTCGACATTGTTATTTTAGCCAAGATATGTAATGTGACAATCAGTTGAAACAGTTAACCATTGAAATAATTACTCGTACAATAATTAAACGTACGTTGATTCTTGAAACTATAAGCCAAACCATAAATATTAGTACTTATAAAAATCAAAACCTTTTCTTTTTTTTTTAAAATGGAAATCGTCGAATGACTCCATCCGCTCTGGGCGGAGCGAAAGGGAGCATCAGACTCTTACCGACTAAAACCCATCCGTGTTCCTCCAAATGCCATTTGCATTCCAGGGTCGCGGTGACTCTTTCGAACAAATTCCGCAACCCCGGCAGCTTCCCAAATATTGGGACCGACTTCTAGTTTAAGCAGATGTAGCCGAATACCAGTATTTTACATGGCTAACTGACCTCTACAACCCAGTAACTGGGTAACACGGTACAACCTTGGCAGGACTGGTGTCGGATTTCCTGGCTTTTTACTACCTGTAAAAGCTCTCGTTCTCGGTATGATATGATGGTCACCCATCTACGGACCGACTTGAAGATCGACTCCTGCGCCTGTTATTTTAATAATAATAACCATTTAATTCAGACGAGGTCTATATTTTCTTAGTAACAATATACTTATACGATCGCCAACCCGCCTGCCAAGCGTGGCGATTATGGCAAACCCCCCCACGGGTGTATTTGGGGGATTCCTATATCCAGCAGTGGACGTCTATCGGCTGATATGATAATGATGATGATGAATATACTTAAAAATTAATGTTAGTATTACCACTTACACTACGACATGAAGCCTCACCCAACTTTGCAGCATGGGGGACTCCCACCTATCTGCAAAAACACTCAGTATATTGTTGCATTATGGAGCCACGAAGTGAAGAAATTATAGTATTTACCAGCAAACTACATAAAGACACTTCTTGTTTTTATGCAGTTATTATTTTCAAAAACCTGTTGCTTTAAAACATGAAGACAAACAACTAACAAACTGCATTGCTCTTACTAAGAACACTGCCATTTACTTAGTTTCTTAGCTAGAAATAACGGCTTATAATAAAGGCTAGATATATATAGCTCGCACATATTTCACTTACGATCTCAGTACACAATTATAGTTTCACCATCATTCATTTTATTTTTCTGCCACACTGCCTTCTGTGAAAAACGTTAATGCTTCGTATCTCGGTCTCTTACTGTTAAGGGTAGTGTACAAGGGAAGCCTCGCCCAGTAGTTGGACAGACTAGGCTAGAGAGATAGGTAGATAGATAGGTACAAGACCATGTCTATAATTTCAGAAGACTTTGCAGTTCAGATGTTGGTGGATTGATGATTTGTAAGATACAATGAAGTATCAAGCTTAAGTTTAATTGCTTATGAAACCACGATTTTTCAATTACTGAAGTTTTTGGTTTGTGCCCGTACATGTTAAAGTTTTTTTTAAATTTGAGATGGGTTTGCTCTGGACTCTATTCTAGGTCAGAGGTGACAGAGACAAAGTCGACATTGGAGTGAGCTTATAACCCAGAATAAGCCTGTCTATATGTTTGCCCTATATAAGTGAAACGAATGGAGAAATGTGGAGTCTACAAGATGTGCACTACTGTCGCACCTTTTAAAGAAGATAAGGCGTGATGCTATGTTAGTATCAGAGTTGAGTTTATTATTATTTCTACGCTTGATACAATAGTTTTAAGCTTAGCATTTTGATCAGAAATCTATGAATTCTTTGTAGAAAACGTAAGTACTAAAGGTATAATATCAACACTCATAGTGCCAGAAGCCGCTAATTATAATATGGCTTCTGGCATTTTGAGTGTTCATATTATACCTAGTAAGGTACTTGCATAATGCTTTTAAGTTTCAAAAGCAATGTAATAAACACCTACAGTCGGGTTTTTTCCCACCTACTCTATATTTTCCTGTTCACGTTTTGTAATCTGAAAGTAAGTTCCAGGAAAACTACATTCAATATTTTAATCTGTAATCCCAGTAAGTTCGAGAAAAACCGTATTTTCCTCGTACAGAAAAATTCTATCAAATCACTCCCACACATAAGTTGTATTACACACACAACCAGGAAAACAGCGCGCAACCACGCAACCAGCACGCTGGTCTAAACCCAGCCTTACAACACCGCTTCTAGGAACCGTCCCGCCAGCATTCGTAGAAATAATCAGAGCTACGAGTGACGCTATTATCCACACAATTATGTCTACGGACTTAAACTCTGTGGCTTTAACATGAAACTTGAATTAGCTTATGTGGTTGGTAACAAGAAATATGATTTCTTAAGTCTTTTTCTTCTTGATTTCACTCGCAGGACTGTGTCTCAGATTTGAGTGGTCCAAAACATTGCCACTTCACGTCTCTGGTCTTTTTTCTTCCGTCTTTGGTCATCATAATCATCATATCAGCCAAAAGACGTCCACTGTTGGACATAGGCCTCCCCCAAGTGTCGCTACTACAACCGGTCCTGTGCGTCTCGCATCCAGCGACCCTCAACATGTCATCGGTCCATCTTGTGGGAGTCTTTGGTCACTTTGTCTAGATGTTTTGGAGTACAAAGGTCAGAATAGAAGGTGGAGCAGTTTGTGATTCGGCTCCTCACCCACTGCTGTTGATTCGTCATGGAAGCCTCACTTTGCGAGATTGGCGTTACTTGTTCCTAATTGCGTTGATGCAGTTGCAAAGATGCAGAAAGAACGTCATAAACGACACAGAAACAGCGGCTCGTTACTACTTTATTATGATCGAGGTTAAGCAGTGCTGGGCTATGAACCGTTTTTCATTACTACAATACCTACGTAAAGGATCACGATAGATAATCGATTCAGGACAGCTTTATGTCTTTATTTTTGTTTTTGATATTAAGAAAGTCAATAAATTTATGTGGGTCAGTGACCGTTATTGCACATTTATTGGCGCCTACCAAGTACATCGTCCGAACTTGTATTTTTCGTGTTATCAATATGAAAATAAGCTCGTTGAAAATACCTGATACACCATCACTAGCCTAGCCTTTTCCCAACTTTATTGGCGTCGGCTTCCAGTCAAACCGGATTCAGCTGAATACCAGTATTTTACAAGTCCAAGACCTGATGTACCAATCTTAATAATTCACAATGTTCACAATGTTTGAGGTAAGTTATAAAAGTTAAGTTCAGTAGTTGTTAAATGTTATGGCTGACATAAATCTTCGTACAATTTATGAGATAAAAGCCTGCTTGCTGATAATCATAATATTTATTAATCTTCATAATTACCTAGAGAGCTTTCATCGACTTGTTTGTTACTTTCAAATTCTGTTATATTTAGCTAACCTGCATTACACGAATATTTTAATAAAAATCTTCATAAACATCAAAGTAATAATAACCGAAAAATTTTGCACAAACAAACGTGTATGAAAACAAAATAAATCATTGGGAATAAAAAAATCATCCACATCGTTGTCAATGACAAAAGTGCCCAGAACACTGGCAGCATTGCCGCGTTGAATGGCAATGCTGATTCTTTGGCTGACAAAAAGCCCAGCCTTGTTTCTGGTCACGTGAACAGTCGACAAGTTGTTTGCTGATGTCCCGAAAGACTCTGTCAGCATTGGAACCCATGGGCCTAATGCTTCAAAATAATTGAATTTAAAAAAAGATTAGATCTGTACAGGTTAGTGATAACCTAGCAGTTTTTATTTTCATGAGGCTATTGAAAACAAATTGTGTGTTGTCGAACCAATTTTGCAATAGGAAAGTAAGTCGGAAACGATAATTATTACAAGCTTCAAAGGCACAACACCACATTCACACATTCAATCCATTTATTTTGATACACCATCTACATGTAACTGACGAGACAGACTTGTCAAAGAGTAGATTACAACAGAGTTCACGTCTCAGTCACTCCAGGTAAACTCAGACATTCACTGCAAAATCGCAGATGACTAGGTACACAAAGTGTCCAATCGTATGCTCGACCAATCGACCGACCGATCGGGATTGACAAAAGGAACTAGATCCTTTTGGCAAAGCGGACAGACTGACTGATTGGGTAGTAGGTATGCTACAGATAGTACTTACGTAAATGGACGACAGATTAGTAACTGAACTGATACCTTACGAAATATATGCGTCACATTGCAGACTCCGTAAGATTGTAATAAATCTTTATTAGGTTATAATTTCTAGATACATAATGAAAAAATCGTTTTGTATGCAATAAATCCTATCTAAATTCAATAGTTTCCAATATTACCGTGTCTTATTAAGAAAAAATTGTTTACAATTTCCCGCGTTATTTTACAATCTTACGGCGTTTGCAATTTTCCGGTGACATACGCACTGATACTAGTGTACGCACTGAAACCGACGTGAAAGTCAAATTCAAGGACACAGAGGTCTTCTCTAACCACAAGGCCGCATTGTGTCACACTTTTTTGATGGAAGAAAGATCATCAAATGATTTCTTCCGCTCTGAGTGGAGTGGAAACGAGTGTCAGATTCTTACTGACTAAAACCCATCCGCAACCCTGGCAGGATCTGGCCCTAACGGGCCCCGTCTACTATGCTGACTGCTCTACAAGGCGCGTGTGGAACACAGCAATGTTTTCTTCATGTTTTCTGCGACATACCGGTGAGTCGCCTGATTTACGCGTTTTTAATTTTTATTATTAATATTATGCTAGATATATTATATAATTTGGAATTTTGACATGTCCGGGGCTTGAGAGGTTCATCTATCTTTTCTGTAACTTATATGATGTGCATAATACAGAGCTATACACTGGACTATCTGCGTCGACTATAGTGTAGTGTACTCGACTATAGTGTAGGTATACTACACTAAAGTCGTTTTAATTATAAGCATATTTTTAGCGTTCCAGGTGAACGTTTTCTAGAAAAGATTATGTTTAATATGCTGCATGCTAATGCAACATGTATAAGTTCTGCTTTTAATTACTCGAGAACTTTATTAAAAAAATTAAATACGAAGGGAATGTGAATTTATGACATTACTTCTAGTTTAGTTAGTCGTGCTAGCTCGAAGGTTATTGGCATGCTTTTACACATTTAATTTCTTTACGGATTGAACTCTAAAATATAAGTTTAGTAAAACTAAACATATATTTTAGTTTTTTTTTTTGTATGAATTATGATTTTTAAAATAAATTTTAATTGATTAGTCAGCTAATCTGCAAGAACCCCTCTGCGGGTAAAGGCCTCCTCCAAAGCTGTCCAGTCTTCCCTGGATTGGGCTATTTGATGCCATTTGGGACCAACTGTCTTTAGTTACGATATCGTCTTCCCATCTAGCATACCACATGGTAAAAGAAGATAGGGGAGACCCTATCTTCTTTTACCATGTGGGCCCCTCCATATGGTCACCTTTTTCGTCCATCTTTGGTCTTGAAGACGAGATACGTGTCCAGCCCACAATTCCACTTCCCATAATATAATTATAGGTTTTTTATACAGTAAAGAAAAATGAAGTACCGAATAAAAGATATAATATTATAAGACTGATTAAAAAGGCCTAGATAAAGTGACAAAAAACTATTACCAGTAACAAAAATGTCAATCGTTGTGAACTACGCACAATCGTTATTGCTATAAAAATAACCATTTTTCTGAAGCCTTCTTGAGAAATCTGCCATGTTTGACTGAAGCGACTATACCTATTCTGACTTCCACAACCCAGTAACTGGGTAACACGATCCCTCTTGGCTAGACTGTACTCAGAATTAGCTGGAAAACGTTATTGGGGAATTGGATTAAATATTCAAATAGAAAACTAAACGTTAGCCGTTGGTCCCGGCTGTCATTTGTTACGGATTGTCAAAAGCTAGTAAATCTGACTCCAGACTTGCCTAGAAGTACCGTGTTACCCATTTAATGGGTTGTGGAGGTCTGGTAGGCAGCCCCTCCACGTAAAAGACTGGTATTCAGCTGAATCCGGTTTAACTGGAAGCCGACCCCCAATATAGTTACCGGGGTCGTCCGGCCAGGACAAAGGGTCCGGGCCGGCACCCGCGAAGCCGGTGCCGGGAAAACCGGACCCGGCCCCGGGAAGGAAGAGGAAGGGTGGGGTTGCTGCGCGGACGGCGAAGGCTCCTGCGCCGTCTGAGCAGCAGCTCCCCCCGGCTTCCTCGCCTTCAGCTCCTCCCCCGACTCAAGCCGAATGGCAAGTTGCCGGGGAGAAGAAGAAGGCGGGAAAGGCAGCCAGGGCGGCCAAGAGGCGGGAGAGGAAGCGGCGGCAGAAGACGCGAAGCGTCGCGGCTGCGCTCCGCCCCCCGAAAACCGCGGCTGTAGTGCTTACACTACAGCCGGACGCGGCGAAGCGGGGCGTGACGTACGCGGACGTGCTCACCAAGGCGAAGGAGACGGTGAACCTTGGTGAGCTAGGCATCGTAGGGGGCCTCCGGCTCCGGGTCACCATGACTGGGGCCCGGATGCTGGAGATCTCCGGGGCAGCCAGCGGCCCAACCGCGGACGCTCTAGCCGAAAGGCTTAGGGCGTCCCTAAGCGCGGACGATGCCCGAGTGTCCAGGCCCACCAAGCGCATCGACATGCGCATCTTGGGCCTGGACGACTCCGTCACGGAGGCGGAGGTGGTGGCCGCCGTCGTTAGGACGGGGGGGTGCTCAGCAGAGGAGGTGAAGGCGGGCACCCTACGTCCTGACAACACGGGCATGCGCACCATTGTGGTGAGCTGCCCCGTGTCGGCGGCCAAAACCATCTCGGAGGGCCGAAGGTTTTTGGTGGGTTGGGTTTCCGCGCAGGTCAAACTGCTGGAACCCCGACCTCTGAGGTGCTTCCGGTGCCAAGTGGGCCACCATGTGGGAGCTCAATGCACCTCGGAGGTGGACCGCAGCGGTCTTTGTTTCCGCTGCGGTCAGCCCGGTCACAGGGCCGGCTCTTGCGTCGCCGCGCCGCACTGCGTAGTCTGTGCGGCAGCTGGCAAGCCGGCCGACCACTGGGCTGGGTGTAGGGCCTGCGCCCCACCCGCCAAAGCCGGAAATCGGAGAAAGCCCTCCGCCACCGCCGTCTCTGCCGCGACCGCCGCCACCGCCGCCGCTTCCTCCGCCGCCAAAGCCGGTTTCACTGCGGCTGCTGCTACTGCAGCAGCCGCAGTAGAGCCCCTACAACGGACTCCGGAGGGGGCTGAAATGGAGTGCCAGTAATGGCCCCATTTCACCCCCTCCTGTTGAACGTCAGCCACTGCGCCGCCCAGGAACTGATGCTCCTGGGCATGGCGCAGTGACTGATGCCTGTGGATGGCGAGCAATGGGTAGCTCGCCGTCCGATCAGAACAGGCCCGGGTTGACGGCGCGCTGTGTTCTACGCGCGCCAAACCAGCAGTCGTCAGCATGGGTAGGGGCCCGTTAGGGCCAGAGCCTACCAGGGTTGCGGATTTGTTCGAAAGAGTTACCGCGGCCCTGGGAAGAAAGGCACTAGGAGGACTAAAGGGTGGGTTTTAGTCAGTAAAAGTCTGACACTCCCTGCCGCTCCACCCAGAGCGGGAGGGGTCATTTGATGATTTCCCATCCTAGAAAAAAAAAAAAAAAAGAAAAAAATAAAGTTGGGAAAAGGCTAGGCAGATGATTATGATCCAGAAAGAAAACTAGAACCCCATTATGGTTAAGCACAAGTTTGTCAGTCAGATATATCTGAAAAGCAAATTCATCGTGAGCAAGCGCGACGATCAAAATATAATCTTCAAAATGTAACTCAAGTTTATATCGACACTTAAGAAAATTATTTCAACAGCTATACTTATAAAGTGGGCTGTGGGAAAAGGTTTTGCTCTGCTCACCACTTTCAATCTTCCTTTCAATTATAACGCCCTCCCACTAAAAACCTTCAATTCCTTATCATTATTGTACATCAACAACATCCAGAAAAACGGATCGAGAGTGCCATTTACCCATAAGTGTATTTGCCACAGAGTATGAACAATGGAGTTCTAGGGTAACTTTTATTTTTAAGGATGGGTAATCATCAAATGACTCCTGTCGCTCTGGGTGGAGCGGGAGGGAGTGTCAGACTCTTACTGACTAAAACCCATCCGTGCTCCTCTTAGTGCCCTTTGCTTTCCAGGGCCGCGATAACTCTTTCGAACAAAATCCGCAACCCTACTAGTAGAACAAAACATAACATAAAAATCTCAATCTCTAAACCCGCTAGCAAAAATCAAGCAGAGTTTAATCTAGTCAATCGTCTTACGACTCCATTTCTCTACTCCTCAATGTCTTTACAATTGCACTCCTTCAAAAAGATTGACCATCTTTATTCCCAGTTGTAATTGTGCACGATCGACTGTTTATATGTGAACCTGCGACTGGTTCGTATTGCAACCAATTGCAACCTATGTTTAAAGCAACGTCTCAATATTGCTTTTAGGTGGGGCTAGTAATACAGCGATTTTGAAGAAATGGTTAAAAGCTTACGAAGCTCGACGATGACTCTTCAACAATACTATTTTTTGTGCTATCAGTATTTTTTTTTTTTTTATGAATGAGCCAGCTCTTGACCTCGATCACACCCGATGGAAAGCGATAGATGAGGTCCATGATGAAGCGAGCGTGCCCAGAAGATGCCTTGAGGCACTGGTACTCCCACGCGTCGACGAAACACAGCAGGCTGCTTGACACCGAACTCCGGTGGAAGGGAGGTCGCGAACCAGGCAGGTGTTAGCCCTACCACCGCAAGGGAAGGATTGGCCAGTCTTATAAGGTGTTAGGTGAGACTGTCCAGGATGCGCCGAGCGCTCGGTTCAGTTGAGTGTCAGATGGAACAAATTGCGCTACACGAGGAGGCTCCTTCATGCATCCCATATCAGAAGAGCTTGTAGTTAATTAATAACAGTCGGACTGGTCAACTGTAAAGCAATACTTGTTGAGACCGATTCGTGGATGGGTGGTCATCCATTAATATTGAGACTAGAATAATATCCCCTGTGCTTCGGAAAGCACGGTTTCCGCTTGTTTTTGTAGCTTTTGGACAAATGATCGTCAGTATTTTATTTCCTGATTTATTTTGTTGCGGGATCCAAGTCAGTTCAATCGTTTCTCCGGGACTCGTCGAGCATCATTGACTCGGCGTTTTTCTGGTGGTCGCCACTGTTGATTTTGGCTTTCAGGAGTTGCAAAAACAAAAAAAAAATTGGTCTTCAGTAACCATAAAATCTGACAACAGTCTTGCCAAGGGGTAACGTGTTACCCAGTTACTGGGTTGTAGATCTCAGATATATATAATGAGCTCCGGGCGCGCGGCCACGTTGACGGCGCTGTGACGAAAATGTATGGCGTCTGGCCACGCGCTCACGTCGCTAAGTATATTTCGTTCCTTTGACGCCACACATTTTATGTTGTCAGCGCCCTGGCCGCGCGTCCTGTCCGCTTTGTATATATCAAGTCCCTTATGTGCATCAGTTTACAATTTTTTGGGTCTTGTAAAAATAACTACTTATATATTTCTTTATGATACATTAACTCAATTTACCCCGCTGTTCTCATTTGAAAAATCTCGTTATTTCTAATGCCTTTCTCAACATAAACTAAGTACTCAACCCGCTACCGCTTATCGCTCTTGGTGATCCACCGCTAGTTTAGTGGCCCGAGTATAAAGGATAATATCCCCACAATTAACGTCCAAGTGTAGTTATCCAATTATTTGTCATTGATTACGCGAAATATCTGTATTTCTCCGTTTTTAATAATTTCACTCAATCAATTTGAACTTGCCTTGGGGTGTCAACAAACCGTTTATTTTAAAGAAATAAAAGTACGCATTTATTTTTAACAATTAATTGTTTTATTAATGGAGCAGGTGTTGTCTACAGTCTTTGGTTATGTCTTTATTCATTTAATTTTGTTGTTATTAAACAATTTGTGAGAACCTTTAGCTGATAAAATCAAACAATGCTTTCAGTTTTAATGAATAGAGAATTTGAGCGATTTTTTTAGTAAATTTCTCAAAACCTGGAGAAAATATCAGGCGCAGGAAAAAAATTGAAAACTCAACTAATGACAGAGTTTTGAGTGTTTTATAATCTGTGATCATGAGTCAGTAGGTACTAAATGCATGTAACGTCACCACTAACATCGCCATTGTGAATTTACGATTATTATTATTAATTATTCATAAATACAATGTTTTCCTTACTCTTAAACAAGGCACACAATTAGACCCCTGGGGTCTGTCTTAGATATACAGTACAAACGATATTTTTCATGACAAGGATAGAAGAATAACTTGTAACTCCTCTACTTTGCTATCAATTTTATTTATTTTTCTCACAAATCGTACAATTTTTATGTGAGCTTTTGGCGAAGTAGCTTTTCATTAATCTCGAATTTTGATTTTCTATTTATACAGAATGTTCCAGAAAGGTGTGGTCATATTTAAAAGTAAGTGTTTTTGATTTTTCAAAAAAATGGACCAGGTAAAACGACTAAAACGTTCCGAAGAAATGACTTTTCAAGCAGTCTGATGTAATCTGTGAGTGAACTAAAGTAAATGCCACCAACAGCAACAAACTGCTTAAAAAACCATTTTTTTGTAACTTTTGACATTTTTGCGCTACCCAACATCACCCATAAACATGACCACACCTTTCTGGAACATCCTGTATAATTAGCCCCTGTGCGAAACCGAGGCGGTTCGTGATATTTTGTAATTAGGTATATCCAACAACCTATGATTTTTGGAAATGACGTAGTTTGAGAAATACGGATGCCTCTTCATCTCTTCTTTCGTTTTCATTAATTCTTTGCTTCAAGGTGTTGATTCTGTAACAAAAACAAAAATTATAATTAGTATTTTAGACATTAAAGAATGATAGATAGAACTTATTAAACCGTAAACAAAGAAACCACTAGGTACTGGCTGATAAAGGCCTACATGAAATTTAGAAACGTACAGCCCGAAATCATCGCTACAGACTAAAAGGTTCGTGGCCTCAAAGCCCACCCTTCAAAACTTCAAAATTGTACAAGTCACAAATAGAAACAATACACAATAGTTTCATAACCCTCCAAATTCAAAGCTTTTGTGCAAATAAAGCGTGGTGGTCCGTAGGTAACTGCCAGGACTTACGAGCTGTAGGGCTTCGAACCCAGGCAGGCACTAATTTACCATGAATAATTATTTCATCGTCACTGCTCTTAAGGCGGTGATGGAAAACAGTATGAAGCAGTTGCAGATACAACACGTAGCTTATTTACGAGAACCTTACTGTACATAGGTACACACTACACAGGTATCTGTCATCAGCAAACATATCCATATACACAGGTATCTCGTATCAATTAGCGCCATCATCCTTTGTAACCATTGAATCATAGTGATTGGCGCTAGCAATGCCTTTGTGATTTCCGACACCCATTCACTGCCTTGTATAGCTACGAGACCATATCATCGAACTGTTTGCTTCACTGTAGGAAGGTAGGCTTCGTTTATGTACGCCTAGTACTTCGCTCACCATTTCAGTATTTTCTTAAGTTCCCAAACATGTCCGTGCACAAATAAACCGTGGCATTGAAAACAACTGTAGGTAAGTATCCTTGAGTACTATAGATTACGGTTATACTGAAAAGGCTACATAACCGAAGTCACAGAAGAAAGCATGTCTCCTTAGGATACAACTAATATAGTTGCCAAAAAATATTCTTGTAAATGAATGGTTTTGAATCTGGATGTATTATTTTATAATTTTCACCACATCCTTTCTATACTTCACACCACTTCAAAATCTGCCTACCCCAACGTGTACGATGATGTACTTCATTAAGTACAAACAAATCGATAGACCAACGCTGCGTGGGTACGGAACACAATAGGCTCTCCCGACACCCGTGGCGTCATTGTGTACCGGCTTCGATTCCCGGGTGGTGCTAATGAACCACTTGTGAATTGAACATGTGTGCAGTAATGGGGTTGGTTGAAAATTATGGTGTTTGATACCCTTTTCGTGAAAGCACCTGTAAGGGTCCATTTCGCTTGTATTTGCGAGATAATCATCATCTGCCTAGCCTTTTCCCAACTATATTGGGGTCGGCTACCAGTCAAACGAGATTTAGCTGAATTCCAGTATTTGACGTGGAGCGGCTGCCTACCAGACCTCCACAACCCATTAACTGGGTAACACGGTAGGTACTTCTTGGCAAGACTGGAGTCAGATTTTCTGGCTTCTGAAAATCTGTAACGACTGCCAAAGATCTCCAAATGACAGCCGGGATCCACGGTTTAACGTGCTTTCCGAAGCACGGAGGAGTCTCGGTATGTTAAGATGGTCATCCATCCATAGACCGACCTTGGCAAACGTTGCTTAACCTTGAAGATCGACCCGTGCGGTTATTATTATTTAGCCAAAAGCTACTAAACGAATAAAAGTAGATGATTCTACTAGAGTCCTAATGTTAATTCAAAGTGATATTCTATCAATGACGTCTCCTGTCATCACATGACACTTGCAGAATAGTCGCTATCGGATTAGTTGCCAAAGAAGAGAAAAAAATAGTTAATAACATTTAACATAAAATTTAGACTTTTCGCTTGCATTAGTCAATCCCATATCACCATTTGGTACTTTCGACAACATTCAGTAATACAATACTACTTTTTTAGCCCTTCATCAGCATGAAACATACAGTTTATGATCAGAGGTTCAGTGATAAATACTCGTATGCACAACTTAATTAAAGTTACAGTTCTCAATTCAATCTACATTCTCAGACAAAATCACTGTGCTATTTCTACCAAAATGTATGGCCAATTATATCCACCATGCCCGGCCAGCTTGGCCCATCGAATTAGCAGTAAAATTTTCCAAGTGACAGTGGCCATTTGTATAGACGTTATGTTTTTGTTCACTCAGCTGTTTTAGCGGTGACAACATATTGCTTTTACTCGTGAATGTTAAGCGGTCTTTGTTAAGGTGAAGTTTCACTGGGCTATGTGACTTTAAGTATATGGCTTTTCGATCTAGCCAGGATTTATAGCCAACCATTTCGTTTTAAAACGAAATGAAGAGCTCGTGGCTAAATTATAACAGCCGCATGGACCAATCTTTAAGGTTAAGCAACGCTTGCCGAGGTTACTCTGTGGATGGGTGACCATATTAACATACCGAGACTCCTCCGTGCCTCGGAAAGCACGTTAAGCCGTTGGTATCGGCTGTCATTTGTAGATATTTGGCAGTCGTTACGGATTGTCAGAAGCCAGAAAATCTGTCACCGGTCTTGCCAAGAAGTACCGTGTTACCCAGTAGGTAATGAGTTGTGGAGTTCTGGTAGGCAGACGCTCCACGTAAAATACTGGTATTCAGCTGAATCCGGTTTGACTGGGAGCCGACCCCAAAATAAAGTTGGGAAAAGGCTAGGCAGATGATGATTTCGTTTTAAAACCACTAGGTCGTAAGTGACAAATCTTTTTTATGACAAACCAGCAGTGGTGGTGAGAGTCAGATATTATTCCATACTTCCGGCATGAATAGTATTCTATGTGTTAATCCATAAAGTATATGTTTACCCTTCCAAATCCGTTCTTCGTACGCGCAAATCCCTTTTTTTCTCGTTCCCGTAAGAACTTGGGGAAATCATCTCTTAGTGCTCCCCTACGAGTACCTGTACTGGAGCTGAATGGCAAATTTCAGCTTCTCCGTGTGTACGGAAGAATTGTATTTATTAGAATTAGTAGAACAAGCATGTGTCAACGAACAGGCGATCCACGTCATGGTAAATCACCACTACTGCAGATAAGTCAAATATTAGGAGCATTACTATCCCAGAGACCGGAATGCCAATGTCATTCTAAAAACCTTTTAAACGTTTTTATAACAGCAACCTACTTAAAAATTTATATTTAGTACTAATTTCTTCTAAAACTTACAAGTCATTAATCATTTATTTTAGTAAAAAGAATAGCTTAAATAACATCAATGCTGTAACTGCAAAAATTAATGTAAGTACACGGCTAGACTATTAAAATACTGTTCCTATCTTCGAAGAACAGTTATTTTGAGATTTATGAAAACTAGATTTAAAATTAACGACCGTCTTGGCCATCGGTGGTCATCTAATGAAAACACACCTTAACATTATGTATGTCACAAACAGTAGCGTTTAAAGTTACATTGTTTAAAACTGTCGTCTTTAGAGGAAAGTTGTCTACGCATGTTTTTTCAAGCTAGGCTTTCGGAAAATATGTGTCGTTGGAGCCACTTAAGACCACTTCCCCTTACAAGGCATTATTCCTAGATAAAGGTATATGCACACACTACAGTCAGATCACCGCCAAGTTGCCGGACGTTATTAGGCAGGAATTCGAAAGTCATTCAAGTGAAGAAGCCCAACAAAGAGAGAAATGGAAGGCCTCCCACCATTTTCCAGGAGTGGAATAAACTATAAATGATATTTATTTTGTAAGTAACACTTTTTAAACACGTCAATAACACAGGCTGACAGTTCAGAGTGGCAAAAAAAAATCGACTGCTGGATATGGCATAAGCCTCCACCAAGCGTCGCTGCATCGACCGATCCTGGGCTTATCGCTTTCAGTAGATTCCCGTGACTAAAATCAGGTCATCGGTCCACCTTGCGAGGGGCTTACTAATGCTACAGATTTTTTTTTTAACGATGAGACCTCATCTAATGACTCCTTCCACTCGGGGGCGGAATGAAGTGTCAGACTCTTATCGTCTAAAACCCATCCGTGACCGCGGTGACTCTTTCGAACAAATTCCGCAGTCCGTCTCGTGTGTGCACCCTTTCTCTTTAATTTTGGAATCTTGACGTATCGGGCTGGTTGGTTGCCGGCCACAACTGAACTAAATCAGCGTTGACCAGCTTTGTAGGTAACTATGCTTCAAACTGCTCAACATTAGCTGAGCCTACTCCTTTTGCGACACTGAAATCAGGTATTTAATAAGGAATCTTTGTTTTTATTGGTAGTCATATTACAATGCCAATTAGGTTTGACAGTTCATTTCTGTCTTTCTTACGTGACTATTCAGTAAAATCAAACCATTCACCACCATCACCGTCACCGTTTGGATATAACTGAAGTGTGTGCAGGAACCTTTATTCCAAACAAACCCAACTTGAGTGAAATGTGGTCATATTGTGTGATATAAGGACGTTATAAGTTAGATTTAAAAGGAATTGAATGCGATTTTGGAATGTTATTTGGCGATAATAATGGAGGAAGTGGCCATGGGCTCCTTTGTCCGGGATAGTTAATGTGATGGGCAGTGTAGGCCTTCGATAACTTGAGCTTTAGGTAAGGTAGACGGTAAAGTTTCGATAAATTGGTAGAGATAGCGGAAAGATGTTGTTTGGTTTAGCTTTTGGCATATCCACCAACAGTTTCACAAATTCAAACTAAGAAAATTGCTACTTTTCTCTAATTCTTTAAGATTTGTGGCAGTAGACTCGCTACCTATTAAGTACTAGTTTCAGCCAGCGGCTCCACCCGAGTGTAAAGTCGAAAATTATCCCAAGCGGACATACTCTTGACATTAACAGTATCCTGTTACCTTTTCCTGGACATGGTCTACACGTGTGCCAGTTTATCCGTCAAATCCATTCAGCCATTAAGGCGCGAAGAGGTGACAAACATACTGATTATGGATATGATGGGTCATAAAAATAACTAGCGGATTGTGAAAGTTTTACGCACCCTACCCGCCTTGTGAAAATACATGCATGATAAATATGTTTGTTTATTTGTATCAGATTATAGATACCTGTCTACTTCATTACCTGAACCTATGTCTCATCATCATCATCATCATATGAGCCGAAAGACGTCTACTGCTGGACATAGGCCTCCCTCAAGTGTCGCAACAACAACCGGTCCTGTGCGTCTCGCATCCATCGGCTACCAGCGACCCTCAGCAGGTCATCAGTCCATCTTGTGGGAGGCCTTCTAATGCTGCATCTTCCGGTACGCGGTCGCCACTCCAGAACTTTTCGGCCCCATCGACCATCTCTTCTGCGAGCAATGTGCCCTGCCCACTGCCACTTCAGTTTGGCGATTCTTCGGGCTATGTCTGTTACCTTGGTTCTCTTGCGTATATCATCATTCCTGATTCGATCACCCATGGAAACCTTGAGCATTGCCCTCTTCCTTTGGGTGACTTTAAGCCTTCTGATACCCACCTATGTCACCACCTTTGTCTCGCTGGCTACAACCAGGGCTTTCCACCCCTTTTCTTTTGAACCTAAGGTGCAAACATATTTTCACCCCTTGAGACAACCAAAAAAAAGAAGCGTGACTCAAAATCCTCTTCATGCAAGCTACATAAGGTTCCATTCCATTTATAAGGACTACAATAAGAAAATAAGTGTTACCCTCAAGACACCCAGTGCGGTATGAACACGAGTGAATGCATGCTCAGACAACGGTTTTTGAGCCAAAAAGCTGAGGTGAATGCGAAAACTTGGGACAAAGGCGGTTTTTTTATGTTTTAGGATTTTGAACATCCGTATGGGAAAACGGAACGTTTATAATATCACTCGTGTGTATTTTTTTTTTTATTAGTGATGGGTTTGCTCTTGACTCTAGTCAATGTCAGAGATGACAGAGACAAAGTCTACGATGGAGCGAGCTTACCCAGAAGGAGCCTGTTCACTCTAACTTTGAAGAGATTAGGGTTGTAAGCTTTTGGAAACACAGACGAAGACAGAGAGTTCCACTCCTTTGCTGTGCGCATTATGAAAGAAGTTTGGAAATGCTTTGTGCGAATTGGTGGAATAGCTATCGTATATCTGTATACAGACATACAGATATACGATAGCTATTCCACCAATTCGCACTAAGCATTTCCAAACTTCTTTGTCCGTCTGTCACAGCGATTTTACTGCAAATCTACAAGACCGATTCAGTTGAAAGTCTCGGAGGTCTACGTGTGATTTCAAGAGATGGAAACCAAGGGTTATCGATTTTACCTCACGATTTTGCAGCTAAATAATGAAACGACTCAGCCTGTCCCTTGCTGTCCTGAACTGACGCCGCTAAGCCGAGGTCCGTATCCCACAGGGGATGCCCTTAGCGAGCGGTCAGTAGTTTCTAGCCGTAGCTAGCTTTGTTGCCTTGGCTGGGGGCTTTAAATTCATTGAAGGCCACCACAGGCTAGTTCGATTAAGCAGTACATAACCCTAGTGTGTTAAATTGCAAGTGGTCATATCCAAAAAAAAAACACCCTGAAAATGGCCGACAAACCAAAGAACAAAGAAAACATGAAAATAAATAGTACTATCTTGTTTTCAAGACAATGAACAAGCGTGTTTCTAGCTCTTAAAACAAAATGACAGTACACCCTGTAAATCAGCCCTAGGCGTGACCAAAACCATTAAAACTAGAAAAAAGTGTAACAATACAAAAATACGGCCTTACGAAGTGCTATTTCTATTCTATTGTCATATCTAGATACTTATCGTTACAATTATATCTCGAATCGGCCAGAACTAAACAATGGACGATCACGAACATACCTTATCCGATTTAATCGATAACGATCGATATCGAGCGATTATATCGATTCCATTGTTGTTAAATCGATAATTGGATAAACATTCGATTCAATAAATTAGGTGGCTTAGCACGCTTACATTTAGATTCGTGATCTATTACTAATAAAATATGTTTGTTCTTGTCTTCGGTGGGTTCATATTAAATACTAATAGTGTCTCACGACTTCGGTTGCTTAATTGTTATAAATAAAAGCACGATTGAAAAGTAAAAGTGGTTTTTAAGTGATTTTAGCGAGTTCCGACGTCGATGTCGAACGTAATTCGTAAAAGTCAACTGAGATATGCAATTCACATTTATAATGTTGTTGTTGATTGTTATAAAATCTCGAAGCAGAATTTATTGGTAATTTCTTATCACTAACGATCTAGTACTAATAAAATAGAAGTTTATCGGAAGCGTATTGAAACCTTGTTATCATCATCGGCCTAGCCTTTTCCCAACTATATTTGGGTCGGCTCCCAGTCAAACCGGATTCAGCTGAATATCAGTATTTTACGTAGAGCGGCTGCATAACAGACCTCCACAACCCATAAGCTAGGGAACACGGTAGTTCTAGGCAAGACTGGAGTCAGATTTTCTGAAAACTTGTACAGTCATCAAAATAAGAATTAAAAATCCTTTTTCCATGGCTGCCATGTTTGTGGAATTTGTTTTGTGCCAGCACTTTTTGAACGTCAACGTTTACCACTTCCTAGTGATTTAGCTGAGAGTCACCGCGGCCCTGGAACGCTAAGGGCATTAGGGGGAACACGAATTGGTTTTAGTCAGTAAGAGTCTGACACTCCCGCTCCACCCAGAGCGGAAGGAGTCATTTGATAATTTCCCATCCTTAAAAATAAGAACAAAGCCTTTTCCCAACTGTATTAAATAATAACTAGTACAGAGCCAAGGAACGACTTCAGCAACGTTGTTTGACTTCAGGATTTAGTAGAGGAGCATTTTGACAGCAGCCGAGGTTCATGGCGAAGGCGATTGTCAAAACGCATTCGAAATGTCACATGATTAAAAGGTTTATGTTTTGGCATTTCGAAAATTACTCGCAGAACAGATAGTCGATGGGGCGAAAAGTTCTGGAGTAGCGACTGCGTACCGAAAGACGCAGCGTTGGAAGGCCTCCCACAAGGTGGACCGATGACCTGTTGAGGGTCGCGGGTAGCCGATGGATGCGAGATGCACAGGACCGGTAGTTATAGCGATACTTGGGGGAGGCCTATGTCCAGTTGTGGACGTCTTTTGGCTGATATGATGATGATTTGAACAGTCTGTGCTTTTTTTAGAGCCTCTTGAACATGGACCAGTAAAGCTTTATTTAGCCACAAGCTCCACAAAATGAGAATTCACCAGATTAAGACCAAGTTCACACTTACAGCAGTCACCTTGGACCAGCATCACAGCTCCCACCATTTTCTCATTCAACATTCCCATTTTCTTTTTCGCGGCATTAATTTTTCTTTTTAAGTTATTTCTATACCACTCTTCGTGCACCCAATTTTAGAAGACCTGCCAGACGGTGCGAACTTCGGCGAAAACCGGGAGTTTTGGAAAAAGAGAGGGGTCAGGTAAGGGTGGTTATTTTGGAGAGTAGTCAAAAACAAAAGGTTGGATGTATTGCTTGCTTTCTCGTCGGGCCGGTAACCGAACCCTCTCATTTGCGCCTCTTTAAAAATTCACGACGCCCTAAACAGTTTTCTAGTGATTTTTATGTTGGTTCTCTTGCATTAAAAATCGTTTAGTCTGCTCTGTGATACGGGCAGCAAACAGACCGGGTTTGTGGTGAAGCTTTCATAATACGTACCTTGTGGTATGCATATGTTACGGCTGTGAACATAAACTTAAGATTAGCCGGCTAAACTTAAGTGCAACCGGCTACAACTAGTTCTAACCTAACCTCAAAACACTTTAAAGTTCTTATTTCTGTGTGGTTTAAAAAAAAATAACCACGAAGGGGATGGCGGGGTTTGTGTTCGCTCGCTCACTAGACCCCGCCATTCCCTTCTAACCTAACCTATCCGAGTCGGGGTGCTCAATGACCGGCTAAACTTAGGTTTATGTTCACACCCATCTTTAGTTGTAACACTCATGCATGTGATGTTACTGAAATTCAAATAGGTCCATTGATTCGTTGAACCTAGGCCAGTCAAATTTTTGACTATTTTATAAGCATTTTTTGGGCTATTCAAACAGACAAAGCGATTATAATACTTCTTTTTGAGCTTGGGATGCAATATACCTACATATTAAGTACCTACGTACATTCTTTTATTTTAATTTCTGTTTCAATAAACTAAAACGTGTCAAGCGATTAATATTAGATCAAACTATTAAGATTTCCGTAAACCCTTCAAATGTTAAGACTGTCATAAAAATACGTAGTATAATTTATAAAAAATAATAATATTACTTAAAAAGTTTTAAATGCTGTCTAGCATTTAAACATTACCATATCTTAAAATGAAATCTTTTTTTTATTTTTTATTACTGATAGGCACGCGCTAGACCACTATCTCACCTGATGGTAAGCGATGATGTGGTCGAAGATGGAGCACGCTTGCCTAGAAGTAACCTATTCACCCTTGACTTAAAGACTCCCAGGTTGTAGCTATCAGGAAACACAGACACTGGCAGGGAATTCCACTCTTTAGCTGTACGCACAATGAATGTGTTCCCAAAACGTAAAGACGTATCTTCATATAATGTAGGTACCCATTTTATCCAACACCCAAGAAACATCCACAGGTACCCAACATTTTAACACAACACCTACAAAAATCACCATTAAAATAATTCCCTAACAAATCCCTTGAGAGCCAGCCGAAACAGATGGATTATGCGTAAGATTCTCCTAAAACTCACTGGATGAGCGGAAAAATCGTAAAGTATTCGTGTGTATCACAGAAGGGGTGGGAAGGTGGGGCAAAGGGGTGCACCCCCAGGTGGCGTTGTTCAGCATCTGTCGCGAACGAGAAACGAATTGGATGTGATTTCGAGATTGTAAGATTTTTCATGATTGATGTTGTTTGTCGGTGAGAAAATTTGAAGGGACAATGATCTTTAGGAGACAGTTTTTTTGTCCTTATTTTTGTTATTACCTACGTACTAAGAATGTTGGATTTTGCCAACATTTAATACATAGGTATATGGAACATAGAGTTGAAAATGTGTGCAACTTTCGAGCTTTTTGCAGCGTCATGCTTACAAAAAAAAAAAGTTTAGTTTATACAAGTTGACAACTTCTGAATTTAAAAATTTAAAAAAGGAAAACGTGTTTCTAAATCGACACTTGAAAGGCAAAAATGTCGATATGTATTTAGGTATACTGTTATCGTTTTAATTCACGTACCCTGGACAAGGGTCTAAATATAAAGCTGTAACCATTAAAAAATATTCGTCACAATAATGCT
Organism: Melanchra persicariae; assembly: GCA_947386135.1. NCBI lineage: Eukaryota > Metazoa > Arthropoda > Insecta > Lepidoptera > Noctuidae > Melanchra > Melanchra persicariae. The sequence goes on from OX376658.1 coordinate 4,150,346, forward strand.
GGAACTCGTGTGCGAGATACAGCGCTAGTTTTAGTCTAGTTTTTCTTTCCTTATAAGAAATACATTAGACGTTAACTATATACACCATACATTACTCAAGTAAACCATCAATTGCCGCGTAATTTCCTTCATCCCTCACCGAGGGTCGGTGGGTCGGCACGGAGGTAGGGGGTGTTCTCGAATGAGTGCGGAGTCAGGCTCGAGCGTGACCTCGCATTGAGGAATGACCAATCTCGCTTCCAGCCTACTTGTTTACTGAACCCAAGTGATTTTATTATACATATTTTTAGCTAAGATTTTTGTGAGAGGAATGTTAGGATGAAATTTTAATTTAAGAAGGGTGAAATCGATTGACCTGACAATTTTAGGAAGCAATTCTAAAACGTCTTAAACTCGATTCAAACTTCTTCTTTTAATCGTGTGGGCAGTAAAGTCTACCGAACCCACACACCCTAGTGTCAGAGTTTCTAAACCGCCTCAAGGGCCTCTGACATGGTTTATTTGACAACCTCCATTTGGCGGCCGGGACCACCGGCTTATACGTGCCTTCCGAAGCACGGAATCTTCTTTAACCTTTAGTAGATTTAACCTTGATTCGATAACTTGCATGGCATTAGTCAAGGTTTTTTCCGATGTCATGGCAACAGGTTCTGTCTCGTGGAGTGGAAGAAATTTCCTCAGCTAAGTTAACATGAATATTTATTGTTGCCAATATAATTCGAGTAGCACCAAATAGGAGTCAAGCTCAAGTTCATAGTGTTAAAAAGTAACTCTTCTGGGAAACTTATTGAGAAATATAGGTCATCAACATCATCATCATATAAGCCGAAAGACGTCCACTGCTGGACATAGGCCTCTCCCAAGTGTCGCCACAACAACCGGTCCTGTGCGTCTCGCATCCATCGGTTACCCGCGACCCTCACCAGGTCATCGGAGGCCTTCCAACGCTGCGTCTTCCGGTACGCGGTCGCCACTCCAATACTTTTCCCATCGACCATCAGTCTGTTCTGCGAGCAATGTGCCCTGCCCACTGCCTCTTCAATTTGGCGATCCTTCGGGCTATGTCGGTAACCTTGGTTCTCTTGCGGATATCGTCATTCCTGATTCGATCACGCAAGGAAACTCCGAGCATTGCCCTCTCCATGGACACATGGAACATGGACAAAACCAAGGTCATGGTAAATACCCATGTAGCACCCACTCCTATCAAGATTGGAGGCTCTACACTCGAAATATAGGTACCTAAAAGGAAATAAAAGAAAAGTGTTTTCTTTACCTGAACTATTTTATTGATACTTAGGTTTACTACCAACAACGTTTTGAATGTTATGCAAAACAAAGTAAGTAATGCATTTCATATTCATCATAGTAGTTTTGAATGTTTAAATTTCGAAACAATTTAACGATTCAACTTTCACAGCGACAAAGTTTTCTTGCTATAAAATACTTAATGCTTCAGACAATATTTTATTGTTTATTTTAAGCTTTTGGAAGAATATGACTCGTAAAGTTATAATAATAATTTGTTAGGAATTCATTAAGTGGTTAAGTTAAACTAAAATAATTTGTCTTTTCTTAGAAATTATCGTTCTTATGAACATGTGAAAATATTCATGTTGATCGTGAAATAAACGAGATTATGGGCAATATCATTATTTAGCGTTAGACAATTTTATGCATGAGTAATTTCAACATTCCGTTGTATTGTAACCCTTTGTTACTATTTGCGGATTTAAAAAAGTGTCCGTGGTGTTTCTTGCACGTTCTTCTTCATAGAGGTCAACGTATTGGAACATGCAACGAGCCTAACAGAACTTGACAATTCAAAAGTACTACAGGTACTTTAAAAAAGGGTACTTATTTATTATGTATTTTATTGTACACCTCATAACAATCACAGGAAAAACGGTTAAAAAACAAGTGTACAATGGGCGGTCTTATCGCACAGGGCAATCTCTTACAGACAACCTTTGGATGGACTAAACGAAAGAAGTTAGAATAAGTGCGGTCAGTGTACAAACATCAATTTAACAATTTTAATTTAAAGTTTAATCATTTTAAACTATTCAGTGGTCTGTCAGAATATGTGGGTAACTTTAGCATTTTCTTGAAGGTACATTTATACTCTATTCTGTTCTATTTCTTGTCAATTTGTACAAACATCAAGATTTATCCCAACACGCCTTTTTCATCACACAATTTCTCTACACTCACCTAACTCTAAAATTCCAATTTAACTTCCAAACATGCTTTAAATTTTACGTCACCTCGCTCAAGTGTGCCCAGAAAATTGGAAGCATGCACTATCTTCCGATCTCTAGACGAAGTACCGGATCTGTCACCTGAAGTACCACCGAAGTACCACCGAAGTACCACGAAGTACAACCGAGGGTACTGGAGAATCTGAAGGACATCAGAGAACTCTTGAGAGTGACGTAGACTCTGATAGACTTGCTGAGGGACTTTTAAGTTTGAAGTCTTGAAAATAGATGTGGGTAGTCTTGGCTTTGATGCTAGGTTGGGCTAGGTCCTAGAGGAATTAGCGATGATGGTTTAATGATTATCACCGATGACAGCTTTTGATCTGCAGACAATTGCTGTCCATTCCAGGTTGCCTGGAAAACATCGCGGAATGCGATAAGGCCGCCCATTGTACATGTGTTTTTAGTTAGTAATGTTCATTTTATGTTATTATCGGTGTACAATAAATAGCCTTTGCAAATGGACAACTTGCAAGAGTGACTATTATTTCAAATGTAAATGTTGACGTTCGAAAGTGCTTTCAACCTTTCCTACATTGTGTTTCAAGTATCTAACTTGGGTTTCGCGTCTTAAGAGGGAGATGGTCTAATTGAAATGAATAATTAGTTTTTAACTTTATTACAAATCATGATATTTATACCAACATTGTATCTAAATGATACTGAATATTTCGAGCCAGTTTACAGTCTAACATAATTTATCGATACCCAATAATGAAAACATTAACTTTGAAAACAACATAAATACTCGTATATTAGAAAAACAGTTATGTGCATCTGACGAAATCAATTTACCAAATAAATCTTTAAATGTGTAGTTGTCAGACTTCGGATCACTTCCAACTTTATCACTTCCGAAATAAGATTGCTTTTTAGTTGCGTTTTCAAGTGAGGTTTATCTTGGGTGGGGTACTATCGGTTCTCACGTACTTTTCACGGTAGGTATGTGATTTATCGTGAATGGAGGTTCTAGGCGTAGTCAAGCGTAGGCGTAGGCAACTCGTTACCGTGGCCCGAATACACTAACTGCTCCGACGCCATTAAAATATTATGTTTTGTGTCAGATTTGTGCACGTGAGATGAATTATTATGAGGTTTTGAATATCGAAGCGAGCATTTGATAAATGTTGAGATTTTTATTTGAATAAGCCGATAAAGGTAGTATTTTGGTGGGCTAAATTGTCAGGCAGTGTTAAGTTAGCATTTTGTTTTATTATGCACTATTCAAAGTCGAATCTTTTAAGGCTCCCCACAGACAGGCGCAACGCGACAATGTGCGAACCCTTTTAAAAAAAAATCTATGATAATGTTACCCGTTCCACGTTGAACAATTGGAACGTTCCACAATAGGGATGATTCTTGGTTAAAAATATATGATTATATTTAGTACGTCAGTCAGATTAACGAAAAATATTGGACACTTACCTATTTTTTGTTTTATCAAATCAATAAAAAAAGACGAGGATAAAACGCATCAAAGATTAGGAGTGGGGGTTTGTGTCGTCACGAGTACGTAAAAAGTGTACTAACAAGTGACTTTCAACGCACTGTATCGTTTTTATTTATTTTTTACGTGAAAAAATTAAAAAATACGTGTCTAATATACACTTCTGGACACATCTATTGGCCCACCTTAGAGTTTAGGTTTCGATGGCCCCTACCGAAATATGATTGCTAGATTGAACAAAAACTGTTGATGCAGTTTTAAACCTGATACATTTTACCACCTTTTTCGATCGTATTGTTTTAAATTTGAATTCAGAATACCATACGACATGGAGCTACGCCTAACAAGTCGGATATGCGCCTTGTAAAAGGCAATTGATTTTTGAATAAAAAACATGTTTTATCAAATAAAGGTTTAATTTAATAACGCGTGTTGCCTCCATGGGCATCTACCACAGCTCTCATACGATTAGGCATAGAGTTTATCAACCGCTCTATGAAATTTTGAGGGATCATCTCCCATTCCTCTTCTATGGCAGTTTTCAACTCCTGCATCGTCTGGGCAACTGGCTGACGAGCCCTAACACGTCTTTTTAGCTCGTCTCACATGTGCTCAATGGGGTTCATGTCTGGGCTTCTGGCTGGCCAGTCCATAACTGTGATGTTCACATCCCGAAGATATTCCCTGACGATGCCGGCCGCATGGGCTCTTGCATTATCATGCATAAAAAGGAAATTTGGGCCCACATAGTCCGCGTATGGTATCACGTGAGGTTCTAAGCACTCACGAATGTACCTTTCAGCATTTAATGTTGGCAGCCGTGGTCGTGTAACAACCTCAAGTTGAGTTTTGCCGCTCGCGGATATACCGCCCCAGACAGTCCATGAGCCACCGCCATAAGCAACCCTCTCTTCAAAGCAGCATTGTGCGAAACGCTCTCCCTTACGTCGGTAGACCTTCTTCCTTCCATCATTGCCATGTAACACAATTTTAGACTCATCAGAAAAGAGTACACGGCTCCAATCTTGCTGTGTCCAATTTAAATGACTGCGTGCGAAATGAAGGCGCGCTGTTCGGTGGGCTCGCGTTAGTTTGGGCCTATTAGCTGGCTTGTGTGGTACCATATCGCGTTCTTTTAACCTTCTCCGAACAGTTCGAGCGCTCACAGATACTCCGTGGAAGTCGCGAAGTTGGTTTTGTATCTCAATGGAGGTAAGGTGACGATTTCTCAAGCTGGTCGTCACGATGAATCGATCCTGCCTTTCAGTTGCGACGCGACCCGAGATCGTGGCCTTCCTTGGCGACGAACAAAGCCGCCAGTCTCTAGGTACCTCCGATAAACATTTCGGACCGCAGATCGACTTAAATTAAGTTGAGCACTCACGTTTCTTTGGCTGTGTCCGGCCTGAATAAGTGCCACAGCTTGGGCGGCGACTTCAGGTGAAGTATCCATAGATTATTGATAGAACCTCACCTTAATGTTAAGAATAAGTAATGTTTGTTGCAAAACCAAAGATATCAATCACTTTTTCAAGAATTAAATCCAAGTAAACCAATAAAACCAAGTTTTCTTAATATTCGATTGTTTGATATCAACAAACAGGCTCCAAATTGTCTTTTGTTTCTTTAAATTCTGTGTTCGAAATTCAAAAAAAGACTATTGAATGAAATTGTGAATGTGCCAGGTTCAAAACTGCATAAAAACTTTTTGCTCGACCTAATATAAAATTTTAGCTAGGACCAAACGAAACTGAAAATACAAGGTGGGCCAATAGATGTGTCCAGAAGTGTATTTTGGAACGAATAAATTTTTCTGACGGACTTATTAGATTTTTTATTTTTTCATCTACCTTAGTGCAATGTTCGTTGCATCGCGTTGTCTGCTGAGGCTAAATAAAGGCTCCCGTTCATACGTTGCAAGCTTCACCTGAACATGTTTATCTATTCTAATGACCTTCTTGTTGAAAATACACGCTTAGGTATACATAAGTAGGCACTTTAACACCATTTGTAACCTAAGTGCTATTTGCAGATTTATTACCACACAAAGGTTTGTTCTATTCACATAAAACCTCTTTTAATACGCTTATAAATAACTCAATCTGACTAGCACCCATACATTTCCAAAGCACTATTTATTCAATCGCGAAAAACCCAATATTTAATCTTTATTTTCATAAGTAAGGTACTTCAGTCAATAAAAATTATGATTTATTCGTAAACATAGCCTCTGTTTGTCAATTTCATGACTTTAAAGATTTGTCGAATAGAGAATTTCCCAAAGCACTCAGTGAGCCATATATCGCTTAAAAAACGTGAAATAATATTGACTTTAGCTGTCAAGTACCCCCACCAACCGTGTCTCCACGTTGCCGTCGTGGTGGGGCTTGCGTGTCTCAGTGATCTTGGGGGCTTTGCCGGTAGAGCCACTCATGCCGGAAGGTCCCAAGTGAGAGACCAGACCAAGAGAGACACAAGAGGGGCACACCGTTCGGAGACTTGAGCAGTGTTCGGGTCCTCGGACGGTGTGCGTCTCATTGGCTTGCTCGCTGCTCTCTGGTACGCGTCTGATCATCAGACGTGACTGTGAGGGCGGCGAGCAAGCACTGAGAGAGAAGGGGAGAAAGGGACCGCACCCTCAAAAAGGAAAATATGGACAGAACTGAGGAAAAGGAACTACCCCAGGGCGGTACGGACTGCACAGCAGTACGAGAATCCGCCACGCATTGCGCGTCAAGCCCCACGTATTCTGGGGGGGGCAACGCAGTTTCCTGTCCACCACTTGCCATTGGCAACAAGGGCCGAGGAGGCCCCCGATCCAAGCTATCCGAGGAGGACCCGATCGGTTATAGTTTTGGCTCGCCCGACAGAGTGTCGGTCGGGCGGAGCGCGGCAAAAGGCGCGCTATATTGGAGGAGGGGCTCGCTTGAGCGTCACCCGGGTGCAGAGTCGGAGTCCGAGTTGGACTCCGACGACCTGGTGACAATTAGCTCGGCGAGCTCTGGACCCGAGGGGGCGGGGGCTGCTGCGGAGGACTCCAGGTCCTTCCGCAAGCGGCCCAGAACTGAGGAAGACCGGGGGTCGTCCGGCAGCGAGGAGGTTGCCTCGGCTCGCAAGATCCCCACCAGCAGGCGGGGCAAGGGCCGAGAGGGAGGCAAGGGGAGATTGCCCGCCTCCAAGGTGGCTGGTCAGCGAGCCGGGGAGCTCGTTGCTGACGGACGACCCCCCGTAGAGGGCGGTCGCAGGGCTCCTGGTTCGGAGTCCTCCGGCGGTGAGCCGGTTGACTCCGGACAGGAGCGATTTCGGAGGGCCGGGTTTGCGGAGGTGGTGGAGGCCGCGCTTCGCGATGTGGCCTTGAAGAGGAAATTGTCCTCGAAGAACAAGGCCATAAGCGAGGCGATGGCCTCCATTCTGGCGGCAGCGGAGGCTACCAAAGGTGGGCCTCCGCCGGACGAGATGTCCGAGCTGCGGGCGGAGGTCGCCCGCTTGGCTGCCGCCACGGAGCGTCTCCGTAAGGAGAACGAGGGGCTCCGCGCAGACCTGGCCAGGCTCCGGGGAGCCGGCCCACAGGGGGCGCCGCAAGGGGGACGCAGGGACGACGGCCGGCCCGTGCCGCAGGAGGGCCAGGTGCTGGACCTGGTGCGGCAGGAGTTGGCTGCCTTCCAGGCGCGGTTCTCCGTCCTGGAGGGCATCGTCCTGCGCCCCCCGCTAGCGAGTGCGGCGAGTGGGAAGGCCGTCCCAGGCCAGAAAAAGGCGGCGTCTTATGCGGCCGCCGCGGCTGCCACACCGGGGTCGTCCGGCCTGGACAAAGGGTCCGGGCCGGCACCCGCGAAGCCGGTGCCGGGGAAACCGGACCCGGCCCCGGGAAAGAAGAGGAGGGGTGGGGTTGCTGCGCGGACGGCGAAGGCTCCTGCGCCGTCTGAGCAGCAGCTCCCCCCGGCTTCCTCGCCTTCAGCTCCTCCCCCGGCTCAAGCCGAATGGCAAGTGGCCGGGGAGAAGAGGAAGGCGGGAAAGGCAGCCAGAGCGGCCAAGAGGCGAGAGAGGAGGCGGCGGCAGAAGGCGCGAAGCGTCGCGGCTGCGCTCCGCCCCCCGAAAACCGCGGCTGTAGTGCTTACGCTACAGCCGGACGCGGCGAAGAGGGGCGTGACGTACGCGGACGTGCTCACCAAGGCGAAGGAGGCGGTGAACCTTGGTGAGCTAGGCATCGTGGGGGGCCTTCGGCTCCGGGTCACCATGACTGGGGCCCGGATGCTGGAGATCCCCGGGGCAGCCAGCGGCCCAACCGCGGACGCTCTAGCCGAAAGGCTCAGGGCGTCCCTTAGCGCGGACGATGCCCGAGTGTCCAGGCCCACCAAGCGCGTCGACATGCGCATCTTGGGCCTGGACGACTCCGTCACGGAGGCGGAGGTGGTGGCCGCCGTCGTTAGGACGGGGGGGTGCTCAGCAGAGGAGGTGAAGGCGGGCACCCTACGTCCTGACAACACGGGCATGCGCACTATTGTGGTGAGCTGTCCCGTGTCGGCGGCCAAGACCATCTCGGAGGGCCGTAGGTTTTTGGTGGGTTGGGTTTCCGCGCAGGTCAAACTGCTGGAACCCCGACCTCTGAGGTGCTTCCGGTGCCAGGTGGGCCACCATGTAGGAGCTCAATGCACCTCGGAGGTGGACCGCAGCGGTCTTTGTTTCCGCTGCGGTCAGCCCGGTCACAGGGCCGGCTCTTGCGTCGCCGCGCCGCACTGCGTAGTCTGTGCGGCAGCTGGCAAGCCGGCCGACCACTGGGCTGGGGGTAGGGCCTGCGCCCCACCCGCCAAAGCCGTAAATCGGAGAAAGCCCTCCGCCACCGCCGTCTCTGCCGCGACCGCCGCCGCCGCCGCCGCCGCTTCCTCCGCCGCCAAAGCCGGTTCCACTGCGGCTGCTGCTACTGCAGCAGCCGCAGTAGAGCCCCTACAACGGGCTCCGGAGGGGGCTGAAATGGAGTGCCAGTAATGGCCCCATTTCACCCCCTCCTGCTGAACGTCAGCCACTGCGCCGCCCAGGAACTGATGCTCCTGAGCATGGCGCAGTGGCTGATGCCTGTGGACGGCGAGCAATGGGTAGCTCGCCGTCCGATCAGAACAGGCCCGGGTTGACGGCGCGCTGTGTTCTACGCGCGCCAAGCCAGCAGTCGTCAGCATGGGTCGGGGCCCGTTAGGGCCAGAGCCTACCAGGGTTGCGGATTTGTTCGAAAGAGTTACCGCGGCCCTGGGAAGAAAGGCACTAGGAGGACTAAAGGGTGGGTTTTAGTCAGTAAAAGTCTGACACTCCCTGCCGCTCCACCCAGAGCGGGAGGGGTCATTTGATGATTTCCCATCCTAGGAAAAAAAAAAAAAAAAAAAAAAAGCTGTCAAGTACACGTTTACTATTATTTGGTTAGTTCCTCTTCATAAATGATTTAAGCCGGTTTTTTTCAATAGCTATCAAGTAAGTTCAGCGTCAGACTGTTACTGACTAAAACTCATCCGTGCTCCTCCTAGTGCCCTTTGCTTTCCAGGGCCGCGGTAACTCTTTCGAACAAAATCCACCACTCTGGCTACCTGCCACCTAGGCAGTCTGACACTCCCTCCCGCTCCACTCAAAGCGGAAGAAGTCATTTGATGATTTCCCATCCATAAAAAAATATTAAAAAATGTTAGGGTCAGCGGCCTTAGTGCGAGTTTGTTAACTTTCTCGATCACGTTAGCGTAAATGTCAATTTGTATTGAAACTGAATATGCGCCGTCTGGTGACAATAGCGGAAAACATTTTTTTCCATACAATTTGACATAATCAAAAATTGACGTTAACGCGGTCGAGTACGTTAAAAAAACTCGCACTAAGCCCTCTGTACGCTGTAAAGTGCGACTTGCTTGATTTGATTCGCTCTACGAAAGTCGCACTTCTTTGATGCAATGCTTATTCAAAACTAATTTGAGATTTTCGCATCGTAAAAATACTACCCATGATCATTTTTAGGTCGGTGCAAATCTTTTTCTTCTGCCTTTCCGTCCTGTAAAACTTCATCATTCCTCACATTGTGTGAGGACTCACACTCTCCCTTTACATTAATCCACCTTTTCACGTACGCACATTGATAAGAAAACCGTCACCATACGAACAATGATGTTTTTCTGTTAGCTGTGCCGTCTCTTAGCGCGAGAAAGTAACTATTTGTAAAACTAAAGTAATGTTATTAATTTATTATTGTCATGATATAATTTTTTTATTCTCTCTGGTGCAAAAGTAGTCACTACTGTTTGGTAAAACTTTAAATACTTCTACTGAAAAAATAGCTACCTATCGTTGAATAATACATAGTAAAAGTGGTTCTTTATGATAAATACAATGACCGCTCTTCAGGTATTGCCTTTATTCTGTTACACGTTGTATAAAAAGTTTTTAAAAGGAAAGATCTCAATTTCTTGATTATTACTACATTAGAATAAATACTACTTGGCAGAAAATTTCATACAAATTCTGTTCCCTTTTTGACGTGAGTGCATAAATCAGTGCGCACCTTTATTTCACAATCAAAATGGTGTTGGTAACAAAAGTACCAAACAGTATCTACTCAAAGCGAGTGTTAACATTTACCTACTTGATGATGCTTGAGTGTTGAAATGTTTATAATGTTGTTGTAGTTACTTATATGATTTGAAACGATGTTTTGGGTACCTATAAGTACTTGTAGGTGTCTGTCCAAAGTGTTCAAGTGACTATCGCTGTTTATTATAATTCAGTTTTTCTTTGCAGGTTGTTATACACTGTTGCGGAATTTGTTCAAAAGAGTCACTGCGACCCTGGAACGCAAAGGGCATAAGGAAGAACACGGATGGGATTTAGTCAGTTAGAGTCTGACAATTCCTTCTGCTACACCCAGAGGGTAAGAAGTCACTTATTTCGACGATAATAAACGTCTTCATTAGTTTCTTCAAGAAATTGATCTTAAATAAAATGCAAGCAAGTCTGAAAGAATAGCGAAATGACGATAGTAAAATAAGAAGCGTGAATAACTAAGTTTTCTAGGTACAAAAAAAAATACAAAATAATTTATTTCTGTACCAATAAATATAAATTAGTTTATGATTGGAGCCTCCTGTTAAGCGTGATGACGCCTGTGTTAGGAGACACCGCTCCTCCTTAGCTTTGGATATTTGTACAAACTTACAAAAAATATCTACTGTATTATATTAGGTACTTACTATCACTTTCATAATACCACGATTACAATGGATTTTATGAAAATTAGAGGCATTTCCATGTAGTGTCTTAGGTACCTATATTATTATTATTTTTTTAAAAACGTTACCCCACACTAGGAATTACTCCTGTATCTTGGGTACGTTTACAAACATACAAACTCACATACACAAACAGCCAGACTCGGAACGGCTATCTGTAGGCCATACAAATATTTGTTCCGTGCGGGAATCGAACCCGCGACACGCAGCGCAGCAGCCGATCGCTCAACCACCGCGCCAACCGTGTCGTCATTTTTTCACCACAAATTCTAAAATGATGACTAGTACGTAATTACATAATAAGGGCGTTTTCCACTCTCCCACACCAGTAACAACAAAAACAAAACATAAAGAAACCGATCAACATTGTGTAACAGATAGCATTGGTGTTAACGCGACAAGATAAGCGACAAGCTTGGTGATGTTGGACTGTTGAGTGTTGCAGTCCCACCCACATAAACGATAATAGTTGAACATGTTGTTAGGGACCGCCTCATTGTCGTCGCAGGCGCAGGTGTGTTTTTAATCTGATTTTAATACCCCATTGGTATTGTTTTATTTTGACAGGTAATGAATTGGTTGCCATCCTGTTTTTTCTGTTCCGTGGTTGCCATAGATCACAATAGTCTATGATAAACAAATTTTATCGGACCTATTGGCATTTTGGGATAATCCATTAAATACCATGAAGTACTTTCTAATTTATCTTCCCAGATCATTATCTGCCTAGCCTTTTCCCAATTATGCGGTCGCCTCCTAGTCGAACCGGATTCAGCTGAATTGCTTGTGACAATCCGTAACGACTACCAAAGATCTCCAAATGACAGCCGCTAGTCGGGACCAACGGCTTAACGTGCTTTCCGAGGCACGGAGGAGTCTCGGTATTTTAAGATGGTCACCCATTCACAGACCAACCTCAGCAAGCGTTGCTTAACCTTGGAGATTGGTCCGTGCGGCTGTTAAAATATAGCCATGAGCTCCTCATTTAACTTTCCCAGATGCTTTCTCAAGATCTCGACTTGAAACGAAATTATGCATCAACCGGGACGCTGAAGTTCCTCTAAAAACTTAGCTTCTTTTTATTCTTAACTAGCTCGAAAATTATCCCAGGTAAATCATCATCATCATCATCATCTTTTTGTTTATGATTCATGAGAGGCTAGAAGCTATACGGGAACCGGAAATTCTTACAGGAACGGGAAAAAACGAGATATGCGCGTGCGAAGTCGCGAAGCAGAAGTAGCTTTTTCATTCACAAAAAAATATGACTAATAAATATAATCTAAAAATTTGGCTGAATGTGAATCTTGAGAGGGTTCTGCGCTCTCAAGATTCACATCCACCCAAACTACACCACGGATATTTTTTATCACAACGACAAGAGATTTATGTAGCATTGTGTAACAGCACTAATAGCTGACAATATTAGAGTGATATCACAACACTAGATAAGCCAGTGATGCCGTCGACACCCACATACTACGTGATAATCGCTTAGAAACACTCCAAGCTTTGTGGAGGAGCGTTTGAATCTGAAGTTTGAGATAGGATTGTTTATTTTATTTGAGAAAAATGCGATAGTACTGACGTCTCGACCTTTAAAGGGGTTATTGTTCTTATCATTTTGAACAGCTTTCATTACGGGACCAATCCCGAAACTGGGAATCTACGAAAAAAAACAGGAGTTCAATACATTTTGTCGAGTTATGCGTACATAAATGTATAAGGCAGTGTTTAATACAACATGTCAAAATCTGAAGAGTGATGCGAACCTATGATGATCAAAAGCAAGTGTGCATCTGCTCTAATGATAGAGAGAGCGCCCCAGGCCCTGCCAGGGCGCTGTAAAGATAAAATGTATCCGTTCTTCTCTCTCTTTCTCTCTCTCTTTTGTAAAAGGCCATGCGTTCGCGACGCCAACTATATTTCGTTCGTTAGGCGCCATATATTTTATCTTCACAGCGCCCTGTTTGCAAGCCGGGGACGTTTCTATATCAAGCATCGATCACTGTTCTTTATTAGTGATCGATAATATCGAGTTCCTAATAGTGTTCGGTCACATAATTAGTGACGTTCAAAGTTGGCTGATTGTGTATGTGAATTTGTATGTTTGTAAACGCACCCACGATACAGGAGCTAAACACCTAGTGTGGGCAAATGTTAAAAAAAAGTGATCACAAAATAATACTTACTTCATTAAAAACAAATGTGTCAATGCTCTAATAGTGACCGGCGGTCACGTAATAAGTGACGTACAAACTGGCCACAAAATAGTACTACGGATACATAAATCCGTGATGATTAAAAACAAGTGTGCATCTGCTCTAATAATGACTGTTCACATTATTAGAGACCTTCAAAGTGACCACAAAATAGTAACACCGATATGAGAATTAATGATGATTAAAAACAAGTGAGCATCTTCTCAAGTAATGACCGGTCTATTAAGTAACGTTCAAATTTAACCCAAAATAATGCTATCGATATATGCGATGATTAAAAACAAGTGTGCATGCTCTAATGGTGACCGGTCACATAATTAGTGACCACAAATAGTACTACCAATATGAGAATCAGTGATGATTTCAAACAAGTGAGCATCTTCTCTGGTTCTATTAAGTAACGTTCAAATTGAATACAAAATAGCACTACCGATTTGTAAAACCTGTCAAATAGCCATGTTCTAGTAACGTAATGTAGTCACAGGCTTCCGTTTACTAAAAAGAAGACAAGTTAATGCTACCGGTGACATCCTAATGGCTGTGTTAAATATTTTCTGGAACCCAACTGATTTACGAGCTTAAAAATAAAACTTATTTATGTTGGTCACAAAGTGTAAGCTCGTTCAAAACTGGGAGATACGTGGAGTAACAGACTGATTCGTATTTGACAGTAACATGTCATAAATCTGATTATTATCTAAGGGCTTATTAAGATTTGAATTTTACTCGACTACCTACCTATCTTTAAATACTTCTGATATATTAAAACTGAAGAGTTTGTTTGAAAGCGCCAATCTCTGGAACTACCAGTTGAATTTGGAAAATATACGATAACCACATTCACGAGGAAGGCTATAAGCTATACGGGAACGAGAAATTCCTCCGGGAACGGGAAAAACGGGAAAGCCGCAGACAAAAGCTCATCAAAGACATGTAATAAAGTTAAACATCTTACTTTTTTATCATATCTTAATTGACAGGTCTTCAGGTTAGGTTAGTCCTGGGACGCGGTGGTCTCCTTCTGCGAAACTGTTATCGCGCAGAAGGAGGCTGCAGAAAGGGAGAGGGAGATGTCGAGTGCTCTCCCAGCCCGCAGCAGGCGCACCGGGCGTCGGAGGAGGGCATAAGCTGCCCTCTTTCTGCCCCCCTAACTGGGTCCAGGGGCGGCGGACTTGGGGATGTCCGTTGCCCCCCATTCATCCAGACCCGAGGTGGCGGCGCGTGGTGTTCCCGTGCGCCCCTCTGACGTCGCGGGGGGAGTTAAACACCTTACTCCCCCCCGGGGTGGTTTTAGTCACTAAGAGTTAGACAGACGGGGGGAAATCCTCATGGATGTCCTCTGCCCTGGGGCGGGCGGAGGACATCCATGAGGATTTCCGCCCGTAAAAAAAAAAAAAAAGGTTAGGTTAGTAGAATTTCATAAATAGGTACTCAACTTGAAATACTCAGGTCCATATTCCAAAACGTAAACTCCAACTCAACTCGAACTCCAACTCCAACATGAGCACGAAAATGTCAATGAAAGCTTGTATAATTGACGTTTTCGTACTCGAGAGATGAGCAAACAAATGCAAAAACTTCAATTTATGACAAGCTCCGATGGAGTTGGAATTCGAGTTGAGTAGGAGTTTACGTTTTAGAACTAGGCCTTAGATCAGAATTCGGGTACCGTAAGTGTGAAATATTAGGTGCCTACATAAATAGATTAGAGCTTTTTTTCTACACTAAGTAAACGTACTCTTATTACAAGAAATAGTGTCATTGTTTGAAATATTTTCAATAGATAAATCCCAACATCATTCTATCGACACGTAATCCCACTAAATCAAATTCAAAAATCTCAACTTTCTTATCCAATCCATTAATATCGTACAACCAACAGTTTTGAGGTTAGAATAACATTATTTTTAGAGAGTTGCCATGCCAGTCGTGTGAATGCGGCACGGCAGAACATTTGTTGCGCGTGGGCCGAAATAGTGTCAAGCGTTGCAAGCGCGGCCATTAGGAAACACGATGTTACCGGTGTACAACAGGCTTTATTGGAGGCTCACTTTATATTGTGGCACTAAATGGAAAGATGGCTTAATGGTGCTGTGAAGGAGAATCAATTACCGTGTCAAAGATGCGGTTGTGGTAACCCCCAGAAAAATCGAATAATAATCAGGGGCTGGGAACTGGTATTCGACTGTATCGTTAAATGCATCCCGCCAATCACCACATCAGCCGATAAACGTCCACAATTGGACGTCTATCGGCTGATATGCCAAAATCGCCACGCTTGGCAGGACCCACCTGCCGATCGCAGATGTAGCTGTAGCAATGTAGGTACCTACATACAGAGAAAGCTGCTGCCTATTCTCTGGTGAGTCTCTTAGTCGCCTCTTACGACACCCCCGGGAAGTGATGGGATGGTGCTATTCTTTAACGTTCAACATCATACGGAACATCCAGCCAATCTATAATGTTAAAATTTCATCGTGAAAACCTTAGTGAAGAGTTGTTTCTCTAACTTCAAACTCACTTCACATAATTCACGGTGACATTTTTAAAGTATAGAACGGCAGATAGGCACTATTTCACTCGTTGGAACTACTTCGCCTCCTCATGGTGGAGCGACCCGGATGAGGGCTGTGGGAGTACCTGGATCAAAGAACCACAGGACCGGTTGAGGAGGCGATGCTTAAGGAGAGGCTTATGTCTCAGTGTGACGTATTTCGTTCGGCTGAAATGATTAGGCACTATCAAACTGAACTGATATTTCTGCATGTGTCTAGTGAATTAACCGAGATTTATTCGACAAGACCGTTCTTACCTAAGTGACGCCTTCCAGAAAGTTTTATTTAAGTCAACAGACAATCCCATCACACTTAAATAACACATTTAACTCAATAAATGGACCCGACGACGAGATCACAAAGATTCAGGAAAGCTGTAGGGAAACCAGCACCCTTAGAATAAACAAATACAGACCGCGTTCCGTATACCGACCTCGCCGCCGAGGTCCGTCGCGACGACCCATTCAAAACCCTCCCCGACTTTTGCCTAACGAGCCAGCCCGCGCCGCTGAGCCTTTAGCTTTAATAACCCCCAATTAATGAAACGACCCAGCCTGATTGTCCCTTGCTGTCCCTAACTGACGCCGCTAAGCCGAGGTCGTATTCCACAGGGAATGCCTTTAGCGAGCGGTCAGTAGTTTTTAGCTTGTAACTAGTTTTGTTGCCTTGGCTGGGGGCCTTAAATTCATTTGAGGCCACCACAGGTTAGTCCGGTTAAGCAGTTGATATCCCAAGTGTGTTAACTTGCTAGTGGTCATACCTAAAAAAAAAAAAAACAACTACCTACAACTTTAACCTTTAAATAGAAATAACGGTCATAATTGAACCTCTCTGTGTTGCCAGCGAATCAAAAATAAACATTTTACTGAACATTTTGTCATAAAATAAGGTTTACGCAATTTCCGAGTCGACGCGGCTTTCCCATCGATTCAAAATGGCGTCTATCGGAAAATAGTGTTCTGCTGTTTATTGAATGAATATTGCAGCCACTGATTTCTATTTCCAACAAAATGCATTATGGCAACTTCGGTGAATCAGTTTATTGGTAAGTAGATTTTGTGTTGAAAGTTTTTTTTTACTCTTTGGTTGTGAGCAATAACGTACCTACCTATTAAGTAGCACCTTTTTTAAAAAAAAAATCATCAAAATACTCTTCCACTCTGGGTGGAGCGGGAAGGAGTGTCAGACTCTTACTGACTAAAACCCATCCGTGCTCCTCGTAGTGCCCTTTGCGTTCCAGGGCCGCGGTAACTCTCTCGAACAGAATCCGCAACCCTGTCAGGTGTGACATACCTATTCAGGTTACGTCTAGGCAAGCGTGCTCCATCTTCGACCACATCATCGCTTACCATCAGGTGAGATAGTGGTCAAACGCGTGCCTATCAATAGTAAAAAAAATACTGCCTTACCTCCTGGGCAAAGGCCTACCCCAAGTTACTCAAAATCTTATTTAAATCACACGCGCCCCCTATATCTCAGGAACATATAGGTGCACGTGACTTTTCCTCTCTCATGTAGGTACCTAAATAAATTCCATCACACGTCCCACACCCTTCAGACACGTGCGCGTAAGAAAGGAGTCTTCAAGGAAAATTGGTAAAAATCCACGAATGAAAGAAAGGGTGGATCCACATGTCAATGTAACGTGAGGGCGGGGCGTCACACCCTTCAGGGCATTTTTCTTATTCTTTCGTTGGTAATACTTTCTTAGAAGGAAAGTATCGTAAAAGTAGTAGGTACTGTGAGATTAGGGTGCCTCTCCGGGAATCGAATTCAGTAAATTTTGGGTGATTACCTATGAAATAGCAGTCCAATAAAACTGGCTACTTTGGACCGACACGTGGTTTGATTTGGCATAAAAATATGCATTGTGATTCCCAATTTTTTCGAAATCGGGTAATAATAGTGTGTTAGCAAAAAAAAACACGTTTGTTGTATGGGAGCCCCCTTAAATGTTTATTTTATTGTTCTTTTTTGTATTTGTTGTTATTGCGGCAACAGAAATACATCATCTATGAAAATTTCAACTGTCTAACTATCACTGTTCATGAGATACAGCCTGGTGACAGACGGACCGACGGACAGACAGCGGAGTCATAGTAATAGTGTCCCGTTTTACCCTATGGGTACGGAACCCTAAAAATATACTCAAAAACATTATAAAGCCGGCCAGTAAGCCGCGTCTGCGCCTGCGTCTGCCTGCCTCATATCGTTAATTCTTAATTCGAGTGAGTATTCAAATCCAACCAGTACCTACGGTTTTTCTACCTTGTCCTAAAAGGTATGGTAGACACCAGGATAAATGTGCAATACCGGTCATTGACCCACATGCATTTATTGACTTTCTCTTATCAAAAACCGAAATAAAGACATAAAGCTGCCATGAATCGACTTCTATCGTGATCTTTTACGTTCTCTAGTAATGAAAAACGGTTCATAATTTATTGTTCCGGTATCTGCGAAGGGGTATTAGGGAAAGGTCAATGTACTCTATTGCAAGTTTATTTACCATAGGTATTAAAATGGAAGCAGACTAAAATTAATAGCTGTTCTAAAAATACATCTGCGGATAACCATCCTATGACAAATAAAAATACACTTCATAGGAATTTACCCTTAACAGGAACCTAAGATCGAAATTGGGGAATGTAAGTTAATATAACAAAAACCCAACAACTGTTATTTACAATGTTGTTAACAATCAATTACAATTTAAAAAATATAATGACCATCGCAAATGTGTAGGTAATCAACATCTTACTCAAAAGAAACGGGCGGCGCCGCAGGGCATGCATAGTTAAACCTGCGAATAACACATACATTTATTACCCAGCCTTTAAAGTTTTTACCGAGTTAAATACCAATTTATTATGCGTACATATATTTAGTTACGATCATTCTTTGTCCTTATAAAGTTGCACGACAAAAAGACCATTACTGTACAGCCATGTAAAAATATTGTTAATACTTACCAGTAACTGGATACAGTCATAACAAGCTTTTTAATTGACAGCGAATGGACGTACAAACAAGTGAATTTTATATAATTATACGACAAAACATCTGACGTAATTTCATGAACAAAAAGACTGACCCTATTATGAAGTCTCGTTGCCCTCATGATTCCGTTGCTGAAAAGGGATAGTGCTAATCGCTTTTTATAGCTCCGTCTCCCTCCCACACCGGTATCATAATGGTTTTAAGTCTTCATAGTAAGGGGATGTGGTGATTCTGAAATTCTCACAGAGGTGAATTAAACATGAAGTGAGTTATCAATGTGAGGTGGAATGACAGTTTACTTCAAACTCACTCCACATATGTCACAGAGTACATACGTCGCAGCCAATTAGCTTAATCAGCCGTTTAATTGGAGGCCTAGCGTTTCATTTAAATGCTCAAATTTTCCAGCAAGTGACATCTTTTGTTCAATATCGTTTAATGACTTGCCCATGTCACTTATGTCGCTGATTAAAGACTAGGCTTTTAATTAAACGGCTGATTAAGCTAGTTGGCAGCGACACATACATTAGTTTACACGATGACATGTTACAGTATACTCGTATACCACTTGTTTACATTTAAAAAGACGACTATAATTAATACCGATGTCGCCGCAGTTATTAATAGACAATATTTGACTGGCCTATTGGTCTAGTGGTTAGTGACCCTGACTGCAAAGCCGGAGGTCGTGGGTTCGATTCCCACCCAGGACAAACTTTGTGTGATGAGCATTATTGTTTGTTCTGTGTCTGGGTGTAATTTATCTATAATATGTATGTATTTATAAATTATATAAGTATGTATATCAGTTGTCTGGTTACCATAACACAAGCTCTGCTTAGCTTGGGATCAGATGGCCGTGTGTGAGTTGTCCCAAGATATTATTATTATTATTATATTATTATTATTATTATTATATTATGAATAGAAATCGTTTTTAAAAAGACTTGAGCCAGGTAAGACTCTGGGAAATCATCTTTATATCCTGACCTGTGTGTTTGAACCTTCATGAACATTAGAATTATCATAGAAGACGATATAATGCAAATTTTAGAAGTAAAGTTTCTCTTTTATTAGTCGTAGGTGCAACTTAGGTGCTAAATATACTATGAGATTTGCTGTACTAAACGCTAGGCTATGTAAGGCGATATTGTAGCCAATGGGGGTTAGTTTAGTGCTCACCAGTAGGCGCCACTGGCCAGTAAGTTCCTTAAGCATAGCATTACCCATTCAAGTCCTGGCCTGGTGAGACTTTATTTTTTGGAAAAAGAAAATCAAACTATCAATATTATTATGTTCTTGTGTGTTAGTGGCTTTGGGTCTAGTTTAGATTGTTTCACGCACTTTTAGTCAAGCGAGAGCGAGTTTAATCGTCGACCACATCATCGCTTAACATCAGTACCTCTACCATGAGTTTATGCAGCCAAAACTCGCTAGCGTCTCTGTAAATTATTTGTACGACATACTGTACAGCGCCCCTAGCGGTCACTGAAAGAATTAAAATTCGTACCATGAGCACTATAGATTTCGATAGGTTAAAAACCTAACGTAATCTATTCGATGGTCACTGACGTTTTTCAGCTATCCCCATACAAAACGGCACCATGAGTCACTAATTTGACAGAAGCTATCGAACAATACGCTTACGATATTAGTTACGTAGCTCACTAGCATTTTGCCGTGTGAAACATAAGTTTACATTAAAATTATACACGTGTTTGAGTATAATAAAGTCAAAATAATGTCTGCAAGAGCTTATTTAGCGTGGAATATGTTAGTTGCCGCTGATTTTGAAGACCAACGACGTGAACAACGTTAATTTCAAGCCAAAATAAAATTTTATGTTGGATCTCAATTGGAAAATATAAGTGAAAGATAGTTTATTAAACTTCACACACACTATAGAGAAGCGTTTGAGGATTTGTGCATTTATATTATTGAATAATGTTACGGATTTGACGTCAACACTGAACACAACGAGTTTCATTAGAACTAAAGGTAGTACCTAGTATGGTATGCAGCTATCTCAAAACAAAACCAATTATAATCTATTGTTGTAAACTTTTAAACCACACACACACAACTGTAACACAACGCCAACAAACAAAACATGATATGTTATAAGGAATAAAAATTAAAAAACCACTAAATACCATAAGTAGTCCACTAACCGTCAACTTTTTTATTTTGTCGGTTTATTTTGTGATAGTGACTATCTTAACATTTTTAGCATAGCGATATAACTACATTTTGAGCTTAAGAGCCGTTCTCTTTTCTTATTAGTGAGAAAGAAAGAAACAAAACATAAGTAGTGAAGCATTATATCGAGTAGAGTGAAGTTAGCTAGACAACGCGATCTATCGAGCTTACCTTAGCGAATGCGTCAGACTCCGTAAATCTCATGGTGCAAGCATTATCGAAATCTGTTCGATCCACGTTAGTACGCTAGCGAGTTTAACGCTAGCGAGTAATTTTTCGATGAAATCTCATGGTAGAGGCTCAGGTGATATAGTGGTCAAACTAGAGCATATATGTATAGATAGAATTAACTATATGGTACACCAAAAATAGTAACACAACTTTATTACCAATTTAATGGGTACAATGGCGGTCTTATTGCTGACAGCTATATCTACCAGAGAACCTTTGGATGGATGGTAATAAAAACTGTATTCTTACTAATATTATAAACGCGAAAGTTTGGATGTATGGATGTATGGATGTTTTTTACTCTTTCACGCAAAAAACACTGAATGGATCTTGATGAAATTTGGCACAGAGGTAGATTAAAGTCTGGAATAACACATACGATTATCCCGGGAGTATGTTCCCTTGGGATAGTTAACGACATTCACGCGGGCGAAGCCGCGGGCGGCAGCTGGTATGCTATAAATCGCAACTAAAACGCGTAGCTTTCCACATGCAGTGTACAAAGACTTTTCTCACAAACTCATAACACAAGTTAGCTATTTATTTAACTGACTGGTAATATTTAACTGAATAATAAGCTGTTGTAGCCATAAAGTTAATGGGGTCAGAGTTCAAGTTTATAGACATGACAGCCCTTTAGAGAAATCGAGGTTTTATTTCTAGAAGTTAGTGAATGGCTTTGTTTAAGAGCGTAACTTTAATACCAGCTGATAGGTACATGGATAACGAAATGTGTAGGTACTTTTTTTATGGATGTGAAATCATCAAAAGACTCCTGCCGCTCTGGGTAGAGCGGGAAGGAGTTTCAGACTCTTACTGACTAAAAGCCATCCGTGCTCCTCCTAATGCCCTTTGCGTTCCAGGTGGTCTATTCTCTAAGCCCGATGTCCGTAGTTAGTTAGTTTCGGTCTTAGTGTTGGGTGTTTTCTACTCCGTATCACTTACGGACTTACAATTAGTCCCAAACCCGAACTAAGAATAAATGATAACATGATTTGGCAGTTGTTCTTAGTTCGGGTTACAATTACGTTTAAGTACAATTTAAATAAGTCGAACTCAGGGTGCTGCAGAGACAACATGGCAGGTGCAATAAAGAAAAGACAAACAGAGAAAAAAAATACATTTATAAATACATAGAAATATCCACTTAACCAAAAATCAATCGATTATCTTTCCTTGTCTATCCTCTCCAGCTTAAACTCCATTAAAACGTTGAATATTAAACCCATCTAATTGAGTCATCAGCCATTTTTCCATAAGCCCATGTTTCTGACCATCTTTACGATTTACAACTTCCTCGTAATCGACTCACGCGCACAACTTATGATCGATAAATATCATCTTTTTGTAAATTATTGACTCCTTGACTCCTTATACGACAGGAGTTATTTTAGCGAGATACGGTTTGTAGATTGTAATAGATGGTTAATAATATGAAATAAACTTGAAATGTCTCGAGTCAAGTCGAAACTAGTTAAGAGCGTCAACAAGCGTAAGTTGAATGGCAGAAGCATCAGCTCTGCAGAACGATTCTGTAAACATTTCGAAGCGAAAGCTTGTATGAAGTGATCACGAAGTGAGCTGAGCATGTAATCAAGATGGAATGACAGGTCACTTCGTGATCACTTCCCCACTTCAAAGATAGAGTGATTTTTCACTTTGTATGGAAAAATTAAAATCGCTCTCTCTCTCTCTCTAAGCTCTTTTTCGAAAATGATCTCTACTCACTATTTAGACCTGGGGCTCTAGACAAGTGACATTCTGTCAGCGGTAGCGTGGCGAAGGCGATTGTCAATACGTCAAAAATGTATGGGATTGACAGATGCTATCGAAATGTCACGTGATCAAATTCCTACATTTTGGCATTTCGACAGTCGCATTCGCTAATCGAATAGCACATTATCTAGGGCCTCTGGATATTCTAGCGTATGCATACCAAGTTTCATTAAAATCGGTTCATTCATTTCGAAAAATAAGGACTTGAAAATTTGTATGAAATGCCATGGGGCGTAAATAAACTCTCTCTTTAATGAAGAGCAAATCTAATTACTAAAGAGAAAATCTATTAGAAGTTATTATGTGTCTAAAAGTCTCTCAGTCTTCAGCCATTCCATTATTTTTTTCATTAATTAATCTTTATTGTCCCACTGCTGGCCAAAAGTCTTGCCTATTGTACCTCCGTCCTCTATAATTTGCCTTATCAGCCCAATACATCAGGAACGAGTTCAAAAAGTCAACCAATCATATGATATGTTTTTCTTAAATCTTAACTAAGCCTTCAATTTCTACAAAACATGGCGTACAAAATATTGTATCTCAAACACGTAGACACCAACATCATTGCAAGGCAAAGCTAGTGACTGCAATAAAAGTGAAATTCTCCCGCCCAACTGAAGTAACCGCACTCTCAACTACATTAATTTAGTCGGCCATACTTATTAACTACGCTAAATACCAATTTTGAGAGTTAATGATCATCAATAATGTTAAAAACATGGCATTTTATCGTCATCTTGTACGCTGGACATCAATTAAACGTTATAAATAAAGTTTTTTTGGACGCCATCTTGAATTTTCGTATTCGATCTCTGATATCGTTGTCCAAAAAGTATTTTTATGGTTATTATCGGAATATCAAAGGTTTAAGAGTTTTGAGTTTTATGTTGCGAAAGGTCATTTTAATCTGAAATGTAAAAGAACAGCTGTCTTTGAAAATATCAGAAGATCATGAGCTTTAGAGGTTACAAAATTAGATGTGAGAGACAATGAGTTTAAGACGCTTTCAGGAATAGAAAAAACATAATTCAATAGATAGGTATATCACCTAGCGGTTTTTAAGATAGGACCAAGTTTCAACTGTTTCCTAGGATCAATTTTTTAAACCTAGTAACCGTTCCTTTTCCAAAAAAAAAACAGGTATTTCGTCAGGCGAAAAAGGACCAAGTGTTACCAAGCCAAAGAACCTTCAGCCTCATGTACGAATTCCAAAGGAAAGTAGACCATACGAGATTAGAACCTCCTCCTTTTTTTGAAGTCGGTTAATACCTGTATAAAATAGTATTGCAACGTGCAACCACGTGTAGGCAGAGCAATGTTATGGATTCCACAAAGATAACTTGCTTAAAAACTGGAAATTGTTATAGTCCATTGACCCCCATACATAGCCAACTCATAACCCCCGCCGAGCCATCATCAATAATCACAACGGCTCTCTTATCTGGTCAAAGCACATCACATCGTCAATTTGCCCCGCTCGAAAAAACTACAATGGCCTGTTTATACCAAAGTCCCACAAAACTTACGCAACTTGTAAACAAACGTGACCGTAGAAATACGATACTAACAAGAATTTACGACGAATCGTAAAAATCTTTGGCCATATCGACAGCCAATCTCACGAAATTGTCTACACTAACAACCAACCCAACTACCACATTTAACACACTGAACTTACAACTTTATCTTCATAACACCAAAGTACTATTTTCTATAAAAGACAATGGCGGTTACAATGTTTTGATTTTGAGTATACATTTAACAAGAATGTGTGAAAGGGGGCAAGAAGGAGGGGTACCATATGTAGGCGGGTTACGTTAAGAAAAATCGTGATATACTCATCTTTGCTACTATTGGTGTAGATGGGGTAACACACGTAACCCATAGAAGGGAGGTGGGTGCTATAAAAATACGTCGATTGTAAGGGAATAGGGGTAGGTTTTCAGGATAGTTCTTGTACACCATGTAGGTATATTTACAGCGTTTTTCTGTCATGAGGAATTCAGTTGGTACCTTTTAAGAATAAGATATTTAAGGCGTGCTTTACAATTAATGTAATCATAACTAAGAAGCCAAATTAATAAGCATGATAAATACAAGACTTTTTCTGGTCATAATCAAAAGTGTTCTGCAACAACATACTTGGACATTCTTCAGACTATCTTCCACGTATGACCAACATTGTAGTACTCTTAAGATGATCGGTCAGCATGTCAATCTTGTCCAAAGTTCGACTACCAAGCCCCAGGCTTGTCAAACTCTTCAGACATATAATACAACAGTTACAGAGTTCTTTATTTGAAACCATGCACCAACAACACTCTAATGGCCCATTCTGACAATTCCATTTACATTCCCTAACAATCCTCCCTAAATCAGACCCAGCATTCAAATAAAAATAAATAACAAATCAAACTTTTTATCTTCCCAAGTGATATTAAAAACCTCTTAGCGATCGAGGAGATTTCATTTTCAATACATCTCATATTTTTCATACTGCGCGGATGACATGTCACTATGGATCATAATTTAGTGCTTCAACCATGGAATTTTGAACCTTGTGGGGTAAAGTCAGGGTTGTTTTTCGAATGAGGGTGTGAACAATCCCTCTGTGATTCCATACGATTTCACCCAGTAATGATTTGGCTCGTAATGAGGGAGACGCGCGTAATATTCTGAGAGTAAAGTCTTGGAATATGGTGATGATGGATAGGGAATGTTGTTTACTTTAAGAAAAGTATGAATGTCGTGCGTCGGCGTGGGAATTAAGTTCACTGTAGAACATTTTAAACTTATTTTTCAGAATTTTAACTGTTCTCCATAATCTTAGAAGGTAGCATGATTTAGGTGTTGGTATACAACGTGTAACAGAATAAACGCAAGTACTCGTCATTATGACCAACTTTTACTATAGGACTAACCCGGAAATCGCAAAAAAAATCTGTTCAGTACATTTTGTACAGAAATGCTCACAGAAATGTATGGGGCAGTCGATTTTTTTTTCGCGATTTCAGTGTTGGTCTCGTAGTAAGAGTTGTTCATAATTATGAGTACAATGAACCCTTAAGAGGTATTGCGTTTATTCTGTTACACGTTGTAGAAATCTGAATTATTATAATTAAGTCTGTCAAGCCATTAATAACTTCAGCCGGTGTCTGGTTGCTTCAGCAGTTCGCAACATAATCGTGGAAAGATAATTTTAGGTAAGTAAGACATTCAGTCAGAGGCTACGTACAAAACAGTGTAAAAACCTTAGTTCGAACGCACAAGCTGAGGTCTATTTAATACATTATAACAATCCATTTTTTTCTTCATGGAACTTGTAAATCTAGCTAAAATATCGACTTTCCTCTAAAAAACTGTCGTAACATAAGAAAAAGTAGACACAGATTTAAATACAGTTTTATTAAGTTTTTCATTCTCTATCGATCAATGAAACCGCCACAATTGTAGTTAAAACAGTAAACAGGTAAAAATTTGTAACCTAAAAGTCACAATAGCATTAATTTATCGAAAAATTATTTAAATCGTTTTTTTCTTAAAACTAGCTTTCAGCGTCTTATGACAGTTTTTCAGAGGAAATGCGATATAATTATGTTTATCGATTCTTATCCACGTCGCTACAATCCAGGGAGGAAAACATTCGTTCTTCCGGAGTTTATTATTGCTGTTATTGCTTCCATACGTCAACAGACTTCTTTGCGCTATTTATACTTATAATATCAACAAATATATTGGATTAACGAAATTAATCGTAAACAGGGATTTGCATGGTTTATTGGGTGATGTTTTCAGCAGTGAATTGATTTGAAGGATTAAAATATGGATTGCAGACATTCGTTTAATATGACATGCTTAGGTAGAAAAAAAGAAATATGGTCTATTTGTGCCAAGCGTCACGCATGATATCATAATTAGATAACATGAATGTGTAAAGGGAACGTGGGGCGCTGTCTATTCGCTGTAATATATTGACTCGAAGGTCACACTATTTAGTGCATTCTGTCAGACCAAACTCGTGCAGTGGACTAAATAAACGCAGAGGACATACGACGCCCTGCGTTTACAAAATAATGCTTTCAGG
Source organism: Melanchra persicariae (assembly GCA_947386135.1). Lineage (NCBI taxonomy): Eukaryota > Metazoa > Arthropoda > Insecta > Lepidoptera > Noctuidae > Melanchra > Melanchra persicariae. The sequence continues at coordinate 4,177,374 of OX376658.1, forward strand.
GTGTAGATGGGGCTGCCGCGGTACTGTAGCGCGAGTGGCATGTTCACGGAGGTGCACGTGGACTGCTTCCACGCGATGTGCATCGATGATGGGACTCGGTACTGATGGCGAACTGAATAGGCCTACAAGCAAGAGCAAGCACCGAATTACTTGTAAGTACTTTACTAACACTAGGCTAAGAATATTGTTAAGTACTAACAAACAAATGGACTAAGTCTGAAATAAATTATTATTATCATACTACTATATCATTCAGGTTGGTAAACAAACGTGCATCTCAATACAAGAAACTTATATGACTCTCATTGAGGTAGGCTTTTACTCTTGACAAGACTAGCGATATATTTTGTGGTATCTGAATATTCATAACACCAGACCGTCAGGCGTCACTTAAACAAGTGTAAAAAAAATTAATCAGCTTTCAAAACCTGTAAAGAATGAATACGCTTTATCATTAACAACAAAATATTTACAATTTCCAAATTAAACACAGCACTTATCGTAAACTTTATTCAACTCACCAGCAATACAGTACACTTACTCCTGCAACATTGTTGTTTTATACACCATAGAGATACTCCGAATGGGTTGTAAATTGACTCATAATCCATATAAACACAGGTTAAATTGTCTTTAAGATAATTTTAAGCTCAAGCTTATGTAAACTGGTGAGGTTATTATGACGTACATTGTATTTGTTACAGGTGACGTTCATGTGTGGGCAAAATTACCACTGCCCGGGCAAAGTCAAACTCGATATTTGAGTTGATAGATGATAAGTAGACTGTGGCCAGTTTATAATGGACAAATTCATCCCTGCTTGAAGTAACGGTAGACAATTTCGATTCATTTGATGTTTTTGCCCACTTTGCCCTGTTTTTCAGTCCTTTAATTCTTCTGGATTATCTTTACTTGCTGACGGTACCAAAAGTTTCAGGTAGGGCGCTGTGTCCACAAGTTTTGTAACCGGTGGCAACTCTCATCTCATTAGAGTTGACAACAGGAGCATTGCTTAAAAAGCTTCAAGCATTGTCACAAAGGCGGTTACATTTTTCATAAAATACTTGTCAAAATGCCTCCCACACGGCGTCTCCGGCCCCAGGCTATGACGTAACGAGAGCTCGTGTATGGAGACTCTTAACACGAAAGCCACTCGACTCACCCATATCCTTGTCTAACCCTACAAGAGAAAAAGAGAAAGCAACACCACTACTCTCCGTCATATTTTTCCCTTTACCACCCTCGCTTTCTGAAGCGTTCTTTTACATAAAAGAGGTTCTTGAGAAAATAATAACGCGACTGCTCAAAGGGCACCCAACTTTTGCTATTTGGATGCTTTGATTTTCAACTTGGCAAAGAATTTTGCGACCACAAAGGGAATTTCGATGTGATATTAAGCAAGGATTTAATTTTCAAGTTAATGCAGTAATGCTCGTTCCAATAATTTTGTTTCTTTTTTATATAAGTTTTACCTTAGAAGCTGAGGGAATAAGTACAAGTCTTAACTGGGTCAAGCACTTTTTTATTAGATTGCAAATAATTTTAACGTTTATTCAGATCTGCAATCGATTGCGTCAAAGGAGGGTGCTCTTTGCATTCCTTCTCATCCACTGAATCCCTCCTGACGTCTCCGGTCTATTTGACATTGTTTAATCAAACCCTTCTTACTTTCCTAAGAATTCGGATCTCGCTTTCACTTGATCAACATCGTCTCTTTCTTCTGGCCAAAATGTCGCTTCATAATAGGTTTATCTTCCGTTTACTGTCCTTCTTTGCCATTATTCTTTGCCTCTATAATCCCAATGCGAACAATCTCCTCATCATTAATCTCATCTATTTCTTAACAAAACAAAAGATTGATAACTATGTTGAAATTTTTTACAACTATTAAACTGCCAACCCACAAATCAACCAAAACATATTCACAAAATTTTAAAGCCTGGCAACAACGAAAGGAAATGGTTCACAATCGGAGGCCCGTTCACAAATTACTTTACTACATGCAAAGCTATTTTGTAAGTATTTAATAGCGATAATAATAGCCCTCTCAATGGCTGTAACAATGGCGATACAATACTTTATTTAAATAGGGTTGCCACTACAATGAAATCAATTCGGAATTATTAAGCTATAAATAGTATTAAACGGATACATGAAAAAAGATTTTGGTTACAATTGAGGTGTTTGGGTTTAAAAGGAACATAAAAATGATTTTGATGATCATTTGAAAAACGTAGTATCTCATCTACGTCAAGAACCACTTGACTTTTAAGAGCATTTTACAGATATTTGTCAAGTTCTGATGATAGAAATAGAAACTGCAAATTGTCTCGTGTTTATATTTAGTTTATTAACCCGTCACCCCTGCCAACGATAGATTGAGAGATCAATGGCGGGCGATTGATGAAAACTAAATTGGCTCTGTGTTGACAAACTAATCTGTGTTGTCTCATAAACATTACGTTTGCTACTACTTTCTCTAGTTTCACGTTTAAATTCACCCGCAGTTCTTAAGCTACAGCGTTATCATCTGCGCAATTCTCTGCGACAATATTAAAAGTTTCATATGCAGTAACTCCAACATATCTCATAACTTGAGAACGGCAAAAACATTTCAACGCGAATTTTTCTTTAGACGAGAGATTTTATGACGACAAATGACAAAAATACTCAACGTTTCATTGTGGAACTTGGAAACGGCGCTGCGAGCATTTTTGTGCGCCCTCCAAGCCTATACATGTGTACAGAAGGGCGAAGTTATTTGCCTTGCTTCTCTTCCGTCCATTTGAACCCCCCCTCCTCCCCTGCGCTTCCGGTGCCGCCGCCTACCACCCGGCGCGTCCGCACGACACACGCCAAACAAATACCTACTCTAACACCTTCGCGAAAGGATTTCATTCTCGAGGTGACGCACTAACTATTTTTCTTTTACATCCAAGAGCAACGTGACATCGGACACGCGAAAAAGAATGCCAACTTTGAATTCAGAGAGACACACTCGAATTTGGAGTATTCAGTGTGTGGTTGTTGCGACTTTTTGGAAGTGTAGAGCCGGGGGTAGAGGAGAGCGGGGCGATTGTGACCGTACGAAAAACATATTTTTCAGATAACGACAATGAGAAAGGAAAATATTCAGATGAAAATTCCCCGATACGGCGCGCCGGGTGCGGCCGCGTGGAAGATATTAAGGGGCGGGCGTGTGCTACTTAACGATATTTTTCGACATGCTTTACTTTTATTGCTAACTCACGGCTCCGATATCGGATACGGTTTGTCGTATATCAAAAAAGAAACTCGATTCAGACGTACATAAAAAATATATTACGTATTTAGCGGAGCGAACTGAAATCAGTGAAGATAGCGGTCGGTTTCCACATCAACGGTTCCTTTGAATCATTTGGAGTTGAGCATTTCGTGGAAACAAAAGAAGAATTCTTTGACGTATTACGGGAGCAATAATATTCTGGAAATTATTATCCGAGCGGTGTCCCAGTAGGATATTAAGTAACACGATATTAACATCCCCGGGGGTGAAAGGGACAGCTTTATAGATTAAACGGTTAATTAGAGAGGGACAGAGGTAGAGGGGGCGATCTTGTCTAAAGGACGTTGGCCTCCGGGGCACGCGACCGTTGATTCGAACTCCTTTTTAATTCTTTTTTATTAATTATACTGCGACCGAGTGGTCTTGAGCGTTCTAATAAATGTAAATGTGAAGCATCAGAATAAGTGATTTTAAATTTCTCGTGCTCTTTTGTAAAAGTATTTATTTGTGACAGAATGCTTACTTAACTCTGATGTAAAAACATACGATTACAGTTATCTGTATTTTTCAAAACCCTTCTATGTACTTCAGAAAAACTAAATCAAAAACAGGTACAAGGTATCTAAACTAACAAATCGTTAGTTTCAATATCCTGTACCTGGTACAGGCTAGTGAGTCACAATGTCAATCTTACATCCACATCAACTAGATTTCTTCTCGTACATCTTATAGATTACAATTAATCCTGATTCTAAACAAAATTAACACTAACCAACATCAAGTACCAACTCCTTGCATTCGCAGCACATTTCTTAAACGCCCCATCTTCCTCATTAAAGAGCTTTTTCTCAACTAAGTAAGCGTCGCTTCTTTTATTCCCTACTTAATGGTCGTTCGGCTCTTTCAATGTAAACTTGGCAATGAACGCCAAGGGAGGGGCAAATTGGGTCACTCTTTGACTTAATTCTTTTTACCCCAAGGTCGATTAAAATCAATAGGGCGACGCTCCAAATTTACGCCTGTTAGTAATTAGATTTTTGCCCGATCGATATTGGGGTAGGTTGAGGCGAATCGATACCGCTTTGCGATTTGTTACGCAATTAGGGATGGGAATTAAGTGGGAATGTTCTTTATTTTTAATTTTATTGAAGATCGTTTTTTGTTTTTTGTTTGGTGGGGTAAGAAAGCTGGGGCTCGGGCTGGACAAAGTGATTTCTCCAATGCAATACATTTTAGACTCTTGTTAATTTTAGTGTTATCGGTAACACTTTGTCTAGACCATGAATAAAATCGTTTTTAGGGTACCGCAGTCAACAAGGAACCCTTACAGTTTCGCCATGTGAGTCTGTCTGTCCGTCTGTTCGCGATTTAGCTCAGAGATGCTTAGCTCTAGAAATTCGGAATTTGGTATGGGTATACATATTTATCATTCCGACAAAGTAGTAAAACAAAACCTAAAAATTGGCAATTAATTTTGTTTTATCGTCTATCCCATGGTGTGGGTGTCGTTGGATTGGTCGTTTAAAAATATTGAGGGTGTGCGAAAACCATTTTGCCGTTCAAGAATCCGTTTGCGAAATATTAAGCTTTAAAGTGCTAATTTTTGCCCCACTCTGCCAGTTAAACAGTTGTTTTAGTAGACGTGAAAAAATCTTGGCAGTAGCATAAATAACGAATTTAAAAGGAAAACTATCATAGCTAAGTAGCCTTTACTAAGTTAATGAGTAATAGTCGATCAAATTATAAAATTTACTTGGGGAAAAAAATAGTGAGATAATAGTAGTTTATGCAACAGTCATATAATAGGGGTTATTAAAACACGAGTGTAAGTTTATCACATGAGGCGAAGCCGAGTGTGATATATCACACGAGTGTTTTGAAACATTACGTTGTGACTGTGAGTGTAGATAAAGTGGTTTACAGCCGTTTTTAGCCGTTAAACCGAGAACAATTTTCAATTCACATTTTCATATAATCAAACAAAATCACCATTCTTAGTCGGCAATCGTGATGTGCAACTACGGAACCCTACAGCGCCTGCGCGTGGCCCGACACGCACTTGGCCGGTTTTTAGTTTACACTTTGCAAGATAAGAATGCTAAGGTCCTACACCAAAGAAACATTCTATAGTCGATAGTGACTACCGAATCTGGTAGCGCTTGTCAATCCATCACGTCTCTGACTTTGGACAACCATTAGATATTGCTAGTGAGTCACCTACCAGAAAAGACTTTTAAAACACAAAAATGAGCTTACTGTCAGACTGAGTGGAGACCAAGGACTTTAATATAGAAGATTAAAGACACATAGGCCTATATTCCAAAACGGAAACTCCAACTTAACTCGAACTCCAACTTCAACATGAGCACGAAAATGTCAATGAAAGCTTTTCTAATTGACGTTTTCGTACTCGAGAGATGAGCAAACAAATGCAAAAACTTCAGTTTACTGACAAGCTATGGAGTTGGAGTTCGAGTTGAGTTGGAGTTTACGTTTTGGAATAGTGTCCCAACTCTACACGACAGATTCATCAAGATGGAATTAAACACTAATCCGAGAAGTGTCTGTTCAAGCTAAAAGCCTTAAACAGATATAACATATCAGACAAAACAGTGGCTTATTGTTGTGTACAACAATTGCCGTGGAGCAGATTAAGACAAAAAAAAGTGCAACCAGCACGCAGAAGAATTCGTCAGTTGGTCCCTCATTATATAAAACTCATATAGACCGTATAGAGTCTATACAGAGGCGTAAAATACCAGATTACGGGGCTAGGCTTCGTAACTTTAACATGGTTGGATTGGATAAAAGGAGATGGTTGAGCGACATGTCTACTTTTTATAAGATCTGTAATGATTCATTTAACAGTACTCTTCTAAGTCAATTACACTTCAAGGTACCTACTCGATCTGTGCGTACTCCGCAACTGTTTCAGATACCAGCAAGCAATAACAATGTGTCCCAAAATAGTCCACTGTTTCGAATGTGTAGACAGTATAATGATATTTGCACTCATGTTGATCTATTTGTGGATAGTCACGGCAGGTTCATGGAATCCTTGCGAAAATTGAATACACCTTAATACAATTATTGTTTAATGTTAATGTGCTATCTTGGCTTATTTGTAACTTCTTTTTTTCTTTTATTTTTTGTAGCCGTCACTTACATCTTATAGGCTGTTTGAATCTTGAATGCTGTGTCAGTCATAATTGGAGTGCAGATTTAAAAATGTTATCTTGTAAAAATAATCCTTATCACAACTTGGTCTGTATTCTGTAACTGTACCTTATATAAATAAATAAATAAATTACCGAGGATCGTGGTCACTGAACCCCTTTAAGCGGACAATTATTAAATATGTCTCCATCGATTTCGGTCCAAGGTTGCCATCACCACCTGCTGGAATTTGCTTGAGGACGTAGCTTCTTCCACTAGGTCCGACCATCGTGTTGGTGACCGGCCTCGTGCTCTCTTGCCTTCGGTATTGCCAACAATTACCAGCTTGTTAGCATTCCTATCAGCGCGAGCGGTAGGGATTGACAAAAGTCACAGGGCCAATATTGCAATTTTTTAAACAACATATGCATCTCAGTCGCATTCTGTCAAAATTGTAGATAAATTATAGGTGTTTTTAATAGATTACGACTGAGATTTGATTGTAGAATTGGCCCTCAGAAATGTTTTGGATTGATCGCGTGATATTTCGCAAGCGCTTGTCAATTAACATGAATATTGGATCTTTTGACCATCCCTATTCGCGATGATATAATGACACTTTCTCAGACCCTCTGATCTTTTATGAATGTAATAATATGTGTGTGTGTGTAATGGTCAGTAAAAAACTCGATACATAAAAATGGGATGTCTTGAGACAATGTACCCTGGCGATTGGGAATGTCATGCTCACTCAAAAGTCTGTCTGATGGTGGCGCGTGCGTTGGATCATTTGGCTCCCTTAAAAATGGTTGAGCCGAATGGTGCTAGCGTATGCGTCATGTTCGTGAACGGGCGCCGTCAGCTGAGACTGGTCATCCCTTGGCTGCCATGGTTTATTTTAATTATTTCTTTGAACTGTTTCTTTTTACTCCGGACTCTTTTAGCCTGCACGTCTTTGACATTGTTCTCACATATGTATTATTTTAATATGAATGATGTTACCATAATTTTGTAACAAAATATTATTTTTTTTAAAAGAGTGTCCGTGGAGTTTCTTGCACGTTCTTCTCCATAGAGATCTACGCCTTGGAACGTGCAAATAGCTTCATCTTTTTGACCGACCGACCTTGACAATTCAAAAGTGCCTGTAAATGGTTTAATTGAAATAAATGCTTTGACTTTGACTTTGACTTTAATAATATCAGTCGCACGGGTCGATCTTCAAGGTTAAGTTACGCTTTTCAGGGTTGGCCTGTGGATGGGTGACCATCTTAACATATCGAGTTTCCTCCGTGCCTCGAAAAGCACGTTAAGCCGTTGGTCCCGGCTGTCATTTGTCGTTACGGATTGTCAGAAGCCAAAAATTCTGACTCCAGTCTTGAATTCTGACTCCAGTCTTGCCAAGAAGTACCGTGTTACCCAGTTAATGGGTTGTGGAGGTCTGGTAGGCAGCCGCTCCACGTAAAATACTGGTATTCAGCTGAATCCGGTTTGACTGGAAGCCGACCCAAACAAAGTTGGGAAAAGGCTAGGCAGATGATGATCATATTATGTTATAGATACACACATACAAACTAATACGCTATATAATACTACCTACCTACATCAATACCGAAATGCACAGGCACCAAAAAAAAAATACCATTGTTACTCATTTTGGCCGCTAAGCATTTTGTTGCCAAAAACGACGATGTAATATATTGAACACCGACCTTTCAATCAGTCTGCCAAGCCTTCTCCTTACTACATTGTGTTCGGCTTCCAATCTTACCAGATTCAGCTTAGTACCGGCATTTAACATAGTACAACGGCCTCTTCATCATCATCTCAGCCGAAAGACGTCCACTGCTGGACATAGGCCTCCCGCCACAACAACCGGTCCTGTGCGTCAACGACGCCGACGGCCTCACTGACGTCAATAATGCAGTAGAACGGCTGAATGCTGATAAAGATCTACAAATGACAGCTGAAACCAACAGCTCAACTAGCAAACATGCACTTAATATTGATGGCAACTCAATAAAGTAAAACATTCACTTTAACAGTCCCTGGTAGATTATCCTCGGCATTAGGATTTTATAGTCCATAAAACTGGAAAATAATCTTCTCCTGTGAATGAATTGAATTTCCTTTTGCTTCTTGTGCACACAAATGTAATGTGATACAACGTCTTGTTGCTATAGTGTTATTATGTGAGTGTTGGTTTTCCTGTCTTGAATTAAATTCAAATACAAAATGTTTTATTTTACACTGTCCTGATAGACGTTAATGATCTGCCCGAACGTTGGCGTAAAAAATTATGTGGAACCCGATCGCAGCGTCACATACCAGTCTAATTCTGAATCCAAATCATCCCGGGGTAGGTACTCAAACACACACAAACAATGTCACTGAATCAGTCCAGCCGTTTAGGAGGAGTTCAGTGACATACACATGGGGACTTCTGAAACGTCCAGATCTAGTTTCAATTAGTTATTTCAAATGGAAAAGAACCAGCAAAAGACTCCGCGGTTACCCAATCTTCAATCGGCTGTTACAGTGATTTTTTTTGTTTTGTAAATATGTAGTCATCAAATGACTCCTCTTGCTCTGGGCGGAGCGGAAGGTAGTAAAAGAAAGAAAGAACATTATTTATTTAGCACACACAGCACACACAATGTTACATATATAACGCCACCAAAGTAGTGTCAGACTCTTACTGACTAGAACCCATCCGCCTCCTCCTAGTGCCCTTTGCTTTGCTTTCCAGGGCCACGTCTATTGCCTTCGCAGATTATTATAGGGTGTAAATGGGCCCGTTTATTTGTATTACTTGACATGACATTACAAGTTTCTGCAAATGGACTTATTCGATAATCGGCAATCCAACCGTAGAAATGTGAACCTACATATCAGCTTTCCAATCACATGCTAATCTAAAATACATTACCCACCGTAATGGGAAGACACTACCTCTAACTTTTTAAAAACTTAAATTCTTACTGTGAATCATAAGTATCAAACAAGTACCCCGGACATTTCAACTCGACCACCTCAAAATCCACTATTCACAAAAGTACCAAGTCAATATCCACACGAAATCTAAATACCGTACACAATGGAGTCACAAGTACTGCCTACACCGAATAGTACAAAGCGTAATAATACTCAACATCATCATCTTGGCTGATCCACTCAGCGGCCAAGCGTGTACGGTCGGCAAAAAAGGCGGGTGTACGATGAAAGGTAAAGCCTACTTACAATATTTGTTTGGCAACGGAATGCGGTAGCTGAGAGTGCAAATATACGTTTGTGCTGTCGGTCAATACACTCACGGTGATGCTTAACCGTTGCTTGGCTGGGTAGCGTTGGCAGATACGGTTTGGGGGAATTAGGAAGTTGAAAAAGGGTGAAATAATAAAAAATAGTTTGGTTTCGTAATACCGCGGTGGATCAGAGATTTGAGTGAGAATTTCGGTTGAAAAGTAGAAAGCATTGCTGACTTGAACCATTCATCATTTCGTAGATTTGAATCCTGAAGAATTGCTCTTTCTTAGGGAGTAATAATATAAGGAAAGTGCTTCACTTAGCAATACAGAAAAACGCTTGCAGCAAAAACTACGATAACGTTGTCGGGGACCAAAGCATTTTAATGAAGTATCATAATAAAATATTAATATAATATAAAACATTAGCTCTGATAATGCCAATTGGCGATTTAATAATGAAGTCGTTAACAAGTTTTGAAATCTCACTAATCATTCACCGATCGAATTTTGGCAACGGATGACAATCTTATTCACGAGATTTGCCAAGCACCTACGCAGAAGAGATTGTAATGCATAAACCTATAACTTTTATTATACGCACTAACCTGTGTTTGTGTATACACATAAGCACTGTGAGAGTAGACCTGTGTCCACACTCATAGTCTAATAGGACACTATCGAAACGCTAAAAAGAAGAAAACTATATTCGTATTTCCCCCACCATCTCTGCTGACCGTACCTGTCACCTTAAATTTCTCCGTCGTCCAAACAGACAGGCATACGCAAATTATTATGTCTAATACAGAATGAATGGGCCGCGTCCAGCGCTAATGTGAATCCATGCTATGAGTCATGGCTCGACTAGTGTTTGTTCACATGTACCATAGGTATGGCTTGGAGAGTGCCCACACACCATCATACAATATTTACAAGGATTTTACGAGTTAACGTAAGTATGAGTTTTGGGGGAATTTGGATTTTTGAGAGGTGGTTTGGAAATTGCATATTTCTGTTGAAGATTACGACCTACAAAACATAGTTTGGTACGTCAGTACCAGGTAAACTATATATTTGAAAAAAATGGTGGTAATAAGTTGTACTATTATATAAAATTTAAATCTCATGAAAAGTTGAGTAACAGTTGTTTTAATAAACACAACTAATTATATACATTAAATATAAAAATCAAAAATCCTAACGTTAACACTAAAAAATTATGGCGTCATAAAATTCATCCGCATCGCTGTCGACTGGAAGTATACCCAAAAGACTGGCGGCATTGCCACGTTGTATGGCAATGCTTATCCTTTGTCCAAAGTAAAAGCCAGCCCTTGGGTCTCGCGAAATCTCATTAATTTACATATTACAATACAAGCAATATTTTCAGATCAATGCAAATGAAGTCGAAGCCCGGAGATTTTTTTTAAATCCACTCAAAAAAATCCAGTACCTAACTGAGTGTATATATACCTATACTACCAAATAGGGCTGCCCGCCAAAACTCACAAGCAAAACCTACTCAAAACTACTCGACTAAATTCACGAACAGATGTAGACAGTCCACTCGACCGTCCATCATGCCAGTATCGATTACACACACAATATGACGCAACCAAACACACGGACAGAAAGTTAAATTTAACTTGTAAGACAAACAGAGACCGCATTCAAAGACTAATCACTAATCATCCTTAATTAAATGAATAAATATTCAGAGTCAATTGTGATGTCATGCTGATTGAATATAGTCATCATTTTCCAGTTTTGGTGTCGTGTTATCAATTAAGATTAGTATGTCTATCGATACATTTTGAAATAATCTAATAATGGGAGTTAGTGATAGCCTGACGGCTAACAGGACAGAATGGAGAAAAAAGAACGTAGTAGTAGAGTAGAGTAGGGACTCCCTTAACCGCACTTAGACTCTCATTCGGTCCGTTGTGCGTAGGTGTCTTGGCTAAGTTAGCCAGCCTAGCTCCGCCCAGAAGCACAGAAGTTTCCTGGGAGCTTCACAGGCTTCGCGGAGCGACCTCACCGTTTCGAGGATTTGTTTACGTTGGGTAGCCACGGCCTCGCATTCCAGGATGACGACCCCAAGTAACATGGGATAAGGGCAGGAAGATGATGATGTCCCTCGACATAGTTCGCTCTTCATACCCTCATGGAGAGGCAGAGCACCACCTTCCACCTTCGCTCAGCGGTATGCTTGAGAAAACTAGACCATAACCGGCCAAGTGCGTGTCTGGCCACCTGTAGGTGCCATAACAACCAGAATGAGTCCCCGATCACCATGTCAAGAAATGTGCATCTCTGCCGCCAACTTGGAATTTTGGTATCGAACCCGTTTTCGTTATTGCGAACCCGAAACCATAAAAATTACCCCCGAAAACATTGCATAGTTTTCGTTGACACCTGGCATCTCTTGGATTTTAAATCATAGTCCATTCTATGCCTTTTAGCGATAGGTATATCGTCTGTTTACACTGTATAGAAACATTAAATATCGTTTTGTTATCCGTTACTAAACTAGAAGATGTTGTCTCTTCTTCTTGATTTTTTTTTTATAATCCTAAGTTAGATACAAACAGTAATTAACACAGCCATTCATCATCCACCCAGTTAATTTCTTCCTATGGTTGGCTTAGGGTCAGCCAGCTAATGAGTACATAGTGTAAATACGTATGAAGCTATATCACTGTTTATGACCAGGTTAATGTAATGTTCTCTTTGTTATCTTCAACTGTGTTATTAACGTCTTTCTTACTGCTTCGGTAAGCTATGTTTTCAATGAAACTGATATGTTAAGTCACTGTTTACTTATCTATTTTCAATCTAAAGGGTGAATTTTTAAAGTGTGTGTGGATGGCCAAATCCGAAATTATGAGGAATATCGAGCCCGATTTTGATGAAAACTAAAACTGCATCATTGAATTTTTTTGAAATTGGTTTTCTTAGCCAGGAATCGAACCGGTTGATTCTGAAAAAACTTCCTGCATTATTATACCATCCGATAGTATCGCTAATATAGATCAAATTCTGTTAAGTAATAACACATGGCAAACTAAAGAAAAGCGCTTATTTTTAACAAATCTTTGCTTTAATTTGATTATGGTTTTTAAGTCTCAGGACTTTTCAGGATAAACAGTCGCTTATCCTGAAAAGTCCTGAGACTCTAGACAAAAAGCCAAAATATAAGGGATAGATCACGTGACATTTCGACAGCGTTTGTCAACCCTAAAAAAAATAGCGTTTTGACAATCGCCTTCACCACGCTACCGCATTCTGCTTGCTTGCATATTTATTGATAATTTGGTCTGTGTACTATTGTATAACCCTTCGATGAAAACAGGCGTGAAGTGCCTACGGTTTTGAGGAATCATCTTGCTCTTGACCTCGGTCACGCCTGATGGAAAGCGATGGATAAGGTCTATGATGGAGTGTGTGTGCCCAGAAGATGCCTGTTCGCTCTTGCTTTCAAAGTAGATGGGTTATATGAGAAAGGGAAAACACAGCAGACGCTGGCAGAGAGTTCCACATTTTGGCAGTGCTTATAATAAATGTAGAGAAGAAGCCCTGAATACGACTAGTTGGGATATCGACAAAGTGTGGATGGTACCCAGCAGTATGTCTGGTATTCCGGTGGTAAAAGGGCGATGGTGTGATCAGGTCGTGGAGTTCCTGCGCACACTCTCCGAAGTACAGTCTGTAGAAGACCGACAGGCAAGCAACACTATGCCGATGAGCCAAGCTGTGAAGCTTAGCCACCAACGCCTCGTCACCTATAAGCCTTTTTGCTCTGCGTTCCACCGAATCCAATGCAGCTAGCTGATATTTTGCTGAGCCATCCAATAAGTGCCTGCAATACTCCATACAGGAACGGACTTGTGCTTTGCACAGTCTCAGAAGCTGTTCAGATGTGAAGTATTGCCTCACCCTATTTAGGATGCTCAGCTTCTGGCTGCAGTCTGTGCTTTTGACTCTAGTAACGAACGTTTATTAGAAAAGCCTGCTTAAAATTGTTTACGATCATAGAACTCCCAACGAAAGATACGGATACAGTTAGGAATTGAACAAACACATTTATTATTAGAGGTAATTGCTTATTGGAGTCTAGTTACATCACAGTCCTTTTACGTGAGCAAACCCGGGTGCTCGGTAATGAGCCGACTAGGTGGCTCTGGGAATGGGCTAGGAACCATAATGTGCATCTGTTAAGGCATACTGCGCAATTAAGTTAGTTCGACACAAATGATATATTAGGAACTGCTTTCAGTGGTCTGACTTTTTGATTTTTTACGTTATTTTTCCCTTGGTAGAAACCATTTTTGACCGATTAAAAAAAAGGAGGACGTGTTTTTTTTATTATTTAATGTTTGTTACCTCATAATAACTCTGCAATTATATTTTTTTTTTATTTGCAAGAATAAGTATACTTTCCGATAGGTTCCATGGAAACTTCATCAACTTCGGTTCAGTAGATTGGTTTTAAAATCAAAATAGCTGGAAAAAATATGTCATCCACAAAGTATAAAATAACTTTAATTCCGGATTCGGTGTCATAAAACGAAGAAACAACCAAAACACCGAATTCCGAACTTAAAGTTATTTTTTGTAATTAATTTAGACTGTACTAAGTAAAGGGAAAGTAAGGTGATAATAATATCACTATTGAGCCTCTTCGGACTCAAAAAAAAACCTCATTCTTCCAGTGGGAAAGAGATGGAGCTAAACAGGACGTATAGCTCCGTTTCTTTCCCACTGGAAGTAATATTAAAGTAATACTGCTTTATGTGTTGGTGGTTTAAACCCCGTAAGTAGTAAACTGTGGAAACATACAACATGCTCAAGTCAATTTCGCATTCAATGTTGTCAAAGCCTTTTACAGTCACACAGTTCAATTATCGTTTCATGACAGCATCCTTTTGCAAACTACGGGACTTATTCATAAAAAGTCTTACAATATGATTATTGTTTCAAATCTGAGGGCCAATTCTTCTACTACCTATATAGCAACATGCGCATCATTCGCATCTCAGTTGCAATCTGTCAAAAATGTAGGGAAAATGAGGCTTTTTTGACAGTTTGCGTTTGGAAAATTAAATTATGAATTTGCTAATTCGCATGTAAAGTAAACATTTTTATAAATAAGGTTTTTTATTGTAAACGAAATCTTTTATTTCTTAATCGAAGTTGTAAATAGTCAAAACAAGTGTTACTGCTCACCCCAAAATCAAGCATCAACCTTTAAATTCCACAAAACTCAACATCAACATACCGGTCCACGAAAGCTGACACGATTAAACTAATTGAAAAATATATTATTTATGACGTACACATTTATATTAATTAAGGCCAAGTATCAAACCTCATCAGTATGTACGATATTTGAATAAGTAGCGGGGCCAATTAAAATTCTGTTTCCCCTTAAGCGGCAACTGCACAGCGATGCCGTTTCAAATACCTTCTGTTTTAATGAACGAACTAAACTTAATAGGCAATTGGTTAATAAAATGTATTCGAATGTAGATTTATTAAGAAAGAACTAACTTTTGCATCCGGTTTTGGCCGTGTGGTGGTCTAAAATTATGTCATTTCGAAAACTAGGGACGTACCTACTTAGTTACCGCAGCCCTGGAAAGCAAAGGGTACTACGAGGAGCACGGATGGGTTTTTAGTCAGTAAGAGTCTGACACTCCCTCTCGCTCCACCCAGAGCGGCAGAAGTCATTTGATGATTTCCCATCCATAAAAAAGGGACGTACCTACTTATCAACTACTAGGTTAACCTAGTAGTAGCAAAACAGCCTTGAACTTAGTGAAATCGTATTTGAATGATAGACAGCAGCTAGTTCATATAAACGGCAACAATTCAACAGGATTAAACGTGAAAATGGGAGTACCTCAGGGCTCAATTTTGGGTCCTTTTTTGTTTCTAGTTTATATAAATGATTTGCCCTATATTTTTCAAAATAAACTTAATATGATGGACTTATTTTAAGTAGGTACGTCCCTAGTTTATCATCATCATCATCATCATATCATCATCATTTAATCTTTGAGGTTACAGTTGCCGTAATCATGAATTAGCGCCTCAGAAAGAAGGATGAAGAATGATCACATGTGTGTGATGATGATGACATTATTGTGATTGCACTCAGATCACAGGGCCATCATCACTGGTCCGTGACGTGGACGAGCCGTGGTCGGGCGTATTTTATATCTGAAATCATTCACACACGTCCCGTGCCCGTTATGTGTCAGACAACGTAGTGACGGACCATGACCAGCGGCCCTACCATGACATGATGAAGGAGGGATGGAGTTATATAGGGTGTATAGCTCCATCCCTCCTTCTCGCTCGAACTACTCACGCTTTAACACGTCATGGTAGGGCCGCTGGTCACGGCCGTGATATGTGTGGAACCTTAAGTTGTTGATCCCGGCGGTAATTCGGGGGTAGCTTTCTGACAGTTGTTAGTCGTCAGACTTCTGAAAATCTGACGACGTCGTTTTAACGTGATTGATTCACAGAAATCTATACTGTAATATTATTAGTGGGATAGGATTGCTGGCGTGCACGAAATTTGAAGTGTATTTCTTGACATACATGATTGCAAATATCACGCGTTTCAACTCTTCGGTGACATCTCTGGCAAGTCACGGCTAAAAGACTTTATTAAACGATGTTCATGTGCTCGTTTATTGGTTTGGAATTTAAGTTAGGACATAGTATGTTACAGCAAGTTAACAACAAAATTGCTTGTTTATTTTAATACTTGTTTTTGCCCACGACATCGTACGCGCAAATTTAGTTTTTTCCTGTATAGCCTATAGCTTTCGTCATGAATGAAGAATTTTCCAAATCCTACTATTAATTTCAGAGATTAGCGCGTTCAAACAAACTTTCAGCTTTACTATATTAGTATAGATTTATTTAATATGCCGTTAGAGTTTTTCAAACACTTAATTTGAAATCCAAACTTATTTATTTATTTAATCTTCATGTGCAGTTGTGGTTTATGGTACATAAGGGGATTAACGCATCAAAGCTTTTCTACCAGTCAATGCTTTAAAGAGGCTACACTTTGGTTGTGTGCAATCACTATTTAGTATCAGCAGAAAACTTAAAAATAGAAGTCAAAATGATTTTAACATAATAAAACCCAAATTTAAGCGCTAACTTTATATTAAGCTCCTCTTTCAGTCAAAATGTTTAAAGATAAAAAACAAACCCATTCAAATTAAATCAAGAACACGCGCCACATTTGAAACATTCAAAGACATCAAAAAAGAACAGAAAACATTCTAAATTCAAAGTTCAAACTATCAGGGGAATGTTAAGTAACGCGAAAACTTTACTTTAACGATCATGTAAAAGGATCAAGTCGTATTAAATTCCAATTTACACAGTAAAGAATACGCAAAGCAGTCCAACAGGCAAAGTTACTAATTCGTCGAAAACTCTCGTAAATTAAATGCCAAATATTTTTGCCTGTAGCTCACATATTAAGTTTCACAGCTAATATCTGAAGACGGTGAGACTAGGGCCACGAAGACGGCGATTGTTCGTGAATTGACGCGTGATTGTCGCAGCCAACTAGCTGAATCCGCCGTTTCATTAAAAGGTTAGCTTCTGTGCCGTTTAATCAGCGATATAAGTGACACGGTCAAGTATCAAACGATATTGAACAAAAGATGTCACTTAGGTCGCTGAAAAATCGGTACATTTAAATGAAAAGGCTAGGCAACCAATTAAACAGCTGATTAAGCTAATTGGCTGCGACATATTCACTATATTTGTGACAATCTAAGAAGTCGGTTTTGACAGCTGAATAGAGAAGGACAGAAGATCGCTTTACCACTCAGTGCGAAAGAGATTTATTTCATACTTACTAGTAAAGGATTGTTGTATATTACTGTCAATTCGACTAATTAGATTGTCACGAATATAATTTACAAACGTCTGTTAATCATCAATATAATTTATTGCATTATTAAAGAAACCTACAACGCACAGAGATGCTTACTGCGAATCAAAGTAAAATTAAATTGTTATAATTGACAGTCACATCGGAGAGCTCGTGGCTAGAATATAACAGCCGCACGGTAGGTTAAGCGACGCTTGCCGCGGTTGGTCTGTGGATGGGTGGAAAACACGTTAAGGCGATGATCCCGGCTGTCATTTGGAAATCAGTCTTGCCAAGAAGTACCGTGTTACCCAGTTAATTGTTTGTGGAGGTCTGGTACGCAGCCGCTCCACGTTTATTACAGGTATTCGGCTGAACCCGGTTTGACTGGGAGGCAGGTGATGATCATTGGTAGTCACATTACATAATCTTTAATGAAGGGGAAAGGGAGGAAATCTTAAATATGAAAAATCTGTTTGCTTATTTTAGACATGATAATTCGCACAAACACGTATACCTACATATAAGTAAACAATAAAGGTTGACATTACTGACGTACATATGTACAACTAAAAAGGAGACATTGCACTTAATTTTTATGAACAACTTTTACTGAAATCGCGATTTCTTTTATTATTTTTAAATTTATTTATCGTTTATACGAAAGAATACAATATTATTCATTTAAATAGCAACCAAAAAACCACTAAGGTTTAGACTTGTGCTATCATGAGTCTATCTCAATATCGAACTATTAGATGTACAATGTTTGTAAAGCACTCCACATGCGCAGGCCACTGTCGACAACAATCATAATACAGATGGTATCGACTATTGTTATCGACAACAACGCACACATATAAAATGCATATTAATTAGTTAGGTCTTTAAATAGTTACATTCATTCCTAAATAATACTTAAGTAATATTGCTTAAGTTTACATTAAATTGTTAAATAAAAATCGGCTGCTCAGTACATTTCGTCGAAGTAAATATAAATGTACGGGGCGGAAGACGCAGTGTTGGAAGGCCTCCCACAAGGTGGACCGATGATCTGGTGAGGGTCGCGGGTAACCGATGGATGCGAGACGCACAGGACCGGTGGTTGTGGCGACACTTGGGGGAGGCCTATGTCCAGCAGTGGACGTCTTTCGGCTGATATGATGGGGCGGTTATTTCCTTTTTCTGTTAGTGACATATACAAAAAAAGGCCTGAAGATTTGCTCATTCTCCAGGCTTTAATTTTTACACGTGTATGCATTTATCAAAAAACCCAAGCTTTTTTTTTATTTAGTCCAACTATCCCACTGCTGGACAAAGGCCTCCCCCAAGTCCTTTCAAGAATTCTTTTCACGCACCATCTCGTACCAGCCCTCTTAGTACGCGTCCAGCAGTGCGATTCTGTAAACATGTCGAATTGAACACGTGGGCGGGGTGCACGACGGGTGACTTGTCAAACCATACAAATAAGATGGAATGTCAGCTTTATGGTCGTTCACTCCGCCTAGGTGAACACCGTGAGATGTCGACAGAATCGACCGGCTGGACGTCTCGCCACCTCTTTCTGGGCCTGCCTCGTCGGCGCAAATATTAATTCAGCTTCTAATTAAATAAGCATGCGACAAATATGCACTTACTAACAGAAAATCTACTTTTATGTACTTTACGTAATACCTCTATAGTATGCGCCAGATAAACAAAGAATAACAGTCATTGACCCACCTACATTTATTGACACACTTAATTTCAAAAACAATTTTTTTTTATTTATGAATGGGCTAGCTCTTAACCTCGATCACGCCTGATGGAAAGCGATGGATGAGGTCCATGATGAAAGCGAGCGTGCCCAGAAGATGCCTTGAGGCACTGGTACTCCCACGCGTCGACGAAACACAGCAGGCTGCTTGACGCCGAACTCCGGTGGGAGGGTGGTCGCGAACCAGGCGGGCGTTAGCCCTACCACCGCAAGGTAAGGATTGGCCAGTCTTATAAGGTGTTAGGTGAGACTGTCCAGGATGCGCCGAGCACTCGGTTCAGTTGAGTGCCAGATGAAACAAATTGCGCTACACGAGGAGGCTCCTTCATGCATCCCAAAAAATAATGAAATAAAGCTGTCCTGAATCGACATCTATCGTGATCCTTACTATTCTAGTAATAAAAAACGATTCATAATTTACTGTCCGAGGGTACCTACAAAGAGATATTAAGGAAAGGTCAATGACCGTTATTCTTCATTTATCTGGCGCCTACTATAGTATGTTTACAAGTACCTACTGCATCATCATTTACACGATAACAACGTAGAACTAATTACATAGTAGTTGCTACATTCTGGCACATAGGTGATGGTGATTGATGTATCATTGTTCTGGCACTGAAAGATTTATTCCAATTATAAAATAATAGATAATTAATTTAGATTTATTACTTTTTATTATTAGATGTTGATTAGGATTAAGACATACTGGTGATAAGTTTTTGCGAGATTTATACAACAGAAAACTATTTCGATTTCACAAACTTACTCATAAAACTAACTATATATCCATCGCTTACATGCTTTTGACTAGCCACTTTGTAGCCTGATGAAATAATTATGATAACTGTACTTATGTAAGTTTCGTTCTGGTTCAGAACTAGACGGACAAACCCAAAATAAATAATGACATAAATTGTGATTCCGAAAGTCAAAACTGTTATGTCATTCGCCTCAACTCTTCCTAGTTAATTAGAGTATATTTTTCTCACATTAATTATAACGGTTGATAACCAATAATAATATCTAAACACACAATTGCGCTTACCACTAAGTATTTGTCTTTTATCAATCAAAGGTTGGCTGGCAAAAAATAACTAAGGACAACTGTTACAAAAAGTATAATTGAAAAATATGAAAATATTTATTGTCTTAAATAAAACTTACTCTATTGGTTGAGGCCTTAGATCCCACACTAGGATTCCCTGTATTGTGGGATCTAGGCGATGCGATCCGTTTACAATACTAATACTAATAAATAAATTATCAAAACGTGAAGATAAAGATAATGTAAATAAACTATACTTTGTGCCAGATAAACTTGCAATAAAGTACATTGATCTTTCCGTAATATCCCTTCGTAGATACCCGAACAATACATTATGAACCATTTTACATTACTAGAGAACATATAGGATCACGATAGAAGTAGATTCAGGATTGCTCTAAGTTTATTTCTGTTTTTGATTTTAAGAAAGTCAATAAATGTATGTGGGTCAATGACCGTTATTGCACATTTATCTGGAATCTACTATAGAAAAAATAAGCAACACTTTAATCGATACACCCAACCAAACGACATCGCTGATCACCCCGCCATTCTCG
Source organism: Melanchra persicariae (assembly GCA_947386135.1). Lineage (NCBI taxonomy): Eukaryota > Metazoa > Arthropoda > Insecta > Lepidoptera > Noctuidae > Melanchra > Melanchra persicariae. The sequence goes on from OX376658.1 coordinate 4,198,310, forward strand.
TGGCCCCATCGCAAAGTTCACGCGTCGAAATCAATTTGCGTAGCAGGCGCGTCCGCCGTCAAAGAAAGAATTTCTCATAAGTTGGATAGGAGGAGGGGGTAGGTTGGTACTGGGCCTACATGAAATAAAATAGCATTATGCTATGCGAAAGTAGGCATATCTTATGTTACGTGGGAGTGTATGAGATATGTCACTGTATGTCGTAGGTACGGTATAGTGTGTGAAAGAAAAGTAGGTATGGTACAAAAATGAGTGATGAAGTTTAATTAAATTAAAACAGTTAAACAATTTGCTGGGTTATTGAATTTTATTTTAATGTATAGAGCACAAAATAGCATTATGCTACGCGAAAGTAGCCATAATATTATGTCTCTGTTACGTGTGAATATGAGAAATAATATAATTAAATCACTGTATGTCGTATAATTATGTTTCTTATAAAGTAGGTATGGTTAAAAATGTTTCACGACTTTAAAATTGAAATGATGGATTGAATTTGGAGGTTCAAATGAAGTTTACGTTGACGTTTTTATAGGGTTAATTTTTCAGTAGTCTGATTTTATCTGAGTAATAAATATTGCAGTTTGACAGCTTTTGCTTCAAAAATGCGACAAACTCTTACAATTTATGTTTTTTTTTTACTTTATCTAGCTAAAATAATACTAAAGCGACTTAATCGTACAGACGATAAAACTAACATACCAACCTTAAAAAACAAACGAACGAACACAATCAAAAAAGGAACATACAAGTAAAGTACGTTCCCGACATTCTATCGAACAACTATAATGGCTCTCCTACACATAAAAATACAACTCGGCAGGCTAATAAAATGCTAGCTACAACATATCGCAAGAATCTTCACATCTCAAAGAAAGAATTCGCAATAAAGTCCGTGTAGCCCCGCCTTCCCCCACACACGTAGTCACTATTGGCGAATACAGTTATCGGAAAAATGGGGAAAATGGGGTAAATTGGCCCGGTGCGCGAAAGAGTTGGGAGGAGCGTGGGTGTGTGTGAATGTGGAGTTACGTTGTAGCATAATGTTCTACATGTTAGAGATAATTTTTATTGGCTGTTGTCTTGGGAATATAATGTCTGTATTAATCTTGGCATTGCAATCTATTCTATTGAAGCGATTTACGTATCGCCAGGAAAAGTGTCCTTAATATATTTTTATATAACTTTAATGGATGCCTATTAGAGACACGGTTGATTTTCATGTTTTCAAAGTACATAAGAAACAAAAAAAAAATTATAAAATGGCTAGTGATTCATATTCTAACTCGCCAAATAACCTCAGTAAAGCGTGTCAGTATACACTTAATAACGTCTCACACCCCACTCCCTATATGAAACACTTTACACCTAAACACAACAAATAAATCCTAGACTTAATTACACCCTCCCTGATTGCTATAAAAAAGCCAGCCATTGGATACAGCACACTAACAAAGTTTTTTTAATTTCTTCCGAACGATAAAACTGCAAGGATTAAATACCCACTTTCGAATGCAAAGTGCACTGTTAAAAAGTCAAATGCATGCAAAACACGGCATTACACGAATTCAGAAAACTACGAAATTCCTGTATAAAAAAAATGTAAAAAAAAATTAAGAAGTTCCGTGACTTGGTATGAATGAAGGTTCCGTCGGACTATCGCAATATTGCTAAAGTTTTGCTTGGCGGGAACTTTTATTAATGGCCGCCAAGTCAGCTTTGTTCTATACCACTCCTTTTAACTCTCTCCGCGCACGAAACTTGTAAATTTTACACTTTATGGAACCATCCTCTACAGAAAATACTACCGGTATTATTTCGCTGTTTCATAAAAGGAATTCCCTATTAAATGCCTTTTTTTATAGTTTTGATAGTTCATTCGTTATATTTGTATAATTAAATAAATGTTTGGTTTGCACGAAATGTCTACCTACCTCGAAGTCATTAAGAACAACAGAAAGTATTGACAATTACTGGTATTTTAAATAATTAAATGGACCTATTAGGTCGACTTAGTATAGATATAGTAAGTACTATTACCGCGTTATTAAGGCTAAAAGCATTCCACTTTGTTATAATTTTTGGCCAACACGTGGCGAAATTCAGAACCAGTTTGCAGGGGCTTACTATAACGTCTATTCAGGGGAAGCTTTTCACGGAATTGGGTCAGGTGCTTTCAGCTTTGAGCCTAGTCTATGTTACTATAATAACTCAGGGCTTGAGCTCACAATCTCCTCTGCAGAATGGTTTTGTCTATGGCCCCCACCTGCCGTTTGAATATGGCCTAGAATAATGAACTGTGCCGCTATGTTACCTATTACATAATGGTAGTTTATGCAACGGTCATATAAAAAGGGTTATTAAAACACTCGGCTTCGCCTCGTGTGATAATAGTATCACACTAGTGTTTTAATACCTTATTACTTTTAAGCCGTTGCATACACTATTTTATCTTTACTCATACAGTTGAATTAAAACAAAAGTGGAAAAATTGTTTATTCCAAACTCAGTCACGGAAAAAATATGTGGTATGGCGGGTATTCTCATTGCGTTCGATGACTGCGCAGCGTGCGCATCCATAGACAATGTAGGTACCAAACTCTAGATTATGTAATATTGTCAATAAGCCCATAAGCGCTAATAAATTAAAAAGTAAGTGTGCTATAAAAAATAAAAAGTTATTTTATGATGCAGTTGTTTGAAAATCGAAGGAAAATGTTGAACTGTAATGGTTTTTTTTTTTAAATTTTGCCTATCCACTAAAAAAAGTACGTGTTTATACAATAGTTTTTGAACTCGTATTTGGAACATATTACGTTGTGAGTGTATATTACTTTGAATTCACTTTTTTCACTTAGCCAACTACTGTTTGATAAAAGTGGAGTCTTTAATTTCTCACAATTGTTAGTTAAATTAGCTACCTATTTAAAAATATGTGGACGTATACATTAAGCTATTTTTTAATACTAACTGGGTTTGGAGCGATGTTGCTTAATACTTTAACTTCTCATATTGTAGGTATTTTACGATATCGTAAAGGGTGCCTATGTCTTATCTCCACTCCTCTCTGCTTTGGTGGAAACCAGGCCTGATTGCATGAAGCCTCACTAACGAAAGTTTTAAAAGTAAAATCAATTATTACCTCACGATGACGACTACCGAAGTCCTAAGGTATTCAGGCAAGTACAATCAGATTCATAAACATGCAACACTTGGCTGCTATCACTATCTCCATCATAAATCTAACTATGAATTTAGCATTAAGTGCTTATCTCCAAGCTTCCTATCTTTTGATAACTGAATTTGAAATGCGATGCAGTATTTTCTAAAGTCTGGAGTTTATATCAATGTCTGCATTTTAATTAAAGGACAATAATTTATACCATGATTTTTTTTTTCTCTGCATAGTCAATCATAGTTTGAATCTAGTTTGTACAAGGTCGTCGATACATCTATGGTAGGTCACATATTAATTTGCAATAAAGTACATTGACCTTTCCCTAATAACTCTTCGTAGCTGTACCTACCTGAAAAATTATTAATGAATAATTTTTATTACTAAGTACATGTTAAGGGTCACAATTATACCGAGGTTGGTCTGTCAGTGGATGGGCCACAAACCAACCAAAAAAATGGCTTTTCCTGAGATAGTTTTTGAGAAATCTAATTTAATTGAAAAAGGTCTGAAAATATAAATAATGGTTGTATCCATTAAACTGTTAAGGTGTTATCACATAACAATGAATGAGTTAATAAATTTAAAAAAAAGTAAAATATTGATATTATGAAATTCTGGTTAAATTAAGTATCAACCTCTTTACTGCTGCAAAGCACAGATCCCTTCTTATTTAGGAGAAGAAATCCGCATAAGAGGGTCCGTTCTTGTAAACATCTAGGTCATTAGGACAAATTATATTTATACTGGAAAATTCACCATCATTCTGCAACCCTTTCGGGTTCTATTATATTATTTTGGGATCATTCGTCGCGACCCTTTGCTCCTTTTATGGTTTGTTTGGTGTTAGGATGAATATTAAACCCTTGTCTGAAATATGTATCATCGTATTTTCGTTTTGGTCATATAAATTTGTAGATTTTTTGTCTGTGGCTGCGCTTGCGCTAAAGTAGATTTTCGCAAAAAAAAATTACGTATAACTTTACTGTCTCCAGGGTCTCATCTAGGGGCAGCGGACGGCAAGCTATGGGTGGCTCGTCGTCCGATAAGAACCAGGCCCGGGTCGACGGTGCGTTGTGGTCTTCGCGCGACTTAAAGCTAGATGTCAGCATAGTAGTCGGGGCCCGCTAGGGCAAGAGCCTGCCAGGGTTGCGGAATTTGTTCGAAAGAGTTACCGCGGTCCTGGAACGCCAAGGGCATTTGGAGAAACACGGATAGGTTTTAGTTAGTAAGAGTCTAAGACTCCCTTCCGCTCCGCCCAGAGAGGAAGGGAGCGTCAGATTCTTACTGAGTCATTTGTTGATTTTCCATACTTAAAAAAGAAGGGTCTCATCTATTTCAGTACCAAAATTCATGATCATCGGTTCCGGGACTTTTTTTTTTGGATAGGAAATCTTTAAATTACTCCTCCCGCACTGGGTGGAGCGGAAGGGAGTGTCAGACTCTTACTGACTAAAACCCATCCGTGCTCTTTGTAGTGCCCTTTGCTTTCCAGGGCCGCGGTAACTCTTTCGAACAAAATCCGCAACCCTGGCTGGATTCATTTTCGCGTTTACAGAGTTAATATTAGTTAGAATTGTTCTATTCATAATGTTCTCCTCTATTTCAAAAAGTATTTTCAAATCTAAGACAAGGAACATCGACAAGAATGTTAAAGGTAATCCTTAGTTACGAGACCATTCCTAGCTTGACCAGCAGTCTACACAAAAAGTCTTCAGCAAACTCCGCAGCCACTACTTTCAATTCACTTAAACGAATCTAAATAAACAAAAACAAACGAAAGCATAGCAGAATTGCCAAAGAAAAAATCATTTGTATTCACAGAAAACCTTGCTATAGTATATCCTCCGTCGCCTCCTACTTTTTCACCCGCCTCGCTCAAATAGATTCGATATTTAGAGCGGATTGCGTCGGGTGGTTTAGATTCCACCCCCCTGGCTAAGACAACCCTGGTTTATATGAAAACAATGTCGATTTATATTCTTCTTGTTTTCCTTCTTTGTTTAAATGAATTGTATATTTTCTAACAAGGAAGATCTTTCGTGATGGCTTGAGGTATGTCTGTGCAATTGACGTATTCCTGATTCCTGGATAATCAGGCAACGGCATAGGCTCTTCTGATCTACATTAAGAGGCAACTCAGCTGTAAAATTAATTGTGGTTTGAGTTTAATTGTATTTTCATAACTATTTATGTTGCGTTACGTTGAATCCGACCCCAGTATAGTTGGGAAAAGGTTAGACAAAAAAGGAGTCGTAAATATTGAACTGGTTGCGGAATTTGGTTGCAAAGGACATTAGGAGGAAAATGGGTTTTCAGTAAGAGTCTGACACTTCCTTCCACTCTGCCCAGAGCAGGAGTAATTTGATGATTTCCCATCCTCAAAAAAAGATATTGAACTGAAAATTAGAGACCGCAGAACCATGGCAGTTACAGGATTTTTATAATCATATTAAACGCTAGCTAATGCCTTCGACTTCGTCCGCATAGATGTCAGCTTCAAAAAACAAAGAGACCATACATAGTCCCACCCCCTTCCGCCCCCCTTAATGTTGAAATTTCTAAAAATCGTTTCTGAGCGTTAGAATTAGAAAATAGAACCTATATTCCAAATCATCTTTCTAGACGTGCGTTCACAGATAGTCAGGACAAACGTTTTCATGAGTATAGACATTCTCTTCGTTTGTTCACAACCTTAAAGCTTATGTTATTCAAAATCCGTGCTCATTCGCTATCTACTTGTATTCAATACTCGATCTATGTATCTCTACGCTTATGTACTTGCATTTCATTTACTCGACATCTTCTCTCTCTATCTGGCTCATCTTTTTTCTCTTTTCCCAGGATTTCCAAGCGCCAAATCCTACTTATAGCGTCTCTTGGTTGAGCTGAAATGGATTTTTTCTAATGTATCGCACTTAGTATGTTTTGATACTTTGTCTATTTCAATACAAATAATTCATTTTGATCATGGGCAAAGTTATTCAAATCCACCATACTTCATTTTAAAGAAATATATATATTTATAAATCTACCAGCTACTCGTAAATTCTTAACTCAACATATAGGTATTTAAAAACACTATTCCGACCGTTAAAATGAACGCAGTGAACAATACCCAAACATTTTATACATCAATTAACGAATTCCCAAACCTTTCAAAGCTTAACAATCTATGCACACGAGCTGCAATGAAAGTCAAAACTCCGTATTTTCAATTGAAATAAAACAATGGTCGGTGTTCCTAGTAAACTGAAAACGAATAGTGTTTTGTAACGCGAGCCCAAAAACTTTGTACACGTGTAGGCGCGATGCCAAAATGTTGTTTATTCACAACAGAATCACGCCATTAGGAGTCGTTACTGGCGAAACAATCGCCATTTTTGTTTACAAGTAACTTCGAGAATGTATTGGCTGTTTAACGGCTGCTATTTCGATACGTCAGTTGTAAACTCGTGTGTAATTTCTTTATTATTAAACAGTACAGGAACATGTGTGTCAGTTACAATGATTACGTTGCTTGTTGGTCATAGTCTTGGTATGCAATGGTAATAACTATGTTTGCGAAGTTTATACGGATTTTTAATGTAATAAAACAGACTGCTCATTTTAAGAAGCTTATTAAACAAACGTAAAACCCCATCTTTTCATCATCTTTCTCTTAAGAGCGTTTACGCCCAACGGCATTTCATACAAAATTTCAAGTCCTTGTTTTTCGAAATGAATGAACCTATTTTAATTAAACTTAGTATGCATACGCTAGTTATCCAGGTCTAAATAGTTTGTCGAGAACATTTTCGAAAAAGAGTTCAGAGGTAGAGACAGAGCGCTTTCAAGTTTTCTACAGAAAGTGAAAAATCACTCTATCTTTCCCCCTTATTTAGACCTGGATATCTAGAGCATATCAAGTTTTATTAAAATCGGTTCATTCATTTCGAAAAATAAGGACTTGTAAGTTTATATGAAATGCGATGGGCGTAAACGCTTTTAATATTATAAATTTAAACTTATAAAAAATGAGATCAGATCCAACTATCAGCCTTATAATGCAATAAACAATAACGTACTAACTGAAACGTAGACCAGAATTAGAAAATATTTACAGCCAATACAATTTATTGACATTACAAAATGGAGGCCTAAAATCCTCATCCATTTTTCGCCAAGTATCAAATTATCCCAATCGTAGTATTAAAAGGAGCGACGCGCAACGCACTCCGAGTGATATTTCTTTATAGCCCGCGACACAGCCACTCTTGGGAAATATACGACGGTCTTATAATGTGGAGCGCAGATGAATTTTGTATACGTTTTACGGTTAAATAAACCTAGAAGCATTTAGGTTTGTTCACACACTTTTTTTGTTTAAAGAAAAATTGAATTTTTAGCAGTGAAATTCTATTTTTTGCTTTCTATTAGTTGCGTAAACAGGGGTGGACTATTTACTGAATAGAGAACTTTTTAGGAAACACAAAAGGAAAAAAGGGAACACTTATAGGAGAGAGATCCTTTTTCACACGTTTAGGCATCAATGAAATGAATTAAGAAAATATTCTACGGTATACGGTCCCAGGGAGATCTGAAAAGAGGCTTCTCAGTCAACACAACAGAAAAATATACATTATTATTTTCTAATGTATAATACTTGATACTCGCAAATCATAAGAACTCTTTCTATTCTAGGATTATTATCCAGTTTGGAACACATTTTCTTTTGAAGGAAGGAAGAAAATAGATTCTGAAATGCTTACCATTGGAGCAGAAGCCAAAGATGAGCATTCTACAATACTTTTTCATTTGTCTTTCACAAAAATGTCACCAATACTTTCTCAGTCAACTGACCTTTTTATTGTCTCCCACATAACGTAGCAACCCTGTACCTTCTTAACCAAGCTTGGCATGGCAGCACCATCACCACTTAACATACTCATCAATTAGTCACTTAAATTTAGACAATTTTCCAAGTAACATTGTTTTTTAAAGCTATTCAAATTGAAGTCGTGTATCATTTAAGCGTTATTTTTGTCTAGTCTAGTCACAATCTTTCTTGGAACTTGGCGCAAAAATTCCTGTTGCTGCTTCAGAATTCTAAGTGCGGCTGCAAATTGTTTTGGGTTCCTTCTGTACTATGGGATTGGGTTTTTAAAACCGAATTGATCTGGCAAGACATGTTATTGCAAATGCTAGGAAATAATTTCATGGGGTTCGCCATTGTTGATATGGCTGAGGAGGGCTATATTATACAGGTGTGTTTTTCGAGTGGGCGTGTGTATGGCCAAATGCGAAACTATGAAAAATAACTAAAAGACTCAAAGGAGTTTTGGTCCCAATTTTGATATTTTGATGAAAAAACACATCAGTAGTTTCTTGAAAAATCAATATTCCTAGCCTAGAATTTTCTCAATTAACACTCAAACAGAAATTGAAATAGTGATCAAGGACATTTTGCGGGATAGGCAAGTTTAGCATATTACAAACTAGATGGCGCGAAGCAGTTTCATGATAACTGATCGTTCTTTCCCTGTGCTCTTCAAATAATACAAACCTTTATTTTGTACCGATACCGATAACTCATGCATTTTTTTATCAAAATAATCAGTTTTTTATGTTGACTTTACTTTAATTTCTTTTTGCTTGTGGTCCCAAAATAAAATCCTACTCAAACATAATATAGTTGGAATCCGGGGCCGCGGTACCGGTCCCGAAAGCCCCCGAACCCAGGAATCGAACGCGTTCATTTTGGAAAAAACACTGGACTTTGTGAAAGATGATAATTATGGCTAGAAAGGGAGTGATTACAGAGATGACGTCTAAATCTTCAGCCACCATAATAGCAGACACAATAGTAAACCAATGGCGCATCGACTCCATGAGTCGACGTTACGGCTAAGAGGCTAATAGAGATGATGATGGGGTACATGTAGCATAGACCACAAATGATTTGGGGTAAAGACAAAATAATTATAAGTAGCGGAATGAATAGAACAGAGTGCCAATTCTACTAATTTTTAAGCAACTTGCGCATTCGCATGTACATAAGTCGCTATCTGTCAAAAATGTATGGAAAATCAGGTTTTTTTGACAGATTGCCACTAACATGCAAATAATATATAAAAATAGTAGAATAAGCACTCAATTCGAATTTTGCAAATAACGCTATTTACAGTTAAAAGTTACCAGAACCATTAAACACTGACGAACAAAACGAAAATCCTCTTAACCTTTAAAACTTTCAATAATGTCCAACAAAACGAATCACAACTAACTCCATTTTAGTAATTTATAATGTTAACGATTATAGTTATTCAACAGTGTGATCTTAGATTAAACTACGAACATCTAAACATCATTAAAATTAAGCTATTAAATACCTACTAACATTCAGTAAAGGGCTTTACTGAGTTTTAAGGCTTCCACAGACAGATGTATAGTGTGTGTGTAGAAATCGTTTACACCAATTTTCAATATAAACGAATGGTTGCGGAATTTGTTCGAAAGAGTCACCAAGGCTCTGGAACGAAAAGGGCATAAGAAGGAACACGGATGGGCTTTAGTTAGTAAGAGTCTGACACTCCCTTCTGCTCTGCCCACAGCGGAAGAAAGAAGTCATTTGATGATTTCCCATCCTTAAAAAAAGCGTCGTATCTGTTTTTGTTTGGGACAAGCCTATTCTCAAGATTCTCAGGAGTTGCAGTGGATGGAAATAGTGTGGTCTAGCCTGATTCTCAGGAGTTGCATGCCGTTGTGTTGATATTGGCAGTGGTTGTACCAACCACTGCCAATATTAGGGACATTTACAACGTATCTGTCTATGGAAGCCTTAATGTATGTACTTTTACGACATATTTCCGTAATTTCCATTTACTTGTAAACACTAAAACGGTAATTCATTTCATCAAATTCTCATTTACGCATATTATTGTGTACTTAACCTGAGTTCAACTAGGATTTGAACCCGCGACCTCTCGATTGTCAAACGATTCTATAGGCGATTGGCTATTACGACGTCCATTAGGGTTAGTTGCACTATTTGTCAATGTTCTACGTTTATATTCTCGTAATTACTTATTCTCAGGTGTTTATGATTTATTATGCAGGATTATTTGTAAAATACAGACAACCTTTCAGTGGGTGAAAGTACTCATGATTATAAACAATTTTTACTATGAGACCAACTCTGAAATATCAATAAATAAATCGGCTGTTTCATACAAAACACCCGATGAAAATGTTTGAAACAGTAGATTTATTTTGTTCGATTTCATAAAGTTGTGAGACAAACAGTTTGTGAGTGTGTGAGGTTGTACCTAAGGGGTAATCTTATGGATCTACTGAACCGATTTTGAAAATTGTTTTTCTATATGATAGCCACAGTCATGAGAAAAGCTATAGGCTATACGAGAACGTGAAACAACGGGATATACGCGTACGAAGTCGCGGGTAAAAACTAGTAGAGGAATAAAGTAGTCTACTGTTTAATAACATAGTATTTTAATGATTTCTGGCAAGAGTATCCATTGCGTACTTGCATAATGTTATTTAATCTGTAATTGATACAATAGCGTTAAAATGCTCGCACTGCTGAGACTTAAAACAACCTATCTGTGAGTTAGGAGTGGGCCCAGAGCTGTCCCCTACTATAACGTGTCATTTCTACCGCTATAAAAAGACACTTAAGGTACTTCATATACAAAGCGGACAGGACGCGCGGCCAGGGCAACAAGATAAAATGTATGGCGTCAAAGGAACGAAATATACTGAGAGTCGCGAGCGCGCGGCCAGACGCCATACATTTTCGTCACAGCGAGCGCCCTGGCCACCGTCACGCTTTGTATAACAAGTCTCTTAGGTATTGGTCCCTCTGATATTTTAAAAGCGTGAAAATCTTCTTCAAAGTGTTGGTGCTGTTTACCCCCTGTGTTTCTGATTACCCCGTTTTACGCTACCTGCTCATTCGATATCCGAACATACCAATAGTTACCCTACCCTCTGCAACTTGTACTCCAATTTTACTATTATTAAGCAACGCCGGCTTTTTTAAATGCCTCAATTACCATACATTTTTGACAGATTGCGACTGAGATACGAATGCGAACGTTGTTTTGAACAAATTATTAGAATTGACACTCATATAAAAACCCCATACAGAACCACTACCTCAAATCGCCATGCATATTAACCGACACAACTCATTCAATCATTCAACATTCGTTTTAGCGATTAGCATACACTAAACGAGACAAATTTTAATCGAACTATGCTAACAATCACCAGTTTATCTTGACCCGCGGCGACATGTGGAATTAAAATAGATGTATTACATTTGACGTTTATTTGACGTTTGACTTAGCAAGCAGCGCCATTCGAAAATATCAAGATATGCTGGTCTGTGGAAGTATGCAGTTTGTATAGCAGCTTTGGCGTTTTGTATGCCCCATTGTGTGGTAATATTATAGAGTTAATTCCTTTAGCGAAAATAATAATTTGTGTTACTGTTTTCGCGTCGTTTGTACTAAAGTTATGGGAATGGCGTTTTAATGGCGGCTTCTGGTCATTTTTAGTGCCTGCTAATGGAAAATAGTGCCCATTTTTTATTCTTGGCATATTTTATACTCAAGGGTCATTTTATTTCATCCAGACATGAAAGATCTTTACAATGAAATACATTTCTGAAAAACAAAACATTAAAAATATGATAGGACTAAAACGTTCTTTAAAAAGGCGTTGGAATTTTGTTAAGGCCAATAAAACCTATAGAATAAAGCCTCATGCAATTAATAGGCAAAGCCATACAGAGACGGTCGTCAGATTATTTAAAACAAATTTCTAATGAGAGAAATTCATATAGATCTTCATAATTCGATTTCAGAGTGACTCTTATCAAAACGATTTTCCAATTTTTCCATGTTACAGTATTACTAGGTATGAGATGACATTGTAAGCCAGTCAACAAAGTGTCAAGCCAATAGTTGACGGGGCTCGCTAGGTCCAGTGCCTGCCAGGGTTGCGGATTAAATTGTTCGGAAGAGTAACCGCGGCCCTGGAACGCAAACGCTCACATATATGTATAATTTCGACAAGAACAATGTAACCACAACTTAGTAACAAACAATTGATTTAAAAAGAGTGTCCGTGGAGTTTCTTGCACGTTCTTCTCCATAGAGATCTACGCTTTGGAACGTGTAAATAGCTTCTCTTTGATTGACAGACCTTGACAATTCAAAAGCCTGTAAATGGTTTAATTGAAATAAATGCTTTGAGTTGAGTTAAAGGAACACGATTGGGTTGTATTCATTAAGGGTTTTGACACTCCCTCCCGTTCCACCCAGAGCGGTAGAAGTCATTCGATGATCACTGATTCAGACCAAATAAAAAATGAACCAAAACACCTAAAAACCACAACATCAGGCCAATACTTCCTTCAATCACTTTTTATACATAGACACAAAATAATTGAACAGAACTGTCTCAAACTCAACTTGAAAGACTGTTTAAGGAATTCCAACATTTTCCACCAACTTATAGCACGAAGTAAAAAGCTACGGTCGAACTCCACCGTACCGTACGCCACAATATTAAACCAAGCTTAAAGACTAAACGTTTTAATTTTTATTGTGTTCGTGATAAAAGTTGTAACTTTGAACGGAGGTTATATTCGCTGAACTTTGTTTCATCGGTCCGTGTGTGGGTCTTGTAGGTCGGTTAATAATCTTTTTGTTTGAGTTTGGAGTTACCTTTGTTATGTAGTTGAGAGGTTATGTAAGGTAGATAATAGAGAACGACACGGTTGGCGTAGTGGTTGAGCGATTGACTGCTGCGCTGCGTGTCGCGGGTTCGATTCCCGCACCGAACAAATATATAGTTTTTCCGGGTCTGGCTGTTTTTGTATGTGAGTTTATATGTTTGTAAACGCACCCACGATACAGGAGAAATTCCTAGTGTAGGGCAACGTTTTTTTAAAGAAAGAAAGATAAAGGGAGTTATCTCGACCTATCGTTTTTGTGTGTGTAGTCACACTATATTTCCTGCCAGAGTTACGGATTTTTTTCAAAAGAGTCACCGCGGCCCTGGAACGTAAAATGGCATTAAGAGGAACACGGATGGGTTTTAGTCAGTAAGAGTCTGACACTCCCTTCCACTCCACCTAAATCAGAAGAATTCATTTGATGATTTCCCATCCATAAAAAAACTATTATCAGCAAAAACAGTTTTTTTTATAAAAAATAATAGTTCTAATTTAATAATTTATTTATTTAACAGTTAATCAGCTTCTTCTGAAGATTGAGTTCAAACTGTTCAATACTCTCAAAAGAATATTTAAGCGATTCCGTCTTTAGTTTAATTATGTATTTTTGTGTACTTACAGATACCTTTCTATATGTTTTGCATCGCGACACTTCTCTTCATACATTGTGTATGAAAGGGGCGCGAAAGGGACATGTGTCCGCGCCCTATCCTCGTCTTACGTCTTTTCTGTGTGTCCAGCGCCTTAACAGTGTAAGTTACATTTTCACAAAAAAGTAGCCTGTTACGGTTTCCAGGGACTTATCTATTGTTTTACCAAAATTCATTAAAATTGGTTCAGCGATTTGGGCGTGAAATCGTAACAAACAAACCGCCAGTAGTAACAAACCGCCAGTAGTAACAAACCGCCAGTAGTAACAAACCGCCAGTAGTAACAAACCGCCAGTAGTAACAAACCGCCAGTAGTAACAAACCGCCAGTAGTAACAAACCGCCAGTAGTAACAAACCACCAGTAGTAACAAACCGCCAGTAGTAACAAACCGCCAGTAGTAACAAACCGCCAGTAGTAACAAACCGCCAGTAGTAACAAACCGCCAGTAGTAACAAACCGCCAGTAGTAACAAACCGCCAGTAGTAACAAACCGCCAGTAGTAACAAACCGCCAGTAGTAACAAACCGCCAGTAGTAACAAACCGCCAGTAGTAACAAACCACCAGTAGTAACAAACCGCCAGTAGTAACAAACCGCCAGTAGTAACAAACCGCCAGTAGTAACAAACCGCCAGTAGTAACAAACCACCAGTAGTAACAAACCACCAGTAGTAACAAACCGCCAGTAGTAACAAACCGCCAGTAGTAACAAACCGCCAGTAGTAACAAACGGCCACTAGTTAAGTAAAGTTTAACTAACAATTTTTGAGGCTTCGATACTCGAACAATCTCTTTATTCGAATTACTCGAAATTTTACTTCATCCATAGTACAGGAACAGGTAAGTAAAATAAAACTGGAGCTTAAAATGAAACTAAAAGGTTACTCCAATATTAATTTAATTTTTAACGCCTGAAAGTCTTAAATATAGTGTAGAACACACAAAATGTCACGTGAAAAGATTGTATCATGGCTACGAGCACTTTTGACCGATAATTACATATTATAAGCTTAACATTTACACATCTTTAACCTTTTAAATTCATTCTCGTAAGACTACGAAAAATATGAAAGAGAACTTTGGAATGGAAGCAACATTGTAGGTTATTATTAAAGTTTAACCATTTTAAATACTGGGTATTTATTGTCTCTTGTTAATTAATTTTCTGGTTTATGTTTTACTAATATTAAAAAGAGGTAAAGTTTGTGAGGTTGTATATTTTCTGATTAATTTCGTTGCGGAATCCAAGACAGTTGAATCATTTCTCCGGGACTCGTCGAGCTTCATTGACTCGGCGTTTTTTCTGGTGGTCGCCACTGTTGATTCTGGCTTTCAGGAGTTGCAGTGGTTTGGGAATGTGGTGTGGCGGGCTTGTCCCAAAAAAAAAGCCGGGACCAACGGCTTAGCGTGCTTTCCGAGGCATGGAGAAATCTCGGTATGTTGGTATGGTCACCCATCCACAGACCGACCCTGGCAAGCGTTGCTTAACCTTGAAGATCGACACGTGCGTCTGTTCTGTGAGCTCGTGGCTAAATAATCCACGAGCTCCTAAAAAGAAGTACTTTATGAAGCTAAATACATCAAATACATGAACAAATAGAACTGACAATTTATTCACTCTCCAAAATAAAAATAACAGAAGGAAATTGATACCTATCTCACTAAAAAGTCAACTTCAATTTCTTTATTAATCAAATTTATGAGTCATAATTCGTAGAATAAAAAAGAATACACTTATTAAGTACTTGTACACCATATAAGTTACAGTACCTAAATATAGATGAAGAAAACGTTACATAGGGTGACCTAACCGCTAAAAGAGATCTTTTAAAGAAAACCGTTGAATGGATTAAAAAGAGAAAAGAAAAGACAGTTCTGCTGGTTCTTTTTTTTTGATGGGAAATCCTCAAACGACTTCTCCCGCTCTGCGCGGAGTGAAAGGGAGTATCAGACTTGCTGACTAAAACCCATCCGTGTGCCTTTTTTTTTTTTTTTTTTTTTATAGGATGGGAAATCTTCAAATGACCCCTCCCGCTCTGGGTGGAGCGGCAGGGAGTGTCAGACTTTTACTGACTAAAACCCACCCTTTAGTCCTCCTAGTGCCTTTCTTCCCAGGGCCGCGGTAACTCTTTCGAACATATTCCGCAACCCTGGCAGGCTCTGGCCCTGGCGGGCCCCGTCTCCGTTGCTGACTGCTCTTTCCGGCGCGTTCGGAGTGAAACGCGCCGTCGACTCTGGCCTGACCTGATCGGACAGCGAGCTACCCATTGCTCGCTGTCCGCAGGCGTCAGTCACTGCGCCTTGCTCAGGAGCGTCAGTTCCTGAGAGGCGCAGCGACTAACGTTCATCTGGAGGAGGCGAAATGGGGCCATTACTGGCACTCCATTTCGGACCCCTCCCGAGCAGTGGCAGCGGCGGCGACGGTGGCGGCGGCTGCGGCGGAAGCGACGGCGGCGGCGGCGGCGGTGGAGGAGGGTTTTCTCCTCGACCCGGCCCTGGCGGGTGGACCGCAGGCTTTGCCCCCAGCCCAGTGATCGGCCGGCTTGCCAGCTGCCGCACATGCGAAGCAGTGCGGCGCGGCGTCGCACGAGCCGGCCCTGTGACCGGGCTGACCACAGCGGAAGCAGTGGTCACTGCGGTCCACCTCCGAGGTGCAGCGTGCTCCCACGTGGTTGCCAACTTGGCAACGGAAGCACCTCAGAGGTCTGGGCTCCAGCAGTTTTACCTGCGCGGAGACCCAGCCCACCAATCCGTGTGCCTTCAAATGCCCTTTGCGTTCGAGGACCGCGATAACTCTTTCGAACAGTTCCGTAAAAGTGCTGCTGGTGGTCTTAAGTCTCAATTCATTTTACTTAAATACGTGTTATCTGTAGCTAGAGGTACTTAGTTCCATGTTTACATGCACTTAAGTATCTGCAGATAAAATCGACATCAATAACACATCTCAATCAGCATGAGACAATGTAACACAACCCGATCTTAGACTCAATGTAAATTAATTTACATAAGTTGTAAAGACACAAGTTTTTTTCTGATATAATTTACATTTTTAATGAATTTGTTGTTACATTGTAAACCCAATCTTCCAAGATGGGATGGTAATCAAATCCTACTATATTATGTGACATGTCGAACGCTTCTTCAATTTGCAATTTAAAAGTAATTGTTAATTTTTCATCTGTAAATGAGGGGAGGTCTTTGACCAGGAATGAGAGAAAAAAATAAGTAAATAAACTAAGGATATTGTTTTTGCAGCTGAATAAGAATTTAAATGTCCTATAATGAATAAAGAATATCGTTTTTGACCCATTGTAGTATTTTTATAGGAGCTAGTTGCTAAATTATAACAGCCACACGGTCCACTCTGCAAGGTTAAGCAACGCTTGCAGAGTTTGGTCTGTGGATGGGTGACCATATTAACATACTGAGACTCCTCCATGCCTCGGAAAGCACGTTAAGCCGTTGGTCTCGGCTGTCATTTGTAGATCTTTGGCAGTCGTTACGGATTGTCAGAAGCCAGAAAATCTGACACCAGTCTTGCCAAGAAGTACCGTGTTACCCAGTTAACGGGTTGTGGAGGTCTGGTAGACAGCCGCTCCACGTAAAATACTGGTATTCAGCTGAATCCGGCTTGACTGGGAGCCGACCCCAATATAGTTGGGAAAAGGGTAGGCTTATCTCTTTCTAGGTACAGGTAGCTCTAGGTAGGAACATGAGCTTCTCAGGGTTTGCTTCACAAAATTCCGAAATGACAGGCTTTCTGGTTTTCTGGACTACAAAACGTAGGGCTATGCGCCATCGGTACATGGTGAGTATGTCTCATAGACACACAAAACGTTTTGGGAACACTTTCATTGCGCCAACAGCTAAGGTAATGGAATTCTTCGGAGTCTGTATTTCCTGATAGCTCAACCAAGGGATCTTTCATTCAAGAGTGAATAGGTTACTTCTAGGCAAGCGTGCTCCATCGTTGACCACATCATCACTTTCCATCAGGTCAGGTTGTGGTAAAACTTAAGCCTATCGGTGATAACATAAAAAACCGTTGTTTAAGCACGGTGAGCGACACGTATCTGATCTGCAATTAAAACAGGCATGTCGAAGACTCTAAGAACACCTCACCACGAATTTACTGTACTTTATTACAGTCTAGCTTCAAAACAAACCTTCACAATTTCCATCGTACTTCAAAAAGGTACACACGAACAAACACAGCAACCAGTCACGCCGCCGATAATTTATTTTATTAGCCGCCATATTGGATTTAAAGTCAATACTTCGACGTGGCCGGGGTACAGTCGGGCTCAAGTAATTTTATAAAAAGTCAACTATTCGCCGCAATTTGTGCGCGCCACTGTACACAGCTTCGCTGTTCTGAGCTTTTTCTGTCTCATTCCATTTAAATTTCATTTTAAACAGGACTGGATCCACTCTGCCGGTATTTCCAGACATATTGGAACTGCTGTGCAATGATTATTGCAGACTTGCTGGTTTGTTTTTGAAATTGTAGCTTCAAGGCTTTTTAAACCGTATTACAGATATATGTTTAGAGCTAATGTGGGTGTGCCAAAAGGCCAGTTCTCGTGCTTAAATATCATATCAGCGAATATCTATGACAAAAATATGTCAAATATTTGGAAATGATAGGTCTTATTATTTTGTATTTATAGGTACAGTCTGTCAAGAAAGTCATGAAAAAAAAGGAGGGCGCCACCATCATTTACATGGTATCCCTATAAATTTCGACTGAAAGGTTTTGATACTTTTTTTTATAAAATAGTAATTAATTACTGATTCATTATTATTGTCTCTTTAATGCCATGTGGATTATCTGACACTCATCTATCTTATTTCCGACACTTAAGGTGCAAAAAAAGAGTTTTGACATTCATTGATAGTGGTGAAAAACATTCCTCTTTCAACTGATTTCCATTCAAATGACATTGAAATTCATTCATAATTAGAATATAATACAATTATGTGTATGTAATAAGAATATTTATTTTGACCAACCCTTGTTTTCGCCCTTTCAGTTATTAACATTTATCTACCACAAAGTTCGATGGTTGGCCTCTCTGCGCTGCAGCGCTGCCGTCTCAACATGACCCTGGTAGAATATCGATATCAGCTTAATTGAGCTGATATCAATATTCTAACTGCACAAAAAAAAGGATTTATAGAATATTTTTTATTATTCAAAATCCAAATAATCACTGGCGAGGTATTCAACTCCCGAAATGTTGCCTGAAACTCCTGCATAATTAAATTCATCCTCTTCTGACTTCAGATTCACTCGAACTATCATCGCTAACCGAGATGACAAATCTGTCTATATCATTATAGAGAGTTAATCCACGGGCAAAATATTCATCTTCGATTTTGATGACATGGTCAAAACAGTTTTTCTATTCTTGTGGAGTTACTGAGTTAAATGCTTCTTCAGCCAACTTCGCAAAATTTTGACCACAAACATTTGTTTGTGCAATTCGCCTTTTTATTATTGCCCACACTAACAAATTTTACTTAAAAACAGAAGATTGACTAGATATTATAATTTCCTTTACTGTGTTCAACATTTAAATATATTTACGTACCGGTTAACGTTGCTGTTCGACCGTAAACATCGTCTTTACTCGTCTCAGCTTAAAATTCGGCCATACACTCTTGAAACACTTTAAATATAATTGTCTCGCACCGCTTTTATAAACATTTCGATTCATTTTATCTCGAAACGGTCACACGCTTAAAAAAACTCGAAATACCACTAAAAATCATAGAAAATCAACCACAAAGCCACGAAGTGACAGTTGAGGTACTTAGTTTGACAATTATTCAGTGTTGCCAGTATCAGCTAAAATAGTAGTTCCCAAAACATTCTTTTCATGACTTTCTTGACAGACTATATGTACACACAATATACATAGAAAATAAAATTTGATTCAGAGAAAAGAGCACAAAGATAGGTACTGCTTTCAATAATTATTTCTTCCAGCAGACCTGCGACAGAAGAGTGGAATAAGAAACGTAGAAACAGTGTGAGACAGAGAAGGAAACTTAAAATAGACTATAACTACTAATGTAACTAAAACATATTCTTATCTATTAATAAATAAGAATCAAACTACACTCCTGGAGAATGATGCAGTAACTGACAAGTGTATAAACATAATGCACAAAAAATATACACGAATAGGTTGAGGTACCTAAATACATGATTATAATAAAATAAAACATACCTATAGGTAATATACACAGGATTACAGTGTAGAATTTTAAGAGCGTTAGCAATCTCATCATAGTCGCTAACTTTCTAAATAATACATACCAATCAATATGTACCCAAATTGAAAGTGATTCGAACGCGTGGTCCATATGGTCTTCTTGATGTTCAGCGATAACCTTTTACAATTGTATGTACATCATAGGTAGCTTTTTTTTTTTTTATTGGATGGGAAATCATCAAATGACCCCTCCCGCTCTGGGTGGAGCGGCAGGGAGTGTCAGACTTCTACTGACTAAAACCCACCCATGCTCCTCTTAGTGCCTTTTACGTTCCAGGGCCACGGTAACTCTTTCGAACAAATCCGCAACCCTGGTAGGCTCTGGCCCTAACGGGCCCCGACCCATGCTGACGACTGCTGGCTTGGCGCGCGTAGAACACAGCGCGCCGTCAACCCGGGCCTGTTCTGATCGGACGGCGAGCTACCCATTGCTCGCCGTCCACAGGCATCAGTCACTGCGCCATGCTCAGGAGCATCAGTTCCTGGGCGGCACAGTGGCTGACGTTCAACAGGAGGGGGTGAAATGGGGCCATTACTGGCACTCCATTTCAGCCCCCTCCGGAGCCCGTTGTAGGGGCTCTACTGCGGCTTTTGCAGTAGCAGCAGCCGCAGTGGAACCGGCTATGGTGGCGGAGGAAGCGGCGGCGGTGGCGGGGGTCGCGGCAGAGACGGCGGTGGCGGAGGGCTTTCTCCTATTTCCGGCTTTGGCGGGTGGGGCGCAGGCCCTACCCCCAGCCCAGTGGTTAGGTAGCTTAAATTGACAATGTGTGTATTTTTCCTTGCTTTCATCGCTCGGAACTAGGTATGTGCTTAAATTCAGAGGTACCTACAATAAGAAGCTGAATACAAAAATAAACAAACAAAATGCTAACAAAAATATAGAATGTTCAGTATCAGTGTTATCAGAGCAAATACTTACGTTACTGAAACTTTTAACTTCGGCTAATAAAATCGGTATTTTTACTTAGTAATTTCTAGGAAGAAATCATCAAGTGTTGCGATGGGCTGTCGCATGCAATCAAATGCAGCCAATTATAGTAGGTACATCTATTTGTCACATTAATTTTGTGGTAATTTTATTTTCATAAACCGGACCTAAGTATTTATTGTATAGAACCTACAATATGAAAAATCAAACTGAAAACATACAGTGACCTGGTTCTCATATAGGTACCTACTGTATCGACTTTAAAGGAGATTTTGTCCTCTGAGTTTATTCGGGGTTTCTTATCAGAGTAGTGAGCTAAGAAATACTGGCCTCATCTATTTAAAACTTAAATATTTGTAATCTATTTACAATACAAATACAATAAAACTTTTCTTTAAATAAATGCGAAGAAAACTGTCCTGCGATGCAGACACTTCCCTGCCACAATCCGCACCAAAATTTATCTCCCAGACACATTCAACGAAAAATGATGATGCTAGTGCAAAATGTTCGTCTGGTCGAAAGGTATTGATTTCTGAACGAACTGCTAGCAGAAAAATATGCTTACATCACACAGCCTTTGTCTCCGTCGCGAGATGCGAGAGCTAAGCAAGTGTGGAGAACGACTTGAAAAGAAATAACTAAGACTGGTTTGGTCAATAAGTGTTTTTTTTTTCATTTTTTCTTTTTTTTACAATTGATTTCAAAAATCTTTTCTGCAAAATCAAGCGTGAGTTGAAAATCATAAATAAAAATATTTATTTAACAATTTATGTGCACACATTTAAAAAAAAAAGTAAATAAAAAGTAGGAAACAGAAAAATAGGTACAAAGGTGATGCTTATTTATCAAGAAATCTCTTCCAGCACACCTGCGAAATAAAAGATCTTTACTACTTTCACCGGAGAAAATTATACAAATTCTCAAGTATCTCTTACTTAGGCTTCACCGAGCACAATATAACATTCTAGTAATAAATACTCATAAAGGTGCATTGTGAGCAAGCATTAATTACTGCTTTCCACACAACTCAACTTTCAGCTACATTTACATACATATTTATGTTAATCAATACAGTTAATGAAGATCCAATAATAAAATAAATTATGAAGTAATAAACACGAGAACAGTATAGAAACTCGATTTTATTGAAGTGACTACAATTGACGCTTTGAGTAAATGTAAATTGTTTTCTAATAAAAGGTAAGTCAGTGTGTCGGTAAAAGTAGAATTTAATAGAAGAAACGAATTATATTAATAATAATGTGATAAGCGTCTACATGGTTTGATAGATCTGAACTTTATGCTTCGCTTATCACAGTCGGTTCGTAGATATGTCTGTCTATCTCGACGATATATCTTGTCATATTGAAATATGTAACATTTGTCAGAAATCCAAGAGTTTGACAACCTCACTAATCTTTGTATTCATGTATATTTCGTAACTGTGTATTATGTAAAGGTGGAGGAGAGTTATACAGTAATTTGCAGGTACACGATACATAAGAGAAACCATTGCTGGTTTAAAAATAATAAGAATTAATCAATCAATATATATAAAACTCTTGCGTTACTGAGTGACTGACAGACAACGCACAGCCGAAACTTCTGGTCGTAGAAAGCTGAAGTTTGGCATGTAGGTTCCTTGGGGAGTGTAGGGGAGCACTAAGAGAGGGTTTTCCCGAATTTCCTACGGGAACAGGAATTAACGGGATCTGCGCGTACGAAGTCGCGGGCAAGAGCTAGTTTCTTATAAAACAATAAGAATTCATTACCACGTTATTAGTTTACTGGTAAATGCCGTTCCCATTTTAATTTTATTATTCTACTATCACTAAGAAAAGCTATTACGGATAATGTTTCTTGAAAGGCTTTTACTATAAATTTTAATGTGAATATTATAATTTTATTCTTGCATATAATATTTTTAATGCATTTATTTAACATTTGCATGTTCTACAAGCATTTGTGAAACTATTACGTAGGTTTTCATGTTATTATCATCAACTAATTACTGCGTGGGTTTTGTAATTTCTTGCACAAGACTTAAATCTTCAATATGTTTAATCGCAAAATTTTCTTAGCCTTATGCAAATTTTATTACTTATTTTATTACGGGACATTGTAATTACATTGATATATAAAATAAAGTTAAACGCTGTAGCCATGTTATAGTTAAAAATTTGCTAGGAAAATTTAGTAGTTACACATTTAAATACGGCGAACTCCGAAAAAAAAAGTTTATGATCACTAAAGTTTTCTTTATCTGTAACGCAAGTTGTAAATTCTAAAGTTAGTACTAAGATAAGTAATAAAAACATAAAATATATGAACTGCAATTTGTAAGAGGAAATGATGCATTTCCTGAACGGATACGTTAACCACTTAATATTCTATTGAAACAGACAACCGTTCAATCTGAATGTTCTCGATTGTAAGTGCCTACAAATCAATCGTTTATCTTGCCCAAGTTGCCCACTATTTTAAAGTAGGTACTTCTTTTATTTGTGTCAGTGAAAAAAGAACAAAAATCTTTATGTGTTTCATTTTTATGATGATCACCAAAATATTTTCCCATAAAGAAAATGCCCTCTCTACACTCGGCCACCCAAAGCATTTTCAGGATTTGGAACAAAGGACAGAGCTACACGGAGAAGCGGGAGGGCACACGTAATCCACTTATACGTCACGCGCGGGTTGTTCCCATACATTTTTACTGGAGAAAATTCGGGAATACCCTTAATGCATATTAAGCCGGGATCTCGAGTTATTTGCTATGAGGTATCGGGATACCTATTGAAATGAAATTTTCCGCAGTGTGGGTTTTAGGGATAACGAAGGTTCCGCACACTTTTGTAGGTAAGAATGTGACCCTTCCCGAGTTTGGCCGGCCGGATTATTGTTTCAAGTACTATATTTGGAATACCGCAAAGCGGTACGGAAAACGGTCGGCTATTTATAGAATTTATGCGAAATTTAATAAATGTTTTGGTAAACGAGACATTTTGTAGTTGCTGTTTCGACATTCATAAAGTATTATTTATTTAAGCTTGCGTACAGTTTAACATTTGTAATGAACGCGGTAGATACATAAGTAGATCGTCGTATAAATTTTAAGTACTTCTAACACTCATTAATTCCTGTTAGGCTTACGATCTTTTAGCGGCAAAATAGTGTATTTTATAGTGTCATTATATTAAGTGGGCAATGCGGGATCAAAACATCTTAAACGCTTATAAGGAAGTGATAATATCTAATTACTTTGACCACGCATTAACAGGTTCTACTTCTAATTTAACCGGACTAGTGTAGATGTTATAATTTGTGATATGGCATTGCTGGAAACTTTGATAAATAGAAGGGTTGTAAATCTGGTTCGTATAATTGTTATAGGTATTTTAATAATGCCTAAGATGTGTATTCGTCTGCATGAATATTCTTTTTGTTTGATTGAACGGGAAAAACATAATATTTTGCATTTGAAGTCTTTAACTTGTAGAAATATGTACAGAACCACGTTGCACTTTCATAAATCTTTTTTTAAAGCCATGGGATATTTCATTATAAATCGACATGTGGATACTTTGATGGACTATTCAATTAATAACTCTATATCTATATTAGTATTTTGTACATATACCCATAAAAGCAATAGGTAGGTACATTTTTATTTCCCTTAATTTTTTGTACTTTCCGCCCAGAAGCATGGGTACCTACTGAGGGAGAAAATTACCCTAACTGTACATTTTTAATTCATTTAAAAGACAAATTAAAATATTATATGTAAAAAAAAAAAAAGCCTTTAAAAAAAAATTGTAGGTATTCCTCTCAGAAAACCCTAATATTTGATGCCAAAGATCTACAAATGACACCCGGGACCAGACTTAACGTGCTTTCCGAGGCACGGAGGAGTCGCGATATGACCCATCCACAGACCAACCTCGGCAAGCGATGCTTAACCTTGTAGATCAACCGTGTGGCTGTTATTATTTAGCCACTAACTAACTAATTAAGTAACTAACAAGGCATGTCATTTTTTTTAAGATTGTCTATCGTCAAATAAAATATGTTGTGTGTGTGTGTGTGTGTGTTGTGTTGCTGTTGTTGTTTTTGTGGTTTGTAAGTTGAGTTAAGTATGTTGTTGAAATCACAAAACTCTCATCAAAATAACTATCATATCTGTATACCTACATTATTGGCAAATAAATGATTTCTGATTTCTGGTTGTTTTCTTTTTAAAATTCAAAATACAAATTATTTATTTCAATTAAACCATTTACAGGCACTTTTAATTGACTGACTTGACTTTGACTGGCCTGTTGGTCTAGTGGTTAGTGACCCTGACTGCAAAGCCGGAGGTCGTGGGTTCGATTCCCACCCAGGACAAACTTTGTGTGATGAGCATAATTGTTTGTTCTGTGTCTGGATGTAATTTATCTATAATATGTATGTATTTATAAATTATATATAAGTATGTATATCAGTTGTCTGGTTACCATAACACAAGCTCTGCTTAGCTTGGGATCAGATGGCCGTGTGTGAGTTGTCCCAAGATATTATTATTATTATATTATTATTATTATTACTTTTGAATTATCAAGGTCGGTCAGTTAAAAAGATGAAGCTATTTGCACGTTCCAAAACGTAGATCTCTATGGAGAAGAACGTGCAAGAAACTCCAAAACTCCTTCTTTCTTTTACTTGTTAAAGTTTTGATAGATAGGTAAACCAATGTAGATTAAAACTAAGTCTACAAAAGAATCCTACCTCCTATTTCTCCGCCTTCATTTGCTACTAAATTTAATACGTAAAATTAATCACACTCATTATTTATTAACCAAGCAAGAAACGTCTTACTAATAATATTAATCCTACAATAATATTAATTACAGACAGGCTCTCGCCAATTTATACCCAGGTTAGGACCTAAACTAATCCGTTTAGAAACGTAAGCATTCACGTTCTCTTCAATGAGTTACATTAGTTATAAATAAACGTTTGTATAAGTATCATTTTATGTCAAATATATTGTTATTAGCTAGCTTTAATCGAAAAGACGGTAATCTTCATGATCGTTATGTCAGGTTAACTGCAAGTTTATTTGATTTTAGTACTTTCAATTTAAATTAATGTGACATTAATAACTAGTTTAGAGGTGACCGTTTAGTTAAATAAGGACCTATTGCATCATGTCGGCCTCATTTTGACATGATGTGCATCTACTTTATCTCTGCTTAAAAACTAAAAGACATGGACAAAATTTGCCCCACGGAGTACAAACATGTAGGTATTAATTGCAGTTCATTTGAATAAAAAAATAAAGAATTTGAATAGCTTTTTATGGCCAATAGCAGAAGTGGAAAAATAATCTTACTTAAAAGTTTTTTGTTGAATTTTGTTCTAAAATACCTATTAATGTTGCCATATAATAATAACAATGATCAAAACAGGTAAACGTAATAGCTAAAAACAAAACGCCGTGGTGAGTTTTGTTTTTTATAGGCAGCCTAAAATATATTCTTAAATTATATATTAAATAAAACTTTAGTATGTTTTCTTATCTACAAATCAAATCAGCTAATAGATTTTAGTGCAGAGTGACGGGTAGGATTATTTCAAGTTACTACTGGCAATATCGCCGATAATTGTCAATTGTCAATACCATATTCCCTCTTCGACGTTTGCGCCGGTTTTCTGTTGGTATTCGGAGGGTATTCGTTTGATTTGAATTGTGTTTATGTTTTCGCACGTTTATATTTTATAGTGTCGTAGCCCCACGCGAGTGCTCCACTAATAATTAATTGTTAACTGTGTAATACATACTTATGGAAAATAGACATTTAACAAGCTTGTGTTAAATGTGGTAGAAAATGCTATATGAAGCATTGGTTTCAATTATGATTGTGCATATTTTCAAGTTTTAATTTGCTTATTAACTTGGTACTTGAAATTTAACTGTGCTTTTATGTGTTGTATGTTTCCTATTGTCTTGTGCCAAATAAATCATATTATTATTAATCTATCATTACCTTTTCCATATAACCTGTAACAGAATAAACATAATACCTCCTAAGGGGTCATTGTACTCATCATTATGAACAACTTTCACTAGGGGGTCAATACTGAAATCGCGAAAAAAAATATCGACTGCCCCATACATTTATGTGCGCATATCTCGACAACACTTCGCCTTATTTTACGAGTAGACTCTACTTATACATTTAAACATGTTCCATATGATTTATATCAGTAATGAACCCAGCCATTAGAAGCAAGATGCTGGTTTAAACATAAGCTTTAATAAATTCACTGTAATATTCCTTAGTGGTACGTTAACTTTAGGCTGAAATATTTCAATATATTTAATGTCTTTATTCATTTTACCTGACATACCTACTACTACTATAAATATAAAAACAACATTTAAACATAAAAAGTTGTAGTTCGCCGCTGTGCAGGGTCCAAGCTACCGGTGGTTAGGACTCCAGAGAAGGGAACCTCCTCACAATACCAGCCGTATCAAGGAGTAACTACTGCCTTCTGTCCCTTTATCCAGCAGCGCAACGCCAGCTTCTACAGGTGGTCGTCGAAGCTTTTGGCCATCAGACCGTTGGCCGTAACGACAATATTTTTATTATTATTGCTGACTAATGGTGGCGATGATCTTAAGCCTAGATTTTACCTAGATAATATAATATTGAAATTGATAATAAAAACAGTATGAACCAGTAAATCATTTTACCAATGTTATGCAACTTGCATGCTATCTGGGTGCAGGTCAAAATGTGGCCTGATATGGAAAATTGTAGCAAATCTATCATTATTCTTGAAATATGCCACATAGGACAATTAATCAATCAGAGAGACTGATCCTCCTCTTTTACCAACTATGTTGGGACCGGCTTCCAGTTTGTTTTCTGGATGGGAAATCATCAAATGACTCTGACATTCTTACTGACTAAAACCCATCCGTGTTCCCCCAAATGCCCTTTGTGTTTTAGGGCCGCGGTGACCCTTTCGAAAAAAATCCGTAACCCTGGCTTCCAGTCTACTTGGATGCAGCTGAGTACTAGTATTTCACAAGCAGTGACTGTCTGTCTTATCTCCGTAACCCCGTTAATAAATATCACGATAGCCACCAATGATATTCTAGTACTAGATACGATTAACACGCACAAAACAACCGAAAAAAGT
Source organism: Melanchra persicariae (assembly GCA_947386135.1). NCBI lineage: Eukaryota > Metazoa > Arthropoda > Insecta > Lepidoptera > Noctuidae > Melanchra > Melanchra persicariae. The sequence continues at coordinate 4,226,283 of OX376658.1, forward strand.
GTTCCGCGCAGCAGCGGCAGCACACACACACTTTTCATTCATTGTACATTTCCCTAAACGTAGAAATGGTACAAAAGAGATTCTTCTAAAAACACACGATGTTTTTGTAGCAACTAAGCCTATCGCTCGTCTCCATGCGTGACACAGACTAAAGACTATACGACCCAATTAGGATGTATTCGAGTCTTCACTAGAAAACCACCAAAGAAAATACATTGAAAGACAATAGAAACGAGTACGGTTCCAACGAAATAACTTAAGAGGAAGTATGGAAGTGCGCCAAAGTAATCTTGCAAAACTCCATACACTTAACACACAAACAAAACCAAACGTCACCGTCGTTGTACCTGTTGCCAGGCGGAAACCACTCCTGTTGATTGAGTTGAAATAATACATTATCCCTTATACAGAGCCGTCAATGGTTATGCAGATAACTGCATTGGTACTGACAGACGGATAACGTATCGCCTGCAAGCGCCTTTACTAGCCATTTCCTTAATTAGCTATGACAAACAACTTGTACCTATATCGGTATTTTCCGCGGTCGTTATCTTAATTATCAGAGTTTAAATCAAGGTAGATTTTGGAGCCGTTCTTAGAAATTTCCGAGCTGAGAATTCTGCTGAGTAAAAATTACAAAATTATCACTTTTTTGGAAGTTGGTTAAAAATAACCTATGACACTGAACTTATTCAGTAGCTTTATTCTATCAGCGACGAATTTTCATAATCAGATTAGTTTCACACAAACGAGCAAATATACAACTCTACCACTGTGACTATAATATTCGTTTAGCTAATACAAGCTGTTGGAAACCAAGTCTTATCGTTTTAGAAGACGTATCTACATAACGCCAGAGTCATTCGGCGCGACGGAAGATAACTAGAGAAGTTTAGTAGGTACATAAGTTATTATCATACGAAAGAAAACGAACTGCATCTGTCTAAATGTGAGTGTGTGTGGGTGACAGTTATTAAAATCTCACCTTCGTAACTGGTAAACAACGGTTCCATTCATAACAGCTTTCTTTCGACGTTCAGATCATATTATACGATTGACAAAATCAGCTTTTGATCACATCAGCCAAAATCCTGGCTGGCCATTCTGTCAGCTCGGTTGACATTCCATTTTCGTCTTCAAGACCACTTTACAGTTATATCACCTACTTCTTCTTCTTTTTCATTCCGGTGCAAGTTGTAAACAACTCCCAGATCAAAACAACCCTGACCTTTGTTCAGGTCTACCCTCAACACAACACAGTATTATAAACACATATACAACTACACTTAAACTTGTTTATCGGCCATCAAAGGTCCACTACCAAAGACAACATCGAGACCACTGAACCTCCGAAAATGAATTAAGAATAACATTGAAATGAGTTTAAAACGATTTAAAAATCAGGCAGTGTGTTCAGCACGACACCCCGACTTGCACTGGTGAGCTAAATGAGAAAGGTTTCCCTATTTCTTCCCATTCGAGAGAGAATATAAAACTCTTTTTCGCCTTTTTTTTTTACTTCCAACTTCGTCTTAATATGCCACCCGCTCGGACCTTGGGGTGAAGAGTTCGGAACCAAATAGAGGGGACAGACGCAAGAAATATCAAATTCGTCCTACGCCCCAAAAGTTGAAATCCACTGCTCCTTTTGTTAACAAAATCATCGTCACACTACTAACAAGCCCGTTAATGTACATCAAAAATATCTCAAGAATGTTCTTATCGCAGGAGCCGCTGCAATTAAAAGGGATTTCGAGCGAAACCGGTTGCATTGGTCTTGTGAACCAATTAATACGGCTATTATCTTTTATGACATTTTTATGATGATTTTACTGCCTCATTGGCCTCGTGATGGTATGCATCGGTTTGCTTCGAAGATACTTTGAGCGTAGCTAAGCTACTGTTATTAGGATCTTGTCACAGAAATTCTTGATTTAGTATGAGTAGCATCTACTGAAGATGTTATATTAACAAGCAATTAGTTTACTCATCTCAATGTTTCATACATTGGCGCATTTATTAATAAAATTGATAGACTTAGAATAATTTGATGGTGTGTCCAAAGACACATTTACGATCGCCAACTCTCTGCTTATAAATGAAAGACAAGAAATCTGACTTTCCTTTTGGAGCGAGGTATCTCTGTAACTGCAAATTTTGTCCAATATTCCAAAGACCAAAACTTCCCAAGTACTAACTCATTGTTTTAGACGCTTAAAACACCAGCTTAATCATAAACCCTTGATCTCAAAGTGTTAGCGGACGTATATTAGCATTTATTTTGTACATCCCACGAGCATATCGTAAATCTGTCCTAAAAGACCGGCCATATTGAGTAAAGATATTCAAACATAAACAGGGGATTATGCTGGAGAATCTGACAATCTCATATGACCTGCGACCTTATGTATGTGCGTCTATCTGATGTCTAAATGTCTTCAATGGGTACAACAAACTATCTACTGCTAGATTCATCTGCTGACTGAATCGTTAGATTTTAATAGTGATACATGTGCCCATTTATCTTTATTGATATTGCAAGTTTTCTCGAAACTTGGGAAAGTTTAAATTTACAAAAGTTTCATAATCAGAGATCGGAATAGGTACCTAGACTATATTTAGCTAAAGTTCGAAGAAGTAAGTAACATAGAGTACATAATACCTCCTCTAAAATCCCGGAGTCATAAACATGACAATTAAAACCGGAGATTATGAAAACATGAACTGGACTTGAGTATAGTTACAATTTATTGTAATATGTATTATTTTATTTATAGTTATTGTTTTATGTACATGTATTTTATTTTATGGGCCCTAGATGCCTGTACCAAAAGATTAAATAAATAAATAAAAAATTTTTGATGAATATATTTTCCAATTTTATAGGTAAGTAAAACAAAGCTTTTTATTTTAACAGTTTGAGTACGGAACTCTAAAAACATAATAATATTCTGCTATACCTATAATAACTTAGTTCATTTTTTTTTAATCCCATGATTCAATGGTCATGTTTATGGTTCCGGGATTTTATAGGAGGTATTATCAACACTATGTTGCTTATTTCTTCGAACTTAAGGTAAACATAGTATATCTATTCCGATCTCTGTTCAAAATTGAAACGTAAAATAAAGCCTTGTTCTCAGTTCAATTAAATAAACCACACAGCTTATGAGACGAACATGAACGTCGAATGCAGTGACAGACCAATAGATGCATGGCACCTCAACAACAGGTAAGTAATAAAACATTATGACTTTTCTTACAAATCTTATGCTGGCATAAATTTTCCACCAATATCTACCATTTACTTTATAGTTGGTAATAATAATATAATTATAATTATTTGCACTGTTGTGTCTTCATAAGTTTTAAGTAGTTTTGAAGACTGAACTGTGCAAATCGTGTACCGTTTCATATTAACGAAATAATGTTTTGCAATATTCGTTTACATTATATAACTTAACGGTCAAACTTAAGTTAAGCTAACTTGAGTTTACAGCTTTCAGTAATTTCTCTTAAAATATTAGCTTTAAAATATTGCTTATAATTATGGAGTTGGTTTAAGTTTTCAGATAAGTGGCATGCGAAAATTGATGAAGAATTTTCAGAAATTTTAATATGTTATACGCACAAGCACATTATTGTATAAAAATGTTCTACACAAAATTGTTGACACACCACGCCTGTCTCCAACGGACTTCAAAGGACAATATTTAATTATGTATCATATCATCGAACTAATAGTACCTTCCATCACTTTTTCATCAACCTTTAAGGTGTTACTACATCAATCTTCGATCGTTGCGATCGACGTTGATCGATTGGTGAGGTAGCTTTGGCTGATCGAAGAAAGAAGTAGAAACTATCAATCGACGTCGACTTATCCATTCTATCATCGATCGATGGCATCAATCGATTGGTGTAGTAGAAACTATCGATCGACGTTGACTAACCATTCTACCGTCGATTGATAGTTTCTACTTCTTTCTTCGATCAGCCAAAGCTACCTCACCAATCGATCAACGTCGATCGCATCGATCGACGACTGATGTAGTAACACCTTAAAGGTTGATGAAAAAGTGATGGAATTCATACCATCGATCGATTGGTGTAGTAGAAACTATCGATCGACATCGGCTAATCCATTCTACCATTGATCGATGGCATCGATCGACGATCGATCGATTGGCGTCGTAACACTCTTACTTATCAATCCACCCAATACTGATTTAGGTCCATTGCACAATACCTTACCTAGTCTTGAAACTCTAGACAGTGTCATTCCTTCAGCGAATGCGAATATCGAAATGGCAAAATGTAGGTAAGCTATTGATCACGTTATCGTTATACAAGGTGGAGACGACAATATGACACAAAAACAAAACACTGGCAAAAGTAACTCATACGAATATGTTGTCTTTTATTACAGATTTGATAACACCAACTGCGTCAGACTGATTGAAATATTCATTCAGAATAGCATACATTCCGCGGATTGGCTGAAACTTTTTTTATTATTATAGATGGTAAGCGATGATGTGGTCAAAAACTTCCAGGTTGTAGCAATCAGGAAACACAGACTCTGGCAGGGAATTCCACTCCTTAGCTGTACGCACGATGAATGTATTCCCAAAACGCTTTGTGCGTGTGGGTGGGATGTCCACCATGTACCGGTGGCGCATCGCCTCGCCGTACGTCTTGTGGTCCGATGATGGAACGGGCTTGGCGGAATCAAACTACCTATGCAATTCCGTTGCACACTCCCCTAAATGCAACCGATAGAAAACCGACAGGCTAGCAACTCGGCATCGATGCTCAAGACTTCGGAACTTCGACTCGACGAGCCTATCAGTGCCGATGATCCTCTTGGCTCGTTTCTCAATTGACTCAAGGGTATCAAGCTGGTATCTGGCATATCCGTCTCAAAGATGAGAGCAGTACTCCATACACTATCAAACTTGCGCTTGATAAATTTTAAGCAGCTGTTCCGGCGTGAAGTACTGTCGCACCTTTGCTAGGATTCCCAGCTTTTTGGCAGCCACTTGAGCCTTTGCCTCTATGATTGGGCCAAAAATAAGGGTAGATGTTAACGTAACACCAAGAAGGTTAAGTTGGTCGGTAATCGGCACGGTTACACCTCGAAAAGATGAAGCTGAGTGAAATTGGCTCCTTTCAGCTGAAAATAGACACGCGGGTCTTAGCAGCACTGAACTTGACCAGATTGGCATCGTCCCACTCAGAGACAGCCTGTAAGGGCACGTTCAAGCACTCAACCATAGCCTCTCGAAGAGACCGGATCTGCAACCCACTAGCTCGTGCTTTGGACACGTATCTCTCAGCAGAAGAAGAAGTTGGGAAAAGGCTAGGCAGATGATGAATTTGACTTTGAGTTTTGACTGCGCAGTCGCATCGTCATCCCCACCAATGAGCCACATCTTTGCCAGGTCTAACCGTTCATGGGTCTACGTGAAAGGGGCGGTTGTGTTAATCGCGGCGCCACCCCCGGTCTTCGTTAGTCTAGAATTAATTCGTTGATAAGACGCGCGCCTCCCAGCGATGTTGTCTTGAGATCACAGGGCTGCCACGTTGAGGAAAACTCGACGAAAATTGTTATTGATATATTTTTCGTGGTTTGCGCGGGAGATTGTGTGCTTCTTTTTGAATTTGGAAAGGAAAGGTTTTGGCTAGCGTATTGATTGAAGAATCATGGCGATGCCATTCGCCGGATCGTGTCTTATGTATACAACTTTACACATCCATCTAAGTTTAGATAACATCTCCCTCTAGTCAGATCCTTATGTCTGAAGATCGTAGTCATGGTGGGATATAAGTCAACAAGAAAAGTAAAGTAAAGTAAGTTTAGTAAGCCTTGTTGCATTAAGTCCGCCCATGTACCACTATTGTACATAGAGTTTAAATAAATAAATAAATAAATAAATAAGTCTGAAACAGACAAATTGTCTCCAACAAATTCTATCCATGGCAATATTAGCGACTGCACAAAATTTCTATGTTTGATAACATAAGCTAATATAAAAGTGCTTTTAGGACGTACCTATATAAAAAATCGGGCACCACTCCCGCTTTTTTTAAAACAAGGCTAGGCTAATAAACCCTTCGTAATACCGTGTCACTCATAGCCGAGCCAATACAACCCGAAGCTCAGTGCACCTCAAAGCGAAAATGTAACAGCTAATGAAAAAACGAAATCATAAAACTGCTACAAAGGAAAACCCCAAAAACATTTCTCGTAATGGTACAAAAGGCTTCTTTTATTTATGCACCAATTTTCCAAACGTAGCCATCCCTGAAATCCAAGAGCAAATTAAAAAGACGACCACAAGATCGCCTCGGGGGAGGTGAGGGGGTACGAGGGGGAAATTACACCCCCAAGCCTTCGTTGACCCTCTTTAATGAACATTGCACCGCATGCTGTCTCTCTTCCTCCTCCAGAATCCTCGGTCCATTCCCTTGTCTACCTCTTTCTAATGGTGGAGATTTCACTGTGACATCAATTGTCTGCGTTGCATTTTATACGTAAACATTTTTGCGGCAGCGCTGCGCGGCAGGTTCTTTGAATAGGATACATTTTCGATATGAAAAATTAGGGTGAAACTCTATACAGTCAATATTGACAATAACCTTAGGAATATTTTTAGAAAGTTACGAGTGGATAATATTTTTTTTCGATTCGATTGTATCATCTTCAATGTTATATTAATTATCAGAAATACGGCTTTTACCCTTCAAATTGACATACCAAAGTAATGAATCAATTAAAAAGCAAAAGACCATTTATTTTGCCAAGAAATACTCCGGACGAAAATGATAATACGGGTCAAAAGTACACACACACAATTAGTGACATAAATGTGGCGGCAGCACATGATGCAGACAGCTGAAAAAGTACCAGGGCGCCATAAATATAAATAGGTGATGGGTCACAGGACCAAAATTTATTGGTGTATGTGTTCATGCAACCATTATTTATGGCGTTATTCAAGGTTTCTTGTTGGGTACTAGATAAAAAGATCAAAGTAATTAACTCTAAGATAAAAGGTCACTCTGTGAAGATAGATGTCTAGACCACCTTCGAACCTTTCATGACTGGGCTTGTGTGTGACAAAGGTGCGGCGAAAATGCGACAACGCCTTTGAAATACGCTGTTCTGAAATTGCTTTAAATACCGATAAAGCAATTAGTATAGTGTTGCATTGATGGCGCATTGTCGCTTCGCGCCTGTCTGTGTTAACCACAGATATAGATAGACATAGATAAAGCAAGTATCACGATCTGTATGAAAACCAAGCATGCCATTTTTTGACTACCTACTATGATGTCACACACAAGCACCTAACTGACCTATCCACCTAACTGACACCTAACTGACGTCCGACTAGCGTACACCGATGCAGACTGACCGCGAAAGTGGCGGCTTACGATTTTTGTACGTAAGCTGGGCACCGAAACAGGCACGCAAACTAGTTGCTCTTGCGTTATCTATATCTATGTATATCTGTGCTGTTAACCTATATGGAAACTTATCTCTTTGTCGGGGTCGTAAGTGTGGGCATTACCTAATTCTGACAGATACCAAAATCCACCAATATTTTATATTCTAAGTATTCTCATCCTTATTCTTATGGCCATTATCCTAATTTATTTGTGACATCAATACATCATACAGGACAAAACACGCTAATTTTATTACCTGGTAAACAATAACTGCAACAAAGGTCACACACATTTTGTTAACCCTAAAGTGTCGAATACACTTATGAAGTGTATTCGTCACTTTAAACCCCTCACTCACTAATGAAACCCTTTGTTAAATAACATCAAATAATTAACGATCTCATGTAACGTCCAAGTTATTTAAAGCTATTAAATTCGCACTTGCTAAAGACCTTGCAATGCAATATTTAACTCCAGGCTGCTAATAAGATATAGGGTCAGCTCTCACCGAGATGCCACGCAACGCGATGGTGCATCTACTTTTTACTCGACTGCGCGACGCAAAGGAGGGTTATGTGTTTAATAGTCTATGTATGTAACGACTGTTTCGAAGAAATTCCGCAACCGCCAAGGGGTACCGTGTAACCGTGAGATGAGATAGGCATCCATGTAAAATACTGGCACTGCTGCATCCATGTTAGACTGGAAGCCGACCCCAACATAGCTACGCAACTTGATTGATTAAATAAAAATAAATAATAATTGTTACTTTATCCAGAAGTAACATAGACACAGATTAAGCATAATAGTAGTAGATTATTGTAATGTTTATTAAAAATAATCTACTACTATTATAATAAAAAAAAATTTATGTAAGTACAAACAAATAAAAATTGTATTAATATTAATTAATATGCTTTTATCAGTTTGTACTTACATACAATTTTTAGGTGACCATAAAAATCTATATAACTAAAATTATAATCCCTGTCTTTTAAAATAGGAGACCTGTATCTTAAGAGACAGTGTGTGGCCAAACAGTTAATTAAGTTGTCCTTATAAAAATGAAAGTGTGCTGATCTACCTATTTTTTTTGTTTCGCTATCTCAGAAAGCGCATACAATGTCGCATCGCACTGCTGCTTGGTGTGAACTGACCTTAATAAGTTTTAAAAGCGACAAACAGTCTTTTATTTTGAAGTGAAAAATGTTTTTTGTTCCAGTAATTAGGAGGCGTTTCGAAGGCTTTTAATCTTTTTTCTTTTACACTATAAAAATATTTGTAAAGAAAGTGTTTTATTGATATTGTTTAGTTTTATCGTATTGTTTTTTAACAACTGCTTGAAGTAATGACCATCTGACAATTTCTTCATTAATGTAATTAAATACCTATCGAAAACCAACAAAGTCACTTTTGAAAAAAAAAACCGACTTCCAAAAAGAAGTCGGTTTTTTTTAAGTTTTTTTATTTGTCACTTTTTAGTGGTACCCCACACCTAACAACACCACTGGAAAGTCACTGGAAAGTAAAAGTACGCAATTTCGTAAACATGGCTGATTTTTCCACATATTTTTTCCAGTTTTTTGGATTTAAAAACCAAATTGCCTAACCGATTTTGACAAAATTTAAATGTGACCAATCGAGAAGTTTATCCTTAGAACTTTTCAAATCGGTTCATAAATGACGGAGATATGAGGTAACAAACACAAAAAAAAATACAATCGAATTGATAACCTCTTCCTTTTTTGGAAGTCGGTTAAAAATAATTCAAAAGAGATCCAAGATCTTTTTCTTTCTTACAAAAATAGATAATTTCATGATTCTTTTTCACACAGAATTCTTATACTTACCTTAAATACGAGTTAAATAAGAGCTTAAATAAAATCGTAGTGTAGATATGTCACAAGGACCTACCTCGTGAAGTCGTGACAAATCTACACTACGGTCCTCACTCATATTTTTCTGGACTATTAATCAAGTTATAATGTCCATCATCTGCCTTTTCTCAACTATATTGGGGTCTGCTCCCAGTCAAACCGAATTCAGCTGAAAATCAGTATTTTAAGTTGTAATGTCCAAGGTCTCAAAATAAGACAAGAAACAAATAAACACCTGTGTTCCACGCGCGCCGAAACAGCAGCCGTCAGCACAAGATGGGGCCGTTAGGGCCAGAGCCTGTCAGGGTCGCGGATTTTGTTCGAAAGAGTTACCGCGGCACTGGAAAGAAAGGCACTAGGAGGAGTATGGGTGGGTTTTAGTCAGTAAAAGTCTGACACTCCCTGCCGCTCCACCCAGAGCGGGGTCATTTGATGATTTCCCATCCTCAAAAAAAAAAGCCCTAAGCTCATCCTACTAGTACTAAGCTCCTTGATCAATGTTACCGTTAACCATTTGATCCAGAATTATGTTTTTAACGATAATGCGATATTGCAGCAATGATATGTATGTACAAAGTCTAAAAAAATTGTAGATAGTGGTTTCTGGCGACTGGGACCACAATTAACTGGAATCGCGGTCCCAGTTGCCGGATTCATTAATATTAACATTTTTCTTCTCGGATACATGAATAAAAAAAAATCTATCGTTCAAGCCAAAAACAGTACAGTTACCGCGAATCGACAAATGTAAAGTGGGACGCTTTCAGTCTAGGTGAATGGATCGACGATCTTCATCAGGTGGCTGGTAACAGCTGGATGAGAGTTGTCGGAAGTCCAGCATTGGACCGCTATAGGCTGATGATGATGATGTACTGTGTTTGGCTTAAACGATAGTTTTTTTTATAGTTATATATTATAGATAGTCCCAGTCGCCGGAAGAAAAATATTAAAATTATTGGATCCGGCAACTGGGACCGCGGTTCCAGTTAATTGCGGTCCCAGTCGCCGGAAACGTCGTTCAAGATCCCCTTTTAACACAATATTCTAATACCTAAATAACCATAAGTCTGTTGAAGTCAAATTAATTTAGAATTAATGTAATAAGACAAAAAAAACGAATGAACACCCAAGCTCACCCCACTAGTACTAAGCTACTTGATCTATGTAACAATTAACCATTTTGTCATCCGACTTTATCAACTGCACTTATACGGGTACACTTAACCTTACAACTCCAGTCATTCTATAAGGCAGTCAGTTTAACATTATAAGGGTAACTAGTTTCTGCCAGCGACTACGCTCGCGTGAAAGTCTGGAATTTTCCGATAGGGGATCATGCTACTGAGATAAAATTTACCTATGTCTTCATTTAGGTCATCTATCAGTTTTCCAAATGATATATACAGCACTAGCTGTTGCCCGCGACTTCGTTCGCGTGTATGTATTGTAAAATGATGTGGGTAGTACAGCATTATGCACAAATGTAAAGTATATCCTAACTAATTTTATGAAAATGTTTGTTTCCGTGTTCACACCTAACGCTGATCCAATTTTGATAAACTTCATAAATTAGTAAATAGATACATACAATCCTGAAGACGGTCATAGGCTATCGAAGTCGCGGGTAGAACATACTTTACTATATTTTTATGCCTTTTTTCAGTCTTTTCTTTTTGTATTATTTGTGGTATGCGTCATGCCTGGCGCAAATCAACACATTTTGCTTCAAATTCAAATTATTTATTTCAAATAAACCATTTACAGGCACTTTTGAATTGTCAAGGTCGGTCAGTCAAAAAGATGAAGTTATTGGCACGTTCCAAAGCGTAGATCTCTATGGAGAAGAACGTGCAAGAAACTCCACGGACACGCTTTTAAATCATTTTTCTTTACAATTTTATGGTTATATCATTCCTGTTGAAATTATACAATCATATTTAATGTGAGAACGATGTAGAAAGAAATGCACGTAAAAGTATCCGGAGGAAAAAAAAATATACAGCAATTTAAATAACAAATCATTAAAATAAACCGTGGCAGCTGAGAGATGACCCAATCTGACGGCGTCCGTTCACGAACATGACGCACGCGCTAACACCATTCAGCTCAACCATATTTAAGGGAGCCAAATGACCCAACACATGCGCCACCATCAGGTAGACTTTGGAGTGAGTATGACACTCCCAACCGCCAGGGCAGTGAAGTCAAATAAAAAATAAATAGAAGTAGTATAAGGTTCACAGTACTCACACATGTGCCTTTAATAAATGAAGTTATACAATGCTAATTACATTGAGCTTCCTTTCTTTTTAAACATACTGACCAACACACTATCCAATATTAGTAGCACAAGGTGACGTTATAAATGCACGTAATAAACGACATTCTCATTAAATTACATCTAATCTGCAAGGGTTATCTGAAACCTTTCTAATGGCTAAGTTTTGCAGATCTAAGCTTTAGTATAACTGCTATAATTGGTATGACCACTCCTTAAGGGTCACCCATAACGTTAAGCGATTCCCACGCCTCAAAGATGAAATCAATTTCATTTTGTAAAGCACTAAGTTGGTCTATAAAGTGTCTACCTACTTTCAAAGGTGTGTAAGCTCTTTTGAGATTCAGTTCCAATATTGAAGTTAAATTGCTTTTAGTCACGTTAGTTTTGATGTTGAAGTCTTGCCTCACCTTTAGATGTAGTGTGTTGGTAGATTAATCTTTTAGATTTTAAATATATTTAGTAAAAAACATATGACCTTCTGGAGATTCGGATTTTCCTGCTCCGCTTACGATGTAATGCTGGTGTGGAATTAGTTTCTAGATGTTTTCTATCGTGGGCACAAGAAGAAAACATAAATGGCTTTTATAGCACAGGTTTTCCCAAGCTCTATTTTCGATAAAAATGAAATCGACTTTGTCCTTAAATTAAGAAAAAAATCTTAAAGAGATTAAAGGAAAATTATTGATTTTAAAATAATTTTTCATGAAGAAATGATAAAGTTTTGGGGTTTTATACAAAGTCACGTTCTAGCGACAATGGTTGTCAGACATTTTAAAATGTAGCCATGGGATTGGTCACGTTGGCCGCACTGCATCAAAACCGCTGCGAAAAATGCGACGGCGGTTTGATTTGGGCGCACATCACGAGGGCTGGTTTGAGGCGCAGGAGAAAAGTGTCTGGAAGGATACGGGGGAGGCCTTTGCCCAGCAGAGGGACACTTAAGGCTAATAAAAAAACAATGGGATTGACAATGGGTCAATCCCATTGTCAATCCCATTGTTCAACTTTTAGAAAGTTTTGACAAACGGATGATTGGATGCCTTTGTCTAGCTAGGGCCTTTATTCTCAAAGTACCTATATCCTAGCAAAGCTGTAGCAGGTGCTAACTACCTATGGATGGGTCTTTAATTATTTATTTTATTATTCAGTAGCCCACACACAATAGCCTTGTTTTCTGAACACTGTCTATTAGCGGCAGATGAAAGCAGCTGATGGACTCATTATTAATAAATATCGCATTATGATGTTAATTTCTACCCGCACATACATTAGATGCGTATCTCTGAATTATTTGAAAGTGGTGTAACAAGCTGTTAAGCCACAGATCACTGAGAAGGTTAGCCGGCCACTGGAAGAACTTTCCACAAAGATAAAGATAATTTATTTGTCAAACATGCGTTTACATACAAATGAAGCGTGCAATAGAGCGACTTTCCGTTTAATCATATAATTGACGGCTTGTGACAATTCCTACTACGGTTATGTTATCAAAACCGTAGTCGGAATTGTCACAGGCCGCTGAATTTTCACGGCCATAGTCAGAATTATTTCTGACTATGGCCGTGAAAATTCTGTCTCTGGCTATGACAAATTCTGTCTCTGGCCGTGAAAATTCTGTCATTGGCTGTGACAATTCTGACGATGTCTTTGATAATTTTGACTATGGCTATGACAATACTACAGCTATAACAATTCTGACTATGACTATGAATGGCTATGACAGCTAAATGCTTGGCTATGAATATTGCCAGCAATGTGCCATGCCATGTTATCCCTTCACCACATTTTGATTGCTTTGAAGAGAATGCCTAAGACATTAACTCCGCCATTGTACCTTTGTGCGTAAATCATTTAATCATAAGTTTATAACTATTATATTATAAACGCGCAAGTGAGTTTTATATGCATTCACGCCTAAGCCATTTTGTATGAATTTTCGCTCAGTGATAGAAAAGATGGATATAGGCTAAAATTTAAATTAAAAAAGGTATAACGTAGTCTCAAGCGCAGTGTTCCGTACTCTGTGCTTTAACCTTATCATCGATACGTAGGCCGCAGCGCAAGCGCATAAGGGATTAATTCTATTCGCCATTTTAATCAATTCCTTTGAAAAGGTTGAGGTTAACGGACGTCGTTTATTAATAATTATAATTTAATAATGGTAATAAAACATGAGCTGCACAGTTTAAATAATACAGTAAGTACCTAGTTAGACAGGAAGCAGAAATGATTAGGCTAACTAGATGATAAAATTTCATGGCATTCATCAGTAACAAGGTAATTTTGTCACTATTACTTCAACTTGTTACGTTTACATGGTTAATATTTTAGTTCATATTATTATGGTCCACCATCATATCAGCCAATTGCCGTCCACTGCTAAACGTAAGCCTCTCTCAAAGAGTGCCAACCATCCCGGTCTTGAGCAGTTTGCATCCATCCGCTGCCTGCTACCTTCTTCAAATCATCGATCCATCGTGCCGCAGGCAATGACTAATATGAACAACTTTAATTAGGTACTAGGTAAGTCGTGATCTGTATTTATTCCACTGCTTACAATTACAAAGCTCCTGTTCTTCTGGCGTGAATAAGCATACAAACAGAGAAATGAAAGGAATGGAAGGAGGTCTTGCCAAAACAGTACAAGTACAGTCTGATAAAAAATAAGATTCCTACCCAGCCATTTCTATTTTAAAGTTCATCGGACTTTTTAACCGACTTCCCAAAAAGGAGGAGGTTCTCAATTCGATTGTATTTTTTTTTGTGTTTGTTACCTCATATCTCCGCCATTTATGAACCGATTTGAAAAATTCTTGATTTATGTGAGAGGATATACTTCTCGATTGCTCCCATTTGTATTTTATCAAAATCGGTCAAGCAATTTGACTTTTAAATCCAAATAGCTGGAAAAAATATGTGGAAAAATCATCCATGTATACGAAATTGCGTATTTTTGCTATCCTGTGACTTTCCAGTGGTGTTGTTAGGTGTGGGGTACCACTAAAAAGTGAAAAATAAAAAACTTTTTCACAAAAATAAATCGACTTCCAAAAAAACACTATAAAGTACAAAATAACTTTAATTTCGGAAGTCGGTGTCAAATAACTAAGAAGAAACCAAACACCGACTACCGAAATTAAAGTTATTTTGTACTTTGTAGTGTTTTTGTCAGAATAAGATCGGAAAAGGATTTTTCCATGTGGGATTTCTCAGTAGCAATCCGGAGGCTGAATTTGGTCACCAGAAGCCGCTTATTCAGTTTTAGTACAAATAAATTATCGTTTTTTCTTTATGATTTTAAGGGATTTTTGCACATAAAATTACAATCCCATCGTAGGTACCTTATATAATGTCTTATCCTAATTATAAATTAAAATTAATGCAGTAAGTATAGCATTTTAGCTGCATCCGAACTTGGTGAAGCTAGAATACTATGAAAGGCACCAACATCTACATAATTTCAATTAAATTGCCTTGCTAATTTTATTGTTCTCTTTTGTTTGCATTGCGCACATATTCCTTTAAAAACCGGCCAAGTGCGAGTCGGACTTGCGCATGAAGGGTTCCGTACCATTAACTATTAAAATAGCAAAAAAATCACGTTTTTTGTTTGGGAGCCCCCCTTAAATATTTGTTTTATTTTTATTTATTTATTTATTTTTAAAGTGAATATATAACTAAATATTCTGTGAATATTTCAAGCGTCTACCTGTTGCCGTCATCATCAATATCGAACAAAAATTAGCAAAAAAAATCACGTTTGTTGTATGGGAGCCCACTTAAATATTTATTTTATTCTGTTTTTAGCGGCAACAGATATACATTAATTATCTGTGAAAATTTCAATTGTCTAACTATCACGGTTCATGAGATACAGCCTGGTGACAGACGGACAGACGGACGGACGGACGGACAGCGGAGTCTTAGTAAGAGGGTCCCGTTTTACCCTTTGGGTACGGAACCCTAAAAAGTGTTGCATGTTGTCAATTTTCACACAAATGTCACAATTAGCTGAGTCAACTTTTCTCAATAGGAATGCAAAACTTTTATTAGGAATCCAGTTCGTTTAAGAACTACGGACACTGTAGGTAGGATCAGACTGCCTTCATTCATCCAATAATAATTACCAACCTACCTTAATTGAATTGTATCAGACATTTGCTTTAATTACTAGGTATAAAACTTGTTTATTCCACTGCGTATAATTACTAGGTGCCTAGCCGTGACCACTCCCATAGACATCACGGTCGGGTCGAATGAAGATGGTGTTCCGATGTTTATGTTAATGAAAAGATAACTGTTTGTACCGTAAATTTTAATGTCTGAAGGGTCTGGTGTTTAACAGGAATTGATGGATATAGAAAATCATGTCGGACTGGCAGGGAATTTTGTAGAAAATATTTTACATGTGTTTGACCGTCTATCTCTACCGTATTTGTGGTGGAGCTCTTGGCTAAATTATTCAGCCGAACGGTTTGATTTTCAAGAATTTCCGAAATTGATCTGGGGATGGGTGACCAACCCTTTCATACCGAGACTCATCCATCCCTTGGAAATAACGTTAAGCTGCTGGTTCTGTGCTGTGCTATTTGTAAAAAAAATAAAGAAAAATGTTTATTTGGAACTCCCACAAAACAGACAAAAAGTAAAATTAATTAAAGGCAGACAGTAGGTACCGTATAATTAATTAATAAAAGCTAAGAACATGTATTTAATCTGTGCGAGGCCAAAAAGGTCCCTATTTCAGCATATGCTGCGATATTTAAAAGAAAAACCAGCACTGGTATTCTGATAGGGCCTGTGATCCACGGATACACTTTTGGAGCACATACTAAATAGAAATATAAAGATAGAAATATTTGTAGACCTAAGCAGACGTTACGGGTGATCAAAAGACAGAAATTACTGCGTCTCCAGTCACTGGGTCGTACTGGTTAAATACCCCATCACTCCTCGTAAAATACTGGTATGCAGCATCCAGTCAGACTGGAAACCGACTTCAACGTCAATAGAAAAATGCTAGAAAGATCAACCCGCAAAAAACAAAAATGTGAAAAAAGGCCAAATTTCTATCCTTAAAAATTAGGCCCATAAAAGTAGTGAAATCAATAATAGGCCAAGCAATTCAGAACTGCAGAATAGTCCATGTCTCTAACATGCGTTTTTTTAAAGAATACCAGTGAACAGAGGAGAGCTTGGATCTTCCCTGACCGTATAATGGCGTATAAAAATAACGAAACACTCGAATTCCATTCCATTATTTTTTTTTTCTATTCCATGTCCATTATTCAGAGTGACATTTGGAAAATTATAAAGGACACCATCACCATTTCATCGCAATCACGCGTACTGCTGGACACGCCTTCACCACGCCTTCACCTTCACGGTCTACCTTGTGGGAAGCCTTCCAACGCTGCGTCTTTCGGTACGCGGTCGCCACTCCAGAACTTTTCCGCCCCGTCGACCATCTGTTTTGCGAGCAATGTGCCCTGCCCACTGCCACTTCAGTTTGGCGATTCTTCGGGCTATATAAACTTGGTTCTCTTGCGGAAATCATCATTCCTGATTCGCTCACGCTAGGAAACGAAGACGAATCTTACGGAACACAGTAAGCTATCCCAACCAGTCGTTATAGAATGTGAAATACAAATCAAAGAAAGAAAGAACTGCAGAAATAGTACCAAATCAAAAACATCTAAAAACACAGCACAAGACATTACACGCCCACTCTTCAATATTTTACTTTAAAGGCGTCATTTCCCTCATAAAAGTCATGCTTAACCACGAGCCCGTGGTTAAATAAGTTATTATTTGCCTTGAAAATCGACCTAGGCTTGAGAAGTGTTATTTTCGAGGTTGGTCCCGGGATGGGTGACCAGCCATTCCATAGCGAGACTTATCCATTGCTTGGACAATTAGTGTGTTAAGCTGCTGGTCTCGGCTGCCATTTGTAGATCTTTGACAGTCGTTACGCATAGACAAAAGACAGAAAACAGTCAGTCAGACAGCTCAGTCACTGGGTTGTTTTGGTCGTAAGGCAATCAATTCATGTGTATATTCGGTCAGGGTTGCGGATTTGGTCTGCCAGGTTTGCGGATGAGCAAAAGACACTGGTAGGATGTACTGGTGGGATGTAGCACCCACTCCTATCAAGATTGGAGGCTCTGCACTCGAAGTTGTTGATGAGTACGTCTACCTGGGACAAACGATCCAGCTAGGTAGGGCTAACTTCGAGAAGGAGGTCAACCGTGGAATCCGACTCGGCTGGGCGGCGTTCGGGAAGTTGCGCGGTATCTTCTCGTCTCACATACCACAGTGTCTCAAGACGAAAGTCTATGACCAGTGCGTGTTGCCAGTGATGACCTATGGACTCGAAACGTGGTCGCTCACAATGGGCCTCATCAGAAGGCTTAAAGTCACCCAAAGGGCAATGGAGAGGGCAATGCTCGGAGTTTCCTTGCGTGATCGAATCAGGAATGATGATATCCGCAAGAGAACCAAGGTTACCGACATAGCCCGAAGGATCGCCAAATTGAAGTGGCAGTGGGCAGGGCACATTGCTCGCAGAACAGATGGTCGATGGGGCCGAAAAGTTTTGGAGTGGCGACCGCGTACCGGAAGACGCAGCGTTGGAAGGCCTCCCACAAGGTGGACCGATGACCTGGTGAGGGTCGCGGGTAACCGATGGATGCGAGACGCACAGGACCGGTTGTTGTGGCGACGCTTGAGGGAGGCCTATGTCCAGCAGTGGACGTCTTTCGGCTGATATGATGATGATGATGATGATGAAAAGACACTGGGAAGAGCACGGATGGGTTTTAGTCAGTAAGAGTCTGACACTCCTTTCCGCTCCGCCCAGAGCGGGAGGAGTCATTTGATAATTTCACATCCATAAAAAAAGAACATTTGTATATGACGGATAGACTGGAAGTCGACCCCAAAAGAGTTGGGAAGAGACAAGAAATTACGAAGAGCCCTCATTACTTATATGTAAAAGTTAAATAGGCTGGATGTAGGTGATGATTGTTGATGAGATGATTCAAAGCATTTTAGCAAACCCTAAATCGGAGTCAGCTAAAAAATATGTAGTTTAGTACTTAGTCATTCAGCAGTGAGGAGCAGCTTTTTAATTTTACTAAAATATATATTTTCATACGTATTATTTCACTAAGCGAATTTACTTATAAGGTATGATAGGGTTGACATATCCTAATTAGACAAAAACCCCTAAACTAAAAAAAAAATGTGATTTGAAAAAAAAACCCACCTAAAGAACGTGAATTGCTAATACAAACAAAGAACAGCAGAAATAGTACCGTATCAAAAACAGCATATCACCAACTGACCAACCAGAACTATAACTACTGAAACACATTACGCACGCGGCCCACTCTTCAATATTTTACTTTAAACACGTCATTTCTCTCATAAAAGTCAAGCTTAATACCGCGACGAAATCGCACTTTCATTGGGTAATCAAAATTTTAATGTTGGCAACAGTGTCAGGTATTAAACGTGTGTTGCGATCGAGATGCTATGGGAGGTGCAGACCTCCCTGGAGCGGGCACGGTGGAGGACAGGGGCGGAGTCGGGTGTATTTGCTTGTGTTTAACATGTGGGTGATTCAGGTCCTGAATAATGAGAGTTTGACAATAATGATGAAGCTGATACTTCTAGTAGAACCGACATCGTTTTAAGGCCTGAGTGTCAATTCTACTAATTTTTAAGCAATGTCCGCATTCGCATGTCAGTTGCAATCTGTCAAAAAAAGCCTTAATTTCCGTACATTTTTGACAGATTGCAACTGACATGCCATGACAGGCCCTTGCTCAAGTCATAGCTATTTGAACGATCCTTCTAAGGTACAACTCGTATTATGTGTTGATAGAAACGTTACCAAATTTTAATTTGTCTTGCCAAGGGGAGTCGTCATTAACCAGTTCCTTGATTGGGAAGGTCAGATAGGCACAATCACTTCATTTAAATAACATCGAGCCAAGTGCGAGTCGGAATCGCGCAAGAAGGGTTCCGTACCATCTATAAAAAAACGGGCAAAAAAATCACAGTTGTTGTATGGGAGCCCCACTTAAATATTATTTTATTCTGTTTTTAGTATTTGTTGTTATAGCGGCAAAATATTGATTGGGGAAAAAGTCTTTTCGCATGTATGTATATGAAGCTGTAATAAAATCTCTTTGGCTATACTATTTGTATCTGGCTGGTTTTGGTATCATTGAAAGTTTAAATTTTTAAAAACATAATTCCAAATTCAAATTAGGAAAATGTGTGATTTTCATTTGATTTTCGTACTGTCAAGATGAGTGAATCTAATGAAGAAATTCGATACATTTTAAAATTTTACTACAAAAAAGGTAAAAATGCAACGCGAGCCGCGAAAAAAATTTGCGATGTTTATTACCACAAATTTGGTTTAAGCGTTTTCAATCCGGAAATTTTGATGTTTTTTTTTTTTTTTTTTTTTTATTATTGATAGGCACGCGCTTGACCACGAGAGTGAATTTCCCGGGACCAAAAATTGCGTGGCATCAATGAAATTGGTACTAAAAAACAAAGTTACAATGTTCTAACATTTTTTTCCGGTTAGGTGAAATAGAAATCCACGTGTAGCACTAAATATTTTATTAATAGGATTAATGGATACTCCAAAATAATTAATTAAACCTCGAAATATTTCATTGCCGTGTTTGTCCACACGTCACCTTGTTGTGTATTATTCCTCATTGATAAAAATCTATTGGTTATTTATATTAAAACCTAGTTTTATTTGATACATGAATAGTTAAAGTATTGTTACGGAATATATTTATTCAAATATTTCAACAATACAACGAATGGTTAATAAAAATTCATTTGTCCCAGAACTACCGTTCATCGCCGTGTCCTAATCATGTTCAAGGATATTGTTTTACCTAATGACTTGCGTCCCCCCCGCGGTGCGCTAAACGTTTCGTATTAGTGCTGCCTAAGTGCTCGACGTGAAAGGACGTACACACGTGCCTGCGTTTTCGAGCTATAATGTAAGTTATTCAATTTTTATGTTACTGGACATTTTTTCTTTCATCGCCGTGGATAGGTATAACCTCATTTTGAATTAAGTTTGTCTTCTTGAGTAAGCATTAGATAGAACGCCATTTCTTTTATGTTTATTTGTGAAGTGTTTATTTCTTTAAATAGTCAATAGATTTTTTGTTATTTATATTTTTTGCCTTGATTTTCATCACCGTGCTTTCATTGCCGTGGTGTTTGTGCGCGAAATTTGCTATGGCAATGAAAAAAAAGACACGGCAATGAAAAAAAATTCATTGCCATGCCTTGTAAAACAATTTATTTTCATTGCTGTGGCCAGGTATTTCATTTCCGTGACTTGTGTTTTCATCGCCATGGTATGATTAGGCAAAGAAAATATCTTTATCACCTTTTATCTGTTATACAGGTAATACCGATTACTGACATTACAGGACTCGTCAAGTTAACTCTCTCTGCAATGCGATAAAACATTTAAGGATAGACTTGATGAGTTTTTACTGTACAGTCAACTACAAAAAGATTTTTTCATGGTAACGTAACAAAATGATGTAACATTTGGTACTCTATCACACGTATAATATACCCTCACACACGCATGCGCCCCCACATACTACAGTCTGATTTTAATAATGGATTGTTTATATTTTTAGGATGCCAAGATGCCTAAACCAAAATTATCTAAAGAGGCGAGAAAGGAGAGGAAAAGATTGGCGGAATAAAAGCGACGTCAAAAATTAAGAAGCGACCCTGAATTAAGAGAGGAGTATCTAAGAAAAGAAAGAGAACGATATCTTAAAAAGAAGGCTGCAGGAGTAGTTCTTCCTTGAAATGCAATGACTTCACAATATTATAGGAGGATAAGGTCTTGATTCCAACACTTGTGTGGGAGTAAAATTTGGGCAAGGAAATATTACAAAAGAAGAATGAGAGTACAATAAGTAAAGAAAGACTGTTGAATTACACTCGCAACACTACTTAGAGATTTCAATACTACAGCCTTCATTCTTATACATACTCCCATTCTTCCTTTTGTAATATATTATCTATCCAAATCTTACTCCCATACACAATTTGTCTGGGTTTGCCTTTCCCCCTCGGAGACGGAGAGATATAATGTTTTTTCATTTCCATGGATTGATTCTTTCATTCCCATGGCACAGTTTTTTCATTGCCGTGGACGCTTGTTTCATTGCCGTGCACGCATGTTTCATCGCCGTGGCACGGAATTTTTAATCCTGTATATCTCGTTAGTTTTTTAAGTTATCTGCTAGACATTAAGCAAGAATACAATACATTTTCAAAAACTTTAATAAAAGCGTTTTTTTTTTTTTAAAAACCTTAAGATAAAAAAATACACGGAAATGAAGATTTTATAGGACCTGTTGAAATTCACTCCTGATGGTAAGCGACGATGTGGTCGAAGATGGAGCACGCTTGCCTAGAAGTAACCTATTCACTCTTGACTTAAAAACTCCCAGGTTGTAGCTATCAGGAAACACAGACTCCGGCAGGGAATTCCACTCCTTAGCGGTACGCACAATGAATGTATTCCCAAAACGCTTTGTGCGTGTGGGTGGGATGTCCACCATGTACCGGTGGCGCATCGCCGTACGTCTTGTGGTCCGATGATGGAACGGGCTAGGCGGAATCAAACTATGCAATTCCGTTGCACACTCTCCAAAATGCAACCGATAGAAAACCGACAGGCTAGCAACTCGGCGTCGATGCTCGAGACTTTGGAGCTTCGACTCGACGAGCCTATCATTGCCGATGATCCTCTTGGCTCGTTTCTCTATTGACTCAAGGGCATCAAGCTGGTATCTGGCAGATCCGTCCCAAAGATGCGAGCAGTACTCCATACACGATCGAACTTGCGCTTGATAAAGTTTGAGCAGCTGTTCCGGCGTGAAGTACCGTCGCACCTTTGCTAGAATTCCCAACTTTTTGGCAGCCACTTGAGCCTTTGCCTCTATAAATGTGCCAAAATTGAGGGTAGATGTCAACGTAACACCAAGAAGGTCAAGTTGGTCGGTTATCGGCACGGTTACACCTCGGAAAGATGGAGCTGGGTGGAATTGGCTCCTTTTAGCGGAAAAAAGACACGCCTGGGTCTTAGCAGCATTGAACTTGACCAGATTGGCATCGCCCCAATCTGAGACAGCCTGTAGGGACAAGTTCAAGCGCTCAACCATAGCCTCTCGGAGAGACCGGATCTGCGAACCGATGTCATAGATGCACGTCGCTCTGGTCGCCCTATTACGGATAAAATGGATGCCATTTTTGAAAAAGTGTAGCAAGTTAGGCATATCAGGGGGTCGAATCTGCTATTGCAATCGTGTCTCAATGACCGGTCAATGATCGATTTTTGACGTATAACGTCAAATTTATGACACATTTCCCATACAAAAACTGTCAAGTTGTCAAAAATCGATCATTGACCGGTCATTGAGACACGATTGCAATAGCAGAATCGACCCCCTGGGAATTGACCATAAAACAGTTTTGGCGCATTTGAAAAAAACTGGGTACAAAAAGCTCGATATTTGGGTACCTCACGAGCTCACTGAAAGAAACCTAATGAACCGTGTACTCATTTTTGATTTTTTATTACGACGTAATGAAACCGAACCATTTTTGAAGAAGCTGATAACTGGTGATGAAAAGTGGATCACGTACGACAAGACCGTGCGAAAAAGGTCGTGGTCAAAGGCCGGTCAGGCTTCACAAACTGTGGTGAAACCCGGGTTAACTCGCAACAAGGTGATGCTGTGTGTGTGGTGGGATTGGAAGGGCATTATTCATTATGAACTGTTACCACCACGCAGGACCATCGATTCTGAGCTCTACTGCGAAGAACTGATGAGATTAAAGCAAGAAGTTGAGAGAAAGCGGCCGGAATTAATCAACAGAAGGGGTGTGGTTTTTCATCATGATAACGGTAGACCTCACACATCTTTAGCCACTCATAAAAAATTAAAAGAGTTTGGCTGGGAGGTGTTAATGCATCAGCCGTATAGTCCTGACTTCTAGAGAATTCTGAAGAGACCGAAACAGGTGGAAATTTGAAGGCTTGCACCTTCAGATTTCCACCTGTTTCGGTCTCTTCAGAATTCTTTAGGCAGTGTCATTTTGATCAGAAGTCCCAAAATTTCTATAGCAATGGGATCATGTCCCTACCTACAAGATGGCAAAAAGTTATCGAACAAAATGGTACCTACATAGTTTAGTTAATTGTAATTAAACTATATTAAAAAAATGTTTTGAATTTTCTAAAAAAATGCGAAGAAACTTTTTCCCCAACCTATTACATCATCTGTGAAAATTTCTACACACACATTTTATACAGGCGGACAAACAGACGGACAGACAGACCGACAGACGGACAAACAGACGGACAGACAGACGGACAGACAGACAGACGGACAGACAGACGGTCAGACAGACGTACAGACAGACGGACAAACAGATGGATAGACAGACGTACAGACAGACAGACGGACTGACAGACGGACGGATGGAAAGATGGACAGACAGACGTACAGACAGACAGACAGACAGACGGACAGATAGACGGATAGCAGAGTCTTAGTAATATGGTCCCGTTTTTACCCTTTGGGTACGGAACCCTAAAATGATACTCAGATTCCTCTGGTTAGACTGCAATGCCATACAAACATAGTTGGGAAAAGCTATAAGTACAGATTTGAATTTACCTAATCAGTCCGTCGGACACGTATTTTTTGTTTTTTCTCGTAGGTAATACAAAAAATGACGAAGAGACAGTGCGTTGGAAACTCGCGTGACGTCACTACGATACTACAATTTTTACTTGCGACGTGACTTCATCAGCCCCTCTCTTGAGCTTTGATGCGCTTTATCTTAGTAAGCGCGTGCCTATCAATAATAATAATAAAAAAAATGTTTAAAATATTATAGCGAATTGAAATTGCAAAAAATACATGTCCTATATTTTTTGAAAATGTAAAGGACGGACTAAATAGAATTATATTTTTTCTGCCTAGTAGAATACACTATTATATCTTTATTAATAATTTTAATACTATTTTTTTTTATATCCACAACCAATCAATTAAGTTGCCTTATTTTTTGCCAAATAAAGAAGTTTATAATCTTTATTTCTGATGTTAGCAATTATATTTAGACAGGTCTTCAAGGTGATCATGCTATTGAGTGCATTCTACTCATATTAAGCTAGACAAAGATTGAATTTATAATTTAAAACGCAAGCTATTTTATAATTGCCTAATTAATTATGCATTGTAAAGATGAATGTAAGCGCTCGCATGACAAAACAATAAAGTGATACTCCATGTTTTTCTTTCCATATCAGCATGGTAATGCACTTCATATGCTTAGCATAAATCTACATGACTTACAATGACACGCGGTTTCTCTCACAACTGTCAATCAAACTGGAATGAAAATTATACAAAAATCATTTAGCAGAACGATTTGAGACAAGCGATAAAATTATGTGAAAAACTGCACTCGTCATTATTTCATACGAGTAATTGATATTTAAATATGAAGACACATTGTAAAATGTAAATTTCGCTCAGTCGGGGCGTTTAATGCAAGACTATTTAATATGCAGTCCGGCCCTGTCAGATGCGTATCGAAAAAAAAAATCATTGGCGAACAGAAAATAATTTTCAAAGGTATAACAATAATTTATAGCTTCATTCCGATCGATTGCTCGCTCCTTGTAAATATTACATTTTTATGTTAAAATCTCCTTGTAATTAACTCACGTATTTTATTAATAAACTCAGTCGGGTGTAAATTTACTGCAAAATAATTGAGCGCTGGGAGCTTGGGTTATTTTCGCGGGGAACTGATATGGGTTACGTCCCGCGCCCGTTGCATACATTATTTTAATTTAATATGGGTTTATTTATATAATTAAAGGGATAGGATCACGTACTCTGTGATTATTGTGAAAAAAACCAAAAAATAAAAGTCACTGCAGGATATACCACGGTCGCCAGGGTTGCGGAATTTGGTCGAAAGAGGCACCGCGACCCTGGAACGCAAAGGGCATAACCGGGGCATACGGATGGGTTTTAGTTAGTAAGTCTGACACTTCCTTACGCTCCACCCAAAGCGCAAGAAGTCATTTGATGATTGAACATCTATGAAAAAAAATAAAAAAGAGGATATCTTTTTTTTTCTTTCTTTCTTTTTTTTCTGCCGAATGACGTTGTAAAGGTTTTCCATCACATATCTGAAACCCCAGTTTCTGAAAAGCAAAAGAACGAGGCTAATAAAAAAAATAAAAAGTCAAATGCGCGTCAAAAATTTCAACAGCCAGTAACATCACTTGACTTCCGTTTTAATTTGTGTCGTGTCGATAATTTCTTTCCAGAACCCCGGAGTAATAAGTAACTCATTTTAATTTTAACTTGTATGGTGTATAGGTATAATAAAGAGTGTTGTATTGTATTCTATTTTTTCCCTCGCATCATGATTTACGATAGCAACACCATCTCGTCTAGCCCCGTTCACATCACGGCGCCAAACACTTCCATTAAAAAATAATCAATATTTAATTTACAATTCGCTTGCGTTTGCTCGATTCGATCACGAGCCGTTCACTTCCCCATTCATCTTTCAACTGTTCCACACTTATTATGAGACGGAATCGATTCAGCGCAAACGAGATCTCGATTCTCGTTCCCATAAATCTTTTTGCGGACGCTTCGGGCGCACCGTAACCGATTAGTAGGTGCACCTCGGCTATCTGACGCGAGAAACAATTTCCAATGCATTATATAAATTATGACTTCATCGGAGGAACGCGGGTCACGACTCGCGAGGTGAAACAGCAGTGAGTTGTGCGCAAATAGTAGGGCTCCGCATGACTTGCAATTTTGAGAGATTTGTAAATGGAATTCGACTGTTTTTCTTTTATTTTTGATGCTGATCGGCTGAGTTGGAGATTCGTAGGGCATCGTTTATCGATCGTTTTCGTAATATCGTAAAAATAAACAGTTGCACGGTGATGTGAATACTGCCTACTTACAAATACGAGTAATACTACTACTACACAACGTGTAACAGAATAAAAGCAATACCTCTTAAGAGGTCATTGTACTCATCATTATGAACAATTTTTACAATGGGACTAACCCCAAAATCGCAATTCTGTTATACGTTGTATATGTAATTACTTCACCGTTAAAACTTTGAAGGAGGAGCTAGCTTGAGATGAACTATCATTCTTCGTTTAATGGATGTATTGACAGACAGCTCAAGTTTTCACCGTGAGGAGTATACAGAATGTTGTGTTTTCCAGGGTAAAAACTATTCCTTTACATAATCAGGTGGAATTAATAACCAATCACTGAATAGAACACAGACTGGTATTTTCCTGTAGCTGTTGAATAATATTGTGTGGCATTTGATTTCAACTGCACTCCTTTTCTTAGGTACTCACTTACCTTAACAGCCATGACCAAATTGCTCCACAGAATAGTTAAAACAAAAGAATACACATGAATTTACTATCACCACGAATATGTAATGACACGAAACCCTTCACCTCAGTGACTCAGTGACTAATCCTTGACCTCACGAACTCCAATTTTTAGCATCCTCCTTTCCCAAAAGATCAAAGCTTTCATCTAAAAATACCAAAATAAAACACCAATTCTCCGCCCACTTATAAAAATTAAAGGCCGCACACGTTGAGGAAAAAAACGACAACAGAAAAAAAAGAAAATCTGAAGATTCTAAATTCAAACATTCTCACGATCATGTTCGGCGATCTTCGGCCATTCAAAAATGATGGCGTCGTTTCCGGTTCCTCCAGACGCCGTGGCTGGTGACATTAATTTTGATGACCGTGACAATTGATTTAATTACTTCATTAGTCTTACTTTGTTAGACAGAAGTTCAAATGAAAAACATGTGTGGTACAGACATGGTCTTGTGACTTTTTGTTTTTAATGGGTAACAATGTGACAAGTATATTTGGTACTGGTTGGTTTGAGAACGACTTGCGGGAACATACCGATGAGGTTATGACTACCTAATGATATAATATGACTCAGTTACCGCCAAATATTTCTTAAGCTCCTGTTTCTAAGTATATTACGTGTGTTGTCTAATTGTCGATATTTGAGAATAAAGCCCTTTTTGTAATGATTTTATGATCGTCAGGAAGCAACTGCGGACGCATGTATATCCAAGATGTAAAATCTAAATATTTGTACGGCTGAAATGCCGAATATAGTGAAACCCCATAGATCTGAAGAACTTATGTTAGCTACCTATATTTTAGCAAATAAATATCATTCATTCATTCAGGATTTCACGGCTCTTTTCTTGCAAATACATGCATCTTTTTACAACATCCGGAAGGTCTATACAATGCAAATTATGACATTCTACCGTTATTGCTTCAAAGCCTCATCCTAGGTGGCTACAAAATGTTAGTCACAGACTGATCGAGAAGAAGAAAGACGTGGTAACAGTCACGTCCACACTAATCTTTTCTACATCGGAGCTCGTTGCAAATAATAATATGAAAGTCTATTTAGTCGCATCTCTCAGCAGTGCGATTCTGTAAACATGTCTAAGTGAACACCCGGGCGGGGCGCACGACGGGTGAGTTGTCAAACCATACGAATAAGATGGAATGACAGCTCTATTGTCGTTCACTCCGCCTAGGTGAACACCGTGAGATGTTGACAGAAGCGACCGGCTGTAAACATGTCGAAGTGAACCCTTGGGCGGGGTGCACGACGGTTGAGTTGTCAAACCATACAAATAAGATGGAATGACAGATCAGTTGTCGTTCGCTCCGCCTAGGTGAACACCGTGAGATGCCGACAGAATCAAGCGGCAGGTCTTTCAAATGTTGTTCGATTTTTCACTTGTTGAATTATAGATAAAGATAATTTTATTTTTCAATTATGAATAACAGTGAATGGTGACAAAAATATATGGTTCAGCCATATTTTACCACGTAAGTATGCAAAAGATAGAGGACTACCTTTCGTACGCGTTACTTCGTACGCGCATATACCGTTTTTTGTGTTCCCGTAAGAACTTCGGAAAATCCTCTCTTAGTGCTCCTCTTCTAGTAACCTACATGCCAAGTTACAGCACGTAGTTTCGACTGTGCGTTGTCTGTCAGTCACCCAATCACTCAGTAACTCACGAGTTTTAAATACCTAATATATTGATTATAGAAAGATTGTTCACTGGATAAGCATTTCCTTATCGTCACTTATCCAATCAGATCTTAAATTAACCTGATTACCATGGCATAGCCGCATAACTTTGCTTCCTGTATATTCTTAGTCATAATCTGTTCGATCCTGGCTGATAGAAAAATAAATAAATTGATTGATCATTACTTTGTTTGTGTGTTCATAAAGATTGATGTTGTTTTGCTAACGTCATGGTTAAGTAAACTTATAAATTCAATCTTAAAACAAAACAACTGGTAACTCATTCTGGTTTTAAATTCATAACATTTAACTTAAGTTTCTCTTTGAAATTAAACTCGTAGGACTTTAACCTCTTTTATTTTTGAAGAAGAACCCGTTAACAATTAAAATACCAGCCTTGCACAGAAACTATTTTAACTAACTGAATATTTTTACAGAAATAAAAATTAATGAACTGTAGAAAGTAGGTACGTAGCCCGCCAAATGACCGGTCACATTAAAACTTGATTAGTCAGATGAACGTAATTACACCAATTGGTGAACTCCCACTAATTGCCCGGTACGGCACAGGATCATAAAAATAAGTACAGGGAGGTATTCAACCGGTCCCGCATTCCCTCAATAAAAATTAATAATTTCATTAAAAAAAGTAATAATATTTCTTCGGCGATTTCTCAACTAGTTGTGCTACCATTATTGGTGTTTACATGTGCAGTCTGATACGCAATTAGCAGCTCTCACACCTTTTCTGCCGACTTTGTTGGACGTCATTCAATTTTATCGCGTAATTAGAGTCCATAAAATCAGTAGACGTCGGCGTCAGTCGCTAGTGAAGACGATGCTCCGGCATTTTTAGGATAGCGACCGACATTCCGAGCACAGGGAGGTACTTACTTAGCATCTATAATGAACAACGTTACGCTTAATAAATCTTAGTAAGTATGCACACTTTATTACACTGTGAAAATATTTTTTTAAACATTTGCTCGGTTAGCAACAACACACCATGTCATTGCATTGTAACATTCTCAAAGCCATTTATTTCCCAGCGTGAACTACATTTTACTTGACCAGAGAGCGACCACATCTATGAAACTAGAACCACAGGCACGCTGAGTACGCAATTAGGTGCAACAATGTCAGGGATGTTACGGGTACAAAGCTCTCTCAACGTTTATTGTCATTACCCTTTTGAGTAGACACATAGTAGGATAAAACGGGAAGATATAAATAGAATTACACATTTCTGGGTGCAAAAAATGTATGAATAAAAGCGTCACGGCGGGCGATTGCACCATACTGCGCAGCCTTGGTCCAGCCCTGAAGCGGTCTAGGATGCCGGGCGCACCTTCCACGATATTTAAGCGAGTTTAAAACTAAGATTAAAGTTGTCGCCGCAACAGTTTTTGCGCTATTAACAAGCGTACTCATAAAGCAGTTTTTCTTTGTCCACTCTTTAAAATAACAAGCTGAACCTTTTCAAAACCCGTCTATAAATAACAAATAGAAATCGTCGTCGAGAAATTTCATGTTTTGCGTGGGATATTTATTATTACGAGCAGTTTTTTTTATTAATTAACGAGAGTGTTGAACCGTTAGTGTAGTTAGATTACATCGGGCCAACCTCTTCCCATTTCTCGGCATAAATTATACATGATAGGTATCTAATTTACATCGCATCAAAAACACTTCGTGGCTCTAAATCGCCGATTTGGCCATGTCGGCGATTTAAACTGTAATTTTCCGGTTTAAGCGATATATTATCATAACCTGATGATTTAGTGCAGAAGAGTTAGGAGCTCGATCAGATTTGTAATATAAAAGCGATCATTATAATGTGAATGCGCGGAGATTTGAGCTTCGATTGTGCGCTGTCAAGAAATAGTCGTAAAAATCAAAGGTTTTACAAAAGAAACGGAAATGGATTATTTATGTTCTTTATAGGCAAATGTAAATCTTCTTTACGTCACAAAACGCCTCTTCACCAAAAATCCTACAACAATCTTATTATTTTTAATATTATTTAAAATACTTAGGAACTTATCAAAATTTTGAATACAAAATTTGTCTCATTTTATTTCCTAGTTCAACAGCTATAGAATAGATTATAATACTCTTTATTATGTACACCATATTAGTTTCAGAAAATATAGATGAAGAAGACATTGCACAGGGTAACACAATGGGCGGCTTTCGAGACAACATATCTAAAATTAAATTAATTCAAAGATGATGAAGTATGAATAGTAAAACTAATACTAGAACGAATCTAACAAAGCCTACAATGTTACGACTCGCAAATTATACAAACCTTAACAAACGTGAACTATTGATATTATTCGAAACAATAAGTTATCGTCTTTCGACGCGCCCGCGCAACGAAATAGGGTTGCCGTTAAAATGATCAAAATGTTATCCTACAGTAAATATCTCGGGCCGTGGCTTAGCCACAACAGTTGCAGATATCAATCTTCAATATGAAGCAATTATTATTCTCATTATTAAAACATTTATTGCAGACAATAATAGAACTGATTAGTGCTCGGTTATTATTTAATTGTTTTAAATAACTGGCAGCTCTCCTATAATCGTTTCGAAGTGTAGCACTTTTTCAAAAGCTTTCGCTAACCATAGTTCAGTGAGACAGCTGTGCAAAAGCTCTGGTAACCCTGCACCTAACTAATGTAACTGATTAGTACTCGGCTATTGTTTAATTGTTATAAATTACAGCGAGGCGATGCCACTCGTGCGCTTTCCCGATAACAATTACTTCACGTTCTGCGGGCTAGTGAGGTGACCTGGCGTTGCTTGAAATACAGAAAAATATATTTATCTGTTTTTTACCGAGATGTTGACTAATAAAACAAAATGAGAGGAGACAGTTTTCACCGACACCAAATTAATTGGGATTACGGCGAACGTTCATTATTGAGGTATTTCTTAGTGGAAAAATATATAAGCATGTAGTAAAAATCGTGCAGAGGTTTTTAACCTCATAATAAGGGTGTGTTTCCGTTGTCCAAGCGGAGCAGAGACGTGCAGAAATCGACTAAAAACGGATAAAACGGGTGACGGGATTTGGATTTCAATCTATCTGCACAAGTCTACTAGGCTTCAAAAGCTAATGGAAAAAAGCTAAAAACTCTCTGCATTGGAATATTCTCAGATCTTAGGTCGAACACAATTCTCAAATCGACATACACCCCGCTCGTGTTTCTTTGCATTCTGAGGCCCTAGACAATGTGCCATTAAATTGGCCAATGCAGCTGTCGAAATACCAAAAGGATTTGATCACGTGACATTTCGATAGCATCTGTCAATCCCATAAAATATTTTTGACGTATTGACAATCGCCTTCGCCACGCTACCATTGACAAAATTTCACTTGTCTCAAGCACCAGGGGCTTGATGATTCTCGAACATTCAAATACTGACACGTACAATGATATAGGTGCTTAGTTGAAGTCTTAAGACATTACAATATAATATTTAAACTGCCACCAAACTGTACCAAATTTCAACGGCATCGGTCCAATATTCGAAGCAAATGGCCGTGACAGACGGGCAAACACAAGAGTGCTTCTACAAGGTTTACGTTATTTCATGAGGACGTTCGGAACCCCAAAAATGTTTACCTACCTAGTTGTAGTAGTACAACCACAGGAATTTATGTAAGTTGCCCTATAATTTATTCATTCATGCAACTCTAATAGATTATTTAAATATTTCATTAATAATTACTTAACGACACAATGTAATTAAAGATGAACTCATCTTCAACACTTTATGTAAAGTAAAACCACTAGATTTTATCATCTTGATTTACCATCAACGCTCACCATAAATACTTAGTACGTGGGCTGTACTTAAAGCTGAACCTTCAATTTATATTACACTCAATTTATGGTATACTATGTCATCAATGAGATAAGATTCAATATGATTGGAAGATCACGACTATCGTCTTTGAAAGGTTTTGGTGTAGGTAAAACAAAGTAACGAAGTTTTTTACACTATCGATGATGTGGCTGTTTGAAGTGATACATTACTGTCTGCCAGGGTTGCGGAATTTGTTCGAAAGAGTCATCGCGGCCTGGAACGCAAGCGGCATTTGGAGGAACACGGATGGGTATTATTAGTCAGTAAGAGTCTGACACCATTCGATTTCCCATAATAGAAAAAAAAAACCGGCCAAATGCGAGTCAGACTCCCGCACGAAGGGTTCCGTACCATCTATAAAAAATCACGTTTGTTGTATGGGAGCCCCACTTAAATATTTATTTGATTCTGTTTTTAGTATTTGTTGTTATAGCGGCAACAGAAATACATCATCTGTGAAAATTTCAACTGTCTAGCTATGTAAAGCTTACGTGCCCTGCCACGGTTGCGGATTTTGTTTGAAAGAGTTACTGCAGCCCTGGAAAACAAAGGGCACTACGAGGAGCACAGATGGGTTTTAGTCAGTAAGCGTCTGACACTCACGGCAGGAGTCATTTGCTGATTTCCCATCCATAAAAAAAAACAAGTACGTAAGTAAGTAGTGGCACCTTGTGAGGAAAACGATCTTTGTCCAGCAGTAGGACGAAATAGGCTCCATAGAAAAGTTCTGATGTTGTTATTCTGTCACCTTGGACACACCTTGG
Source organism: Melanchra persicariae (assembly GCA_947386135.1). NCBI lineage: Eukaryota > Metazoa > Arthropoda > Insecta > Lepidoptera > Noctuidae > Melanchra > Melanchra persicariae. The sequence continues at coordinate 4,259,785 of OX376658.1, forward strand.
ATACCCGAGAAAAGTTTTTGAACCGGGTCCGCCAGTCATGTGTCTACTTATTAAGACTTTTTTGAATTTGCAGTAGAGCATAAAATATTATAGTGACATTGTATACCGCCATTTTTTATTCCAATTAAATAGTGACAGCAACTTGACATAAGGTAATAACCCTAATCTCTTCAAAGTTAGAGTGAACCATGCTCTTTCTGGGTAAGCTCGCTCCATCGTAGACTTTGTATCTGTCATCTCTGACATAGACTAGAGTCAAGAGCAAACCCATCACTAATAAAAAAAAATGTGTTACTTTCCCCGAAGACATTAATCTACCCAAGCTGGTCTTCCAATGACAACGCATAAATATTCCATTTGCATCCAACAGTTGCAATTGAGCAATTTTGTAATTTAAAAATCGTAACAAACGAATGTACGGACAGGCGGACAGGTGCATTTTATAATGAGCCACGAAAATTGTTTCCGATATTTCATTTGGTACAATACGTTGATGGACGGTTAGCAAAATGAGGTGTTATTTCCAACATACACACCTCCGTGTGGGAATCCATTTCTTTTTTTTTTGTTCTTGATTTCCCCCGAGTTTTGTTTTCTTTGAACTATTTTGTTCGGTATTCTGTTAAAGAAGGTGGTATATGTTTTAATGATTGGAGATTGTAGTGTGAAGTACAGACAGGTGTGCTATAATACATTAAATTAGTGGCGAATGTGTTAATGAGTGGAGATTGATTACCGTAATCTGCTGCAGTTGCGAGAAAGTTTGCTTTATTTATTACCTAGCTATTGGTAGTCGTTATGTTTATTGGCTATGGGGAATACTTGCGAAATGATGAGTTCTTGAAGGTCCCAAGTATTTAGAAATGAGTATGGGGGTGAGACCTAAGCAAAAGTAAAGTAAGTTACACTATTATGTGAAACAAATAGAACTCAAACAAGAAAAGTACCATTTGTTATGACAGTTCTAAACGCTGAATTTGGAACTACCTTATTACTGGTGAAAAATCTGTGACGGACTACCCTTTTGGGGTCTCAAAAAGAATTCGTACTATCACTATTAATTACATTGGATCCTGATCCAATGTAATTAATAGTGATAGTAATACTTCCAGTGGAAAAGAGACGGAGCTATCCGTCCTGTACAGCTCCGTCTCTTTCCCACTGGAAGAAATATTGAAGTAATACTGCTTTAAGAGTTGGTGGTTAGGCCCCTGTTTCTGAATTGAGTGATTTGAGTTAAAAACGTGTCAAAGCTTTGCAAGCAAGCTTTTAGGCGAAAATACAATTTGACAAAGAAGAAATCGAGAGATAGTGATCCATAAGAAATTAACGTTTCCTGCTAGTACCTCCACCGCCACGCTGCACTAACCTTTCGCGAAGTCGGCGTCGCCACGTCCATCACCCAATATCTGTCTCCGTGCTAAGCGCAGGCGTGTAAGCATTAAGTTTAGTGGTCACGACGACGCCAGCTCGCGGCCCCCAATACATCTGACGAGGGCCCTCAATGGGCCACTCGTTAACCCCACTATGGCGGATCGTGCGAAGTCCACTAGCGACCCCTACCAACTGTAACTAGTCTTAGAAGCTATAGTTTAGTCATAGTATTCTTCATAACTTTCATAGGTGGGATGACAGTATGAGGAACTTTACCCACAATGGAGTAACATCTGATGATCTAGACAAAGTGTCATGCTACCAGCGAGTGTGATGGTCACAATGCCAAAATTTAAGAGCTTCTTTAACGATGGGAAATCTTCAAATGACTCCTTCCGCTCTTGGCGTAATGGAAGGGAGTGTCAGACTCTTACTGACTAAAACCCATCCGTGTTCCTCCAAATGCCATTTGGGTTCCAGCAGGCCTGCGTTGACGACAAAATGAATGGGAATTACATTAAGAAAGAAAACGTCATCAACTCATCACCTAATGTCATTCCAATACATTTTGTCGTCAGCATCTGACGTTAACGCTACAGAAAAGATTTTTGTCAAGGTCTGCTAGTCCGCAGTGACTCTTTTGGACAAATTTCCGCTTATGGGATAGATCACGATTTAAGATGTTTTGACAAACGCGTTCCACTAACTATGATGTCACTTATCTAGACCTTATGGAATCTGGACCATGCAGTGAGCAAAAGTTGGGAGTCCTCCGTCATCATCATCACCACTTCAGCCGAAACATATCGTCTGCTGGACATAGGCCTGCCACCAGCGTCACCACATCGACTGGTCCTGTGCGTCTCGCTTTCAGCGGATACCCACAAATGCGGAGGGGTCCTTCCAGTTGCATTTTTCGTGTTAAGATTTTTTAAAGTTACCCAAAGATTTCAAAATGTTTGTTAAATATCAAGTGGAATACTCTTATGCAGCTTTTCACTGAATGAATATAATATTCTAAGAAATGCATATCGAAAGAAAAACTGTGTCAACTACTATAAACACCCCATGTAGTCTTTAAAAATTTTTGGACGTTGAATATTACTTTCTGTTTTTAGAGCTTCGACCTAATGATGCAGACAATTTGAAATCTTACAAGTTTACAACCAAATGCCAACTAATTTTGGCTTTAATCAAATAACTAGTTTTTACTACATCAATATAAATGTCTCCAATTACCCAGTGAGAACAGGTAACATAAACATTTAATTAAGAACAAATTTTCACTTAGCAACGAATAATTATTGCCATAAACCGTAATTAACAGTTCATTATTTTTTATTTCCGACAAGCAATTAGAAGCGCGAACTAATTAAAGAAATCGTTGCAATCCTCATTCATTATTTTGGTTCATTCGTGATTCACGACTAACATTATTTGATTGTGGCTGAATTTATAAAATTTGTATGTTCGATAACTGTTCATTTGAGATTTGAAATTGATTAAAGAACATTTTATTGCTATCTTAAATCGTCTAAAGTGTGTGAAACTTCCTACAGATTTTATTATTTTTATTATATCTAGCCCGAAGTGTACCACTGGTGGGCAAGGGCCTCCCTCCATTCTTTCCACCGTTCCCAGTTCTGAGCCTCTTCTTACCAATTCCCAAAGAAGACATCCAATATATCTTATAGATCTGCGTAAAAATACGAATTCTACTCAAAATATCTTCCCTTGATTTTGAGGGTATTAAAATTGTTTCTGGAGTATCTTGTGCCTAGATTTTGCGTCGTAACTGTTGGTGTAAGACGTTACCCTACAGCGTAACATTGCACGCCTGTAGTTCACCAGAGTTAGGCAGAGGTTTACCTTGGACATCGTCACCCACATTCGCCAGTGCAGTCCCATGTACCTTAAATGAGGCATCAAAAACTAATGTACTTAGATATTGTTACTCGTGGAAAATCGAAAGATTCCGTTATTGATAGCTACCTACTGTATCGTCATCAGCATCATCAGCATACAGACTACAGACTTCGCACACTGTTGAGCGTACACCTCTCTTATCTTGTGTAAATCGCTGCATTCCTGTGTCAGCCTCATCCAGGTTCTAGAGTGAGAGGTGAGAGTGAATAGGTTACTTCTAGGCAAGCGTGCTCCATCGTCGACCACGTCATCGCTTTCCATCAAGTGAGACTGTGGTTAAACGTAAGCATACCAATTAAATATAAAAAAATATTTCAGACAGTATCGGTCTGGCAACATTGCTGAAATGAACCTTTTTGGCGCAGCCGTGAGGCACGTACTCTTTTTTGTTGTTTTTACTGTCTCTTTTTTATTAGGGGCCCCTTTAACTAAGACTCCGCTGTCCGTCTGTCTGTCTGTCACCAGGCTGTATCTTATGAACCGTCATAGCTAGACAGTTGAAATTTTCACAGATGATGTATTTCTGTTGCCGCTATAACAACAAATACTAAAAATAGATTAAACAAATATTTTAAGTGGGGCTCCCATACAACAAACGTGAGTTTTTTTGTCGTTTTTTATAGATAATAATATTTATAGATAATAATGTTTTTTATAGATAATATTGGTATGGAACCCTTCGTGCGCGAGTCCGACTCGCACTTATTTTATTTTATATGTGACAAATAACATTTTCTTTCTTTCATCAACTCGATCTATTCACAATAAAGTCACAGTCGATCATAGACCTTCTCTTACCAGTGGTAGTGGTCATTTTCCCATGAGCGTGTCGCGTCGTGTAGCTGATAGCATCATGTTGGAGCGATATCGGTGTCCAACAACCATAAATTAAGGAGGTCCTCACATTGGCTGCGGTATTGCTCAGCCATTACTTTCGGAAGGACATGACTGACTTGTCTGACTGAGGTTGACTGGTAGAGAATCAATGTATATACAGGGTTAAAATTAAGGTAGAAAAGACAGGATCATTAAGGCAGAATGAGGATCTTAGGATTCTCCGAAGGATTTAGATGGATCTTATACAACGTGTCATTAAACTCATCATTATGAACAACTTTTACTATGGCACCAATACTAAAATCATAATCGACTGCCCCATACATACCTATTGGCGCATAACTCTAGAAAATGTACAGAACAGCAGATTTTTTTTTCGCGACGTTGGGATTGCTTAAAGTGGCTTTACAATGACGATGGTAGGTACACCATCCACAATTGTATGCAACCCCGAAACCAAACTTCGGTGTCCTCAGGTAGGATTTTTTATAAAGGATCGTCAGGCTCACGTTTGGCTACAATCACACCTGATGGAAAGCGATGATCTGGTCGACAATAGACCACGCTTGCTTAGAAACTATTCACACTTAACTTAAAGACCCCAGGGGCTCTAGACAAGTGTCATTCTGTCAGCGGTAGCGTGGCGAAGGCGATTGTCAATACGTCAAAAATGTATGGGATTGAGAGATGCTATCGAAATGTCACGTGATCAAATTCCTACATTTTGGCATTTCGACAGTCGCATTCGCTAATTAAATGGCACATTGTCTAGGGCCTCAGGTTGTGGTAAGTAGTAATCCCCAATTTGCTGCCTCCGTGGTCGAGTGGTTTAGACGTTTGCCTTATGACCTGGTGGTCGTGGGTTCGGTTCCCACGGGAAGCATACTTTGTAAAGTGGTTTCTAGTTTGGCTAAGACATTGCAGGCTTGAATCACCTGATTGTCTGATAAAAAGATGATTCCGTGCTTCGGAAGGCACGTATAAGCCGGTGGTCCCGGCCGCCAAATGGCGGTCGTCAAACCATGTCAGAGGCCCTTGAGGCAGTTTAGAAACTCTGACACTAGGGTGCGTGGGGTCGTTTGACCTTACTGCCCGCACGATAAAGAAAGATCCCCAATTTCCTCAGAGGAAAGTCTTTCCTGCTATTGTAATTTCTTGAAGTTAGACTATACTGGGTGAGTTTTTTTCCAGTGCGCAAACTTTAAGAACCACTTCTGCCCATGTAAATGAACAACTTTCCCGAAGAAAGTCATAGTCAATTACTAAAAAAAAAATTGAGTCTCCCATACAAATTGTGAACAGTTGATGACAACTTTGTATGGGAAGCTCACATTTTTTTTAGGAATTGACTATGGCTTTCTTCGGGAAAATTGTTCATTTACATGGGCAGAAGTGGTTCTTAAAGTTTGCGCACTGGAAAAATACTCATCCAGTATTGCTCCAAACTCCGATTTGAAACACACAAAGTTTTAACTTCCTGAGCTCGATGTGGCCCAATCTTTACCACACAAGGAAAAGGTTAGTGCCTCTACACTAACGTTAGTGCTTTACAAAAGATATAAAACAATTGAGGATAATTGGGCAGTTAAGACGAACAATGATAGCGAGAAAAGGGTAACTGGAGAAAGGTAACGTACCTCGAGTCCTCGAGTCGAGACAAAGTGACGGTTACGAGATCGGGTCATGCCCGCCAAACTACCGGAGACACTAAAAATAAATGACAAGTTACATTGAAGATCTAGTGATAAACGAGATGATATACTTTCTATGGATTTTGTTACTGTTTCTATAGTATGCGCCAGATAAATAAAGAATAACGGTCATTCACCCACCTACATTTATTGACACACTTAATTTCAAAAACAGAAATAATGACATAAAGCTGTCCTGAATCGACATCTATCGTGAATAATCGTGATCCTTCATCATCATCATCATATCAGCCGAAAGACGTCCACTGCTGGACATAGGCCTCCCCCAAGTGTCGCCACAACAACCGGTTCTGTGCGTCTCGCATCCATCGGTTACCCGCGACCCTCACCAGGTCATCGGTCCACCTTGTGGGAGGCCTTCCAACGCTGCGTCTTACGGTACGCGGTCGCCACTCCAAAACTTTTCGGCCCCATCGACCATCTGTTCTACAAGCAATGTGCTCTGCCCACTGCCACTTCAATTTGGCGATCCTTCGGGCTATGTCGGTAACCTTGGTTCTCTTGCGAATATCATCATTCCTGATTCGATCAAGCAAGGAAACTCCGAGCATTGCCCTCTCCATTGCCCTGTCGTGATCCTTACTGTTCTGGTAATGAAAAACGATTCATAATTTACTGTCGGGGAGTACCGACGAAGAGATATTAAGGAAAGGTCAATGACCGTTATTCTTCATTTATCTGGCGCCTAGGTACTATAGATAGAATCGCTGTGATATGTAATGTAAGATCCTAGAATTTACCTTCCAATGACTCTTTTTTAACCGACTTCAAAAAGAAGGTTATCATTTCGGTTGTACTTTTTTATGTTTGTTACCTCATAACTCCGTCATTTACGAACCGATTTGAAAAAATCTTCTTATGTACTTTCCGATTGGTCTGATAGAAATCTCATCAAAATCATTTCGCTCTTGTGACTTTCCAGTGGTGTTGTTAGAAAAAGTGAAAAATAAAAAACGTTTTACAAAAAGAAAACAACCGACTTCCAAAATAAAAGTAACTTTAATTTCGGAAGTCGATGAAATACGAAGAAACAACCAAAAACACCGACTCCCGAAATTAAAGTTATTTTATACTTTGCAGTATTTTTTTCAAAAAACAGTTGCAGTGACATCCTATTTATGTACTTAAGTGAAAGTCAGTCCTCTACGATAAGCAGGGTCACTTTTAAATGGTATGTACATATATACTAGAATAGTAAATCACCGAACCAGAGTGCAGAGAACTCCTGTCTGTGAGTGGGCAATCCACCATGCGGACGCAGCGCGAGTCGTTGGATGGCCCATGGCATCGAGATTTTTGGTTCTAAGTCATTTCAATTTCCGCACGATGTTGCTAACCTGTAACAGAGAACATAATAACATTATAACAGCTAAAAATAAACTACATTCCCCCTTCACATTATTAGCATACAAGCCACGCATTCGACGTTGCCTGGATGTTTTACGCGGCCATCAACAATTTTATGTCCTGGGTAACATCAAAACGTTTCGTGGGAACACGCGCTATAACTTTATTACGACCTTTAATTTCACAAGCATTTGTTTATATTATCATAAACAAAGATTGAAATCGTTGGATTTGCCATACGTAATCACGGGACAAAGGATACATACGAAGAGTAAGAGATCTCCGCAGGAGAAACAAGGGACGACCCAGTCCAAAGATGCAAGGCACATCTCTGAACAGCGGCCCTACCATGACGTGTTAAAGCGTGAGTCGTTCGAGCGAGAAGGAGGGATGGAGCTATACACCCTATATAGCTCCATCCCTCCTTCTCGCTCGAAAGACTCACCCTTTAACACGTCATGGTAGGGCCGCAGAAGTCGATGGGGTCAAAACTCTGGGGGGGTTTTGGTGACCTTATTCAAGGAAGAGTTTTGGCGGAAAGCACCTCACCTCACAGCGTCACACGACGCCGTCGTATGCAGTCATCATCATCATCATATCAACCGAAAGACGTCCACTGCTGGACATAGGCCTCCCCCAAGTGTGCAATAGTTTTTGTAAAATATGTATTAGTTATTGTTTCTATACCCATAAGTACTAACTTTTGCCCGCGACTTCGTACGCGCATATCCCGTTTTTTCCCGTTCCAGTAGGAATTTCCCGTTCCCGTAGGTATAGAATATAGAGTAGTAATGATTTTAGAAAGGGTAGATGAAGAGTGCATTATTAGAAAAACTACCCTTTACAATGTTACTAGCTTTCGCCCGCGGCTCCGCCCTCGTGGATGTCGGTTATCGCGTAAAAAAGTAACTTATGTCCTTCTCCATTTTCCAAGCTACATATCTGCCAATTTTCATGACGATCCTATCAGCCGATTTGACGTGAAAGCGTAACAGACAGACAGAGTTACTTTCGCATTTATTATCCAATGAAGCCATTGATTTCTTTTATCACCAATTTGCAATAATGACCGAAAAGACGAAAACTCCTTCAGTGCAATACTGAAATGCGAGGATTTCATTAAGTTTAATTAAAAGACAGGCAATATAAATATAGTATTTTAGCGTACTCTTTTGCTTTTCTAAATGATAAAGTACATCTATGCAAAATAGAGTACAATACTCTATTTTAGAGTACGATTGGCAACGCTAGCTGCCAATGTGTCAATTAATAAAATGCTAGAAGTTGACAGGTCATTTTACCCAAGGATCCACGGTAAGATCTTTACAGAATCGACTGGCTCTATAACAAAACCGTTCAGACCGTAACGAATTAACTGAAGCCCATGAACCAGTAATGAAACAGTATTCCACACGGCCATTCTGATTGTCACCTCGTATGTTGAGTGTGGATGACTAGCAGTTAACGGTTAGTTGAGACCTACAACTACCATTCTGATGCCTACACGGCTGTACTAGCACAAGTACACACTTAACTAGTACACTACTAGTGTGTAGATACCAGACACAGCTAGTGCACACTAGTAGTGTACTAGTTAAGTGTGTACTTGAGTGTTCTTATAAATTGAAAAAATGGAAACTATATAGCTTCTATCCGCGAGTCTGGATAAACATTACTTTGAAAGTAGATACTACGAGTATGTCAATAGTGTTCAGAGTTCAGTGCCAGGTTATAATCTATATGTGTGTATCCACCTCATCCGAATCCATACAGTAGTTTATTCCGTACAGACTAGAAAGTAATGGATAAGTAAGATTTGTACAATTAAGGGACGGTTTTCAACAGTCAAATAACAAATTCCTAACGAGGCTTTTGAAAAAAAGATATCAAATATATAAAAATTGAATAAAAGCTTCTGCTAAATATGCAAGATACCAATTCAAGACAAGTTTATCAAAAATCGTGCAAGTTGTTTAGGAAAAGAATTCAAATTACACATTATTTAACAAACCAAAATCTCATGAAAATGTCAATAAGTAGATATATCGCACGAATGTTCGAACAACTAAGATATCAATAAAGATACTCGTACATCGATAAATAAGTACATATAGCACAACACTACTTCTCATTCACACCGTTCAAAACAATCGTCACATCCCACACAGGCTGTCGCAACTACACATAAATCCAACATCTGACACGCACTCCCTAACCTTTGTCGATATCAATCGTTTGAATATTACAACACTAGATTTATGGCTAATCCCGAATTAACAGCCTGCACTATTGTGTGTAATTTGACTGGCGCAGTGTGGAATAAATCTTAGGCTGAGTTTACAACTTCGTTACGACACAATTTGACATTAACGCATGTCGATAACATGCGTTAATGTCAAGTTATAAGTAATGTGGTGTTAAGCTATTGTCGTCGTCTTAATGGTGGTCAAAGTCTAGCTTAATAGATAATAATTCAATAATTGGCAGGAGGTATTTAGCCAACTGTGTGAAAGCAAAGGTCGACAAAATAATAATATTGACTGGCGCCCAATGTTTGTTTAGTTTTTTTTTTTTTTTTTAATGGGCTAGCTCTTGACCTCGATCACGCCTGATGGAAAGCGATAGATGAGGTCCATGATGAAAGCGAGCGTGCCCAGAAGATGCCCTGAGGCCAGTGCCTCGTACTTCCACGCGTCGACGAAACACAGCAGGCTGCTTGACGCCGAACTCCGGTGGGAGGGTGGTCGCGAACCAGGCGGGTGTTAGCCCTACCACCGCAAGGGAAGGATTGGTCAGTCTTATAAGGTGTTAGGTGAGACAGTCTCTCAGTAGTTTAGCGCAACATTCTTTCGTCTATGGTCTTTGCATTAAGTCAATAGATGATTTCTCTGGCACATCATCTGGGGGTCGAGTCTGCTATTGCAATCGTGTCTCAATGACCGGTCAATGATCGATTTTTGACGTATAACGTCAAACTTATGACACATTTCCCATACAAAAACTGTCAAAGTTGTCAAATATTCGATCACTGACCGGTCATTGAGACACGATTGCAATAGCAGACTCGAGCCCCTGGTATGTCGTTCAAACTTGCAAATTTTGTTCTTGGAAATGAGTAAACTGATTTTAACGAAACTTAATATGCATACGCAAGTTATCTATGTCTAAAAACAACATTTTTTCTAAAGATAGTTTTGTGAGCTCTTTCTCTTTTATCTCTGAAAAAAATAATCTTATCTCTTCATTGTGAGAACATTCGTATGAATATCATTCAAACACTTAATAAATCTAACAAAAAAACATAACACTCCTTTTTATGGGCAGCCGTGTAAAAATAACAAAATCCAGCGCATCTCTACATTTGCCTTACACCATGTAAACACAGCCTTACAGATTAACATAATCTCATGGTGCGATTTCACAATATTTATACAAGTTACCCATGTAATGTTTTGTAAGATATCTGTAATTTTATTCTAACTAACTGCGTAGGTGACTTGGTAGCGAATAGCTAAGTAAATCATTCTCGACTGGCGTATTCAAGAATTAGTACGTTCAGAATACGCATTATTTGACTTAAATATAATTTAAAATATTTTGGCACATTTGAAATGTAATATTTAATGTTTGTATGCTACCTACTGTGGCAGGACACAGAGACCCAGTAATCTTGTAATTGTTCCACCTTTTTCACCTGTGTACACAAATAAACGTATTCGATTTGATTTGATTTGATTAATTTTACTTTTGTATCCCGTGGTTAATTTGACTATAAACTGTACGTTTTAATTGTTAATTTTAAAACAACTACTTCAACACATAAAACTTATAGTTATAGATACTAAATACAAACTCGTAGAAAATATTCAAGCGAAGTAAAAAGGGGACGGGAAGAACTCATAGGGCATCGAAAAATTCGTCCACATCGCTGTCAATGGGAAAAGTGCCCAGAACACTAGCCGCATTGCCACGTTGAATGGCAATGCTGATTCGTTGGCCAAAGAAAAGGCCAGCCCTCTGGTTACGTGAAGAGTCGACTAACTGCTTGCTGATTTCGCGAAAAACTCGATGAGCACTCGGAACCCATGGCCCTAGTGTTTCAACCCCAAACGGCTCAAATACATAAGTTCCCAATAAGGTTGTTATTTACGTTTTAATTAAGTGATGTCTGTTGCTGTCAGTAAATCACAATTGGTTTATTTACTTTCTAAATAACACATGCTGCAGGCCATAAAACTACAAAGAAACAACAGTCTATTTATTTCTAAAAAAGCCTTACAATTTACCTGAATTACCGGTGAACTAATAATAAACACATAACCATTATCCTTGAAGTAATTTGACATGATTACTGAACTAACCGTTCGCTCGACGGATCGTAGCGGCTCAAGTAGTTATCGGTATAAATAACGATCGCGTGAACGTTCCTCTGACTGTCGCGACAGAGTTTGTCAAACTTGCGCCATAGAGTAAGTAATACATTGGACTTGGTATAGAAGTGAAACTGAGTGCCATGTTAAGCTCGGGTAATAGATACATCTATTACCCGAGCTTTACTATGGCACATCGAGACTACCACATCAAATAACGTTCACTATTTTTGAATTTAGAATTCGTGATAATCATCCAATTTTGGAACAATACAAGACAGACAGCCTCATACTACTAATAAACGTAGAAAGCGCTTATTGCATGAGACGTCACGTTGAAACGTCATTCCAGTAGGTACAAACGACGTTTTGCGTAACAAGGATAGAAGAATAACTTTAAAAGCGCGTAACTTCTCTATTTTTCCACCGACTTCATTTATTTTTTCACAAATCGTACCTACTATTTTATTAACATCTTTTAAATGGGTATGATTTAAGCTATCGCCAATTTTATTCGTTTTGAATTTCTTTAATAATAGGGTTTGTCCTCAAAATAGTGGATCTGTCACCAAAATGTAGTTGCCAAATAATTGTAAAAAGCAATTCCATAATAAATCACATGTAATCCTCGGGATATATTATCAAGTATCAAATAAATAGGTTGGGATTTATTATAAAACGGGAAGTAAACCATATTACTGGGTGGATTAAAAAAAATAACCACGAAGGTGATGGCGGGGTCTGTTCGCTCGCTACGCTCGCTCACTTGACCCCGCCATCCCCTTCTAACCTAACCTGTCCGAGTCGGGGTGCCCTAAGCTCCCTGTGCCCTATGTTCGAATATTTGGTGACAGATATACCTTTCTGAGTACGAAGTTAAAGGAATAAACCTATTATTTTGAGAACAAAGTTTTATCCAAGGAATGAACTACGATTTTATTGATAATCCATCTCTTATTTTACATTGGCATTAATTTGGTAATTCATACCTGGCGACACTTTTTATATATCTGAGAACGAAAATACTTCGTGGCGATAGATCTATTTATTAGGTGATGCAACTTGATGACAAATATAAATTTTGGTGACTAGAAATATAGTCCCCCTTTTAAATATGTATTCAATCATGTAGATTTCTTATAGTACTTAAATAACCTATTATAGTGCATCAAGGTTATATGGCCCTGTCATCGCTGAACAAAAACGTTAGGTCCTATCAATTTTCAGTGATTTGAGTAGTGTAGTTTCAATGAAAGCCAAGTTTTTGCTCCGTACGTTATTATTACTGTTGACGAGGCTAACCAAACGAGGACTTTATGGTGGTATCAAATCACCAAATCACCCTTAAATTTTCCCGCCCGTTATTCTGTCAATGTCATTCAATTATGGTGTAACAATGACACTTCTATACCATTCTAATTCTACGCTATGCCCCTAGGGATATGACTACTTCGCTGATTAGTGGGCACGGCAGCGAACAAAGATATTTTGGATTACTAATGTTTTTGTTTTTTGTTTTCATGCTTTTCGAGTTATCCGAATGAGTTATGTGCTTATGTTAATCTTGTGATAAATGCCCACGTTCGTGTGTTGGAGATTAGGTGTTTTTGAATTCATTTTTATAATTTGAATGTTACGAACTTGTGGCTTAATAATAACTGCCAAGGGTCGAACTTTAGCCACGAAGCTCGAGCCACTAGTACCGTGATTGGTCCGTGGATCGGTGATCATCAATAGATAGATAGATATAGATATCTGATCTATCTATCTGCTTGTATACTAATATAATAAAGCTGAAGAGTTTGTTTGTTTGTTCGAACGCGCTTATCTCTGGAACTACCAGTCGGATTTGGAAAATACTTTTTGTATTTTATAGCCACATTCATGAGCAAGGCTATACCTAAGCTATATAGTACCATAGGTACGTGAACGGGAAAAAACGGTACCTATATGCGCGAACGAAACGGCAGGGAAAAGCTAGTAAATGATAAATTATATTTATTTAGTAAAAAAAAGCTTACACACGTTAAATTTTTTTGTTCATTTTAAACCAGATGAGGCCGGTGTTTCCTAGCTGACTACCCTGAGAAGAAACTCCGAAACAAACTCAGAGGTCAATGACCCATCAGTCATATCATTACATGTCGTGTTTCCTCCATGCTTCGGAAAGCACGTTACGTTCCTCTCGGTTGTCAATTGAACATCTTTGACAGTTGTTACTTGTAGTCTGAGTCCGTGTTTCTAAAAAGTAAATGAGAACAGGCTTTTTCTGGGTAAGCTCACTCCATCGTCGAAAACACCTCTAACTCAATACATTTTGACAAAGAGTTTTTGACATCTCCGAGATGATATTTCGACTTGTATTTGAACGTTTTTTAAGTACGAGAATTGAACTTCAGATATGTAGGAAAAACATAACTAAACTTCAGTAAATAGTTTAAGAATATCTGTCTACGAACATTACTAAGAAGCCTCGCGCGGCCGGAGTGCTCCCTTTTCTCTACAATACCCTACTCTAAAGGTAATTACACACTAGCCAGATAAGTGGCTCGATAACACTTCATAACCCGTATGCACTAAAAGTACTCAAACTCACTACAAAAAAATAACGCCAAATTATACCCTTATATAATTAAGTTATTTATGTCCGTTTTAAAATTTTAAACGGAGAATGTGAAGTTTGTTTTTAAATAACGACTTCCCGTGCCAAGGTAAATGTTAAACAGTCTACTTTAAAACGAGGTGGAATTTCTCAATTAGGTGTGCACATTGTGGCAGGCTTTACGAAATTAAAAATAATAATTTAAGTTTTAATTTTAATAATTATAATCTGGTTGAATGACTCAACGGTACTGCGGCGTGGTATTTCTTCCTCAATACAATACGGTATAATGAAAATATACCGTATTGTAATATCAAACCACCTGCTAGACAATGCGCGGCTGATCAGTGGCCGGGTCATAAGCCACCCATCCCGACACTACTTGACGTAATAAAGCGAAATATTACCCAACGAACCATACGTAGATATTAAAACATGGGCGGGGTTTAATTAGAAATTTAACCTGTTAATAAATTACCGATGGTCTGCCGCCACCCAGGGTGTGGCAACACTCAGCGTATTTCCCTAGAGAAATAACGACGGTGTTGCCAACGCAAACTCGAATTCTGGATATTTTCGGAACGCGTTCGTGATGTTTATGTCATTTGCCCCGAAAACGAATTGTAACCCATTAGTGTCCTGCGCGTTTGTATATTTCCATTTTTATTTTCACTAAAAACTAATTTGAATTTTCTTATAAACGACACAATTTTTATTATGTATACGGTTGCTATATTTTTAAATTAATGGATGTCACCATTATTAGTTAAAATAAATAAATCCATCAGGAATGTTCTGGAAATAAACGAAGAATTATGGGATCCATTAAATAAGTTACATTGTTTTAAGATTTTGGTCTGAAGTTTATAGTATTGTTAGTAGTCAATAGAGTTTCCAATTAAAATAGTAAAAATTAGTTGTAAAACTTGGATTTAGGAACAATTTAATATCTCATAAAACTTTTACGACTGTTGTATTTTGGAATTATACTATAATAGGTGTTTCATTATTATTTTTATTGAAGTCGTTTTCTACGCCTTGATTTAGATGTTTCGATTTTTTATAAGTATTTAACATATTCAACGCATACCTACACTGCGTCTAAAAAGACGCAGTGTTTTTTCGGTGCTCATGTTAGGTATTTAGAAATAAAAAAAGTTTTGAAAACCATAAAACTATTATGATACTACTTTTTAATAAACGAAGAAATGAATACCCACCCACAGTAAGATTTACCTCACCTCAGGTTTGGTATCTTAGACCTGATTACAAATTAATGACCTTTTGGTACTGCTACTTACAACGAGCCCTTTAAACATATCAAAGTTAATATTTCGCATCATCTAACACCCAAAATAAACCACAAACACAGCAAACATTACATTATAACAAAATCTATCATGCTTAAAACCACTCGAAAATTCGATTCTATTTTAGAACGACATTCAAACTTCAAAAAAAAAATCAATTTGAAATATTCCCGCGGCCAGTTACAGTTAATCAAGTACCGGTATCGATTATTATCGACTCGATACTACATGTTATCGAGGCGCCTCTAGCTTCGTTAAGGACGGTGTAATCGACTTAGACATGCATCATGGCTAATTCATGTGTTATTCGATTTTAAGAAACGATAGCTGATGGGTTTTGGGTTCAGTTGAAAAGGATGAAATCGATTGAAGATAGAAAATGGTTTTGATCTAGTATATTCGGAAATAGAAGATTACCGATTTAACGAACAATGTGTCTTCTCTTAGTACCTGTTAGTTAAGTTACGATCTGTCTCCTACTTCATAAAGAAGGAAGTGGAATTTATGTTTTCTAACTCCTCCGCTGTTTTTTTTTCTGATAACTTTCGTAGAGATGAGACCAAGACAGTTGAATCGTTTCTCCGTGACTCGTCGAACTTCATTGAGTCGGTGCTTTTCTGATAGGCGTCACTGTTGTTTCTGGCTGTCAGGAAATCCAGTAGGTAGTTGGGAATGGAGTAGCGGAATTGCCCCAAAAATAACAATTTAGCATCATGCTTACAAAAGAAGCAGAGGTGTAGGAGAACATTCGCGTTTTACCAGTTTAATATGTTAAAAAATCCTGTAATTCAAGCCGACCCTGTACTGGCTTAACCCGATAACAAATCCAGATGTGACTATTGAAAAAAAATCTTATACAAAATCCAAGTCTGCATACCAGTAAACTGTCCGCAAAACGCGAAAAATAAATGTAGTGAAGGTTTGATTTTGTATTTTCCTATCTGGTGAATGAAAAAAAAATTGGCCCTATAGTAAACCTCTGAACAATTGACAAACGCAGGGATAAAAAGTCACCTTGTATTGCCTACGGAACCCACTATCCGGAGCCACATAGTCACATATTGCTATGTATTTCTGTAGCTCCATGGTGGGGCCACATAACGCTGAGCTACACGTAATCCTAGTCAAATGAACGCAACCAGAGTAATAAATAGGTAATAATAATAACACATTTGATATAAATATAGTCCCGGTGTTGAGTCGAATGTGTCACGGAGTTTATTTGTGGGTAGTGTTTCTGCCATTTTTATATTTTCTGACTAGCATAAGCCCGCGTAAAAAGTATTAAGTTGGGATTTAATTGATTTCACGAAACCTTATCCTTAACTTACTTCTGACATCAGCTATCTGCCAGTGAAAGTTTTGTCAAAACCGTTTCGGAGATATTGCTTGTAAAGTATTTGAATTGTTTGCACCCTTTGAAAGATTGTCAATTGATTAAGGTAATTTTGTTTTGCCTACAGAACCCACTACTGCACGCACAGTCACTTGTTATGTATGTGTGAAGCGATACCACAGCGTAGCGACATACCGCTTAGCTACACGTAATCCTAGTCAAATCGGACGCAATTACAGTAGTACATTTGATATAAATATAGTGCCGGTGTTGAGTCCAAAGTGCTAAAATATAACACAAAAAAATTGGAAGAAATGTCTGTTTTTTGATTTCATGTTTCTGTGTTGATCTCATAGTATCTAAAAGTTTTTATGAAATAGGTATAGTGGGTGCCAGATAAATGAAGAATAACGGTCATTGCCACCTACATTTATTGACACACTTAATTTCAAAAACAGAAATAATGACATAAAGCTGTCCTGAATCGACATCTATCGTGATCCTTACTGTTCTACTAATGAAAAACGATTCATAATTTATTGTCCGGGGGTACCTACTAAGAGATATTAAGGAAAGGTCAATGCACTTTATTCCACATTTATCTGCGGCACCTACCATAATATGAACGCATAATCCTGAATACCTTTACCCTTTAGAGATTTCCAAATTAGGTAGGTATTAAAAGTCACTTTGTTTTGCCTACAGAACCCACTCTTCACGCACAGTCACTCGCTATGTATGTTTGAAGCGATACCACAGCGTGGCCACATAGCGCTTAGTAATATCGTGAATAGGTACTATAATAACACATTTGGTATAAATATAGTGCCGCTGTTGAGTCGAATGTGTCATGAAATTGATTTGTGAGTAGATTTGTTCCATAGTGATAATGAAAATGACAGGTGTTTCTAATTCCACCATTTTTCTTTTCAGTATAATTATGGAACTCAGATTATATACTTTTGGTCTTTTGTTTTGTATGGTACCTACCTACCATGAAAATGCCTAAAATAAAAATAAAAACATAAACAGATAGCATAGACTAACAAATACAAAACTTATGAAAAAAAAAAAAACTTAAATTCGGAGAAACGTAAAAAATCCATGTTACCTACTTACTATGTTTGATTGTTTTCTATTGCAGGATGTGGTCTCCTATAATTGAGGAATCACAAAGATTTTTGTTCTTGTCCTATAAAATATAGCAAATAAGGTGTATTCTTTGTTGGAGATCCAAATAAAATAAAATGTAAGTATGTAACACAAATTATTGGAAATCAGGAATCTGATATTCTCGGAACAGTTTCATCACTAAACAAATGATTGAATCGGTATTCAATAAAGATTCCGAGAATTTCGAATTTCTGATGTCCAATATTGTTGATTACCTTACCAATATAGCTCTAAAATACATGTTACACATAAACTGGCCTTTACCTAAAATACCTGACAATGAAGCTTGTTACAGTATTGATACCTGACAAGGGAATATTCTGTCCGTTCGACAGGAACAATCACTGTTCATATTGTCAGTACAATATTCGGTTTCGAAACATAGAATCCCTGTAGCATCTCTAATTTCCATGACGTGTTGTGTAGCGTGTCTATCGTTAAATTGCGATGTGTTATAATAAAATACCGCCACATATATTAAAATTGAATGAGACGAAATTTAAAAATTGTCTAAAAAGCACACTATGCAGACAAGCATTTTATAAACTAGGGGTATACATTGATGATAAAAATGATGGGCTCAATGCTGGTCCACTCTACAGTGACTAAAACGCCCAAACTTTGATAAAGACAAAAAAACATTGTTGGACCTGCTGAAGATTGTAATACCATCTTTGTATTGTATAGACTCAATCTCTTTTGCTTTGTATAATTTCACGCATTTACTATTTCAAAACGAATGTAAGTAACCACGATTTTGTAAATACTGATTTAAAAGAGTGTCCATGGAGTTTCTTGCACGTTCTTCTCCATAGGATCTACTCTTTGGAACGTGCAACTGACGCGCTGGAAATAGGGTCGGTGAGCGTGTTTTGCTGCAGAACAACTTGCTGCTCCTGTCGCTAGCACCGCAGAACTAGCTTTATCTATTTGACTGACAGACCTTGACAATTCAAAAGTGCCTGTAACTCTATTTGAAATAAATAAATTTGTATTTTGATGACTAAGTGAAACCAACGCTGTTAGAAATGTTCTGGCTCAAGTTGTGAGCAAATTAATAATATCATTGTTGGGAAATACGTGCCTGACTTCCAGCAGCCCAGTTACTATGGTAGGCGCCAAAAAAACTTCCAATAAAACATTGACCTTTTCCTAATATCCCTTACGTAGATACTCGAACAATAAATTATGAACCGTTTTTCATTACTAGAGAACGTAAAGGATCACAATAGAAGTCGATTCAGGCCAGTTTTATGTCTATACTTAATTCTGTTTTTGATAAGTATTAAGAAAGTCAATCATTCATCTTTTCTTTGGCCTCCCTCTTCCTCTCCATCCACATTTATATTCATAACCTTTTTAGTTACATGCGTTTCATCCCTCCTCTTCACATGGCCATACCAGGACAAGCGGTTCCTTTTCAACTTTTCCGTCACTGGCGCCACTTTTAGACTACCTCTAATGTACTCATTTCTCGCTTTATTCACTCGTTACTCCACACATCCATCTCAACATTCTCATCTCCGCTACATGCAATCTTGTTTCATCCGTCTTTTTCATAATGTATTTGTTTATAATGATTCTATGGTTGTTCATACAATATTAAAGTTCACTAAGTAGTCTCTTTATAGAATAATATCCTGCAATAAAACTCCAATAAATCATATTGTACGAACGCTTATTTTATAATCTTCCTAAAAACACGTAAACAAATTGATTGTATCAGAAGTAAATTAATCATGAATAAATCACGTTTTAAAGTTAACAATCATGATTAATATCTAAGTATTTTGATATTTATTGGAATGCTTGTTTGGCGCCAAAGCGAATTAAACTTAAGACTAATAAATTACTGTTTAAGTTAATTGGTTAAGCTTAGGTAATGCAACGGTTTTATAACTCCGGGAGCACGATGTTTCTGTTACTAAATTAAAACCTAATCAGTATCTTTTATAGGGTATGCGGAACAGATTGTAAAGTCCCGCATGCCTCCATTGGCGATGCAAAGATTATACGCGCGCGCCTCTAGTGGCGAAATTTAGAAGTTGCCTAAGAACGACACTTGCAGCGTTGCCAGCACCAATTTATAATTTTCCCCGAAAATCTTAGTCAATTTGGGGACAAAAATCTACCAATTTCACACAAAATCCCCTCTGGCCCCAATAACAGAGTTGTGTGGAAAAGGGAGAGGGAGGCCTTTGCCCAGCGGTGTGACAATATTAGCTAGATAGAAAAAAGAGTCATTCGATATCCATGAGTTACATAACAAAAATTTTAAGAGAAGTATTTCGATTTCTGAAAAAGAATTCTGTCTTGGCCTGGACTATCAATATTCAAAATCCCCACAATCCCCAATCAACTTGAGATTCCCCGCAGTATGGAGATTAATGGATACTAGCTACTCTTTCGACCCACATTCACATAGGAAGCTAGAAAACATTACATGTTACAATGAAGAAACGTATCATAAAACGATCCAAGCTTGGTATTATTACGTCTAGCTAGCAGCTAGACAAACTATTATCCGCGCAAAACAATGGTTTGGTCTCAGAACTAATTCAGAGCGCGTATAATGTTGCCACCATGGAGGCGCCATGCCGCTCATTAGGCACTTTTAGTGGCTATAATTTGTTGTACAACAACCGATGCGTTATTGACGAAGTAATGGTTACATGATATTTGTAGCTTTTTGATAGCTTTTCCTCGAATGGTTTAGTTGAACAGGCTTTCTTAAGCTTTAGTTTACAAAAAACAACCTTGCTGACCTAATCAGCTCATAAACCGAAGAGAATCCTCTTCAAAAAACGTGCTTCGTACTCCTTATTGCAGATGACCATAGGCTGTGGTGACCACTAAACACACGAATCACGGTCAACTGAGCAATCTGACATGACCAATCCTGAGGCTCCAGACAAAGTACCATTGTATCATCATCATATCAGCCGAAAGACGTCCACTGCTGGACATAGGCCTCCCCCAAGTGTCACCACAACAACCGGCCCTGTGCATCATTGACCTCGCCGCCGAGGTCCGTCGCGACGACCCATTCGAAACCCTCCCCGACTTTTGCCTAACGAGCCAGCCCGCGCCGCTGAGCCTTTAGCTTTAATAACCCCTAATTAATGAAACGACCCAGCCTGATTGTCCCTTGCTGTCCCTAACTCAATCTATGTCCCTCAAATTCCCTTACCCTAAAAGCACACGTATGCGGATCCTTAACGCAGTGTAACTGCCTCTGCCTTGCCAGATCCACCTGTGTAAGGTATCTAGGAGTGGTCATTGATCAGCATCTCAACTGGCACCCCCATATAGTCAAAGTCACGTCCCGCATACGTAAGCTAATATATGTTTTCAAGAAGCTACGCAACTCTGCTGATAACGAAACGCTAAAATTAGTATATTTTGCATTATGCCGGTCTGTCCTAACGTACTGTTTGCCTGTCTGGGGTGGTGCTACCCAAAATGTATTTATCCACCTCGAGAGAGCCCAGAGAGCTGTCCTTAAGGTAATGCTCTCTCTTCCACGTAGGTACCCCACTGTGCAGCTCTACTCCGATTGCAAGGTACTCACAGTCAGGCAACTTTATGTGCTCCTGTCGACCCTACGTAAGCACTCTACCCGCCCTTCAAATGAACCAACTGGCAGGCTTAAGTACAATGTTTTCCCTCACGAACGCCATAGAACTGCCTTTGCCAAACGCCAATTCTACGTTAGCAGCAATAACATGTACAACCTCCTAAATAAAAAGATTAAAATTTATTCGTGCCCTAATTATAAATGTAAAAGCCTACTTAGAGATTACCTCCTAACTCTAAGTTATAATGAAACTGAGGATCTTATGTTGGGTAATTTTCAATAACAATATACTTTACTTTATAAATCTAATCACAAACGGTTGTGAACTGGTTACACCCCATTCTTTCTCACTACACACACCCTACACCTACTCACCACATACCCACACACCATCACATCCTACACTTCCTCACTACACACACACACACACTCACCATCACTCACTCAGACTCAACATCTTTTCAACTCATCAAATTTTCTTTGTTTTCGATAATATTCATATCCCGTTTTCATTGTTTTTTTACACCACAATTTCCTATTGTTAAAACGTCCCGTTAATATGGCTTTGTTTGTTACGGAGAATCACTGACTCCTAAGACACAGGCACATACACCTAGTTTAGGAGTCAGAGTATTATAAATATTGTGACCTAGTTATGAGCCTTATTATGTTATTAGTCTTTTGATAAAATGTATTTAGATGGCTTTTGGTGAAATAAAGAATTAATTATAAAGAACTGACGCCGCTAAGCCGAGGTCGTATTCCACAGGGAATGCCCTTAGCGAGCGGTCAGTAGTTTTTAGCTTGTAGCTAGTTTTGTTGCCTTGGCTGGGGGCCTTAAATTCATTTGAGGCCACCACAGGTTAGTCTGGTTAAGCAGTTGATATCCTATGTGTGTTAACTTGCTAGTGGCCATACCTAAAAAAAAAAAAAAACTTCTCAAATCTCAAATCGTTTATTGCAGCCCATAATGTCCTTATACAGGTGGTGAATATAAAAAGTAATAGAAATAATCATGGACCCGGTCGGGCACACCAAATTTTTAAATGAGTAGAGAGAGGAACAGCAATTTAATAAAAAATCCTATTTAGTATATTATATCTTTAAATTATTTTGTACCCTATCAACTAGGTATTTTAAATTACCACCTGTCCGGCCCCGGCGACACACCGGTGTGTCGCGAATTAATCGCGAATTTAATGTTTATTTACATATACATAAGATTTACTTTATATTAGGGAATTTTCACATGTTGGGCCCGAGTGGTTAATAATAATAACGTGTTTACCGACGGTCTATAAGGTTCTTACATCCATTTTGAGAGCTAAAATTAATAATCACATTAGCAGCAATAACATCATGTCTGCCTCTCAAAATGGATGTAGGAATGGGTCCCGCGGTACTAAGGAGCTACTCCTCATTGATACGGCCATTAGCCAACAGGTTCGGCGTTCCCGAAAGGATCTCTCGACATGTTGGATAGACTATAAGAAGGCCTATGACTCGATGCCTCATACATGGCTCATGAGGGTGCTAGAATTGTATAAAATTGATGCAACGCTATGCACCTTCCTGACGTCATGTATGGGGCAATGGAGGACAGTCCTTCGCTATCCAGGATGTCGAAATATCCAGAGGAATAGCGAACCGGTTAGGATCGAGCGGGGTATATTTCAGGGCGATAGTTTGAGTCCGCTTTGGTTTTGCCTAGCCTTGAATTCTCTCAGCACATTGCTGGAGAATTCAGGACTAGGCTATCGGTTGAAGAGAGGTTGTCAGGTTATATCTCACCTCCTTTACATGGATGATCTGAAACTCTTTGCCCCCAGTAATCTGCAACTGATGGAGCTACTGAAGGTAACTGAAACTTTCAGTAGTGCCATCAGGATGGAGTTTGGTGTGGACAAATGTGCGGTCATGCATGTAAAGCGTGGAGGGATTATGGAATCCGTGGGATCTCAACTCTCGGATTCCATAAACCTGAGATCCCTCTCTCCAACCGAAACTTACAAGTATTTGGGTATGTCGGAAGCGTTAGGCATCAGTGTTACTGACATGAAGCATTCGTTGAAGGAGCGCTTCTTTGGTCGCCTGAAGAAGGTTTTCAACAGCCTTCTGTCGGGCGGAAACAAGGTGCGCGCTTTCAACGGATGGGTCATGCCGGTATTGATGTACTCTTTCGGCGTACTCAAATGGACTCAAACGGAACTTGACGCCCTGGATAGGCGGGTTCGTACACTGCTAACTGCACATCGAATGCATCACCCACGGTCGTCGGTAATGAGACTGTATATCCCGCGAAAATGTGGAGGTCGAGGCTTTTTAAGTGCTAAGACTATCCACAATCGCGAGATATGCAGTCTCAGGGAATATTTCCTAGCTGTCGACGTGGGTATGCATCGAGATGTAGTGGCGGTGGACAAGGGACTCACCCCCCTCTCCTTGGCAAATGAGAACTGGCGCAAACCTGCAGTGCTTGACACCAACGATCGCAGGGCGGTATGGCAGAGTAAGGAACTTCACGGACGCTTTTTCCGGGCCCTACACGGGCCCGACGTGGATCAATTAGCGTCCGTAGCCTGGCTACGGTTTGGTGACCTCTTTGGGGAAACCGAAGGTTTTGTCTGTGCAATTATGGACGAAGTTATCATGACGAAAAACTACCGGAGATTTATTGTGAAGGACGGCACGGTTGACATATGTCGGGCATGTCACCGTCCGGGAGAATCAATTCGCCACATTATCTCTGGTTGTTCTCGTCTTGCTAATGGAGAATACTTGCATAGACACAACCTTGTAGCCAGGATTATCCATCAGCAACTTGCTCTGAAATACTCTCTTGTGGAATCGGAGGTTCCGTACTACAGGTATGTGCCCGACCCAGTTCTCGATAATGGCAGTATCACATTGTACTGGGATCGGTCCATCATCACTGACAGGACTATTATTGCAAATAAGCCTGATATAGTGGTGGTGGACCGAATCGAGAGGCGTGCAATGATTGTAGATCACCGTTCCGCATGACGAGAACCTCGTGAAAGCTGAGAAAGATAAACAAATCAAATATCTTGACTTGGCTCGCGAGGTTGTCGACACGTGGGATGTGAATTCGGCAATCATTGTACCGATAGTCGTGTCAGCCAACGGCTTAATAGCCACGAGCCTCGACCAACATCTTAGGAGGCTCTCGTTAGGCAGCTGGATCAAGGGCTTGATTCAGAAAGCAGTACTTCTGGACACGGCTCGCATTGTTAGGAGGTTCCTTTCTCTGGAGCCCTGACCGCCGGTAGCTTGGACTCTGTTCCCGATACCGGTGGGCTACTATTTTTTATATTTTTAAATGTTTTTTTTAAGCAGTATTTTTTAAGAAATATTTAAAAATGTTTAAAATAAGTAAAGAAAATGAATAAACGAAATAATAATAATAATAATAATATCTTGGGACAACTCACACACGGCCATCTGATCCCAAGCTAAGCAGAGCTTGTGTTATGGTAACCAGACAACTGATACACATACTTATATAATTTATAAATACATACATATTATAGATAATTCATGTAAACTATTTATTTAATACGTATACGAAATCTATCTGTTAATTTATTATTTAACTTTTTTTAATCTTTTCTGCTGAAAACTTTGATGTATCATCTGTGTCAAACATGAAAAAGTTTCATCATTTTGAATCGATCAACGTAGGAAGACAGTAACTAAATGCCATCAAACAAAACATTCTCGTCATTAATTCTGTTAGAACATCACACAAAGATAACATCTTCACACAATCCCAAAAAAAAAAACAAATAACTCAAGCTACTGTTACAAAACACAATTTATAACTGTAATAGGTCGCCATATTTTACTTAATTGAGTACAAACAGAGCCTGGGGGCAAATTACTCGCTATCGGAGTGACGCACGCGCAGACAAAGAAAAATTACCCGCTGCACTCGCGACATGACACTTACAATAAAAATAAATTAACTGCGCACTCTTCTAATGAGGACGTAGGGCTGGCGTGAGTTTAACTTTTTTTGGATATGACTTGTACTATCCACGAAGAGCTCGTTATAACAGCCGCACGGACCAATCTTCAAGGTTAAGCAACGCTTGCCGAGGTTGGTCTGTGGATGGGTGACCATATTAACATACCGAGACTCCTCCGTGCCTCGGAAAGCACGTTAAGCCGTTGGTCCCGGTTGTCATTTGTAGATCTTTGGCAGTCGTTACGGATTGTCAGAAGCCAGAAAATCTGACACCAGTCTTGCCAAGAAGTACCGTGTTACCCAGTTAATGGGTTGTGGACGTCTGGTAGGCAGCCGCTCCACGTAAAATACTGGTATTCAGCTGAATCCGGTTTGACTGGGAGTCGACCCCAATACAGTTAGGAAAAGGATAGGCAGATGATGATGACTTGTACTGTCCCACTGCAGGGCAAAGGCCTCCCTTTCCTCCTTCCACCTTCTCCGGTCTTCTGCAAATTTAGGCCAGTCCTTTGAGAAGGAGTCTAGCTCATCTCAATACTAGGAAGTCGTGACGGGCGGGCGTTAATGGGGGACTGTCTTCTGTAGAACTTTGACGTTCAAAAAGTGCTGGCACTCACCTAACTAACTTGCATAAATGACTTTTGACTTTGATTTTTCTCGCCATCTCTTTCTGGGCCTGGCGCGTTGTCGTTTCTTTGCGCTTGGGATCCACTGCGTGGTAATCTTTGCCCATTGCTCCACCGACATGCGGCAGATATGATCAGCCCAGTTCCACGTACACCTCGCAGCTTACACGGGCATCGTTCGCTATTTATGTTTTGGAACGAAGTATAGATTTTCGAATGCGATCTATGAGTCTGACACCCAGTAGTAATCTGTGTCCAGTATACTTCGAAAGTTCAATGTTAGTATAATTTTATTTTTGTGTAACTACATAAATTGGCTAGATTGTAACTATAAACATCCCACCTTGAAAACTAAAGTGGTCACTCCTTCGCAACAGTTGGATTGACAGCTTACTTGAACTCGTTCGTTCATTCGTTCTTTGTTGATCACAGAGCTGCAAAGGAATGCGATTTGTGTATTACGATATTTTGGCTTCGTTTTATTTTAACACACCTTTGTCTTGTTTAAGGAATAGAAAACAATGTAGTTTTAGCCACATGTAATTGGACCAATTCATCATCTGCCTATCCTTTTCCCAACTTTATTGGGGTCGGCTTCCAGTCAAACCGGATTCAGCTGAATACCAGTATTTTGCGTAGAGTGGCTGCCTACCAGATCTCCACAACCCATTCACTGGGTAACAGGGTACTTCTGGAATTGGACCAATTACAGGTGGCTAAAATGAGAATATTTTATTTTTCAACGGATGTTAGGCATTGTAAGGGTGTTATTGAAAAACGTAAATGGCATCCCCGATTTCTCAATAAAAGAAACTTCAGCTTGAAAATCATTCATTTCGCAGGTTCTTAACTCGAAATTCTGAATTAAGAAGCCAACTTATAGTACAATTTGGTATTGTACTTTGATCTTCCTGAGACGTTTGAAAAGCACATCCCTATTCGTGAGTAGTGTCGCCAGTCATCTTAGATGAGGCGAGACATTTCTCGAAGCATGTTGTAAGAAACGAAGTAAGATGCTTCTAATTTCGTCATTAACTCGTCCCGTATCCACGTTCCCACACTGATTTTGTGACGAACGGGGACATAACACATGGCGATGTGACTTCTGAGTGATCGTCATAACGTCTTGAACTCTTGACGTCCGATAAGAAGCTTTAGGATTGTTTAGATTGTTTATTTCTGATTCGTAGAGAAGTAGAAATTTAGAAATCATGTTTTTTTTCTGAGTCGTTCGCTCTTCTTTTCTGATTAATAATCATATCGAGATAAATAGTTCAACTGTTGTAACATTTGAATCGTTTTTCCGGGACTAGTCGAGCTTCATTGTGTTTTGGCGGTCACTATTGTTGTTTCTGGTCTCAAGCAGAAAAATAGAAATAGAGTTGAGGGTTTGTTCTATTAAAATATAGGATTCATCATCATCATATCAGCCGAAATACGTGCACTGCTGGACATAGGCCTCCCCCAAATGGGGGGTTTGCCACAATAGCCACGCTTGGCAAGCGGGTTGGCGATTGCAGTGTAGCTGTCTACAGAGAATGCTGGTGCCCATTCTCTGGTGAGTCCTTTAGTCGCCTGTTACGACCCCCACGGGAAGTGATGGGATGGTGCTATTCTTTTACGTCCGACACCATACAGAACCATACGAAATATAGGACTGTTCTGCTGATATTGTGCTGGCTTTTGTATTGGCCTGTTTGGTATCGTGTTTTCTAGTAACTGGGTTATATAGAAGTCGAATAGCCTAAGAAGTTATTAGCTGGGGGATATTTATGTCAAGGGTGAATAGGTCATTTCTTGGTTAACGTGCTCCATCGTCGACGGCATCATCGCTTACCATCAGGTGAGTGAGACGTGAGATAGTGGTAGTGATAGTGGATAGGGAACATTATCATGTTTTCATCTTACTTTCATGTTGAAGAATTCCATGTGAAATAGACCCTACATTGGTTAAATATATTAAAACGCTATAATTTATTGTCAAAATTGCGGTTTTAAACTGACAGTTTCAATTAAAAAACGGAAGATGACGTAACTCCTGTCTGTCACTGTGTCATAACAGCAGTGACGTCACTAAACGCTGATTGGTGTTCTTAAATACGTCCCGTTTCACGTTATTTTAAATCATAATTATTGCTAAAAATCTATATTCACTGAAATAAAAACGTTGCAGTGGCCCTTCTTTTATACTCTTTGATCATTTTAATAACAAAATTTTCATAAGTTCTGCATCTTAGACCATTTGGCTCTATACAATTTGAAGGAATCAGTGATTTTCCAACATTCTTGAAAGTCTTTTCCAGATTTGAAAACAGCAACATACATATTTCAATTACCTATTCCATTGCGCTTATCACAAATCAAACTGTTACCTGTCACATGTCACATTTATGAATATAAAATAATACAAGTGACTGACACGAGCCAATGACTCATCGTTCATCAACACTGACTCACACGGCGCAGTCTATCATATTAATATTACGAATAACAAAGAAAATATTATCCTTTGTTTGTTTGCTCTTTGTTTGAGCTCGAAAATAACTTGTTCTCGTGTAACTTACTACGTTACGTCTGAGTGTTATGTCAGGAGTCAAATTAATCTAATAAAGAGTGACTTAACCCTTTTTGTGAGTTTTGTTTTCTATCCCACCTTTCGTATAAATCCTAACTAGGTGCACAAGTTACGTTTTAACTCTTCAATAATTGGCATTGTTTTTTTTCAAGTCTTTTAAACCCAAAGGTTGACTGGGGTACACCAAGTTAAAAATAAACAAAAAATAATAAACGATGAATGTTATGTATCATAAAAAATCTCGAGGATCACACTTAACATTGACGCAGAAATTCCTTTGTTTCGGTTTTTGAATATTAAAAATGCCAATAAATGTCGGTCAATGACCGATATTGTCATGCTAAAACGAAACACCTGTAGGTAGTGATAACTCAAATTAAAAAATGTTAGTGCATTTTACATACTCCATAAAACGGACAACTACCGATCATAGTTAAAATTCCATTAAATATTCAATACTTGTTATAATTATCTCTTTGATCAGTATCGATGAAGTCCATAAAATATCCTGGATATATAAGGAAACCTGGATAGGGAGGCCTTACCATACCTTGCAAGGATGGTAAAAAACTTGTAGATATCGCGACCAATCGATCTAGACTTGTTCAAATAAAATTATGTATAAATATAACGTGCAGTAATTTTTATCCTGTTGGTGTATGCTTACGGCTTGGATACGACTATGCATATAATATTATCTACATAATTATGTATATCGGATTGAAAGCGGGAATTGATAACTGACAAACGAAATAATTCACTAAAATTCAATTGATGTAGGTACCTCTCTCAAACTTACGTTGTCGCTTTGATACCTCCCCATTATTTCATTCAGTTAACGCAGGCTATCGATGAAATCCAGCCCTGTCTCTTTCTCGAACAAGAGTCGCAGTATAAGAATGTTACCACACCAATCGATCTATCGTCGATAGATGGTAGAATGGTTTTCGGCCGCTTTCTATAATATATCTCAATCCCAATCTTGATCCCGATCCTTGTCTGTAACCAATCAACGGCCGAGTTTGTGTCCTTCACCACACAATCCTCACCTTTGCTTGGTTACAGACAAGGATCGGGATCAAGATTGGGATTGAGATATATTATAGAAAAGCGGCCGTTAGTCGACAGCGATCGATAGTTTCTACTTCTTTCTTAGAGCCAGCCAAAGCTACCACACCAGTCAATCGATCAGCGTCGATTAATGGCATCGATCGACTATCGATCGATTGGTGTAGTAACACCCTTATAGGAACCTTAATACACCGTCACTGCCACACAACGAAAACTCTCGAATAATGTCAATAAATAACAAACTATTAATTTTTACTACTACTATTAAATACTAAGCTTGAATTGAGTGAGAAAAAATACTAAGAATTGAGGGGTAAGCCAAACAGCGCGAAGTCAGTGGACTAATATTGAAAAGAGATTTAGCAAACTGACCTTCTAAATTATTTACCATTACTTAGTGACTTCCCGATTCTAAAATTATAATTTAGAGAGATTTTAGATGTGCACCTATGTGGGACCAGGGAGAAGGAGGGATGGAGCTATATAGGGTGTATAGCTCCATCCCTCCTTCTCGCTCGAACTACTCACGCTTTAACACGTCATGGTAGGGCCGCAGGTGCCAGATAAACTTGCAATAAAGTACCCATTCTCTTATGTATTCTTTTCGTAGATACCTGAACAATAAATTATGTACCGTTTTTAGAACGTCAACGTTTTCATCACGAAAGAAGTCGATTCAGTGTCTGTTTGAAAGTCAATCTATCTATCTATCTATCTATCTATTGGGGTTTGGTTTCCGCACTTAGTCCTGCTGTGGACCATTGTACGTGAGCCATGTCGGCCGTCATTCCAACCAGCCAACTTCCCTCCAGAAGCAGATCAGTCCTCTCAGTGTGTTCAGGATTTCTGTGAGTGAATTAGGTGTCCCTATTGTTTGCCTCCGTATTTCGGTAACGCCAGTGCACTCAAGGAGCACGTGCGATACCATGTCCTCCTCCTCCATGCATGCTCTGAAAATGTTTATTCAGTGAGCAGTGTCCGGTGATGGTCCCTGCCACCATGCGTAGGCTGCCCCTATCCAGTCGCAGAAGGCGCCTGGTAAGTTTCCTGTTTAGGGATGGCATGGCCCCCTTGGCCTGCCCATCGTTATGCTTTTATGTGGGTATGTTCTTGTAGCCACGTCCGCAGTTGGGTGAAAGGGAGTGGTACAATGGGTTCGGGTCCAACAACCATTGCACCAGATCCCCCCCCTAGCCAGCTCATCGGCTGCATCATTTCCTAGTGATCCGCTGTGTCTTTTTATCCACTGCAACGTCACAGTGTTGTGGTTGGTAACCGTGACGCGTTCTAGTGCATCATGGCATTCTTGTATGAGTTTCGAGGTGATGTAATTCTTTTTTAGGGATTGGAGGACGGAAGCGCTGTCGGAGAGTATACGAATATGGGTATCCGTGACCCTCCTGGCTTCTAGGGCATTGACCGCCTGGATAATGCCCACGCATTCCGCCTGATAGACGGTGTTGAGCTTTCCTAGTGGTCTGGATATTTTTATGTTGAGGTCGCTGGAGTAAACTCCAACTCCAGTTCCAGTGCTTGTTTTAGATCCGTCGGTGTAGATTCTCAGTTCCTTGGGACCTGAGTAGTCATACCTGCGTTAACACTATGTTATAGTGCTTCTGGAAATGGTGCGTCTTTTGAGCTTTATCATTGGGTGATATCATCATGGGTTGTCGTTTGACGGCATCTTCCATAATGCGTGTGTGCTGGATTCTGGAGTCTTTCCCTAAAGTGCCAGATGTGCTGAGCCTGAAAGCAGTTATGAAAGTCAATAAATATTATATATGTGGGTCAAAGACCGTTATTACACATTTATCTGGTGTCTACCATACTAGAATACATTTACCTGAATTGAAAGTGCATACATAAACATTTTCCAATATTTCCTGAAACTTATCGGTGACTCACAATAATATATTCAACAGCAGTGATCTTTTGTTCAGCAATGAATCAGACTTCTACACAATGGTATTTGTTTGGACAAAGAGAAAATTCATCACTTTGCAGTATTAAGGAAATAGTTACTCTTTAAAATATTAAAGACAATAGGTGTGTATATATTTTTAGTGTTTACTTAAAAGGTACACCTATTGTCTTTAATATTGTAGCTTTTGCTTTTAGTGTTGGTCTTACTTATTATCCTTAAAGAACCAGAAACTAAATTTACTTTGACAAGGAACGGGTATTCTGTTGAATTTACTTCAAGTATTTACTTCCAGTTTGTATTTAGGTTTTATTTTATAACTAGGTTCTGGATCTTAAAAGCAAACTTAACCATATTTATTAAGTACAGGGTTTTATCCGATAAATAATTTATATTGGGCTTGCCAATTTGAGTAAACAACAGATTTCGTTGCGGATTTTGTTCGAAAGAGTTACCGCGGCCCTTGAATGCAATGGGCACTAGGAGGAGCACGGATGGATTTTAGTCAGTAAGAGTCTGACACACCCTCCCGCTCCACCCAGAGCGGAAGGAGTCATTTGATGATTTCCCATACATGAAAAAGCAAATGATTCCGGACGCATCTCATTTAAATAGGTTGTGTCTTCTTCATAACTCGTATGACGTATTACCTACTGCAAGCAGCAGCTTAAATACTTTTTTTAATTTCCATTAAGTTACCAAAAAGCTTCACGAATAATTGACAAAATATTTATCTAGTGATTTTCGAGATTTTTAAGCGAATTCATTTTATATGTGATCCCGGTTCAATGCTTTTAAATATAACGACATGGCAGAACGGATTTAGAACTGTCTATCGCGTTGATCAAAATGCATATTTATGCTACAATAATTTCAATGACAATTTACGTTTCAGACTATTGCATTTCCAGATAGCATCAGTCTATCTTACATTCACTGAAATTTACCTTTTTAGCGGAGTCGTGAGACACTTAGTTAAAACATATCTTGTTTTGCATGCTTCATGCTAAATAATTTATATTCTTTCTTTTCTATGATCATGACTTAAAAAAAAGTTATCCACAGCAGTTTTTTTCCCTAAAGCTGTTAACAAGTGCGCACTTAAATTGTGTCCGCGTGTTGCATGCGCTACCGAAATGATACATTGCAGACACACTCGCGACTATTAATAGACAGCACAAATTAAAACGACACTAAACGTACAGTACAGTCAGTGTTCAAAACAATTTATCATTGCACGAAGGTATGAAAGAATAAATATTGTAAGGGACTCACCAGAGAATGTGCAGCACTATTCTCTGCAGGTAGTACATTGCAAAATTGCAACAGCTATACACTGCAATCGCCGACCCGCCTGCCAAGCGTGGCGATTATGGCAACCCCCCCCCCCCCCCCCTTTTTGGGGGAGGCCTTTTTTTTAAGGATGGGAAATCATCAAATGACCCCTTCCGCTCTGGGTGGAGCGGGAGGGAGTGTCAGACTTTTACTGACTAAAACCCACCCATGCTCCTTCTAGTGCCTTTTACTTTCCAGGGCCGCAGTAACTCTTTCGAACATATTCCGCGACCAGCATGCTATGTCCAGCAGTGGACGTCTTTTGGCTGATATGATGACGATGATGAAAGAATATACCTAAAGCATGCAAGTAGATTCTCAGTGAGTTACAGAAAAAGTGAAAGAGTTGAATAGAAAACATAAATTCGACACAGCCACAAGCGCCACAACCAACATAAAATAAAAACGAAGAATAGTAACGAAGAAAATTTAACTGGTTAAAATCTCAGGTTTAAGTGGGCGTCCGACACCCAGCAATGATAGATTCCCTTCCTTCAGATCTTTTACATGGATTATAATAGAGATAAGCAATTCTTTGAACTAGCTCAGCAATTCAAAAATACTTAACTCAAAATAATCTTATTTAAATTACCTATGTCATCTTCTTGGACTAGTCAAGTTTAATATCAAAACAACTTGTACTGCTAGAGAATGCAGTTATCCTTGATACGTACATTTGAAGCTCTCAAAATTAAGCACAAGTAAGAGATGAATTTGAAAACACGCGTGACGTCATGTCGCTGGTAAAATTTGTACTATCATAGTGACGTCACTGTGTCGTCTTATTATAAAGTATCATTTTAGATTTTTTAGTAAAACACCCTATTGCTTTGGATTAGACCGGTGACTATACTGTTCGCTCTTCTCTTTGCCTAGACCCACAAAGTACCAGTTACCATTACAGTTCTACCCTTATTCCAAGTTACTTTTGGTGGGTGCAACAGGTTTTCTCCTTCTATTCCGTACGTCAACAGTCACATTATCACCGACTCCCTTATCTTCGCTATTATTCCCCAGTCCCCTCATAGTCTATGCATATTTTCTTTGGTTTAAAATTACTAATAATTCGGTTGGCTCCCAGTACAACCGGATGCAACTAAATACCAGTATTTAACATGGAATCACTACCTATCTGACCCCACCACCACACACCACCAATTCAGCCGAAAGACTTCCACTGCTGGACATAGGCCTCCCCCAAATGCGGAGGGGGTTTGCCATAATCGCCACGCTTGGCAGGCGGGTTGGCGATCTGTAGCTGTAGCAATGTACCTACAGATAATGCTGCTGCCCATTCTCTGGTGAGTCCCTTAGTCGCCTCTTACGACACCCACGGGAAGTGATGGGATGGTGCTATTCTTTTACGTCCGACACCATACGGAATCTGACCCCAACAATTCAGTAACTGACGAATACCGTGACAAGATTGGCGTCGGAGTAGCGTAATGTCTGTCAAACATGTTAAAAGTACCAACATTTTTAAATAGAGCATGTGTTAGTTCGTTTGACTGTACCCCCGTCGACAATGTCAATCAACACAACAGATTCTGAGAAACATTACAATTTATTACGCTTCGCATTCTCAGTGGATGGAGCCGCAGTCGTTTCTAGAAACAGCTCTATTACAACTACCAGTGGATAGGCAATTTACTTTTATGAACGAACATTTGGTCGTCGTTGCAATGCTTTGCTTGCTCATTATGGTGTCCACTAACTACGTCTTGGAAAAAGGTCGGGTAGGTTAGGAGCTGTTCACATATTTGTGTACATCGCTGATTGGCTGATGTGGGTGAAAGAGGTTATATTTGTGTTTTTTTTATTTTTTTTTATTTTTATAGCGAATAAAAAATATTTGATTAGTATTTAAGAAAACAACATAAGAGAACCTGCATGTCAGCGAAAACGTTTGTTGAAATTCAAATGTTTGGGATGAACAATAAAAACCGTAATCGCAGATAAAATTGCAATTTTTGTAAAACTTTTACAGTCATATTCATAAAAACTTTATAACCCTAAAATACTGATAAGCAGATTCTTTATTCAAAATTTTGTATGGAGAATTTGAATTTAGAATCTCTTAAACAGTATTTTAACTCAGTAATGGTTAAAAAGTTTTTTTATGAATAAGGGCCCTAGATTTTAAGATCTCAAATTGGCAACATACAAAGAGAAAAGCTTTTATTTTACAATAATTACAATTATTGCTATACGAAGAACAAATAATTATTTAGTGCATAATATTGGTGATGATTAACTTTTTCAGTTGATTTGCAAGGATTATGTATCCAAACATGTATAAATAGTAGATAAATCATTTCGTTTCCGTATTTAGTTAATTTTAAATAATAACATAACGTTCAGAACAGCCAACAAGGGTATAGATACCTCTACCAGGTACATTTTCTGTTTAACAGTGGTTGTTGCAGCTAATATATTTTACTCTTTGTAACATGAGTATGGCCGCTTCTTTCAGCGAACTCTAGTGCTCAGCATACACTAAGCAGCAGTGTACACTGTAGAAACAAATTAATTCAATTATTTAAATAAGCGGTATAATTCGATTTAATTTATTAAATCAGTTATGTACAACATAACTGATTTAATTTATTAAATCAGTTATGTACAACATAACTGAAAGGAATGTTAAAAAAACACAGGATATCTAACGGGTTTTGTCATAGACTGGACTGAACCACTGCTGTACATATATAGTTCAAATCAATACATATTTCACCGGAAAATGGCAAACGCGGTAAGATTAGAGTAAAGGTAAGATTTTTTATAAATATGACATGGATATTGGAAACTTGAATTTGGATGGAATTTATTAAATATAATACGATATATTCAAAATCTATCTAGAAATTATAATCTAATCAAGATTATTTATTACAAACTTACGAGGTCTGTAATTTTCCGGTACATACATGACACTTCCGTTACTGGTCACTGACTGAGTGACTGACAGACAACGCACAGCCGAAACTACTGGTCGTAGAACGATGGAAATTGGGATGTAGGTTCCTTGGGGAGTGTAGGGGAGCACCAAGAGAGATTTCCCGAAAAGCCCACGGGAACGGGAAAAAATAAATATGCGCGTACGAAGTCGCGGGCAAAAGCTAGTAAATACATCATTAAATACCAAGAAATAATACCATACCGACGCACGAAACGTTTTGAGAATACCTTTAATATACACACAGCTAAAGTTCCTGTTAGGTTTCCTATGGTTCCGTATGGTGTCGGACGTAAAAGAATAGTACCATCCCATCACTTCCCGTAAGTGTCGTAAGAGGCGAGTAAAGGACTCACCAGAGAAAAGGCAACAGCGTTTTATGTACATTGCTACAGCTACACTGCGATCGCCAACCTGCCTGCCGAGCGTGGCGATTATGGCAAACGCCCTCCCCGTTTGGGGGAGGTCTGTGTCCAGCAGTAGACATCTCTCGGGTGATATGATGATGATGATGAGTTTTCCTAATAGCTACTGGGTCATGAATCAAAAGCTTACTTCCAGACAAACGTGCTCCATCGTTGACCACATCATGCCTAACCATCAGATGAGATAGTGATCAATCCTAAACCAATCAATAAGAAGAACTTCTGATACATAGAAGAGAAATTCCAGCCCGTCCCTAGCTGTCCTCCCCCAGTGACGCCCTAAGCCGAGGTCCGTACCCCAAACAGGGGGTGCCCTTAGCGTGTAGTCGCTTAGTTTGTAAGTTTTTAATAAGCCCTGGCTGGAGGCTTTAATATTTATCTTAAGACCGCCACAGGCAAGCCCGGTTACGCAGACGCCAACCTCCTAGGTTGACCTGGAGTAGCCAGTCCTTAAAAAAAAATTGAAACTGAGCGGAACCGGAACCTTCAATAGAGGTGCAATTTTGAAGGCAATTTGTGTTTTCGACGCGTCATCCTATTTATGTTTAACAGCCTATTAAAACAAACCATTCAATCACTCCCAGATACCACACATTGTTTCCCACAGGCTCCTCCAGGCATTCCTTACTAGTCCAGTGTGGCCACAGCTTACTGCGAACGGTGTGCCGGTGCCGAAAGCGAGCGGTCGCTTTGATCGCGATAGCGGCACCTCTGAAGTCCGCACGGCCCGCCTAACGCGATGTATGGAAGCCTATTTACTGAACAGGGATGACACTGTTTATGTTACTGATTTGAAATGCACTGATAGTGTGTAAATGCTGGGTTGTAACTGGAGATTTTGTAATGTCTAAAGTAGCTTTACTTGGCACTTTGTTGACATCGTATAACATTTCGGGGAGTGTGAGCAAGACGTACAACGATACACCACCTGGACATACTTAAAATTCTACCCATAAGGTACAAACCTATATACTTTCATTGTGCGCACAGCCAGGGCTGGGCAGTATGTGAATTACTTGTAATTAAAAATACGTAATAATTTCAATTCTTAAAAATGTAATTTATATTACCAGACGCTAAAGTATTTTGTAGTTAGTACTTCAAATATTAGTTACTTTAAAATACATTTGAACATAAATACATTTAGCAAACTTTATAACACACCCGTTATAAAGTTTGCTAAATGTATTTATGTTCAAATGTATTTCAAAGTAACTCTTCTGCTGAAAACAGCGCTAAGACCTGACTGTTTTATAATTAGTATTTTGTATTTGAATTATAATATATGGTAGTATTTTTAATTGAATTCTCTGCCGAAGTCTGTTTCCTTGTAGCTACAATCAGGAGGTCTTTAAACTCCGCGTATGATTAGGTTACTTCTACGCCAACGAGCTCCATCGTCCACCACATCATCGCTTACCAACAAGTGTGATATTAGTTAAACGGCAGCTTATCCTAACTAATAATAACATTTGCGGAATTTGTACGAAAGAGTCTCCGCGGCCTTGGAACGCAAAGGGCATTAGGAGGAGCACAGATGGGTTTTAGTCAGTAAGAGTCTGACACTCCCTTCCGCTCCACCCAGAGCGAAAGGAGTCACTTGATGAATTTGTTTGTTTATTAGGTTTTCACGACAAAATCGCTCAACCGATGTTGATGGATTTTGGTACAGAGGTAGATGGAACCCAGGAGATGGTGATAGGTAACTTTAGCACGCGAAACTGCCGTGACCAAAGCTGGTCGATCGTAAAAAAAAAATAATATTCTAAACCAAAATCTGACCAGCCCTACTAACTCTAAACACATGGAAGTACTTACTAAGACAGTCATGCTAGTGCCAAAAACATCGTTATAGATATAACGGTGCAGATCGTTGACACTGCAAGAAGCTAGCCAGGCCAACTGTACTTGGATCGTGTGTGATAGCGGGCTGAGCGTTTGTTTTTTTTTTATCTCTGATGTTTTAAGGCAGTAGCTGTTTTTTTTTTTTGTGTTGTGGCCAGTGGCTACTGTTCCATACCCTTTAATTCAAAGTTTAACTGCCGATTTCACTTATGTTAACATTTAAGAAGAAATAAAGATAAAAGTTGGACAGCTTTCCTATGGAAAATAGTATGTCAGCATCAGCCATTTTTTTATTCTTCAGTAAACAAATCTGACTATTGTGAAGTCTGCCCATAAAGTTTGGATTTGCTTATATTATATGGGTGTTCGTGTAATGGTGACATGGTTAGCAAAAGTATATTTCTTGACGAACGTACGATGAACATAGATCTTGGCGTTGTTAGACATGATAATAATAAACGATTCATCTAGGTCCTAGGTTTATGAACCAATTCATTACAAACATACCGTTATTGTAAGCTAAACAGATTTCCAATTAGAGTTAAAACAATTAAAATGATCTCCTCAATAAATTCAGTCCAGTCGTCAGCAATCTCAATAAATAATTTCACCGTCGTCAGCTCGTTACCTCGGTACCCTTCAATTCGATTCCCTAATAAATATCAACCAAAACAATCAAAAGCACAGTTACCAATCAGTTAAATTAACTGCTTCATTAATCTCCTCACACTCGACGGTTTACGAGTTTACGACGCACATCAACGCGCCCCATAAACCCAACCAGAATCGGCAACACAAACGTAAGGGTCAAACCGAGATCGATATCAAATCGATTAAAACAAATCGATAAGCTTATCCTGAGAATTCTCCTTCTGCGGGATTCATAGCAATAAATACAAGTAGCCTCAATTTGTCGACCATAAAGTCCTTTAAGATGCAATTTGTCAACGTCAACTCGCAATGCGTATCGATGCATCGGAATGGAGCGATCGAGATCGATATCTCGATGCTGCCGATTATCCGATTCTCGATTGTCGATTGTGTAGTTGATTCTGCGCGCATGCAACATGAATGGTAAATCGAGGAAGCTATATTCAAATGCAAAGAGGACTGTTTTGTTTATTCAGATTTCGAATAACAATAACTGTTGTTAGTGCGTTAGGAATACAGATGTCTGCATGCTGATCGTATCGGATAAGTGTGCAATATTTTATTAATGAAGATATGACAACGAACGAGCTGAGGTTGATCAGTTTAGTCACACAGTCACAAATGGAACTGAAACGAGAATGCTTAGTGATCATTACATAGATGCAGAGATAGACAATATTTGTTAATGCAACACAACAAAAACAAAATAATGTAATCTAAAAAAGCTTAGCACCCAAAAATATAAAAATAATTTAGACAATCACAAATATAATTTTACCGTGGTGCCAACATAATAAAAAACAAACACGTTGAAATAAAGAAAGTGACATTATGTCACAGGTAGTTTGCGAAAAAACAGATAATACCATAAGTCGCACCACTTGACGCTGGCAGAATAGCCGACCTCGGCTCAGTTGCAAAAAGGAACAAAAACATGGTGCGCAAGCGCCCATGCTCGCACCATGTTCCTCTTCACAATGTCGTTCTTTTGTCTGGCTTCAAAGGTGCATCAAATAGGAGTTCAGCTCAGCTTGTGGCAGGCTAGCATACCTGACGCTAATATTCAGCTGGATCCCTGTAGTGTCAAACAGAGGTCGAGCTGAAGAAGAGTTATGTTTGTGTTAGTGTGTACATAGAATTTTACCTGAATACGTCACACAAACTACAAGGCATCCTGTCAATCAGTCTGTATTCCACATGTGCATCATAAAACAATACTTGGAATAAGTATCATAGTTGCAATGAATATTTCATTAATTTTCCACGAGTTTATCTCCAACACGTGCAGGTAACGGGAGACCACATAATGCAGTCAAAACCAAAATGGCGTTAAATCACTTCTCATTAACATTTAACTCGTCAACTATCAATTTTATTAATATTCTCTTACCGGAAGATTCATTTGACGATAATCTATCCAAAATGAAAGGTTTATAAACTACATTAACGTGTGGTTTGGTTCGTTTTAACTGTAATAAATATAAGTTCTAACGTGATTAGAAGGTAACGAAGTATCTTCGATATTTATGTTGGACTTCAAAGGCTCGTGAGTCGTGACAACGTATGCGAGGACCCGGGTTGTGATCAAATTATCACAAACTAACTTAAAACAGACTGGAAATCGCCGAAGCTGGACTTCAAAGAGCAAAGGAAGCGAGTTATTAGTACCTATCAAATTATGGCCGATGGAAATTGGCGGGAAGCTAAAACTGCATCGACGTGATGACGTTAGATTTTTAAAAGACTTACCTGTCTGTCGTTTTAGTTTATTTTTGGTTGGTTTTGAATCAAAGTTATGTTTCTACAAATTGCAATACAAGTAAGAGGAGAAATTTTTGACGACGTGTGACAGAGTCATTTCAATTTTGCTAGTATGGGAGCAAATTATCTTTTCTGCAAATGTTATAAGAATAGTGATTACAAAAAAGAAACCGACTTCCAAAAAACACTACAAAGTTCAAAATAACTTTAATTTCGGAAGTCGGTGTTTTTGGTTGCTTCTTCGTTATTTGACACCGACTTCCGAAATTAAAGTTATTTTGAACTTTGTAGTGTTTTTTGGAAGTCGGTTTCTTAGTTTTGTGAAAAAGTTTTTTATTTTTCGCGTTTTAGTGGTACCCCACACCTAACAACACCACTGGAAAGTCACAGGAAAGCAAAAATACGCAATTTCGTATACATAAATGATTTTTCCACATAATTTTTCCAGCTAATTATAGCCGATTTTGATAAAATTTCAATGGGACCATTTGGGAAGTATACCCTTTCCAACAAAAAATTTTTCAAATCGGTTGGCAAGCGACGGAGTTATGCACGAACAAACATAAAAAAAAAAAAAAATACAAACATCCGAATTGAGAACCTCCTCCTTTTTTAGAAGTCGGTTAAAAAGAATAATAAGACAATCAATGAAATTTCTTTCCAATTTTTTTGAACTTATTTAAAAAACAGCAACACCCGTACATCATCTTTCGAAAGAAATCCAAAGATTTGATCGTGATTTCCCGTTGTCCTATGTTTGTGAACGCACTTCAAACTCCATAGCATAAACCACATTTGACAAAAAAGGCAGTTCTTTATATCTGCTTAGCAAGACTCGTGCAGGTATGTACGTACCTATGTAATATGCATGAACATACATATTAAGTACACATACGTATGTACAGAAGAAAGAGTTGGTTTAATTTCCATTTGAGATGAATTAAGGCACTTGCGCAATAGTTGAGCGGAACTGTTGTTTTTGGTGTTATAAGAACCTTAGTATTGATAAATGTTGGGGGGAGAGGGAGAGAGAAACCAAAAAAAGATGGATGGCTTATTTGAGGACTGATATGAAATGTAAGAGAGGCAGTGATAGCATGAGGGATGACAGGACAGAATAGAAGAAAAAATCGTGTTGCGCCGACCATTAGTAACATGGGATAATGGCAGGAAGATGATATGGCGTATTCTTCGAGAATGGCGAAGTAGACAGCTAAATAATTGCCAGGGTTGCGGGATTTGATCAAACAAGTCACCGCGGCCCTGGAACGCAAAGGGCATTTGGACGAACACGGATGGGTTTTAGTCAGTAATAGTCTGAAACTCCCTTGCGTACATAAAGGATTCTTTCTAGGATCAGCAGTAGCGTCCAACTAGATTTTAATAGAATAACTAATAAATAAAGTTAATAAACAAAAACAATAAATAAATTAATAATCTTTTTTTTTTAATTTTAATTATAGAAAGATTAAATCACACTTTTTAAGCTAGTCTTTGCTGATTTCTGATAATGCCTAGACATACACAGTTACACCCGGTTTCTCAAGTAAGATTTTGGACTTAAGAACTTATCAACAACCAATTTAATGCCAAAGTGTTCTCAGGTTATTAGGCTAAGTTTGAATAATACTCAACTTCAAACACTTAGCTCAGAAACCAGTGTACCTACACCTATGTCCGTTGTCCAGCAATATTTGGAACTAAAATACTTCAAACACCAAACAGTCACTGCGTACGTCATCATAAAGTTAATACAGCTCAAGGGGTCCAAAGCAAACGTTAATTGCCAGCCTCTTGCGAATCACGAAGTCACGAATATCTATTCTAAATGACAGTAAAACATCTTAAAGTGTACTAAAAGGTAGAAACATAGACTTCATCTGGCGCCATGTTACAT
The DNA here is from genome assembly GCA_947386135.1 of Melanchra persicariae. Lineage (NCBI taxonomy): Eukaryota > Metazoa > Arthropoda > Insecta > Lepidoptera > Noctuidae > Melanchra > Melanchra persicariae. The sequence continues at coordinate 4,302,400 of OX376658.1, forward strand.
AGCCAGTGATTAAATCTGAAGCTAGATTTGAAAGGGATACATTAATTTACAATCAGCTGCAGAACATCCATCATGCTATGCAATGGAGGAAAACAGTCATATTCCATTTCCTATGACTACTATATTAATTACCGTCCTAAGGCGATCGGTAAGCAACCTCATTGTGGTATTTGTGCCATGGAATAGGAAATGAATGGAGTGCTATACTCCATCCGAGTAGGTAGTTAACCAAAGGTAAACAAAAAAAAACACGTGACTTAGTTAACCGACTAAACGTAATACAAGTCTATTCAGTTGTCATGATACGTTACAGTTATACTCTTCAATTTAGCAACGTTATTATTCGTTAATAACGCTGCTAAATTGAAGAGTACAACTGTGACGTAGCATGGCAACTGAAGTGACTGATATTACGTTTAGCCGGGTAACCCTGTCACGTGGTTTTTTTGTTTACCTTTAGTTAACTACCTACTCGGATGGAGTATAGAAACGAAGATTAAGTTACGGAATTGAATTCTGACGGAGTCATAACCGCTCGTGTACCTAGCGCACATAAATTGCATATACCTAATCAGTACGACAGCCCGCCATCATTCTGACACCGTAAGACGCAGCATGCGAGATAAAAATAATTTATTCGTTACGCTCTGCTTTTTAACAGCCTATGTCGATCTTTCCCCAAAAGGAAGCGTTGCAGAAAACCGTTTCGCTGACTTATCTAGACAGACGTCTTCGATTTGACAAATCTAGACTGGTCCAACGCTTCAGAACCCGTTGGTTAGCGGCGGGATCAACCTCTTTTTAAGTGAACAGTTTTTTTTTTTTGGTTCGATTTTCAAATAAAAAGAAGAGGAGAGGAGCTCGTGGCTTAATAATACCAGTCGCACGAGTCGATCTTCAAAGTTAAGCAATGCTTGCTGAGGTCGGTCTGTGAATGGGTGGCCATCTTACTATACCGAGACTCATCAGGGCCTCGAAAAGCACGTTAAGCCGTTGGTCCCGACTTTCATTTGTAGATGTTTGGCAGTCGTTAAGGATTGTCAGAAGCCAAAAAATCTGACTCCAGTCTTGCCAAGAAGTACCGTGTTACCCAGTTACTAGACATTCGCTCAAAGTAAAATACTGATATTCAGCTGAATGCACTTTGACTGGAAGCCGATTCCAATATTGTTTTGGAATTGTGGAAGTTGATTCCGATTCCAAGATGATTTTCAAATCTCCTTACTTAAAATCATGCATTCCATGTACCACCTCCTCCGTGTCTATATCTCTATTGTGATCATAAACTCTATACATTATTGCAGCTGCCTCTAAGCTATTCTATAATATATCGCAAAGAGCTAATGAACGAGCAATATTTCCACTGTTGCACATAATGCAATAAAAATTAACGCCCAAATAAATCTTAGAGCTCAAGTATTTGAGAAATGTTCATATCCTCTCGTTATTTATCTTTATGTCGGGGGCAAAATCCTAAGCATCAGCGCCAGTTCTTTAATGGCTTACTAAGCCATATGTAACTAGAACCTGTTTGGATATAACAATTGCTCATGTAGGAAGAAATAATAACTAAGGTATAAAATAAAGTAAATAGCTTTCAAGAATTATGAACTGTGCGAAATTGTTCTGTGGAAACATGGTTTTCAAAAGATCTACAAGGGTTCTGGGAGAAACCTAGTTGAGTAAAAAAACCACTACATGTTAACCAAGATGAAAAAACATTACAAAAATTGCACATCTAAACAAAAATTTGTACATTCTGCTCAGCGAGGAACGGGAAAAGTGACTTTTGCCATAGCTCTTTGGTATAATAAGTTAGGACAGGCATATTCCAAGAAAAGCGACGTGTTATTCTCCCAAAAGGAGGTAGATAATTAACGTTCTCCACTGCAGCAGCAAAATGAATACCAACTCCTACAAAGTCGATGAGTCCCATAAATCGACAAACGCGGCCCTACCATGACGTGTTAAAGCGTGAGTAGTTCGAGCGAGAAGGAGAGATGGAGCTATACACCCTATATAGCTCCATCCCTCCTTCTCGCTCGAACTACTCACGCTTTAACACGTCATGGTAGGGCCGCTGGTCCCAGAAACGAGATATCTCATGGCCAGTCGATATCTTAGATACGTTAAATGCAAATTGCGAAAAATACGCCATCGGCATCCAAGAGATTTGTCGGAAGATACGCACCGTGTCAACGACGGACGCGTTCTTCTATTTGCGTATCTGCATATTTTGCGTATACTGTATTTTAGATCAGCAATTTTCAACTTTATCACATTAAAGATAGGGGTTATTTTCCTGTAAATTTTCTAGCCAAAGTGAATAAATAAATTTGTTACATAATATCCAATATCGGAATGATACGCCAAGTAAACTAGCTGCATCAGATAAAATGCGAGCGGAGACACGCGAATAAGTTATGTGTGCCGCGCGTACGCAGCCTTGAGGCTCTTATTACTCTACAATGTAACCTAATGTACTACAATAAACTTTGCTCCTTTTAGGGTTCCGTACCCAAACGGTAAAACGGGACCCTATTACTAAGACTCAGCTGTCCGTCCGTTCTTCCGTTCGTCTGTCACCAGGCTGTATCTCATGAACCGTGATAGCTAGACAGTTGAAATTTTCACAGATGATGTATTTCTATTGCCGCTATACCAAAAAATAATAAAATAAATATCTAAAAACAGAATAAAATAAATATAGTGGGGCTCCCATACAACAAACGTGATTTTTTTGCCGTTTTTTATAGATAATGGTACGGAACCCTCCGTGCGCGAGTCCGACTCGCACTTGGCCGGTTTTTTAATTAGACTAGAACTAGATGCAGCTTTGTAACTGGTCACTAATAAGTGAATCGAATAGTATAATTAGCTAATGCTCTAGTTTGAAGTAAAATGAGGTGTAAATGCGAAAATTGAAACGTTAAAACACTTATGTACAATGTTTCCGTTAAAATTGCAGTCATTAAAATAAGTGAACAATTTAATGCACGACTTGGTGACATGTCCACTCAACTCGGTCTAGACAAAGACCACCTTTATCTGATTGTAGTTTTTGTCATTTGTCAACATAGGTTTTTTTTAAGGATGGGAAATCACCAAATTTTAATGACTTCTTCCGCTCTGTGCGGAGCGGGAGGGAGTGTCAGACTCTTACTGACTAAAACCCCTCCGTGTTCCTCTTGTGCCCTTTGCGTTCCAGGGCCGCGGTGACTCTTTCGACCAAATTCCGCAACCATGGCATTACATAGGAGGCATTTAAACAACAGTTTTTTACTAACTTTTTTTTATTATTAAACAACGTGTTACAGAATAAACGCAATTCCACTTAAGGTGTCATTGTACTCATCATTATGAACAACTTTTACTATGGGGCCAAACCGGAAATCGCGAAAAAAAAATCAGCTGTTAAATATATTTTGTCGAGCTATGCGCACAGACATGTATGAGCCATCCGATTTTTTTTTGCGATTTCAGTGTTGGCCCCATAGTGAAAATTGTAGAACAATGACCCCTTAAGAGGTATTGCGTTTATTCCGTTACAAGTTGTATATATTGATTGGCTTACGTTGGACCACTATCTCGCCTAATGGCAAGCGATGATGGGGTCGATTGTAAAGCTTGCTTACCTAGAAATAGCATTTTCACTCTTAAGTCGGACGCTACAGCAATCCGGAAACACAAACTCCAGCAGGGAATTCCACCCCATAACTATACGCACAATAAAAATATTGCTAAAACGCAATCGGGACGCAGGCCTTACTTGCACCAGAGCTAAGAGACACTGATAAATTATTTAAGAATACATGATTTTTCTTTCAAATAGTAATGAAGAGAAACAAAAAAACAATGCCAATATTGATACCTGAAGTATCAGATCACGTAAGGAACATTTACTCAAAATTCCAAAATATCATCATCATATCAGCCGAAAGACGTCCACTGCTGGACCTGTGCCAAAGTGTCGCCACAACAACCGGTCCCGTGCGTCTCGCGTCAATCGGCTATCTGCTACCCGCAGCAGGTCATCGGTCCATCTTGTGGGAGGCCTTCCAACGCTGCGTCTTCCGGTACGCGGTCGCCACTCCAGAACTTTTCAAAATCCTTACATTGTTGTAAGGATTTTGAAAAGTTCTTACAACAATTAACATAAGTGGGATTTACCAATAATGCAGAAATGTCCTTAACGTAAATTGATACTTCTGCCATCGATATATATAGCACTCTGCCACCGTTCACACTTAACAGACAGTTCTCATTTTACCAACCACATTCCAATGACAGAAGACTGACACATGCAAACAATAAAATACATAATTCACATCAAGAATTAGGCAATGACAAACAAAACATGCAAGCACGCACCACCGGCGCCGTTACTTAGCCATTTAAAAACAGCTTGCACTTTACTGAACTGTCACTTGGCATGGTACCAACTCCCAATACTACCTACCGCATGATTCAGGGATGCAAATATATTATTAAAACAATAGTGTGACGCATCCCGTCTTCCTTGTTTACCATCGAGGTTAAATTTATGGCTCACCAAGTGGCGAGTCTACGAGTACAGCAGCTATGATGTATCTTTAGACTTTAGATGGAGTAAACAGTTGCATCAATTTATGTTGATGTCCTTGAGTTAGTGATGTGGTGACTGGCGATGCTGTAATTTCGATAGAGGATAGAAAATTTGTTTGCAAAAGAAGTGAAGAGATTTGCAGGGATCTTTTGCAGTAAGATAATAGATAGATGGTAGAGGGTGTTTTTATGTTCAGATAAACCAGAGAAAGCAAGTTCTAGGTAGTTCATATTCAAGGGTTCACTTTTTATTTTTGCTATTATGAACTACGCTAAATAATTAGAAAATTTGGAAAAAAAAATTTAAAATGTCACCGAATAAAAATCTCTGATCGAGACAATACCACAAATGCGAGCTTTTTTTGGCCAGTTGCTTTGAGCTGCAGCTGACTTTCTGAACATTTTAACTTGCAACAATATTGCTGTAGTTATTTTGGAATTTTGAGTAAATGTTCTTTACGTGATCTGATACTTCGGGTATCAATATTGGCATGTTTTTTTTTGTTTCTCTTCATTACGATTTGAAAGAAAAATCATGTATTCTTGAATAATTTCTCAGTGTCTCATAGCTCTAGTGCAAGTAAGGCCTGCGTCCCGATTGCGTTTTAGCAATATTTTTATTGTGCGTATAGTTATGGGGTGGAATTCCCTGCTGGAGTTTGTGTTTCCGGATAGCTGTAGCGTCCGACTTAAGAGTGAAAATGCTATTTCTAGGTAAGCAAGCTTTACCGTCGACCCCATCATCGTTTGCCATTAGGCGAGATAGTGGTCCAACGTAAGCCAATCAATATATACAACTTGTAACGGAATAAACGCAATACCTCTTAAAGGGTCATTGTTCTACAATTTTCACTATGGGGCCAACACCGAAATCGCGAAAAACAAATTCGACTGCCCCATACATGTCTGTGCGCATAGCTCGACAAAATATATTTAACATCTGATTTTTTTTCTCGGTTACGGGGTTGCTCCCATAGTAAAAGTTATTCATAATGATGAGTACACAGACCCTTTAAGAGGTATTGCGTTTATAACGTCAAAAATAAAAAAACTTTCAGCCTAGTTTGTACAAATACTTTGATTTTGTTTTTATTATTGCTATGAGTAGGTACTATAAAAGACTGCGTATTTTGTTACTTAAAATTTCAGAACTTTATCTATGAATACGAATAGCCCAAAGGATCGCCAAACTGAAGTGGCAGTGGGCAAGGCACATTGCTCACAGAACAGATGGTCGTTGGGGCCGAAAAGTTCTGAAGTGGCGACCGCGTACCGGAAGACGCAGCGTTGGAAGGCCTCCCAAAAGATGGACCGATGACCTGGTGAGGGTCGCTGGTAGCCGATGGATGCGAAACGCACAGGACCGCTTTTGTGGCGACACTTGGGGAGGCCTATTTCCAGCAGTGGACGTCTTTCGGCTGAGATGATGATGATGATGATAATATGACTAACTCGTTTTCAGAACTTTTCCCACAACTTCTACACGTGTACAAAACAGTGATTAACTGAACTGGTTCAGTCAGTCACTGTTTTCGACATTAAAAGAACATAAAAAATGTATAAATCACGAGCTTATTTGCTCGTGTATCGATAAACTCGTGCGCTCGCGCAACACTAGGGTGCAGTTGTAACACGTGTAATGTATTGGTGACTAACTGAACTCAGTTTATAGAGCAGCTTGTCAGTGCTATGAGCACTATGAGAAGGTTAGGTAGGTACAGTCAGTCAACAGCATAAATACATTATAGACACGAACAATTCGAAGCATGTTTTTTAATAAAATTCCTGTTTGGGTTCTCAAATTACATGTTCGTTATTTATTTATTTCAATTACTCGCTGCTGTAGTATCAACCCTGTAGGTATACCATAAAATTTATATCAATTCTGTACGAGAGAAACGATTTTGAATTTTTAACCTACCTCAAAAAAAGAAAGAGGTTCTCAATTCGGTTGTATTTTTTTATGTTTGTTACCTCAAAACTCCGTCATTTATGAACCGATTTGAAAAAATCATGTTTTATGTGTAAGAATATACTTTCCAATTGGCCTAATAGAATTTTCATCAAAATCAGTTCAGTAGCTTGGTTTTTAAATCAAAATGGCAAGAAAAATAATTATGTCATACGTAAACGAAATAAAATTGCGTATTTTGCTTTCCTGTGACTTTCCAGCAGGTGTTGTTAGGTGTGGGCTAAAACAGTTTTTTATTTTTCATTTTTCAGTGGTAACTAAAAAATGAAAAATAAAAAACTGTTTTACAAAAAAAAAATACAACTGCCTCCCAATTTAATAAAAAAAACACTACGTAAGTCGGTGTTAAAATACAAAGAAGTTGATTCTTTGTATTTGAACACCGACTTACGTAGTGTTTTTTTCAAACCCACCGCAACATTACATTACAGCGGCGTTTTTCAATCCGGCGCGCCTTTATGTAATACGGTAATACGATATAGAATAGATAAGCTAAGATGAGATTTTATTTAAGTGTGTGTATATAGTTATAGATGAGATTTATATTTTATCTTGCAAATAAAATATAACATACAAACCGTGTTCTGTACCCATACAGAACACGGTGACATTAAAAATATAATTAGCAACAAAAGTACAAAACACACTCGAGATGCTAAGTAAATAATAATAAACATAAACAATGTCAATAAAATTATAATTACAATTTAATTATGAAGAGTACTTAATAATTAAGTTATTATTATAGTTAATAGTTATTTATATTAAACACAATAATTCTTCTGCAGACAATTTATTTTGTATGTATGATGCCGTAAAGAAATAACATTTGTATTTGAGTTCGCTTCGGTCCAATCGGGCCTATGTCGGGCCAAATAATGGCATCAGAAAAACGCGCATTCTGCCATTTCGTTAGCTAGCTAAACAATGTTTGTCTAATTTATTTCAACTTCAAGTGTGGAACTCTCTACCAGCGTCTGTGTTCCCTTCCACATATAACCCGTCTTCAAAGCAACAGTGAACAGGCATCTTCTGGGCACGCTCGCTCTATCATAGACCTCATCTATCGCTTTCCATCAGGCGGGATCGAGGCCAAGAGCAAGCCAAGTAAAAAAAAAACTTCACAGTTACTGAAATTGTATAAGTATAATTCAATAACTGCAATGATACTTATTCTTATAATTGCTTGCTCATTAAGTCTATACGTCTAATACTTATCCTAACTAATATTATAAATTCAAAAGTGAGTTTGTTTGTTACACTTTTACGCCAAAACGGCTGATCGGATCGTCATGAAATTTGGCAGATATATAGCCTGGGATATGGAAAAGGACATAGGCTACTTTTTACGCAATAACCGGCATCCACGCGGGCGGAGCCGCGGGCAAAGTAATAATATTATAAATGCGAATGTTTGGATGGGTGTTTGTTACTTGAGTAACAACGGCTCACGGCTCACGTCAGAACGGCTGAACGGATCTTGATGAAATTTGGCACATAGGTAGATAATAGTCTGGAATAACATAAAGGATACTTTTTATCCTGGGAGTATGTTCACTTAGTATAATTTTCGACATTCGCGCGGGTGGGGGCCGCGGGCGCTGCTAGTTCTTCATGTTCCCATAACACGAAATGGCTGCATCGTAAGTTTAAGTATTCCTATAACTTAATTAAACACCTTTGACCTCCAAACAACCAAAAAAATAACTAATAGGATCTAAACTTACCTATGCATTTTGAAAACCGTTTTGACCCACAAAATCCTAGTAAATATTTTAAAGTCACTATATTTTCATTCGAAGAAAAGCTTCTTCTGCGTTACGAGTTACGACAGGTCGTAACATTTCTGTGTAAGTATACTCAAATTAAACCACTCCTGTCACATGAAAAAATGGCATCCTATGCTTTCATAAGATAAATTACCTATTAAGTAATCCTTTCTCTGTGTAAAAAGCCGTAGGTATCTATAAAATAATCTAACCACGAGTACTAATCAGCTCATTCTTAATTCGCATTTAAGTTAATTGGCAGAGAATGCCTCAGGGCGTTAAAGGAATTCTCAATCAATAAACTTCCTATAAGTCTTAGTTCATATTATTAACCGACTTCAAAAAACGGGGGAGGTTCTCAATTCGGTTGTATTTTTTTCTTGTTTGTTACCTCATAACTCCGTCATTTACGAACCGATTTGAAAAAAAAATCTTTTATGTGAAAGGATATTTTGCCGGATTGGTCCCATTGAAATTACATCAAAATTGGATCAGTAGTTTGATATTCAAATCCAAATAACTGGAAAAAAATATGTCATCCAAGTAAGCGAATTTTGCTTTCCTGTGGCTTTCCAGTGATGTTGTTAGGTGTGGGATACCACAAAAAAGTAAAAAATAAAAAATCTTTTTTACAAAAAAATAAATACAACCGACTTCGAAATAAAAAAGACACTACAAAATAACTTAATTTCGGACGTCGGTGTTAAATTATACTTTTCTCACACTCAAAAATATCATAAAAATTGGTCGAGCCGTTTCGGAGGAGTGCGACCACAAACACCGTGACACGAGATTTTTATTATAAATATAGATTTTGGATATTTTTGTACCACAAGAACACGAACTCACGTTCAAACAGACGCCCCCAAACACAAACCACCCCTCTCATTCACCACACCACTATACAACACACCACAACATAACACACCACACTACACCACCACATCTCCCTACTTTAACACAAACACCTGTACATTATTGACTAAATTTAAAATAAAATAATTACCAGGTCATTATAGGTTCATAAATGTTGTCACATATAGATAAGGATTGTTTGTACACAAAGTTACAGTAGAACACTGACTCCTAAGTCACAGGGTCCCCCCCTAGTTTAGGAGGCAGGGTTTTCACTATTTATACAGCCTTTTTCCCAAATTATAATGTTCCTATGTGTTTTTGTAAGAGCTTTGTATATTAAGGTTTTTGTTAATAAACTATTATTATTATTATTATTATTCTATTTATTCACTTTACTGTACCTACACACAACTTTACATTTTTAAATATTTCTTAACAATAAAACATAAAAAAAAACATTTAAAAATATAAAAAGCAGTAGTCCGCCGGTGTCGGGAGCAAGGTCCAAGCTACCGGTGGTTAGGGCTTCAGAGACAGGAACCTCCTCACAATACGAGCCGTATCGAGGAGTACTGCCTTCTGTATCAGGCCCTTTATCCAACTGCGCAACGCCAGCTTCGACAGATGGTCGTCGAAGCTTTTGGCCATCAGGCCATTGGCCGTAACAACAATCGGCACAATGACAGCCGAGTCCACGTTCCACATGTCGACAACCTCGTGCGCTAAGTCAAGATACTTGATTTGTTTCTCTTTCTCAGCTTTCACGAGGTTCTCGTCATGCGGAATGGTAACATCGATTATCATTGTGCGGCGCGCTAATCGGTCTATCACCACTATATCGGGCTTATTAGCGACGATAGTCCTATCAGTGATGATAGACCGATCCCAGTACAACGTGACATGGTCATTTTCGAGAACTGGGTCGGGCACATACTTGTAATACGGTACCTCAGAATCCACAAGTTGGTATTTCAAAGCAAGTTGCTGGTGAATAATCCTGGCCACTTGGTTATGCCTGTGCAAGTACTCGCCGTTAGCCAGACGAGAACAACCAGAGATAATATGTCTGATGGACTCACCCGGACGGTGGCATGCCCGACACACGTCAACCGTCCCGTCCTTCATAATATGCCTCCGGTAGTTGTTCGTCAAGATAACTTCGTCCATAATTGCACAAACAAAACCTTCAGTTTCTCCGAAGTGATCACCGAAACGTAGCCAGGCTACGGACGCATTTATTATTATTCTCTTTATTTATCTTCTTACACATATTATTATTATTATTATTCTCTTTATTTATTGGCATACACATATATTTTACATTTTTAAATATTTCTATAAAAACAATAAAAAAAAAACATTTAAAAATATAAAAAATAGTAGTCCGCCGGTGTCGGGAGCGAGGTCCAAGCTACCGGTGGTTAGGGCTCCAGAGAAAGGAACCTCCTCACAATACGAGCCGTATCGAGGAGTACTGCCTTCTGTATCAGGCCCTTTACCCAACCGCGTAACGCCAGCTTCGACAGGTGGTCGTCGAAGCTTTTGGCTATCAAGCCATTGGCCGTAACGACTATCGGCACAATGACAGCCGCGTCCACATTCCACATGTCGACAACCTCGTGTGCTAAGTCAAGATACTTGATTTGTTTCTCTTTCTCAGCTTTCACGAGGTTCTCGTCATGTGGAATGGTAACATCGATTATCATTGTGCGGCGCGCTAATCGGTCTATCACCACTATATCGGGCTTGTTAGCTCTGATAGTCCTATCAGTGATGATAGACCGATCCCAGTACAACGTGACATGGTCATTTTCGAGAACTGGGTCGGGCACATACTTGTAATACGGTACCTCAGAATCCACAAGTTTGTATTTCAAAGCAAGTTGCTGGTGAATAATCCTAGCCACTTGGTTATGCCTGTGCAAGTACTCGCCGTTAGCCAGACGAGAACAACCAGAGATAATATGTCTGATGGACTCACCCGGACGGTGACATGCCCGACACACGTCAACCGTCGCGTCCTTCATAATATGCCTCCGGTAGTTGTTCGTCAAGATAACTTCGTCCATAATTGCACAAACAAAACCTTCAGTTTCTCCGAAGAGATCACCGAAACGTAGCCAGGCCACGGACGCTGAGAAATCTACATCGGACCCATAGAGAGCCCGATAGAAGCGCCTGTGAAGCTCCTTGCCTTTCCATACCTCCTTGCGGTCATCTGTAGTAAGTATCACAGGTTTGCGCCAGTTCTCTTTAGCCATGGATAACGGGGTGAGTCCCTTGTCCACTGCGACCACATCTCGGTGCATACCCACATCGACTTTAAGAAAATATTCTCTGAGACTGCACATCTCGCGGTTGTGGAGAGTCTTAGCATTTAAAAAGCCTCGACCTCCACACTTCCGCGGGATGTACAGTCTCATCACCGACGATCGTGGGTGATGCATCCGGTTTGCAGTCAGCAGTGTACGGACCCTCCTATCCAGGGCGTCGAGTTCAGTTTGAGTCCATTTGAGTATGCCGAAAGAGTACATTAATACCGGCATGACCCAACCGTTGAAGGCGCGTACCTTATTTCCGCCTGACAAAAGGCTGTTCAAAACCTTTTTTAGGCGGCCAAAGAAGCGCTCCTTCAGCGATTGTTTCATGTCAGTACCGTTAATGCCCAACGCTTCCGACATACCCAAATACTTATAGGTTTCGGTCGAGCTGAGGGATCTAACCTGTATGGAATCCGAGAGTTGAATTCCCTCAGATTCCATAATCTCCCCTTTCTTTACATGCATGACTGCACATTTGTCCACACCAAATTCCATCCTGATGGCGCTACTGAAAGTTTCTGTTACCTTCAGTGGCTCCATCAGTCGCAAATTGTTGGGGGCAAAGAGTTTCAAGTCATCCATGTAAAGAAGGTGAGATATGGTTTGACCACCTCTTCTCAACCGATAGCCTAGACCTGAATCCCCCAGCAGTGTGCTAAGAGGATTCAGAGCTAAGCAGAACCAAAGTGGACTCAAACTGTCGCCCTGAAATATTCCCCGTTTAATCCATACAGGCTCATCGTTCCCTTGAATCGGTCGACATCCTGGATAGCGAAGGACCGTTTTCCAATGCCTCATACATGACTCAAGAAAGGTGCGTAGAGTTGCATCTATTTTGTACAACTCCAGCACCCTCATGAGCCATGTATGTGGCACAGAGTCATAGGCCTTCTTGTAATCTATCCAACATGTCGACAGATCCTTGCGGGATCGACGAACCTGTTGGCTTATGGCCATGTCTATGAGGAGTAGCTCCTTAGTGCCGCGGGACCCCTTCCTACATCCATTCTGAGAGGCGGACATAATTGAATTAGTATCAATGTGATCATTAATTTTCACTCTCAGAATGGATGTAAGAAGTTTATAAACCGTCGACAAACAAGTAATCGGTCTATAATTCTTGGGTTCCGCGGGACTACCAGTCTTATGGAGCAGGTGGGTAACGCCAGTTGTTAGAAACTGTGGTAGCGACCCAGACTCCAAGGATGACTGGAATTGAGATGCCAGGAGCGCGTGTGAGCTGCTATACCACTTAAGCCAGTTGTGCAGTCCGTCCGGGCCTGGAGATTTCCAGTTCGGTAATGGACGGACTGCTGTGGCTACATCTAATGGTGTGATGGAAATAGCTTCCATTTGTGGTATAGCTTCACACACGCGCTCGACATCGCGCATCCAGTCACCCTCGGCATGACAGACGGGCACCGACCAGATGTTTCGCCAGAATGTACTCGTGGCGATATCATCCGGTCGGCACACGTCCGTCACACTTTGTTCAGGTCGCTCCCAAGCTCTGTATACCCACCTTTCATCGCTCTGGAACATGCGATTCTGCGAGTATCGATCAACCCGCCGCTTATACCGCCGAATACGGTTTGCCCATGCACAAACTTTCTGCTTCAGGAAGTCGATACGCTCTGTGACACGGGACGTGTATTCTCGAGGGCTGATTCCAGTCCCCGAAAACGCCCGCCTCACAAAGCGCATCACACGTGGTCTTGTATTGCCCTCCCTGAAGCAGTATAGTTTGCCGATGAGTGCCCTAGCCTCATCGATACGCCGCTCGATCCTGCACTGCCAGGCTGGTACAGCAGATTTTGGTCGTATAGCCTCGTCACAATTTGGAAACTTGACGTTTGCTATACGACATGCCGCAACAGCCCCGCAGTACAGGATTGAGTGCGTATCAACGAGGTTCTCGCTGCTTTCGAAGATGTTCTGCAGCAGCGAGTCTAAGGCACACACCAGCGCCCTATTCTTTCTGTGCATAGGTAACCGTGGTAATCGGGGCCTAAGATCGGTAGGAGTCGATCTATACTCGCGAAGCGCATCCTCCAGCGCGCTCCTCAGTCGATCGTTGCACTGGCTACTTACCGTGACAACCCTATCATCTACCTCATCACTATTATTATTGGGCCGCGGTATGATTGCGCCACTAGTTGGCGCCGGTACCACGGCCTGTGTCGGGGTCGAGATGATAAGGTTGTTTAGTACCTCTGAGCGCAGCCTATCAAGTGCGGCATCGTCCAACTTGTGACTACGTTGGATGACTCGCACCTGATCCGACAATCGTTGGGCCGAGACGTTCACAGCCGGTTCCAGGTCCTGAAACAGAGACAGCATCCTGACACGGTACGCAGTGAGGTTAGTTCCCCCCTCTGTAGACCCGTAATATGCGCGCATGACGTTCTCGTTCATGGACTGAGTCCATCTCATGCGCTGCACACAACCACCGGTAGCGGGGACCCGGCTCGGGGCCGGTTGGCCCCTAGGTCCCAAGCCTCTCGGTGGCCGGCCTCTCCCATGCCGACGCACAGGTGTTGGCGACGTCGGCGGAGAGAAATATTATTATTATTATTAACATTTAAAAAAACTAAATATCGGTCTAAAATAGCAAAATTGTCAGCGAATTCTCATTATCATCTACACTTTGTCTAACTGGAAAATATCATTCATAACGATGAGTAAAAATAAGATTGTTAAAAAGAACACTATTGTTAAACGCTTGTCATCCGATATTTACTATAAAAATTAGCAGTATTTTAACCGTAAACCCTTTGAACTGCTCAATAAACTCAGTTTTAATGGTAGAGCAATGAAGTGTGAATAAATATGTCTCTCTCTTATTTTATAAAACGGTTCGCTATAAAAATACAAATAGACTTATCAAACGAAGGTTGCAATAGCTTTTGGTTGAAGTTTTTCACTATCAGAGTCCAATCTGTTATACGAGTATGTACACATTATGGAATGCAATAAAGTATTGAGTATTGAGTAATCTCCAAGGATGGGACTCAGATTTAGAATACTAGCTGAGCCGCGAAACTTCGTCTGTGTCACATTGTGCATTAGGTAATGCTCAGCTGCTATATGTCGTAGCATGATGTTACGTAGCCTGCCTTCCTCGATAAATAGGCTAAAAGAATTTATCAATTCGAACCAGAGTAGTTCTCAGGAACTACTCTGGTTCGAATCTCAGGATTAGCGTGTTCAACCAGATAAACAAACAAACTCTTCTACTTTATAACATTAGTATACAACGTGTAACAGAATAAACGCAATAGGTACCTCTTAAAGGGTCATTGTACTTATCATTATGGACAACTTTTATTAAGGGACCAACTTCGAAATCGCGATACAAAAATCAGCTGTTTAGTACATTTTGTCAAGTTAAGCGCGTAGAAATGTATGGAGAAATCGTTTTTTATTTCGCGATTTCAATGTTGGTCCCATTACTTAACCAACAACTAATATGTCCACTGTATTACATGTGTTTATTCTATAATCTTATATTACAACCACACCAGTATAGCATCTCCACAAGATCATTTGCGTTGTTCAGCCTGAGAATTTTACAATATGAAAGTGAAATTAAAGAAATCATTGTAAATCGGTAGAAGTCATAATGACACAATCAACAGAGAACGTTGAAATAGTCAAGGAACACACACTTCTACTGTTATTTTATATTCAGGCCTATGTCCAGCAGTGGACGTATTTCGGCTGACATGATGATGAAGAAATGCGGGCTCTTAATGCATCGAATCCTTTGGCGAACGGATTACTGCTCATCTTTATATTAATTATTACCCATAGGTCATCACATCATCATAACATCACGCCTGTATGCGCCGAAGGTTTAGGCTGAGGCGTACAACCAAAGTTGTTGGCAAAGGATTCAAATTATCTCGAAATGTAAACTCAGGTATAGTAAGAAACCATTCATTTTGTTGCCCAAGCCACGCTATGAGATCTGTTTAAGGATTTCCTCGATGACATCCCTCACGAAGAGAACTGACTTATGTTTAGCCTAAAAACCTAAGCAGATTTATTCTCATGTATTTTAAATGGACGAAAATTGTCGTATAAGAGTGTTATTGTAACCAATTTGGTAAAAAAAAAAAAACATTTATTGTTGCTTCAGCCAGACCTCATTCTCTGGGAAATTGTCAACTATAACTGACTATTGCAATTTCAAAGAAATAGATCGAAGTAAAAGATGAACTGATTCCAGCAACCGTTATTTCAAAACGTGAGCAGGGAAAGTGTGACAGATGTACAAACAAACCGACGGAACCCATAAAAGGAGCGTTTTGCCAATACGGAACTCGAGTTTGTCGATGATATCAGTATGTCTTGGTTTATTGCTTCTAGATCAGATGGCCGTAGTAAAATGAATAGCTAAAGTACTGTGTGGCAACTTCACGATTCAATGTTGGAATTTTATTTCTTAATGCTGTTAATGTACCTAATACTGTACATGGGTATGGTCTAGTCTTGGCGTAGGTATTAGTATTATTACTTTTCAAGATTTTTTTTCATAAATCGACGGCCTAATTCGGCGCTGTGAACAGCAAAAACTGAAAAATTGCTTGGTTTATAACTAAATTTTAGCCAAATCTGTTTAGTTTAAAGCTGCAGAAAATATATGTTAATTTTAAGTATACTTCAAAGAGCACTGTTGTTTCCAAAACATGTTTAAAAATAAAATCCTCGATAGAAATGATCGTCAAAGTTACCTCGAACTGTGACCTTAGAAAAAAATAATGAAAAGTTTATATTGTTTATCTGGTCGCTGCAGCAACTAGTCGTGGTCGTGGCCATCTAGTGCGCGAGGTGCCTAATCGTCTGAACATTTTGGCAGACTTAAAAATTGAAATTGCACAAAAAATAAACGTAGCTGATTAACGAATTGGGCCGACAAAATTGTTAGTTACCCTAAATCTCGAATATAGATCTTTAACAGTCGTAACTGGTATTCACAAGTCTGAAAATCTGATATCAGTCTTGCCATGGGTTATCGTGTCACCCAGTTACTGGGGTGTGGGTTGGACGCATAAAACTGGAATTCAGCTGTATCCAGTTACACAGGAAGCAGGATCCAACATGGTTAAACAAAGAGGAAAGAAGCTAGGAAGATTGACTTTTATGAACCCATTGATTTGAAAACTGTATGTCTGTAGTTGGTAATTCTCTCGACATTTTTAATACATTATGGTAGGCGCCAGACAAACTTGCAGTAACGGTCATTGACCCACATCCATTGATTGACTTTCTTAATATTAAAAATAGAAATAAAGACATAAAGCTGTCCTGAATCGACATCATATCCGTTGATCCTTTACGTTCTCTAGTAATGAAAAACAGTTCATTATTTATTGTTCGGGTATCTACGAAGGGATATTAGGGAAAGCTCAATATGCTTTATTGCAAGTTTACCTGATCTTTTTTTATGGATCGGAAATCATCAAATGACTCCTTCAGCTCTGGTTGGAGCGGGAGGGAGTGTCAGACTCTTACTGACTAAAACCCATCCGTGCTCCACCTAGTGCCCTTTGCGTTCCAGAGCCGCGGTGACTCTTTCGAACAAAATCTGCAACTTACCATAATCAATATACTTAAATGAATCTGTAGGACAGACCTTCATACTCATAAGCTTGTCAATCGTCAAATTGTCATGTTTTAAGTCCACAGTCGATAATAATTGTGTCGCTGCCAGTAATTGTCAGTCTATCGAACCTGTCAATAGGTTAAGAAGACGTTCTGCTGTTGAACACAGTAATTGTGGATAAGTAGCGCCATGTAAACAGTTGTAACCAATTACTACACCTGTCTGCTTGTACAGTCTAAAAAAACCGGTCAAGTACAAGTTGGACTCGCATACGAAGGGTTCCGTACAATAGGAGATCTTGCTTGCGAAATTTCATTATTCAAGGTCAACATTAACTGCTCTATAGGTCAGTGATTCCTAAAAGGTGGTCTGCGGAACCCTGGGGTTCCGTAGAAAGGTCACAGGGGTTTCGCGGTCTGTTTGAGAGTTAAATAAAACGTTCTAGGCAAAGACCCACATCCGCGCCGCACCGTTGCGCCTGTTGCGGATTATGTTCGAAAGAGTTACTGCGGCCCTAGAAAGCAAAGGGCACGAGGAGGAGCACGGATGGGTTTTAGTCAGTAAGAGTCTGACACTCCCTTCCGCTCCGCCCAGAGCGGGAGAAGTCATTTGATGATTTCCCATCCATAAAAAAAACCGTTGCGCCTACCCGGTCAAAACCGAGGGCGGTCTTGCAATAGGTACTCATAATATATTATTTTTCATATTTAATTTGTCCTTTCTTCAAGTCTAACATGAATATATTCAAAGTACAAGGTTAAAACCTTAGTTATCAAAATAGCCGGCTAGGGTCCCGCCAAAACAAAGTATGATCAATTAGGGTTTCATGGCCAAATAAAATTGGGAACCTATTATTTTGCGAGTATCGAAAGTGCTGGCGAACCCTTGGTATGTGAGTCCGACTCTCATTTGACCGGTTTTGATTTTTTGTTTTTTTTTTACCTACACAATTCGTGTATGTTTCAGCCGTGTACCTACATGTAAGGGATCTTGAACTCAGCCCACTGACAAACAAAAGGACGGAAGAACGGACAGCATACCCTTTCAGTACGGAACCCTAAAATGTAACATTTTCGCAGTCCAACAATTACAAAAATTATCTTTTTCGACTTCGACCTTATAGCTTTAACTGCAGGCGCTCGACGGGACACTTCGCCCGAAAGCGAGACTATGGCGGCGGAAGCGAATTCTGGTCACGTCAAAACATTATGAGCACCGCTAGCCTAAACGATCTGCACCATAAAAGGCAACAAAACGATACGAACAAATAGCCATATTGTAAAGTAAATTGGTATTTTACAACAACAAGTTTAGTGTTGCGGCACCTTATAAGACCTTCTCCATTTTACTTTTAAACCTGTATCTATTTTATTACTGTCACAATCCATTTTCAAACTTACCGCACAAAAGATAAGGTCGTGTATTTATTTCTTAGAGAATTTTATGCAAGTTAAAGGGTTTCTAAAATTAAATGTCATTATGAATGACTGTTGTTAATGCGACATCTAGCGGTCAGATCACGAACGAACTTTGATGGACCATTATTAATTTAGTAATGACAGCCGCTAATTATCAAGTCGTGGCTGAAATTCAATTTTTATTTTATTTACAACAAATGGTTGACAGGATAACTATGCTTCGCACACTGTATTATTAGCAGGCTTCTACTTAGGGAACCGGGCAGACACTAATTCTCCATGGATGTAACAATGATTTTAGTTTAAAATATATGAGTGTATGATACACATATGATCGATTTACTTGAACATACCAAATGACACACTTCCTGTGGCGGGCGTGGATGTCGTAAGAGGCGACTAAGGGACTCACCAGAGAATGGGCAGCAGCATTCTCTGTAGGTAGGTACAATGCTACAGCTACACTGCGATCGCCAACCCGCCTGCCAAGCGTGGCGATTATGGCAAACCTTCCCATTTGGGGGAGGCCTATGTCCAACAGTGAACGTATTTCTAAGACCTTTTATATAAAATCCTCTCGAAGTTAAGCCTACATTGTTGTACCCCGTTTTTCCATCTTTAAAATATCTCCTACTGACAAGAAAACAGAAGCCACAATAAAAACTACAGATATTTTAATAATAAACGAATAAACAAGTTAGCTGCATGTACAATGAGTGGTTTACGATCAATTTTTTACTCTCTCCGTCGTAACTCAGCAACTGGAAGTCGCGGTCCCCAGCAAATTGGTACCGACTCCTGAGCAACAAAAACATATTTTATTTCGACGCCTCATACATTAAAACTATTGAG
The DNA here is from genome assembly GCA_947386135.1 of Melanchra persicariae. Lineage (NCBI taxonomy): Eukaryota > Metazoa > Arthropoda > Insecta > Lepidoptera > Noctuidae > Melanchra > Melanchra persicariae. The sequence continues at coordinate 4,321,782 of OX376658.1, forward strand.
TATGAAGGGGAATATAGAGCACCATTTGATTCCCAATTTTGCGCGAAGAAACTTGCGGAAATTAAAAAAAGTAAACAAAAAGAATTAGAAGAAGAAAGTGTAATATCCGTTCGCGCCAATATCCATTCGCGCAAGTGTCTCTTCGTACTTAAGTCCAATCGCGCAAGTGTCGTTTTACAGAAGTGGATTCGCAGTTGCGTCTTTCCTGTAAATGTCCTGTTACCTCTTACCTATAAAGTTTCCGCTCCCACTTTCCAATGATGTCAATGAGCAATAAACTGCCATAACCAATTCATTAGCGTGGCACTTATTGCAGCCGTCCATAAATAAACCAAGAATGTACAGCAGACGTTTTAAGGGTTGCAAAGATGACAGGTAATCAACTTGAGTGCCTGTGTCTGACTTCATTCTTTTAGATGTTGCTTCAGAAATCGATTTTTCTTACCTTTTAGTTACTTACCCAATTCTAAAGATGAGAACGAACTTAGAACATTTTTTATTTTTTTAAGGATGGGAAATCATCAAACGATTCCTTTCGCTCGGGCGGAGCGGAAGGGAGTGTCAGACTCTTACTGACTAAAACCCATCCGTGCTCCTCGTAATGCCCTTTAACGCCGGCCGCGGTAACTCTTTCGAACAAAATCCGCAACCCTGGCAGGCTCTGGCCCTAACAGGCCCCGTCTCCTTTACTGAAATCTCTTTGAGGTGCGCGTGGACCACAACGCGCCATCGACCCGGGCCTGGTTTTCATCTGACAGCAAGCAACCTAACGCTTGTCGTCCGCAGGCCTGCGGTGGCCGGGAATCGCTCTGCGACTCCCGACGCCCGGGGTGTCTTCTTCTGTTGCGGCGGTTGGGGCGTGAGGATTGCCTCTCCCTCAAGCATCCCGCCTCCTCCTTCGCCTAGCATTACTGCTTCGCAGAAGGAGGTGACTGCTTACCATGCCGCCTCGCTCCGGACCATGGATTGAACCTGAGTCGGACGCGAGAGGTAGGCGCCGCCGATCGCCCTTACGAGGACACGCAGGGCAGACCTCCACCGTATGCTCCACCGTGTCCTCCGGGTGATCCACACAGTGGTGACACCCGGGCGTGTCCGCCGAATCCGAATCAACCGTGTCCGGTGAGTACCTGGGTCAGGCGGAAGGTGAGGATACCGTGGCGTCTCTCTAACCACCCTATTAGTGGCGTGCCCAAAGTATCTAGACTGTAAGCAGGTTTTCCATATTTTTTCTGACAGTCCCGTACCTGTTCTCCACGCGCTCTACAGCGGCTTCATACACCAAGATACCAATTCCCTCGCCCGCTGCCCGCTGTGCAATGTTTAGGTAAAATTTATGTATGCTAACATACTAGGAAAACATAAATAGAATATAAGCGTGAAATGAGGCAAGATCGTAAATAGAGGATTGTGTTGCCAATTAATGTAAATTTCTCAATGTCTTCATGTGAAAGCAAGGTTAGGTCTTCACTGATAAGTAATAATTTAGTTCGCTCTTACGCGAAATAATGGTGGTACGCATTCCTACAAATCTCTACTATAGGAAGCTGTTGTACTGTTAGATTTACCATGCAGGCAAGTTCTAACAACTCCACCATTATTTTACGTTTAAAATGCTGTATCCATGCATTGAATTTACCATCACTTATACTCCATTTCAATTCCTGAGGCCCTAGACGTGCCATTCAATCAGCGAATGCGACTGTCGAAATGCCAAAATGTAGGGATTCATTCAGGATCACATGACATTTAGATAGCATCTGTCAATCCCATACATTTATGACGTTTTGAAAATCGCCTTCGCCACGCTACCGTTGACAGAATCTCACTTGTCTCGAGCTCCTGATCAATAGCACGACACGACACGGTTTTTGACGACACGGTTGGCGCAGTGGTTGAGCGATTGACTGCTGCGCTGCGTGTCGCGGGTTCGATTCCCGCACGGAACAAATATTTGTATCCACTACAGATAGTTGTTCCGGGTCTGACCATTTATGTATTTGAGATTATATTTTTGTAAACGCACCCACGATACAGGAGAAATTCCTAGTTTAAAAAATATGAAAATAGCAGCCACTGATGCAGGCACTGCTTGTATCCGATGATCTTCATTAGTTGAAATTATTGTCCATCAATTTGGTAAAATAAAGTTATATTGGCAAATGGTAAGGTAGGATGTTTTGTGAGGGCCGCTCATTTATAATAAGAACATAATAAACTCTTTTGCAAAAAAAACGGGCACTTTAGATTTTTTTCTCTACTTCAATGAAGAAGAACAATAAATAGGTTTTGTTAATTTGACGAAGTATTGGCATGTTTTTTGAAGCATCCTGGCATGATTTAAAATTTAAAATTTGAAATTATTAAAAGAAAAATAATGATTATTGTGGATTATTCTAAAATTGCTTTACTAATGGCGCGAATTGCTGAAACGATTTTTAACTGATTACGATATTTTAAAACCTTTTGGATATTTTCTGCAAATTAAACAATTTAATCTTTCTTTTTACATTAAATACCACTTTTTGATATGAGTGATAAAGCGATAAGGACCGGTAAAATTATAGCCCTACTTGAAGAAGGTTGTTCGCAAACTTACGTGTCTCAGCGGCTAAATGTGAGTCGTTAAACTGTCCAGAGGATTTGGCAACGGTATCAAGAGACTGGTTCGGTCAAAAGAAGACCCGGTTCGGGAAGAAAACGATGCACAGAACCAAGAGATGACCGCTTTTTGGTGAGTCAGGCGTTGCGTAATCGTAAGGCGTCAAGTGTGGACCTGAAGAAGAGCCTTGAAGAAGTAAGAGGAGTAGAAGTTAGCTTGTGGACGGTCAGGAGGAGGCTTTTGGCTGCCAATATCAAGAGTTACCGCCCAGCTCGGGGCCCTAAATTACTTCGTGAGCACCGTGTTGCTCGACTTCAGTTTGCTCGCAACTGTGCTTCATGGACTATGGAGGACTGGAATAAAGTATTGTTTTCTGATGAAGCTAGAATCTCTTTGTGTGGAGAGGACCGACGCCGGCGAGTGCTGCGAAGACCACGGGAACGCTATGCGGAAGTGTGTTTCGAAGAAATCACTCCTTATGGCGGAGGCTCCGTTATGTTTTGGGCAGCAATTAATTCGACGGAGCGTACGGAGTTAGTTTTCATAGAAAATGGAACATTAAATGCACACCGGTACATAATGGAAGTCCTAATTCCAAATGCACAACCCACATCGACTGCACTTCGGGAAGATTCCATTTTAATGGACGATAATGCTCGCCCGCACCGTTCTGGCGACGTGGAAGCGTACATGCAAGAAGTTGGGATCCGTCGTTTAGATTGGCCAGCTCGAAGTCCTGACCTCAATCCAATTGAGCATGTGTGGGATGTTCTAAAGAGACGGGTAAGATCAGTGCAACCTGCTCCACAAAACATCAGGGAGCTAAAAAGAGTCATTGCAGAAGAGTGGGAACGTATTCCTCAAAACGTTATTAAAAACATCGTGGAAAGCATGCCCAGAAGGATTCAAGCTGTGATTTTGGCAAGAGGAGGTCACACTCGTTATTAGGTTTTTACATTTGTAACTTTATTTAATTAAAAAAAGTAAAAAAAAACTTGTCTTTATTGCCGACCACTTCTTATTGTTTGGGCGTGTACATCGATTCTAAAGATTCCATCGTTTTTTTTTCTTTGAATTGCTCGAATTCACTTCACGCGCATTAATTTACACGATTATAAGTATGCAGACTACGTCAAAGAAATAAATTTCGTTTAATTAACTAAAATCGACCTTAGAACGTAAATTTTCTTAGGTGCCCGTTTTTTTTGCAAAAGAGTGTATTTGCTCTATTTTCAAAAGCTATAACGCTTAAATGACATAAAGTTTACTTTAACAATTTACTCTTTACATAATTTTCATTTAAAATAACGTTCAGCACATATAACAACATATGTTATATTATGTCGCTGCCAACTAGCTTAATCAGCCGTTTCATTAAAAGCCTAACCTTGTCATTAAACTGCGCCATTTAATTAGCGACTTACGTGACAAGGGCAAGCCATCAAACAATATTGAACAAAAGAAGTTACTTAAGTCGCTGAAAAATCGGCGCATTGAAATGAACAGGCTAGGCCACCAATAAATCGGCTGATTAAGTTAATTGGCTGCAACACATACATAACAAAACTTTCTCTAACGTTCTTTTGATCTAAGTATCATATTGTATAATTGATATTTGATCTATCTACTGCATAAAGAGCGACCGCGCCAACTCGGGAACTTGGGGCACCCCGGATAGGTTAGGTTCGAATGGGATGGCGGGGGCTAGAGTGAATGAGCGAGACCTAGCTTTTTTCCAGTGATCCCATTCATTGTTGGGTTCTTTTAAAACCGCCAACTTTCCTTGGTCACGACCGTTATATAAGCCGAATAGGTATACATTCGATGAAATAAGTGATCAGATCTATGGCGTTTCCAAATGCTACCTTTTTCAAGACGGCAACTTGACCACAACTACGCAGGCAGGACGCATTTACTAATTCCGTGCTTGACATGTTGACAAATATACAACATTATGCATTATAACTTTAATAATTAGTTTAAGTGTATGATATGTTAACTGAAGCCTATATGAAGTGAAATTGTATGTCTTGGATGTAGGTAAATCAAAAGTTGTTATAAAAATAGATGATTTTATCAAACGAAAATATGTCGTTCGATCATCATCTGCCTAGCCTTGTTCCAACTATATTGGGGTCGGCTTCCAGTCAAACCGGATTCAGCTGAATAACAGTATTAGGTATATCGTTCGATGTTATATTAAAAATAGTTATACATAACATTAAACACCCGTGGAAATATTTCAGTCTGTGCCGACGTTCCTAGAAACTTGATCCATCATTCGGAAAAGTCCGTGAGAATATTTCTCAGACCATTCTGGACAGACCACCATCGAAGCACTCGGCAACAGTTTAAATCTCCGCCTTATCTTTCCTGCCACGCTATTTACACAGATTTTCCTAAATCCTGCCACCCAACATGGCCGCCCTTTCTCCCGTCATTACCCGCGCTCCTGTACTTCCGTATTACTATTGACGTCCATTGTCTAAGGTATAGACAATGTCAGCGTAGTCTATGCTATCATTATAGTTTCGCATATGGTTTAAGTATCTACTAGTTTAGTGGTGTTACTGGTTTTTTTTATGATAAGAGAGGAGACGATCTAAGATTTAATGGTTAAAACATTTAGGTAAGTTACTACTAAACCCTATCTATTACAAAGTAGGTATACCTAGTAGTCGTAGTTTATATTAAATTATTTGTAGTATAAAATGCCTTATCTCATTAAGCCCACCTATGTACGTAGTAGTTGAAATACTTGAAATACATGCATGCACAATCATAAACAATATTTCAAGTTTTTGCTGATAATTAAACACTAGGAAATCTGTTAGAAACTTATGTCGGAACTCTTTAGACAGAGAACTAAAGAACTTTTATTCGTACTATTGTTTATGATTGTCTTTAATAGTATATTCCATTATATTTTCTCACAACATCGCTCAAATATTGCCTAAGACATTACCGCGTATGCAAATATTATTCATTTATTTATTACACACCTTACTCGTGCGGCCACTAATGATTTAATCAATCCTCTAAACGTTAATTTATCTCGACACGTGGCGTTCATTAACTTAGGTATGTTGTTCTAACAGGAACTCGATAAGCAATAATACTTGATACCTATCTAAACTATCATAATATCAGCCGAAAGATGTCCACTGCTGGACATAGGCCTCCCCCAAAATGGGGGTTTTGCCATAATCGCCACGCTTGGCGGGTTGGCGATCGCAGTGTAGCTGTTGCAATGTACAGACAATGCTGCTGCCCATTCTCTGGTGAGTGCCGATCGCGATTTCGGGATTGGTCCCGTAGTAAAAGTTGTTCATAATGATGATTACAATGACCCTTTAAGAGGTATTGCGTTTATTCTGTTACACGTTGTATATGTATTGAATTATCTAGTATTCATCAGTACACAGCACTGTCTAAAGGATTGGCAGATTGCCCAAGATATACCAAAATGAAAAGTAGGAAGGGAGACCCTTGCCCTGCAGTGGGACACTACGGGCTTATAATAATACTAGTTTTTGCCCGCGACTTCGTACGCGCATATCCCGTTTTCCCCGTTCCTGTGTAGCATAAAGCCTTCCTCATGAATGTGGCTATCAGATACAAAAATAATTTTCCTAATTTGACTAGCGCGCACAAACAAACAAATTCTTCAGCTTTATTATATTCAGTATAGATATTATGTTAATCTGCTTTTTTATTGACTATAAATAACAAATAGTTATTTGTTATACAAGGGTGCAAAGTTGCTTTTTAACCGCGTGTTCAATTTTGATGACCGAGCAAGCGAAGGATTCTAAAATTGAATCACGAGCGCAGCGAGTGATTCAAAATTAGAATCCTGAGCGTTAGCGAGGGAATCAAAAGAGCACGAGGTGAAAAATCTTTGCACTCGAGTGCAACACGTACCTAATTTTTCATTCCACCTCAGCGAGGAAATGACTATACTGCCAATTTTATTAGTACCCATAGGCTGTCTAACACACTTTCCATTGCGATACTGTAGAAAAAATCGATTGATTGGAGTGTTAGGCGGGCGTAAGGCTTGATATTTCTCAACAATCGTTACGTATTCCTTGCGAATGACGAAGTTGCGGTCTCTTTTTGTCTTTGTATTAGGTAAATTAATTAAAAGTAAGTCATCTGAATGTTTCTCAATGTTTTTGACATTAAGTTGTGTTAGTTCATTAGTTCGACATGCTCCGTTTATTCCAATAATAAGAACAACCTGTAACGTAAAGAGTATTGTAGTAGATAAATGAAAAATATTTGTTTTGAACGCATAATTATGCCTATCAACATCTACTAAGTATACTATTTAATTGAGATTAATATACTTAAGTAGATACTGAATGTACAACTGACTTACTTTTGCCGCCAAATATACGGAATCGGGTGCTTCGTTAAGAAACTTTTCAATATCAGATACTGTGAAAACCTTCGATTTTTTTGGTTGATGACCAGATGAGGCTCTTTTTAAAAATGCCACTAATTTAGGATAGGTATCGATATGTATGTCTTTTTTCATCTTTATTTCATTTCATTCATTTCATTTCTTTTAGCATCGAATACGTACTCCATAGAGTGCTTGCTTTCTTGTTCTCGGATAATTCTATAAAATATGCCAGCAAAACGTTTTCTGAGAAAGTTTTGGCTCCTTTTGCTAGTCGCCACGTGTTGAACATATCGTACTGTTTTAAATACTTCTCGCGTGATTGTTGAGGGAGAAAGCTCATTTGCGCATTATTAACAGTTTCAGTCAATTCTGTTGGCGTCAAACAAACTTCCTCGTCGCTAGAATCACTCATTTTAGTTTTTTCACTTGTTTTCAAGTTTCTTGTTTTTAATATAAGGTTTAACGATGACGTGAAAAAATGCCGCGTAAAGAACCGCGTACAAAGCAAATTGAAAAAAGAACACCAAGAAGGTTCCGAGTCTGAGTTTTTAACAAATTAAAAAAAAGTTGTATGATATATTCGGCACCATAGAGGTAGCAGTAAATAGGTTTAATATTTTTTTTAATTCACAAACTTAGTGCACACGATGTTCTAAATTCAATTTACTTTATCCTCTAGAGAATAAAAACGGCTTTTCCACTCAGATATTGAAGATTAAAAATACTCTTTCCGAGATGGTGGGATGAAAATAATATTTCCATATTGAACGATTGTGATTAAAATCTTAGTACCAAAGGTGTAGAAAGTGTAATTTTACATAACAATAGCATTGCGTCACTGAAAAAAGCTCATATAGCTATCAACATCACATTAAAGAAAATTATGCCTTCATGTTTAGGGATGTCGATTTCTCAAAGCTTTGCGATTCGTCTTTCTACTCGTAAGATAAGGAAATGGTAAATTTTCATTTATTTTCTTATTTCTAGGTAATTGATTCTAAATTGTCCCCCAAAAGTTACTCCATACTCAATTTTTTTTTTGTTATACTATGTGTAACAGAATAAACGCAATACTTAGGTGGTCGTTCTACTCATCATTATTAACAACTTTTACTATGGGACCAACACCGAAATCGTGAAAGTTCATAATGATGATTACAACGACCACTTTGTTATGGATGGGAAATCATCAAATGACCCCTTCCGCTCTGGGTGGAGCAGGAGGTGTCAGACTCTTACTGACTAAAACCCATCCGTGCTCCTCGTAGTGCCCTTTGCGTTCCAGGGCCGCGGTAACTCTTTCGAACAAAATCTGCAACCCTGGCCGGCTCTGGCCCTGACGAGCCCCTAAAATAAGAGCTATTGCGTTTATTCTGCTACACGTTGTACATGTGTTTCGATAACAGAAGTAAAATATTTGTACCAAATTTCAACGGAACCGATTCAGTAGATAGGTACGTTTAAAGTTAACTGTGACAGATACACGAGTGATCTTATAGGGTTCCGTTTTTTCACACGGAACCCTTTTATTTTTTTTGTTTTACGAGCTATTTGAGAGTTCTTTTCATTTGAATCAACAGTCATAATCCAGTAGTGCACTAACTTATGTACCTATACTTCAATCCCACTACCATGAATGTGCAGCTGTTCATGGCGCCCAGTGTCAATTGAGGGTAACTGATTTAATGGTGCTCTGGCAGATGGCTCACAAATTCCTTTCCTCAGGGACTATTTAAATCTTTAATCTCAGTGACGTTGTTGCAGATGGACGCTTGATGAATGCTGTTGACGCATTTGAACTTGAAAAGTTGGTACGTACAAATAGATAAATCAATCTAGGATTCCATGACCATCTCATGGAATAGTTCTTCTATAAAAATAAACTTATTTTGTTCCACTTCTTCTGAGAAAATTCTTTATTGTTCATCCTAATTACTTTATAAAAATCTATTGCAAGTAAGAGCTTCTTCACAATATCGAGGATTCAAGAACTGTGACTAGACTATTTATGGGAAATTCGGAACGACATAATTGCTGATAAAATAAAGTTGTAGGTTCGACTAACAAAAAGCAAGACTTTCGTTTTTTTACAATATTTATTGTTCCCACTCAGCTGAATACAGATATTCTCGAAATCCTTTATCTTCCACACTTATGCGTACATTGTACTATTTATACAAAACATAAACCAGTTCAACGCTAAAGCAATGAGAATGAGATGCATCTGTTATTTAGCACCATTACCTTTTCCCAAAATTCTCAGCACAGCCCTACCGTCTCAGAATACAGTATTTATGTAAACAAGTATTCACTAGCTCTGCCGACCCCTGGTCAATGATAGGTTGCGATAAGCGCTCATAATAGCATGGCAGGGCTACAGGTGTGGACCTAGCACTACCTGCGCTTGCGACACCTCGGACTTTCTCTTTGGATGGTGTGAGCATTGCTTTCGTTTGGATGTGGCAGTTCGTGTATTAATTTTGGCAGTTAGTATTTAGTTTACTTATATACCTACAAAATAAGGGTTGCAGGAGTGGACCTTTTTTATGGATGGGAAATCATCAAATGTCCTAGCACTGCCTGCGCGTGCGACACCCAGGACATTCTCTTTGGGTGGTGCGGATTGTTTGTCCGATGTGGTAGTTCGTGTATTAATTTTGGCAGTTACTTATGTACCTACATAATATCACAGCGGGGTTGCATGAGTGGACCTAGCGCTAGGTACCTGCGCGTGCGACACCCAGGACATTCGCTTTGGATGATGTCGGCATTGTTTGTTTGAATGCTGTATGTATTAATTTTGACAGTTCTCATGGCCTTTACTTGTAGGTGGTTGTCAGTGTCGGTTATTATTGTTTGAAAAATACTTGCATTAATAAAATTAATTCATCATCATCTGCCTAGCCTTTTCCCAACCACATTGGGGTCGGCTTCCAGTCAACCCGGATTCAGCTGAATACGGCTGCCCACCAGACCTCCACAACCCATTAACTGGGTAACACGGTACTTCTTGCCATGACTCAGAGTCAGATTTTTCTGTTTTCTGACAATCCGTAACGACTGCTAATCTGTGCGATCAACAAATGACAGCCGGGACCAACGGTTTAAGGCTTGTATTCATGCCAGTGACCTTGCGCATTTGGGCGGAGCGAACTCCCACTCCGCTACCCGCATGCAACAGAACGATGAGCCGCGCGCGTCCCGCTCCCGTCACAGAGTATCGAAATAACAGAAGGTCAAATCATCGTGGAAGTTAAAATTATTTTTTATATGCTCCGCGTATAAAGTAGGTAGGTAGTCAATTTTTGTTTTTATTTACTATCTATTGATATGGATGTACTTTTCGGGCAACAGTTACGAATATATTTGTCAAATGCTTCGAGGCCGCGGGTAGAAACTATACCTTTACTACAAATCAGCCAGGCTTGAAACATGATCGAGGAAGACAACTTGTGAACAAAATTATTTATATAAATAAATAAAAATTAATGGTTATTTCTGTTGCTAAGAGCAAGACTCGAGGACGGCTGGACCAATTTCGGCTAATATTTTATCAAAATTTTTGTTAAAGTCATAGGAAGGTTTCTAGGTAGGGTAGGTAGGTAAGGTAGATAGGTAGGTAGTATATTATAAGTAATAGGTACCAGTGTATATCATAATATTTGTTATAAAAAAGATAAGAACTAAAATTCACTGAAATGTAACTTCCTTTCAATGAGTATTTTTATTCTTTTGGCTGGTTGAACTTCTTGATCCTCACTTATTTCTCCGTGTTCACATATATTTCCTTTTGAAAATTTCGATAGCCAGACAAAATCTTGTTCTGTTTTCTTTTTTTCTTCGTTCTCGTTTTGTTCATTTTTCTCTTCAACCTCTTTTTCTTTCCTTAGTTATATTTCCTTCTCTTTGACATTTTCTTCTTTCTCCTATACATCGTCTTCTTGTAAATCATTTGTTTGTTGGTTTAAATCATTTTGTTTCCTTTTTTTGGGTAATTTATTTTTACCACTGCTTTTTCTATGCATACAAATAGTCTCTAATTTTCATTTTTCTCGGGTATCTTGGATCAATAAGTTCCGGTAATATGCAATCCAAATAAAATCTAATTTATTTATTTTCCATTACGTCTTTCCAGAACTTGTCATCTTTTTCTATAATTTGATTTTCATAGGAAATATTTTCACCCAGCCATATTCCAAAAAGACATTTTGTTCTTTTGGTTATGTGAAGCTGACCCAGAATTTGGTAATACCAATTATGATTAGTATTAATAACAATCGTAGCAGTTTTATCAGTTTTATAAAAAGGTATTTTTTTTTAGTAACTGCATCGGTAAAACTCAGTTAGTGAGCTGCAATAGGGCATTTAATTTCTACCACCATGTTCTCCACGACACATATACCGTCAGGAGTAGCGCCTAGATATGGCAATTCATCGTCAATAAATAAACCGTATGGTTGTATAACTAAACCAGTGTCTTTTGAAATTTTCTCAACAGTATTTTTTTCATTTTCAGTCCCATGTTTTATTGATTTAACGTGACTTATGCTTTCTTTATATTATAGTAAATCTTTTACTACGTTACTGCATCTGATATTTGAACGCCTCTTTATAATGCGGCCAAAGTTAGAGGCTGTTGACAGTTTCCTTCTCAATTCCAGCCATTCACTGCATAAACTCTGTAAAATAATCAGAATAAATCAATCATAATATTAAAAACAATTGACTGTCTAAAAATCCGATCGCTAAAAACTACTAAAAAGGTATTTTTTTATTTCTTTCATTTTAGTGAGATACATTTTTGAAATCGTCTCCTCGTGCCCTTTATCTTGTTACCCCCTCGATACGTTTTGAGGAAAAAAATTTGAAGACATAATATGGCGCCAAAAATCAGCCATTTTATTTTTTTATATAATCAGTGTCACTTTCACTATCAAGACGAATCTAATGACATCTATCAAGATAAAATCCATCAAGGCGTTTAGGCTACAAAGCGTACCAAAGAAATATACACACACTCGAAAAATATAACCCTCCTTCTGGCGCGGTCGGGTTATATATACTTTACTGAGGTACCGAAAAGGAAAATTACAAGTAATATTGACTAAAAGTCATTGCAAGGACATGGTCCTTCTGTGATCATTCACTACTCTATGACACAGAAGCATTATACTTACAACTTTGTTTGAATATAGGTATTTTATAAACAGTATCTATCTACTTTCATGAAAGGTAAATAAATCTATAATGAAAATGTAGATAAAACTTACCTTGATAAATGTTATACCCTTTTGTTTGTAATATTTTTTTAAACCTCTCTTCAAACGTTTCTGTTTATTTCCCATGTTTTACAAACTAAACTTAAACACTAATAAAACTGTACAATTAAAATAACTATAAAACACTACGTATACAGGAATCAGAAAAAACTTACTCCACTTTTAACAAAATTACATTTTTGCAGTTATATTTTACGATATTTTTGTAGTGCTGAGCTCTCGCAAAGCGACACACGTCCACCTAGCAACACGACGCGCCCCGCACTGAATTTGTGGACGAGTGCGGGGGAGATATAGACACGGACTTTAAATGGTCGCATTTTTAATTTATTATAGTAAAAATAATACATGTTTTTAAAAAGTAACAAAACCAAATTATTTTCGTTGGTATTGCAAAGCAGTAGATATTTTTTTTATACTCTTTTGATAAAAAATGAAGGAGTAGAATGGTTTTATCTCAACGATTTAGAGGTGATTTGGTGATTTTTTTTCTTATTATCGGATACCGATAGAAAAATTATGGCTAAACCAAATTACGTATTATATCATGTAGATTGCTATATATTTTTTTCAGGTGTAATTTCTTTATAAATGCTGACGAAAAGCTGCTTCATCTGCACGCTGTTTTTAAGCTTTTTTCGAGAGAGTAGCCTTAACGTGCTTTCCGAAGCACGCAGGAGTCTCGGTATTTAAGATGCTTCACCCATCCACAGACCGACCTCGGCAAGCGTTGCTTAACCTTGGAGATAGACCAGTGCGGCTGTGATAACTTAGCCACGTTAATTCAATAAGAAAAAAAAATTTTTTTTCTTTATATTTTAAATCCATACGATCCACTTGTTGACGTTTTAAAATCAGTGGCAAAATATCCTACAAGTAACTTATACGTTATGAATCATTGCAACTCAAACGTTGTGAAAATAGTGCCTGCATTAACTACTTAACCAAGTTTAACCCGCGACCCCATAAATAAAACGTTTCAATGGAATAGAACTAATAGCTTGCAATCTAGGAGCTAGTAATAAATTACCTTTATGTGCCTATGTAGATATCCATACAAACGAGCTTTATATTTCTTCTAAGCCTTGACATAAAGAGTAATAAAAAAGCCAGTCACCACGCCTTTACTTGAGAATCTATTCCAAACCCTTCACACTAAGTAATAGCCTACAATGATATTATTTGCAAGCTACAACTTTGATATTTACTAAAGGTGTTTGTATATCAAAATGATTGAAGTCTTTACGCCCCGTGACAGCGGCCCGACAGCCATCGACCCTCACTCATTAAGCAACACCATGTATATAAATAAGTCTCGAGCTACACTGAGAGCAACAATGCTTCAATACTTACTTATACCCGTTGTAGCCCGCAATCAAACTCCGCCCGAGGCGACGTCGGCCCAGCGATTGTTATCTGTCATTTTCATAGAATCGAAGCGGTAATGGAATGCGTCAACTTCTACATATTATGGTAGCCTGGTAGCAAGACAATTATCTCACATTTATATTACATATTTATTTCTAAAGTTCCGTGCAACGATCGCTGTAATTGTGGTCATTTAAAAATATTAAAATACCCAATAAATTGGTCACGTTTTCGAATGTAAAGGAGGTGTGTATAAAAAAACATAAATGCATTACAAGAATTGGGCATGAAACGATTGTCGATTAATAAATTGTAATGTCCAAATTTAATTAATAATAAAGGATAGTACAACATTCAATATAAACATGGATAACGACCTTCACCTTTGGCTTTTGACCTCCTAATGGATCATTTTCACAGCAACATATAGCGTAAATATGACCCATTAAACGGCGATCAGAGTTCGATAAATCCCTATAACCGGCACCTAGTGTACCTTGGGGGTTAATAGACAACTAACCTGTGACATTGAGTAGGAAGGGCGATGATTATCGGGCCGGCGACGCCCCAGGGACCATGAGGCACCACGTAATACAACTAAGATCATAGCTGCATCATCAAGACTGATGACCTCGCATCCAACGTATGTTCTGCATAATAATAATGTTTTTCAATCGCTATTGACGTTCTCTGCACCTTTTATGGTAACAACTAGTTGCATGTAAATTGTCCGACAATTATATTTGAATATTTTTTCACCTAGGTGTGCCCTTGGGTTTGCGTCTTCAACTTTAGATGTACTCTGAGGTTTTAATTAAACTCTGTGTGTAATTCGACCCAGAAACGTTGTAGTATGATAAATTGTATGGGAACTACACGAATCATTCTTAATTACAAAGAAACTAACTGCATTATCAATAGACAAAGGAATTGGATTTCACTAAATTAACATTTGATGAGGCCATTCAAGAATATCTCGACCGAATAACGCAACAAAAGTAACACAACAAGAACACCGGTAGTTGACTTTCGATCAAACATAATCGTGTCTTAAATCGCCAAAAAGGAACACTGAAAAAACGCAAAGGAAAACAATTTAGCCTTCCGACTACCTAGAACGTCATTATCTCCGGTCATAAATCTTCACGGAGTCAAATTGTTCTCATTTCACACCAAATAAGTTACGGGGAAGAGGGCTGCGTACGCGCAGGCGGCGTGCAATTACCCATGGTAATAACGCCCGGGGCCAACGTTGAAATACAATAATTCATTGTAGCACCGTCCGGCCTGTGGTTACCGGCGATTGGTTCAAACCTAACGATAATTGGGCTAACTTAGCTCCTTTAGTTCGCCTCGATACAGGCCTGGTTCCAGTTTTGGCTGTTGGTTTTTTATGTGGACCCCTATGGAAATGGAGGACGATAAAACTCAATAGGCTAATATTAGTTTTGACATTATCAGGAAATACACGGGATTTGTGGTAGTTCATCGTACATACTGCATTTCTTCAGCAAAGTTTTAAGTGTTCTTAAACGAGCGGTTCAGGCTCAAAATGTCCAATTCTCAAAATGTCCAACGGTGTCAAAATGTCCAATTTTCAAAATGTCCAACTCCCAAAATGTCCAATCTTTGAACCTAGGCTCAAAGCACTTAGTTGCCTACGCCTTTTAGGCAACTTTAAAGTGTTTTGAAGTTAGGTTCAAAGATTGAACATTTTGGGAGTTGCGACATTTTGAAAATTGGACATTTTGAGAATTGGACGTTTTGAGAATTGGACATTTTGAGAATTAGACGTTTTGAGAATTGGACATTTTGGGATTTGGACATTTTGACATCGTTGGACATTTTGACCCTGAACGAAACGAACACTTTAATAGGTATTCGTTACATCTGCTTTCACTGCTCGTGTTTTATAGTAAACTTAACTATCAAGAAAGCGTGAAAGAATGTACCAAAAACATTTAATTTCAAAGCCTTAATTCGATCCACCACATGATAGATAATCCAACCTCTTGCTCGATATCTCCATCTGACCGTAAAAGAGAATTTTTTCGCAACCAAACTATAGTATTTTATTAAATCTAAATGATAATGACATTTTAATCTTTTATTTCGTCTTGCCCATTTTAATTGGAACGCTCAGAAAGGTCAAAAGTTTTGAGCTTATGAGTTCAAACCGACCTAGGTTTTAATTTACAATTATTTAAAAGGAAAAAAATGGGAACACGTCACAGTTTTACTTCGTTTTAATATTATCCAGGTAATTATGTAGTGGCAACCGAGTATTATATTGTAAGCCTGGCTGCCAACAAATTGATAAGGCTCATGAATAAAGATGGGCGGTCATGCGCCTGCGCAAGAGGTGCTTTCTTTGTCCAGTCTATTACACCTCGGGACTCGTTCGGAATGGCTTGCAAGGTGCACGCCGACCCACATACGACTACATGTATTCAACTTTTCGCGTTTATTTTCGCCTTTGGATGTGATAGTCAAACGATCAGGTTCAGTTATCCGTACACGATCTTGTAAACGCGTTTCATATACTTATGTACATTTATCTGTGTCCTGCGGAAAAAATATAGTCTTTAGCAGTTTAAATTGAAACAACTATTTAAAAAAATATTTATTTCCTTTTTAAATGTACTTAAGTTAATTCTCAAAAGTCTTTCGTATTTTGCGTGTTACAGGAAATAGCGTAAAACTAAAAAATACGACCAATTGAAACAATAAATTATTTGAGTAGTCAATAAGATTTGATGAAAGATAACGATTTTAACTCAAAATGGCGCAACTGTTGACAGGCCATCGTAAAACATATCATTATGTACTATGGCTAAATGTAAAAAACCAGCTTGCACATCAGAAATTTTAAACGCATAAAATGTTCAAAACATGGAACAAATACAACTGTCTCGCAATAAAACATCAAATTGGGAATAAATAAACTAAAATATAGTCCGATTTTAAATGCAGCCGGTCAATAATAAGCGTGGCATAAGATTATTTCATCGTCCTATAAGTTTCCGCACGTAACCGTGATCACTCAGCCTGGGCAGGTGCGCGAAGAGCCGATCAAAACACGTGATTTATACAAAACATCTTACAGCAATCCACATTGCAAGAAAAAACCAACCTTACAACCTACCAAGTACAGTTTAAATACAATTGTAAGAAGAACGGCCGTTGTAAAATTTAAATTACGAATTATATATTTTATCGACGTACGCGCACTAAGCAATTGCGGTAGCGACTACCGTCGCTGTATGCGTGAAGAATGACAAACTAGCTTCAAACTAGTATAGTTTCATACTTGTGAGTTTGTGACACGCTCACACGCCCCACGGCTTCGCTGCTCCCAATGGTGACTTTATTTCATTTGGGAATGAAAACAATGAGAACAACTTCCTTTTTTGATATCGACTAATTGACGGGACAACGACAAATGTCTCATTGTTGAAAAAGTTATTTTACCCATTTTTTGCGAGAGCACTTGTTACAACGACTCAAAGTCGGTTTATGCTCGATTCAATTGACTTAAACTCAGTTTGCCAATTTACGTGGGTAGGACTTTAGTTCTTTCTTTCTTCAACATAAAGTGTAGCACTCATAGTCATCTGAGGTTTGATATTATTGTCTATGCTTGCTTGTTTGCTCCCCCAGAAAAATAACCAAACATTTGAACGAGTGGCAGAAACTATTAACTATAATATTTACGAAATTAACCCGATTGTCCTGATTCCCAACTACAAAACTAGAATAGTCGATTTTGGCCTGATGTTACCATTGCAAAAATTGACGTAGCAATGCCTTGGAATGTACTAAATCGCAGAAAATATTTAATATTTCATAAAACCAATTAATGGGATATTTATTGGTTTTATTAAATATTCAATATTTTTGATAACTGAAAAACAGACATCATTCTATCATTTCCAATAATTGACTCGTACAGCATAACATCAAAACGTAATCAAATATAATTGCCGCAAAGCCATTTGATTTCAACGGACAGACAGACGAAGCTTATGTTACTATACTAGTGATAAATTCATCGGTAGGAGTCGACAGCGTACCCACTGCATCCTGTATTTGCTATTTATTTTATTGGCAACACACATGGCAACACACACACATCATAGACGCCGTAAAAGTCTAGGACTAAACAAGGCCCTTCTTCGGACGTTGACTAAGGAACTGTGAAGGAGAATGTTCCTCGTGACTTATGTTATATAGCTCTTAGTAAATACAGTACTGTAGCCAGCTATAAATATGATGCACCAATCTTTATACAGGGTTACTGGTAATTCGACGTATATCCGTCAGGGGCTGATAAGGGGGCCAAAATGCAACAAATTGAACCCCCCATATGTATGGCCGAAATTCAATAGTTTTCGAGATATTTGAATTTTAAGGGTTTTTCGAAATTAACCCAAAATTTGACATTTAATTCCAAATAAAAAACCCACATACCCATTCAAGGGTACCATTAAAAATGATGTTGTAGCTGGCACTTCAATTAAGCTATGGGCATCATTAAAACTACTTAATTTAACAAAATAATTAAAATAATGAGCGAAGTAAGAATTATATCTTACCAATATTTTCATTTTACGCTTTAAAAATGTTGTCTCGTCAAAAAAAAATCTATGACATTAATCGTACAAATAACTAAAACAACTTGCCTATTCTGTAGGCTTTCCAAAAAGGTATAAAAGTCAATTTTAAAATACATAATTCGTGGCATGGCATGTGTTTGAACCGGCGCGGGGAGAGAAATCATCTGTGTTCTTAGTTTATCATCCTCGCTAAAACAACCGATTTTACTGGCGAAATTCTTCCTGATGGGGCGAGGTGTGCGGGTACTCCCCTACACGGCGTTTGCTGCGCTCGCGTCGCCTTCCTTAGTACAGTTCGCGTCAAATAACTATGCCCCTCTGAAGTTAGCCATTTGCAAAGATCGCGTAGGTGCAGTCACGTAGACGGGAGCAAGCGGGACGCAAGCATGCATCGAACGTAAACGAGCGACTGAGACATAAAATCGCGCCGTCATAATCCCCGCCCGCGCATGTGCAGTTGCAGTTTGTTCGTTTTTTACAGTTCGTGTCAAATAACTGTGCCCCTCTGAAGTTCGCTACGAGTGGCTGCGTAGTAGTCAAAATTATGAACAAACTGCAACTGCGCATGCGCGGGGCGGAGATTATGACGGCGCGATTTTATGTCTCAGTCGCTCGTTTACGTTCGATGCATGCTTGCGTCCCGCTTGCTCCCGTCTACGTGACTGCACCTACGCGATCTTTGCAAATGGCTAACTTCAGAGGGGCATAGTTATTTGACGCGAACTGTACTAAGGAAGGCGACGCGAGCGCAGCAAACGCCGTGTAGGGGAGTACCCGCACACCTCGCCCCATCAGGAAGAATTTCGCCAGTAAAATCGGTTGTTTTAGCGAGGATGATAAACTAAGAACACAGATGATTTCTCTCCCCGCGCCGGTTCAAACACATGCCATGCCACGAATTATGTATTTTAAAATTGACTTTTATACCTTTTTGGAAAGCCTACAGAATAGGCAAGTTGTTTTAGTTATTTGTACGATTAATGTCATAGAATTTTTTTTGACGAGACAACATTTTTAAAGCGTAAAATGAAAATATTGGTAAGATATTATTCTTACTTCGGTCATTATTTTAATTATTTTGTTAAATTAAGTAGTTTTAATTATGCCCATAGCTTAATTGAAGTGCCAGCTACAACATCATTTTTAATGGTACCCTTGAATGGGTATGTGGGTTCTTTTATTTGGAATTAAATGTCAAATTTTGGGTAAATTTCGAAAAACCCTTAAAATTCAAATATCTCGAAAACTATTGAATTTCGGCCGCATATGGGGGGTTCAATTTGTTGCATTTTGGCCCCCTTATCAGCCCTTGACGGATATACGTCGAATTACCAGTAACCCTGTATAGAGACTCATACAGAAATGAGAATCGGAAATGAGACATCTCGTTCTACAAAGCATATTAGTTAAGACGATTAGGGTGAGAGGTAGTGTTTTTTAAAAGGAAGACTGAAGAAGCGATGGATGGATGGTTAAAGAAGAAGAACTGCGCTGATCCCGAATGAATTGAGATGAGAGAACAGCAGAAGGATGATAAAGAAAAGATAGACAGGTATTTTGTTAAGTAGAATGATTGAAGCATACTAGAAGAAACCTAGTTTTTTTCTTATTCATGGTTCGAATTTTAGGATTCCAAGCCCAAACTTCCGTATGGTGTCGGACGTAAAAGAATAACACCATCCCATCACTTTCCGTGGGTATCGTAAGAGGCGACTAAGGGACTCACCAGAGGATGGGCAGCAGCATTCTCTGTAGGTACATTGCTACAGCTACACTGCGATCGCCAACCCGCCTGCCAAGCGTGGCGATTATGGCAACCAAAAAGTGGACATCTTTCGGCTGATATGATGATGATGATGAAGCCCAGACTGGCTACCAAAGAGAAATTATGGATGTAAAGCCCAATTTAACAGCATCTGACCAGAATCACGTACTATGAGACCAACCAGCCTATTGCAAATCGACCACAAATCCGGGCTATTACTGACAATTTCGAATTGTACAATTCCTGAAGCATAAATCCTGTATTACATGTGAAGTTAAACAAATAACGTGGGTACACGGGGGCTTCGTTAGCGGCGGGTCAAAGGGCAGTGTTACACAAGATCGTTACTGTACAGTCGGAGGCAAACGTTTGCGGACGAAGGGGCTGTTCAAATATTCGTATGACACAAGGCCCATATTCCAAAACGTAAATTCCAATTCAACTCCAACATGAGCACGAGAATGTCAATAAAGCTTGTATAATTGACGTTCTCGTACTTGAGAGACGAGCAAACAAATGCAAAAAGTTCAATTTATGACAAGCTCCGATGGAGTTAGAGTTCGAGTTGAGTTTGAGTTTACGTTTTGGAATATGGGCCTAAACGTTTTACAAAAGAGGCATAGAGCAGGGCTATAATTGTCATTCTGACATGAGTTAAAGTAGAATTTTCTTCGTTTTTCGCGGAGCCCACCGTGACAATTGGCGCCTTAAACTATGCTTTAAATATTGTAGTTTTATATCACACATATATCACTAAACATTTCACATGAAACTCTACATTTTATTCCATTACCTGCTATCTATAAATTATAATTCCCAGACAAATTAAACTATTATTTTTACTCGCATAGCTGTGTGCAGTGTGGAGTTGTTGAAGACTTGCACCACTTATTGATGGAATGTGTTCGGTATGAGTTGGGAGAAATAATTTGTTTAGGGTCTTGAGGTTGAACAGACTTGAAGTAAGCACATTCCATGAAATCTTGGCTCAACCAAATGGCGATGAAGCGAAGAGTCTGTTTAGGTTCATAGCCCAGATTATGATCAATGTGTGTTTAGGGTACGATGGAATGGAACTGACATGCACCTCGCGATTATAAATGTCCCTAAATAAATCTTCTTCTTATTCGTTGTTATTTCCGAAGGTCGTGCCCGTCTTGGCATCCTTTGACGTAGTCACAGACGAGCTGCTTCCATGCCACTCTGTCTTCGGCTCTTCTTAGGGCATTGGTCACCGTGAGTCCTGTGATCTTATCTGATCTGACCAGCGAGTACGTGAACGTCCGCGCGGTCTTTTACCATCCACCTTTCCCATCACCACCAGTTTTTCGAGGTTGTCTGGCTGTCTCCGAGTCTCCCTAAACAAATAAAGAAAAGGAAAAAAATACCTAGGTACTGTTTGTCAATGACACATGGGTTTATTCGATAGTTATAATCCAGTTGCGGTCACAATTTATATACTTTATTCAAATCATTTTGTAAAGTCACTCATACCTTTTTAGTCATTTTCCACTAGATCGCAAGTGACTGCTATACAAATGGTCATTGAACCGGTTGGGTAATTTTATTCGGTTTCCCTTTAGCGTTACTCAGTGGTAATTCGAATTACCACTGAGTAACGCTAAAGGAGCAGGTATGAGCCTGGGAGAGCCCAATAAGCCGTTGGTCCTGCTCTTGATCTTCTCCGGACGAGTCGGATTGCCATTCCATCGGAATATCAGAGTGAAGGAAGAGAGTGTACAACTGTGTTGGCACGCACATTTTGTGCACTATACAATCCAATCCACGTTGATGTTGATGACTAGTCAGCACTGAGAGTGGCCGCTAGTATCAAAATTGGTCAAGAGGGCGATACACAGACACCTAACCAAACCGTTCAGTAAAATTCAGGAGTGATCCTTAATTCTTGATAGGGATGATTCCTGAATAAAATATGATTCCATTTAGTCTGTCAGTTAGATTATCGATAAATATTCGACACGTACTTTTTGCTTTATCAAATCAATAAAAATTGACGAAGATAAAACGCATCAAAGATCAGGAATGGGAGCTTGTGACGTCACTTTTATGTTTAAAGTGTACTATACCGTGACGTCATACGAGTTTTCAACGCCCTGTATCATCTTCATATTTTGTTAACGTGAAAAAGAAAAAATACGTACTTATCCAATATTTTTTGGAAATCTATCTGACGGACTAATTCGATGTTTTTAGTTATCTACCCTATTCTTTCTCTCTCAAGGTGAGTTTTCTCTTAGAAAACCTTTCAATGATTTTGATTGTCCTAATATTTTTGCCACTGCCTGTACCCGTACCGTCTTTATCCACAACACTAATGTTCTCCTTTAGGAGCCGCCTAGCAGCGAGATTTAGTACGTGTTGGAACAGTAACCGCTTTGTATTGCGTTAATTTAAGGAGCGGTGCTCACCGTATTGTAATGGGTGTAGCTGTTCATACTTGTGTGTCCCACGGTCTTGTGGACCGTTTGGAGTTTGGTGAAGTCGTGCTCTCATTAGTGGATACAGGAAATCAGGAGGGAATGGATGGTACTTGTTCTTGAACCTCCTAGGTCAGGGACGGCGAACCAATGGCACGCGACACAATATTTTGGGCACGTCACCTATCACAAAAACTCATAATGCACTTATATAAAAAAGTGTGAAGTAGGTACAGATATTCTATTTCACGAAGTCCGTTGGGCTATGTATATCATAACAGAAGTCTCACTAATTATACTTATATTAAAATTACGCGTAGGTATAACTGTGACATCGTAAAAAGTATTTTTTTTTGTAGTAAATAAAGAGTTTTGAGATATAAATAGTATTTATTATTATTATTACATTATGAGCTGGCCCTAACTTGCGATGCTATCTGATGGCACGTCTATGACCTCATTTAACATTACTTTAGAAAAAATGGCACGTTGATAGGTACATAAAGGTTCGCCAACCCTGTCCTAGGTCGTTGATAGATCGTGGGTAGATCTTCACATTTACTGTCATCATACATCCAATTCAACAGCGAAACACTACCACATAACATAAACATATTGCACCTACGTTACGTTTCACTCACGTACAAACAGACCTATCCCATTACCTTATTATTATATACGCGTTTTTATGTCTGCGCCGGATTACGCCACATTTTGAATGGCGAATACGTGTGAAAAAGCCCTAAGTATCTGCGAAACGAGCCGTTACTGTAATAACGTAACGTAGCTATATTAAATAACCGTTATTTCCGACTTTAACACATAAATAATAACGCGTGTAGGGTTACCAGTGCAACTATTGTGGGAACAATAAAAAACTTTTTCACAAAAAAGAAACCGACTTCCAAAAAACACTACAATGTTTAAAATAATTTTAATTTCGGAAGTCGGATTCCTTTTTTGTGAAAAAGTTTTTTATTTTTCACTTTTTAGTTGTACCCCACACCTAACAACCCCACTGGAAAGTCACAGGAAAGCAAAAATACGCAATTTCGTATACATGGATGATTTTTCCACATATTTTTTCCAGCTATTTGGATTTAAAAACCAAACTACTAAACCGATTTTGATAAAATTTCAATGGGACCATTTGGAAGTATACCCTTTTCAACAAAAGAATAATTTTTCAAATCGGTTGGCAAGCGACGGAGTTATGCGCGAACAAACATTTAAAAAAAAATACAAACATTCGAATTGAGAACCTCCTCCGTTTTTAGAAGTTGGTTAAAAAGAAATCGTACATAGTCCAAGCCTATTCCATAACCCAGAAACTTCTGATTCCTATGTCTGCCTCGCAGGCGCACCTGCTGGTCGATTCTGTCGACATCTCACGGTGTTCACCCAGGCGGATTGAACGACAATAGAGCTGTCATTCTATCTTATTTGTATGGTTTGACAACTCACCCGTCGTGCGCTCCGCCCGGGTGTTCACTTCGACATGTTAACAGAATCGCACTGCTGCTGTGCTTGGAGTCTTGGGTTTGGTCCTGGGGTCAAAGAAAATGCTGTTATGGTTACTAATTATCATCATATGGAAGTTCTCAGTAGAAACACACAGTTTTTTTTACTTTTCAACCAAGGTTAAGTGTAAAATAATATTGATTAGCAGATTCTAAATTCAAATTTTTAGATATAGAATATTTTGAATTATATTCGTGACAATTTAAGAAGTCGGATTTGACATGAAAGAGACATGGAATAAATCTCTTTCGCACTTAATGGTAAAGCGATCTTCTCCCTCCCTCAGCCCTTTCAACTCAGCTGTCAAATCCGACTACTTAGATTGTCACGATTATAATAATATGCTTAATATTCACTATTTAAAAAGATTTTATTTATACTAATAACAGTCTATACAACGTGTAACAATAAAGGCACTGTACTCATCATTATGAACAACTTTCACTGTGGGCCACAAATACAACGTGTAATAAAATAAACGCAATACCTACCTCTTATGGGGCCGTTGTGCTCATCATTATGAACCACATTACTATGGGGACAAAAAAAAAATAATGAGTACAACGACCCCTTAAGAGGTATTGCGTTTATTCTGTTACACGTTGTATTTATAGCTTGCTTAGGATAGAAAAAAAGAAGAATAAAATATTTTAACAAATATTAAGATATCATTCAACACAAAACCAGAAGATAAACAGTTTATGCTCCTTCCTAGGAGCATAAACTGTTTATCTTAATATTTCTAAACAAAACCCCTGAGACCTATCTAACCTTTATGGGAATAGAGATGTCATGTCATTTCATGTAATCCATAAATTTATTCAATTAAACTCAAAGCTTGTATCCTTAGTCAGTGAGACTCTGTGACTGTAAGTTAATTCCTGTGTACATAATAAAGTTCTGTGTAGATTTACTGTCAAAGGTAATAAATAGTATACAGCCAGAACAAGTGTAATACATGACACTGCTTGAAAGCAAATCGTAAATGTCAAAGCAAACAAGAGTGCATGAACTTGGCCATAAAATTAGCAAAACTTGCATGGGTATTGGGATTCGGTAATATGAAATTCGATGGCCATTACCGGTTTTAAAGAGAACACCCAGAACTTATACATTCGGCTGATGAATTCAACTGAATTTCATATACGAACACGAAGGTGAATCTGTCTAAAGATACCTGCAGCCTAATTGAATAAGACACTATAATATCATTTTGTCATTTCAAACAGTATTCCAATTTTAGTACTTAGACGATTTTTTAAACGTATGATATTCTATTCCAAATTTAAAAATAAATTGAATTCCATTTTATGAATTCATCTGGAATTCCTTTCGATTCATGTGTGGTTTTATGACGTAGGTACGCAATTGGGGTGCTGATGAAATCTCTGATCTGCAGTAAAGTAACGGTGATTTGTTGACATGAATAAGTACAAGCTATCCCAATAGATTTGGCCGCAAGTGTTATTGTTTATTGAATAGTATTTCAGCATGTTTAAGACACAAGTAGGCGTATGTCGAGAAAAACAGTTGCACAATGGGTCCCATCTAAAAAATCACAGCCCTAAGCCTAGTATACACTTATCTTGCTGCGTTGCAACTTATCGATTCGCAACGGTAAGTACACTGGTGGCCGAGAAATTAACTGCATCTGAGACAATAAATAATTGTTCGAAATTATCGTCCGCTATGTTGGCAACGCTTGCGTCCTGTGTACAAACCACCTAAGTCAAACCAAAGAAGTTGATAGGAAAATTAGCCTACATTTTGGCTTTCACCATCGATAGTTTATCTTAGAACAATATTTAATGATCAGTACAACAATTTATTGTACCTGTTTTTACTTATAGAACATTGTTATAATAATTTACGTTTATTTTGCAATATATTTAAAGTAGAAGGCTGTTATTTAAACTTAGATGTCATCTAAATGTTCTGCTGGTAAAGTTGCATTCAAATGTAAAATACTGCAAGAAACACCTGTGCCATTTGTGCTTCTTGAATTTATTTTACTTAGAATTGAATACAGATGTTATGTGCTTAATACATATTGTACATGCTGGCAGTGAGATACAGACTTGCTGAATAAATTATGGAAACTGCGGCCACATTGTAATTAAAATTATGGTAGACACAAAATAAAGGCAATATTCATTCGAATTTTTGCATAGCCACCATAAACCATCCATTTTGTCGTTAACATTTCTTGAATACCTTGTGAAATAAACTCACTTGTCTGTATCATTAGAATTTAGGTTTCGACTATCTTATTACTTACTCCTTTCGATTTAACTGTAAAAACGAAGCTTACAACACCGATATCTCAACATTCCACTGGTTCCGTCTCCTCCTCACGTATTATCTCAGAAAATAATCTAGCGAAAATAGTTTATTTTGCAACTTCCCCATTCCTTTATACCGCGGTGACACCTAGGCTCTAACTCTCGGAGATAGCCACTACGAACTTAATTGAATGTCAAAGTCGGTGAATTTATGTCAAACTTGCGAGCAATCAACCTCTTATAGACTACGGAATAATAAGCATAAAACTGCAGTTTCCATTTAGAGGGGTGCCACACGATGCGTTGAGTGATGACGCTGAGCTGTTTAACATACAAATCAGAATGGCATGCCACACGGTGCGTTAAAACGACGCATCAGGCTAAGCGGGGATGTAGGAACTGCGCTGCGTCGGAGCAGCAACGCAGCGCACCATTGTCGTTCAAAGCCCGACACTGCGTCATCGAAGTGCGGCGCATTATATTGCGTCACCGCTTTTGTTCGTGTGGCACACTGTCCGTCGAAATCATAGCGTTGCGACGCCGCAACGGATCGGCAGCGCCCGTGTGGCATCGCTCTAACAGTGCTAGTTGTTTATGCGACGGAGAAGGGAACCCACAACCTCGCGGTCAAAGGTCGCAGCTTTATGAGTCTCGGCCAGTAGGATGAGTTATGTTCCCCAATAGACGCGAGCAAGCTCTCTTGATAGATATTTATTATTTCTCTTTATAATGGCGTCATTACTCCGTTAATTTATGAACTTAGCTTCGAGAAAGCTCATTGAAACAGTTTTCTAACTTGTACTTAAAGTGTGAGTGTCGCGTTGTTTATAAGTTGTGATAAGTTAATTGTAGCTTAAACTTAAAAGCAACAATAACTACTGCCGTACTGGGTCCTCGTTTAGGTGCTCTTACCATAAAACTGTGCTTTATCAAATACTTATTATTGCTATTAAGTTAAAGCTTGGGATACACTGCCTGTTCACAATAAGTTGCTCTAAGTAAGGCGCTTTAGGTCTCATATCGTTCTAACTAAGTTTAGGTAGATAATAATGATTAAGTTCCCATCGTTATATACGGTAGACACCAAATAAAAATGTGCAATAACGGTCATTGACCCACATACTGACTATTGACTTTCCTAATATCAAAAACAGAAATAAAGCTGTCCTGAATCGACTTCTATCGTGGTCCTTGATGTTCTCTGGTAATGAAAAATGGTTCATAATTAATAGTTCGAATCTACGAAGAGATATTAGGGAAAAAACAATGTAAGTACTTTAATGCAAGTTTACCTGGCGTTTACCTACTCTAAATGAGAAGTTATTTGAGATGCATAGCATTTTGCCTTTCTACAAGCTTTTATTTCATTTGCTTTCTTAGTAAGTTTCAATTAGTTTGTAATGTAAAAATTAAAAATGTCCTAAAATAAATAAATAAACTTATTTTAAACCAGTTATCCCTGAAAAAACTGACTGAGCTGTAATTTCGAAAACACGTTTTGCTTGGATGACAATTGAAGAACTTGTTTTTAGAAAACTTGTAAAAATAATACTTTATTCGAATAATAGTTCTAAGAATATTTCTAAGGATTAGTAGATAATTTTGGTTTTGGAAACTTGCAATGAATACCAGTTGATTAGTTAAGAAAACTCATCAATTTTAAAACAAACGTCTTTTGAAATTCTTCAAAGCATTTTGTTTTCCAAAGTTACCTAAAGAAAATCTATGGCACTACTAAATACCGCATAATGTATCAACAATTTAACCGATCCATCAATCAATAGGTAGGAAATAAATGAGTCTCCCACAGCCGAATTTTACGAGTTTTTTCGTGGGAAACATAAGTTACTACCAAACAGAATATATTTATCTTTCCGTCTGGGAAGCGAGTTGGACATCCAAATTACGTAGAAAACTATAAATAAGAGGCGGCTATTATGGAGGTTTATGTCATCAAATATAAATCGAACAGTTAGGCGTGATTGGAATTCTGACTGAGTTCGTCACTTTGTGAATTACACGTGTAAGATAAAATATATACCTACCTCACCATGTACAATGCTGGTGTAAAATATTGGCTTTTAAAGTAGGTACCGCCAGATGTATCGCAAATCATCTCTTTATAAGCTACAAGAAAAGAATGAAAAGCTAATATCCTACACGGACTTTTTTCATTCCATTTCCCAATCTAAGTCATCATTATCATCATATCAGCCGAAATACGTCCACTGCTGGACATAGGCCTCCCCCAAGTGTCGCCACAACAACCGGTCCTATGCGTCTCGCATCCATCGGTTACCCACGACCCTCACCAGATCATCGGTCCATCTTGTGGGAGCCCTTCCAACGCTGCGTCTTCCAATCTAAGTGATCGCGAGCAAGCTGAAGCTGGTCTTGCCTACTAGGCAACCCTGGTGTGAACACAATAGTCTAATTTACTTTTACAAAGAGCGTCCTTAGGTGGTGGGCTAACTATTATGCCTGTAATTTTATTACACCCTAATGAAATATGTGCTAGACTTTCTTTGTTCATCGGCTTAGCTACTTAATTACAAAGTACAGTGCAAAATAAAAAGAAACGACATAACTTCAATAAAATATTACCCAGTAATATTGTAAACAACTCTCTTGCTGACTGTACAAGTGTACTTACTGGCAACAAAAAAAACATAAGTGATGGTGATGATGTGTTAGCGATAGGTCACCACCTATTATTACAAACTTAATAGTAGGTGCTGGCAAATACGTGTTATTTCCACCGACTTCGCTCGTTGCAATTATTTTAATAGAACTACTTACAAATGACCTACTTATACTTATATGGCTTTTTTTGTACACTTTACGGGTTTGTATGACGCTGAGCTGTTTAATTTTTAGTGTTTGTTATGACGTGTTGATTAACTAGTCGATATGGTTATATGCCTATGCATTAAGCCTAGCGATCATTTTCTTTAAACACACTGAAACTGTCCTAACCAATAAACTGTTTTGATAACTTTCATCAGCATCATTCACAGCCCGACTTCGCCCACTGCTGAGCATATTATGCTTCTCATTTTCTGTGCCAACCTAGCTGTGCCCATCCTCACCGAGGTTTCTACCCACAATGGATAACAATGCTGTCTGCCCATCTCATCAGTGATCATTATATTTCTTGCCTAACTACGGGAGCAGCTATAGCTTTCGCATGGGGAGGGGTCCAAAAATCCAAAAATGTACAAAGATTTTTGCCCAGTCTTCACGCTAAAAAGGCCGAATTGTGAACGCAAATCTCATTCGAATTGCAAGTAATTATAATTCTGGGGAATTGATTTTCCGTGCCGTCATGAAAATTTACATAGCAATACAATACAATACAACTTGGCAAAATGGGGTTTCACTGACCCTGTGCCCTCGTCCAAAACATCGCCCACTTTTTGGAGTGTCCCAAGTGCCCTCACACCTGCACCACTAAGGACCTAATGAGTACCACTGATGCCGCAATAAGCGTGGCCACCTACTGAGCACAAAACGTTTAAGGGTCGCCATCGACTCGAAAAGAAGAAGCCAGAAATATAATGATGACTGATAACCCTTGACAGTCTGCAGCGGCCAGGTCAGTGGTCCACCTTGTGGGAGACTTTCCAACGCATAAACTCCATTGCATATAATGCGTTGGCAAGCCCACAAGGTGGACCTTATACCTATTCATTATTTTAAATGTTTAAACTCTTTAGACAAAAAATAACTAAGTAATTTGAAGGGCTCACAATTCACAACGTTCTTACCTACACACTCTTTTCCTTCAATTAATTATTCCATCCCAAATCAAACAGACAAACACCAATTCCTCTGTTCGAAGCGGCCATTACAGTTATTGCTAGCAGCCCATGAGCTGAAACTATAAGTGCCAGCAACATTAATAACTCGCTGCATGTAATTGCATTAACTTCTAATCTGTAATTTATTGTGGATCCGGATGTACAGACCTGTTCGCCCTTAGGCGGTGTGCACACGGTACGCTTAATCGCTATCGACGGAAACAGCGACTGAACGATACATAAGTGCTTGGGAATCGGGCGGCATAGGGAGTCTACTCTCTAAGCCCGAAGTCCGTAGTTTCGGCCTTAGTGTCGAACGTTTTCACCTACCGACTTACAATTAGTCCCGAACCCGAACTAAGAGCAACTGTCAAATCATTGTTGTCATTCATTCTTAGTTCAGGCACAATATGGGCAAAACTACGGACTTCGGGCTTAGAGAGTAGACCCCCAGGACCGGTTGTTGTGACGACACTTAGGGGAGGACTATTTCCAGCAGTGGACGTCTTTCGGCTGTTATGATGATGATGAACCGGGGTTTTCTTCTTCTTTTAAAGCTTCATAAGTCCAAAATATGGCCGACTTGTTGGAGTATCCCAAGTGCCCTGCACCATTGAGTACCTGATGAATGCCACTGATGCCACTGTTAACGTGGCCACTTTACCTACTGGGCACAACATATTTAAGGGTCGCCATCGACTCGAAAAGAATAATAGGAACGCGCTTATACCAGAGTGCCAATTCTACTAATTTTCAAGCAACGTTCGCATTGACATCTCAATCGCGAACTGTCGAAAATGTATGAAAATTAAGGCTTTTTTGACAGTTCGCGATTGACATGCGAATGCGAACATTGTTTAAAAAATAGTAGAATTGAGCCTCAGACTCTATAGAAGCGTCACGCGTCAACATCGTTGGCACTAAAAAAAAACGCAAACACTTTTGGTAGGTACTATTACGTAACAAGATGCTTTGTAATACGCACGCGGGGTATATGATAGCGGTAGTTGCATTCTTCTTATGTTGCCATTTCAGAATGTGGGTAACGCATCTTTAGTTTATATTACTTTGGTTATCCTCACAGACAGCGTTCCGTATACCGACCTCACCGCCGAGGTCCGTCGCGACGCCCCATTCAAAACCCTCCCTGACTTTTGCCTAACGAGCCAGCCCGCGCCGCTGAGCCTTTAGCTTTAATAACCCCTAAATAATGAAACGACCCGGCCTGTTGTCCCTTGCTGTCCCAAACTGACGCCGCTAAGCCGAGGTCGTATTCCACAGGGAATGCCCTTAGCGAGCGGTCAGTAGTTTTAGCTTGTAGCTAGCTTTGTTGCCTTGGCTGGGGGCCTTAAATTCATTTGAGGCCACCACAGGATAGTCCGGTTAAGCAGTTGATAGCCCTTGCGTGTTAACTTGCTAGTGGTCATACCGAAAAAAAAAAAAAAAAAAACTGTTCATAGCCTCCGCTGTTCTTTTACGATAAATTTGGATGAGGTTTCAAAGAAACTTAAATCTTTTCACCGGGACTGGACGAGCCTCATTGCCTTTTGTTCCTGGGTTTTAGGAGATCAAGTGAAGTTACACAGTTTTCTTTCATCGTTCCATTGCTAGAGATGGCTGCCGCTCATTCTTTGGTTGATAGCAACTGTTTTGTTAAATCATGGCAAAACCATGGATCGCAGTTGGTGCTGCTATGGTTGGTGCCAAATAAATTAAGAGCGTTTACGCGGTACGGCTTTTCATACAATCTTTCAAATCCTTATTCTTCAAAATGAATGAACCGATTTTAACGAAACTTGGTATGCATACGCTAGATATCCAGGTCTAAATAGTTATCAGAAAACATTTTTGAAAAAGAGTTCAGGGGGAAGGATATAGTGATTTTTCACTTTCTATAGAAAACTTAAAATCGCTCTCTCTCTCCCTCTGAAATCTTTTTCAAAAATATTTTCTTATAACTATTTAGACCTGGATATCTAGCGTATGCATACCAAGTTTCGTTAAAATCGGTTCATTCATTTTGAAGAATAAGGATTTGAAAGATTGTATGAAAAGCCGTACCGCGTAAACGCTCTTAACAGTAGCGGCATTTTTTGACATTCTTAATTCAAAAATTGGAAAAAAGACATCAAGCTGTCTTGAATCTACATCTATCGAGATCCTTTACATTTTCTAGTAATGAACAACCATACCTACATAATTTATTTTTCGGCTTACCTATGAAGAGATATAAGGGAAACGTCAATGTTCTTTATTATTTTGCCTTTTGCTCTTTTACCAAATATCAATCAGCTATTTTGTCATTCATGAAAATTTTAATTTTTTTATTCCAGGGCAAATCGCTGTTAATAAGAGCAGTTTACAGTTCCTGAAAACTGGCTAGCAAGTCTGATCTTCTAAACAGTATGCTTACTCTTAAAATCTACACATAGTTGCAGCTCCTACTATTGCTGAAGAAAATGACGAAACATTTACGAAATCACCAAGTCGCAAACCATTGTAGCAGGTATGTAACCAGCCTTACACATGCCTAGCTGTTGCACACGGCTTTGCCCGCTTCAATTAATCCATGCACTTAATTTAGAGCCGTGCTTCGATTTGTAATACATTTCCTTAATTATGCACGAAATAATTGCTTCATTCGCCGACATTGAGCTTAGTTTTCATGCAAATCTGAGGAATTACAAGAAAAATGCAGTATCGACTTCTATGGTAAGTGCTTAGACCATAAACTTTGTAGTTTTAAAGCATTAATTAGATAGTCGATCGTTTACATGGAAGAAAAACACTGGTTTAAAGTTAAAAGGGTGCTTTCCTACTAAAGTTGTGTGAGGTAGCGAAGCGGTGGTTAATTTTTCCATCAAAGCTGTGTGAGGGGCTTGCGCGGTGCATAGACAACTGTTATGCTTTGTCTATGGCGTGACCACTGACCAGAGACTCGTGGTAGTTAATGTCCGGTCCTGACATAGATTGGCAGTGAGACAGATTTTATTGTTTTTAGTTAGTTTTTAATTTTGTTTTTATTGTTTAATGGAATAAACGGATTTTCTTTCTTTCTTTCTTTCATCTTAGTTATGCGGATTTTCTGTAGCTTTGTGCGTTCACACATATTCCTCGCTCGCGAATCTCGCCACACATTCCTGGCATACATTTCTCGCTTTGTTGTACCCAAAAATACCTAGCTCTGCTAGCCTTTTCCAACAAAATTGGCGCTAATTCAGGCTAGGAAAATGAAGAGATCCTATTGGTGGATTTTTCCTCGCACACCGCCTCGCTAACCTGCTCGTCTTTGATGGAAAAGCACCTTTATGATTAGAAAAGTTAATTGATTAACTTAATGACTCAACAATTATTTGTACGTAAAACAACAATTTATTTTCTGTAAAATAAACGTGTTTACTCCGTTGCGACATTAGTTTAGGTTTATTTCTGTATAATTGGCTATTCGTTTTAAAAGGGAAGAAATAAATAAAATCTGCTGCTATACTTGGTTTTCATTATTTATTACAAACTTCTTAGAAACTATTCAACGAAAACTTAACCAAATCTACTAGTCATCATCATCATCATCGTCATCATAATATCAACCGAAAGACGTCCACTGCTGGACATAGGCCGTAATCGCCACGCTTGGCAGGCGGGTTGGCGATCGCAGTGTAGCTGTTGCAATGTACCTACAGAGAATGCTTCTGCCCATTCTCTGGTGAGTCCCTTAGTCGCCTCTTACGACACCCACGGGAAGTGATGGGATGGTGCTATTCTTTTACGTTCGACACTATACGGAACAATCTACTTGTACGGAACTCAAACCTCGATACAATTTATAACTCTAATCCCAGATAGCGATATGATGACCGCACTTAAATTGTTAAGTGCACAGCACTAAGCGGAGCCTCTAATAAACCCAAGCCAAGCATTACGCGATAGCACAGCACTATGCTTAGCAGAGAGCGGGTCGATTGAAGGTAACAACTGGTCATCATCACACCTTCGTTGCGTAGCATCACTATGTAGGATGATAGGCAGAAGGTTAACTTAGGTACCTGTATTAACGAACAACGTTTGGACAGTTGGGTCTTGGATGGAAGAGTCATGAAACTGTGGTTCGGCCACTTTCGTAAGTGATTAAAAAAAAACCGACCAAGTGCGAGTCGAACTCGCGCAGAGGTTCCGTACCATTATCTATAAAAAAACGGCCAAAAATCACGTTTGTTGTATGGGAGCACCACTTAAATATTTATTTTATTATGTTTTTAGTATTTGGCGTTATAGCGGCAACAGAAATTCTGTGAAAATTTCAACCTAGTCTAGCTATCACGGTTCATGAGATACAGCCTGGTGACAGACAGACAGACGGACAGACAGACAGCGGAGTCTTAATAATAGGGCCCCTTTTTGACCCTTCGGGTACGGAACTTACTCTACGTCTGTCATGGCATTTGTCAAAAAGTCTTCTAACCCTACAATTTCGACAAACTTTTAAAATTAATCGATTGATCGATTGTTGTTGATGTTGCTTACTTAAACGACTCGTCAAACCACCTTCTAGGTTCAATCGGACCTGCCAGGGTTGCGGATTCTGTTCGAAAGAGTCACCGCGGCCCTGGAACGCAAAGGGCACAAGGAGGAGCACAGGTGAGTTTTAGTCAGTAAGAGTCTGACACTCCCTCCCGCTCCACCCAGAGCTGAAGGAGTCATTTGATGATTTCCCATAAAAAGGGTTAATCGGCAAACGCAGGTTTGCAGTCAGGAGAAAATTGACTCATATTTCTTTTAAACACTTCCTAACGAAGTTTACTTTCTGCTCATTTATCGTTAGTGCGGTTACCATGCAATAAGATGTTCTAGATAAACATGGGCGTAAACGCGGCCCGTTAATTTAAACATAACTGTATGTACTGCGTGTAGAACAATACGAGTAACGTGGAAATATGCGAGATGAATGATATTGGGACTTTGTCGAGCTCAAGCCGATCTGGGGAGTTGCAGTGTATGTTGTCAGTTGGAAAACAAACGAGGTTTTGGTAAATGAGGGTTTCTTCTTCTACTTTTCTTGTGACCCTTAAACAGTTTTTGCTCAGTGGAAGGCCACATTTATAACGGCATCAGTGGCATTCTTTGGTCCATTCATTGGTCCTCAATGGTGCAGATGTAAGGTGTTGTAGTGACTGTCAAACCCGTCAGACGGCATATTTAGTCAACGTAGGACATCATTAACCTGACGTCACTTTGCTGGTAAAAATTGTCCCATCACATCACAGTGACGTGACGCGTGTTTTCAACGCACAGTATCCTCTTAATTTTTTGTTTACGTGAAAAATTAAAAACTACGTGTCCAATATTTTTTGGAAATCTATCTGACGGACTAATTTGTTTTTTTTTTCAGCAAAATACGCGTACCAAGTTTCAATAAAATCGGTTCAAGATTTTCAAGAATGAAGAATTAGCCAATCTGTAGGTACATAATACTTTGAGTAGTAAAGTTAATATGAGTAATAACTAGGAATATACAGGGTTATTTGTAAACCAACAACCTTTCAGGGGGTGAAAGTACTCATCATTATAAACAACTTTTTCTATGAGACCAACCCTTAAAAATCAAAAAAAAATATCTGCTATTTCAAACATTTTCATCGGGTGACTATTGCATTTTGTATGAAACAGCTGATTTAATTTTTGATATATCAGAGTTGGTCCTTTAGTAAAAGTTGTTTATAATGATGAGTACTTTCACCCCCTGAAAGGTTGCTGGTGTTTTAAAAATAACCCTGTATAGTAACTACGTAGGACAAATCTTGAAAAGATGTAACAGCCTGTTCAAATTCTCTGAACATCATAGTTATTAGCTGAACATCAAGCAAAAACGCTCCAAACTTTACTACAAATAAGTTTCCCATGGAATCACAAGACCTTCAACACGTTCCATTACGAATAATATTCACTTTACTAAGCGAACACTCATCGAAACGTTGCCGTTCCACTCGGCAGTGATTGCATTAAAACCATGATTTCCTGCACAGCTCGGCTAACAGATGACATTGACTCTAAATTCCTTCGAAACCCCATTTATTCCAATTAGCTACATTTAATGCTGCCTGGTAAATACTCCGACATAGATCAAATACTTCCATTTAAATTATTATCTATTCAATATACATGGTTCTGTGTGGCTTGCAATGAAAGGTGCTTGTTAGTATTGTTAAATTTTAGTTTCATTTCTTATACATATAAGTTTTTAGAGTAAATGCATTTTAGGTTGTCAAAACAACCTTAAATGGATTTTTGGTTGTTCTTACAACCTAAAATGCATTTAAACAATAAAACGTAGGTATTGCGTAATCCATAGGTACTATGGTAGACACCAGATAAATGCGCAATAACGGTCATTGACCCACATACATTTATTGACTTCCTCAATATCAAAAACAGAAATAAAGACATAAAGCTTTATTTATTTATTCATTTACAAAAACTGATCACACGTCGTGGCACATTTGGATGTATCTTAGCACACGAACAAGTTGTACCCTTGGGCTGATTCTTAGATTTACTAGTCATAAATTGTGGTTTTAGGAGGACGATGTTCAATTTACCCGACCAATAGACATATCGCTCAACTTCCCCATTCACGAACACAAGCAGAGACACATACACGAAAAAAGCTCTATTTCTTGTAGAAGTTCAAATCATTTCAAAATCATACCAAATCATATCAAAATTACTACAGCATTTCAGACACAAAAACAAGAAAGAGACCAACCAACCATTCACACATAATCATCGAACCGTATCCCAGTTTTTCCCCACACACAAGACCCAACCCTCCCTGAACCCACTGGTCAACTCTGACCACACCTTGCGATGTCTCACAGTTAGATACGCGAATATTACGCGAATATTTCAATGAATACATTACACGTTAGGCCCTTATACGAGCATTATTCACTAACGGCCTGTAATAAAGGTTTATCTGCACGATCGCGCACACACAATAGTCGCTGCGTTCCTTGGCGGAAAAACTCGATGGCCACTAGTGCGATAATAGCGCAGTTATGGCCGTATGCTGATCATAATGATGATAAATGAAGGCAGAGGCGAGGGTTGAGATTAATTGATAGAGGTACCTACATGGCTGGCGACCTGGGCCCATTCTCATCTTATTTATTCTTACTGAGAATAACGTAATCTTTAAAGGTTTTCTAACATGTTGGTGATAAAGTGTGCTAAACGCACAAGACGGTAATGTATGAAGAAAGTGAGAATCCAAGCTTTTGTTCTCAACACCTTTTGAAAATCACTTTATCTAAGGTTAATTCGAACCTGCACACAATCGTTTTTCGTGCAGAAATCCACATAAGGTAAGACACCTTCAAGGCTCCCACAGTCAATTGAGACGCGACAATGCTGCGTTTCATAGAGATGGTTCGGAAACACTCGTATTAACCGATGAATTTCTATAAAAATGATCGTATAGGAACGCATTGTATAAGCTTTGGAAGATCACTAACTTTATAAAAAAAAAAGGAAATTATTAAAATTACTCCTTTCGATCTGAGCAGAGCGGAAGGGAGTGTCAGACTCTTACTGACTAAAACCCATCCGTGTTCCTTCACTATTGACCTTTGCGTTTCAGGGCCGCGGTGACTCTTTCAAACAAAGATCATTAACACCTTGGAGGAGGAAACAAAACCAGTTTTGTAGCAATTAATAAAGCCCTGCTAAGCTAGACCTAAGATTAGTTACTTCTCTCGCTAGTCCTCTCAAGATAGGCGTACTAAACGTCTCCTTTGACTAATTTAACTCATTAATAAAGTGTGTAGCGATCTGTACACACAATGGCCATTGTGTGACGATACTGGAATTCGATGGTCATTTGTGCCTGCAGCACGTAACGGGTTGATCGCTATTTCGCGATTAAAGGAATGCCTAAGAATAACCATGGTGTGCTTGGTTTAATTTATTTTTAGTTATGCATATAAAAATTCATCAGCGAAGATAGGAATTTTGATTATAACTTGACGATTCAATTTTCTTTTCTCTTGGGTCTTGAGCTTTAATTAATCATATTATACAAAGTGTTAACAGAATAAATGCAATACCTCTTAAAGGGTCATTGTACTCATATTATAAACAACTTTTACTAAGGGGCAAACCCCGAAATCGTGAAAAAAAATCAGCTGTTCAGTACATTAGTTATGCGCACAGATATGTATGGGGCAGTCGATTTTCAGTGTTGATCCCATAGTAAAAGTTGTTCATAATTATGAGTACAATACCCACTTAAGAGGTATTGCGTTTATTCAGCTGATACACGTTGTATTCCATTTGAGAATCTAAATTCTTCCTCGGAATTAGCAAAATTGAACAAACGATACCAAAAATGTGAATATGTAGGACGGTACATACATTTTTAGCTTTGTATATATCGGTCGAGAACAGACCCAATTCTACAAATTTTTAAGTAGCGTTCACATTCGCATGACAGTTGCAATATGTCAAAAATGTATGGAAATTGAGGCTTTTTAACAGATTGCGACTGTACCGAACGTTGCTTAAAAATTTGCCCTCAGAAAAAAACAACTATTTATTCCATTCAAGGTTGAGATCTCAAACACCGTTATCATTGGATTTTTTGAGGATAAGCATTGCCATACAACGAGGCAATGCTGCCGGTCTTTTTAGCACACTACCAGTCGACAGCGATGCGGAGGAATTTTTGAGGCCACAATGTAAGGTTTGCATAAGTAAGAGTTTTTATTTTAAGTGTACATAGTACGGTAATTAAAATGATAGTTTTTTATCTCATTGATTAGAAGAAAATTACTTAACTTACCATGTCTCTTGCCTCATCAATTAGTAACACAAATAAAAGGTTCATTACCTACCATTACCTACCCACCTGTAGCTACTCATTATACTATCAGCCCATCAGCCTATCACACCATCAGCCTAACAGGTCGCCAACACACGTCGAAGGTTCGTGCCCTGATGGCATCACCACGCGTGACTTCCTGGGCTGATGGAAATGGACGCAACCTAGTGGGTGGATCTGATAGGCCGAGATGGATGGAAGTACCTACTTATATTGTGAGGTTGCTTGTTAAAATAATTGTTTGTGGACGTTAATTTGTTGATAATGATTTCATTTTGGTAATTATTCTGGCAGTCGTATGCAATAGTGCTTACCTAATTGGAATTGGAAAGCTGAAATATGAAACTGTTGGTTGAAATCTATCGGTTCACAAACCGTGTTAATAGAAAGGAAGCCATGAATGATGATGTGTGTGTCAAACACATCATCAGTATTTTTGAAGCGATGAGTAAGGCAAAATGCACCCATAGTGTACTACGTACCTACATTTCGCCAGTACCACCTAAAAAGTAAATAACTGTCATTATCAAGGAGAATTAATTTTATCGAAAATGATTTCAATTTAAATGGACCTAAGGAGAAACAGTTCAATACACAAAAACTCACTCTAAACAAAAATACATTTCAGGATTTCCAAATGAATGATCACAACACAATTCACTCATTTTCGTTTTCCCTTTCCAACAAGGGGATCGCCATTACGCTTCGCAAACAAACACGATAGGTACCTACATCGACAAAATTTTTAAACAAAGTCGAAAGTGCTTCAGTCGGCTATCAAACGTAACTAAATTAGCTCCGGAGCATAATTACTAAAATGGCGGTACAAACAATGCTAATTGAACACTGAACAAAAACAGTAGCAGACGCGATCAACCCTCAACCGGGCAGGTCCGTCAGACCCACGTCAACTGAACAATTATATCGGTCGAACGTACGGGTACATTGTGACCTTAAAAACGTTAAAATGCTCCCGTAATTGTCACCGATGGGACAATTTATATGACACGGAAAAATGTACGGGTTATCCATATTTTATACGTGTTAACGTTCTGAAGGTGGCAGGGAAAGGATAATTTAAATGTCAACGGTTTTCTAACCTGTCACTG
Source organism: Melanchra persicariae (assembly GCA_947386135.1). Taxonomy (NCBI): domain Eukaryota; kingdom Metazoa; phylum Arthropoda; class Insecta; order Lepidoptera; family Noctuidae; genus Melanchra; species Melanchra persicariae. The sequence goes on from OX376658.1 coordinate 4,361,845, forward strand.
CAGTGCATTGTCATCGGTAATCTACGCCAGTTGTTTCAGGGATACCTGTGGTAGGTTTCTATTAAAGACAGTCAGAAGCTCAAGAATCGATGACCAATCTAAATTGGGCTACGGGAATCAGGTAAGATGGCAATCGGTCGATATTATCTAAATAGCTCCATTTCAATTGTAGATTGGTATACCTACAGTAAAGTTTTAGGTAGTTTGTCGAGCTCGAGTTTGACTAAAACTATTACTGTGCAACAAGATGTCTGTAAGAGTTCACACTAATATGACAAGAAATAATACGTGAGTATTATTTTTGTTTCTCGAAATTGACTGACACTCTGTTGTGAGTTTAGATCTGCTCTTTAATCTCCAAGAGTTCAGGGGGAAAGATAAAGTGACTTTCACTTTCTATAGAAAATTTAAAATCACTCTCGCTCTCCCTCTAATCTCTTTTTCAAAAATGTTCTCTACTAACAATTTAGACCTGTATATCTAGCGTATGCATACAAAGTTTCATTCAAAAAGTGTTAATTCATTTAAAAAAATAAGGACTTGAAATTTTGTATGAAATGTCGTACGGCGTAATACGCGGTATTCGGCTTCCATTCTATACCGGATGAAGCTGAGTACCAGTTCTTAGAACTTGGTAACACGAAACCCTATTATATAGCAAGACTGACGTCAGATTTTCTGGCTGCTGACTGTCCGTAACGACTGCCAAGAACCTACAAATGACAGCCGGGACACACGGCATAACATCTTTTCCGAGGCACGAAGTACTCTCGGTACGTAATGGTTGGTCGCCCATCAACTGACCAACCTCGGCAAATGTTGTAGTAGGAAGAATTGAACCGTGCAACTGTCATCATCATATCAGCCGAAAGACGTCCACTGCTGGACATAGGCCTCCCCCAAATAGGGGGGTTTGCCATCATCGCCACGCTTGGCAGGCGGGTTAGCGATCGCAGTATAGCTGTAGCAATGTACCTACAGAGAATTCTGCTGCCCATTCTCTGGTGAGTCCCTTAGTCGCCTCTTACGACACCCTCGGGAAGTGATGCAGCTGTATTTGTAATAACCACGAGCTTCTTTAAACTTAAAATTAACCATACCGAATTAAAACGCGAAGAACCAACAGTTTCGAAATCCTGTATCTCTCAAGTGGGTATCTGTAAAGTGTCTACGACGATTTTATGTCCCCCTATAACTCAGCGATACAATCCATGCAGTAAAATGTTTTGGCCGTAATTCAAAACAACTGTACAATTCATTACGACGTGCCATCACTGTTGTAAGATATACGTTTCTAAGCTTTGCCTACGTGTGAATATTTTCTTGGATTTATAGATTTTAAGCTCACTGCGGGTATTGTTTATGTAGATTGATACTTTAAGCTGACTCTGTGTACAAGTTCATCATTATTGATTCAGAAATTTTGAGGTAGAAGCTTACCAGAGAGCCTAGTACCTGTCTCTAACGTAGTCGATCGCGTTAGCGTAAAAGTTTGCATAAGTAAAAAAAACCGATATTATTACCCATCACTTCCCGTGGGTGTCGTAAGAGGCGACTAAGGGACTCACCAGAGAATGGGCAGCAGCATTCTCTGTAGGTACATTGCTACAGCTACACTGCGATCGCCAACCCGCTTGCCAAGCGTGGCGATTATGGCAAACTCCCCATTTGGGGGAGGCCTATGTCCAGCAGTGGACGTCTTTCGGCTGATATGATGATGATGGTTATTATTACCAGACGGCGTTTGCTTACGTAAACGGCGTTAATTAGGCGTTTAAAAAGTCGCATTCAGGCCTCAGACCGACTGAGTCATCAGAACTGTATTTTCTTCCATATTTTCTGTGAGTACATTTTTATGAATCTTTGGGTCCGAAGCGAATGGAGAGTTATATTGTTCTGTTCATCACCTGTCTTACCTTTTCCCAACTATATTGGGACTGGCTCCCAGTCAAACCGGATTCAGCTGAATCACACAACCCATACCTAACACGGTACTTCTTGGCAAGACTGGAGTCGGATTTTTTAGCTTCTGACAATCCGTAACGACTGCCAAAGATCTACAAATGACTGCCCGGGACCAACGGCTTAACGTGCTTTCCGAGGCACGGAGGAATCTCGATATGTTAAGATGGTCACTCGGCGAACTTTGAAGATCGATCCGTACGACTATATTCTTCTGTTTGTTCTACCATAATCCATCACTACCAGCACTAATCCGTTCCCACAGTGAAAATAAATAAACACTACAAAAAGTAGTAGGTACGATTTATGAGCATATTCCATGCTTTTCAAAAACACGGCCCCTTTTATCCATGACAGTGACCTGATTAGCCCCTCTCTACCCTCTCGGGCGGTTCCCTGTGCCGCGCCGTCCATCTGTTTAATTGATATCTAATTTTTTATTTTTATAAACTCCAACCATTAGGCATTAGGCTTTTGTATCGCCATTCGACAATAACACCTATTATTTACAGCTAACGTTTAATCGATGCTATTATACTATACCAAGTAAACTACCGCTCCCGAGCGTTGGATTTCGTAAGAAAAACAATTTAGAACCCATACGCAGCGCCACCTACTGGGTCCAATTGTGAATGTTACATCCAGGTACCCACTCAAAACACAAATATCATGAAAATCGGTACAGCCATCTAGGAGGATTTCCGTTTAGGAAGAATCTTTAAAGGTTAGTTTATTATAGAAGCGATCATATCTAAAGATATGTATTCAAGTGTCTAACAGTTCAGAATATATGCAATCCATATCCGATTTTGTGACCAAGACCAAGTTTTCTATTGAGAATACTCTGTCACCAATGTTATTTCATAATTATTATGAAATAACATTGACAAAGTTTTAGGTTAATTAAGAGACTTACGTCATTTCATCGTTACTAACAAATTAAGTAGTAATTACTTAATATAACAAGCAATAAACACCAAATAGTTTTGACAGTTAAATCGTTTTATAGACATTCTGAAATGACATTCCTCTGGATAATGATTTCGACTTACGACAACCTGCGATTGAATTGACGACAATGTAATGTCAGCGGGTAATTACTTCTGAGACTTGGCTGGTGACAGTAATGAACACTACAAAACAATGAAGTATCAATTCATTAAGTAAAAGTACCCACTTTATTGCTTTTTCTAGCTTCAATCGATTCCCAAACTTGGCTCACAAGCTCACAATAGGAACAGTCGTGCACTAAACAAATTGATAGTTCCGAACCGATTGAAATATCGTGTTCCATAACCTTTGAGCAAATATGGTCAAAAAGCCATACAATGCATCGATCACTAAAATCGTAGATAATATTCATTTTACAGTCGTTCTGTCAATGTTTAACCTTTTGTACGGCGGAGTCATGTCTTTACGACAAAACGTAATCACGACACCAACTGCGCTTTGTACGTCAAAAGTATCACGATATAGGTTTTGTATCGGGGAGTTCTGCCCTCGTTCGTTGTTGCTGTACCTACGGCTATTATAAGCCGATGATCGATTGTAGGACGCATGCTGACATGCTCGATGTTTCCCAACAGCGCATTCTCGAAGGGCTCAAAATCACAAGTCGTAAAGGTCACGCCCACAGTCGCAACCTTTCTATTTGATCTGTCTATCGACTCGGAACTTGGACCGCAAACAAATGATACCAACTCTAACGCTCGCCCGCCATTCTCGACTTTGTGCATTAGAAACTTTGATGTAAGTACCAGAAAAACTAAGTTTGTAAACGTTGAGAAGTTAATGTCCGTGACGCGAGCAGGCCTGTTCATTAAACTGACAAACGAACAAACATACAGACACGCAACAACGCTGCGTGTGTGTTTATAGCACACTTTTATACTGTTAGCTTTAGAAAGCTCTATTGTCTGGTCGAAAGGGAAATGCAAACTTCGTAAGTTTTGAGCAAATATAAAATGTAGCTAAGAAGTGAGGCCGTGAAGTGGCGATTGCATCAGCCGAGGAGAGGCAACGACCGAGGTGAGAATGCATAAGATCACACTAAATGGAGAGGTAATCATTAACGAGTGGTAATTCGGGAACCGGTCGCCCGACTGACTTGCACGCTGTACGAGTTGCCGCCACAATGTCCAAGGGAGGTGATTATCGCGTTCCGTGCGCCAGAAGGAAGTGTCGAATCCGTTATTGAGTGAACGGTACGCGAAGTATTTCCGCTAAATAAATTACAAAAACTACTACCTACTTGATTACTTTAGACGCTTCGATTTGTATTTGCACGTGACGGTCGCCGTGTGATGCGTCCGTCGCAATTACGGGAAATTCTAAGCTACCGGCCTAATGGATCTAAACTAACTTCTTTTTCTTGAGAAAATTGTCGGATAAGTATGTCGATTAAAGACGTGCCCGAACATGGATGGATGAACTGGCTCTCGATCCTCACGTGAGAACACAGAATCTCTTGCATTCCATTAGATACGTATTTTTAAATTTCACACTAGTTTTCTCGTAGATTACTTTCCCGTTCGGGCAATAAAAGCACTTTCTTAGGCGATAGAATCCAATTAGTGAAAACGGGTATTCAAGTAATGTAACGTGATGGTCGTGTGAATATCATTTGAATGAAAAGTGCTGTTTGTCACACGATGTTCGCGGAAAAGGTGGCTCTGCCATCCACATTTAGACGAACCCGTGGGTAACTCTTCGCTTATCCTGAGATTCTAGACGAATTGATATTTTGACATCAATTCGCTGACACAGCGAATTTTAGTTGGAAAACCAATAAATATAAGGGATAGAGATGCGATACCGAAATAACACATGGTTAATCCCCTAACATTTTGAATTTTTGCCTTTCGATATCACTGATCTCTAGAAGCTGTCAGTGACTTATATCACTGGCTTCAGCTTCTAGAGATTCAGCTAGCGACAACTAGGTATTTGGGATTCTAGGATAGGGATTCTTGGGCTCTAGACAAGTGACATTCTATCAACGGTAGCGTGGCGAAGGCGATTGTCAATACGTCAAAAATGTATGGGATTGACAGATGCTATCGAAATGTCACGTGATCAAATTCCTACATTTCGGCATTTCGACAGTCACATTCGCTAATTGAATGGCACGTTGTCTAGGGCCTCTTGTCAAAGTACCTATTCTGTCAGCGATTGCGAATGTCGGAATGCCATAAAAGATTGATCACATGACATTTCGACAGCGTTTGTCAATCCCATATTTTTTAGACAATCGCCTTCGCTTCGCTACCTCTAACAGAATGAGTTTGTCTGGAACCTCAGTGTTTAAAACCAATTCTACTAATTTATTAAGCAACATTTGAGTTCGCATTTCAGTCGCAATGTGTCTCAATTTTCATACATTTTTGACAGATTGCGACGTGAGGACTGTGTAGGATCGCTATGCTAGGGGTTCATTTCTCATTTGAATGCGAAGGATGCTCATTTTTAATGAGAGAATTGGCCCTCTGGTGTACAAAATAAACTGTTGCGTTTTCAAATCTACCACCGAAATCAACAACAACAAAGGTCAACAAAGTTCAAAAAAACAAATCACAATCACAGTCGATCACCGCTATCAATCTCCACAACGATTTCATAACATAACAGACAATCAAACCCCGCAAACTTAACAGTACAGCGCACGCGCAACTAATCTTCCTACATAGTGTAGGAGCCAGTCAGCGACAAATAACTGCTAACGGCTATCTGGGGGCCTACCACAACCTCTTAAAACAATATTATTTTAATATTACTTTGTAATTTCTGTTGTTGCATTTTCAACTCTCGGATCAGCGCCGAGAGTTCCTAATCGCAGGCAGTAAGGAAGCTGTTCAGGCCATTTAGAATGGTCTGGAGCATTTAGTTCACTTCAGAGCGTGGTCGATTTGTACCACTCCTGGACTATTGAGATCGTAATTCTTGTGTGTAGTACATAGGCCCTGCCTGTAGTTCTGAGCACCGAAGTGTTCCACATCTTGGTCAAATCGACATCAATATCATCTACAGGGTGACTGGTAACAGAGTGCGTGTCTTCAAATGGAATGTGCTAGTGCTATGTAATTGCACGGTTGGCGAAGTGGTTGAGCGATTAACTGCTGCGCTGCGTGTCGCGGGTTCATTCCCGTATGGAAAAAAATATTTGTATGGCCTACAGACAGTTGTTTCGGCTCTGGCTGTTTGTATATGTGTTTATATAGAAGAAAATGACCCCTTTTTTTGAAGTCGGATAAAAAAACCAAGTTAAAAAAAAACTCTACAAAGTACAAAATAACTTTAATTTCGGAAGTCAGTGTCAATTAACTAAGAAGCCACCAAACACCGGTTTTTTTTTTTGTGAAAAAGTTTTTTATTTTTCACTATTTTAGTGGTACACCTAACAACACCACAGGAAAGCAAAAATACGCAATTTCGTATACATGGATGATTTTTCAACATGTTTTTTTCCAGCTATTTGGATTTAAAAACCAAACTACTGAACCGATTTCGATAAAATTTCAATGGGACCATTTGGGAAGTATATCCTTTCCAACAAAAAAAAGAAATTTTTTCACATCGGTTGGCAAGCGACGGAGTTATGCGCGAACAAACATAAAAAAAAAAATACAAATCCGAATTGAGAACCTCCTCCTTTTTTAGAAGTCGGTTAAAAAATTAAGGTTATTTTGACAGTTTGCGATTGAGTTGCAAATGCGAATATTGTTAAAAATTAGTAGAATGTCCCTCAGCTGCACGACAAATAGCCTCGCCGCCAGCTATCAGCATTTAATCGCAGCCTGTAAGGAAGCTGTCCCAGCCATTTAGAAACGTTTTCCGATGATTGCACAACCAACCAGCTAATTATTCCGCAGAGCCGTGATGGATGGCCCGCGTCGAGGATTCGCTTATGCAAATACATACTGCATTAGATTGATGTATGCGTTTGCGCAGCAGCCTTTATTTATTGGATAAGCTTTTAACGGGAGATTTATTAGCAATTTGTCATATTTTAATATGAATCTAATGGCTACCGTGTGTTGTGAGGCGAGCTATAACTTAATGGATAGTTAAATTAAATGTTAGGATGATTGTGGTTTGACCCTTTGCATGAATAGGTTTTTGTACAGTATTTGTTTTATTTGGATCTTACTTTTTTATCTTTCATTTGATCAAACAAACCAATTATGTAATCAAAACACAATCCTGTGCTAGCAGAACATGACAAACTATGCAACTTGAGCTGTGACTGGGTCACCAAGATACAGGCTGTGCCTAGTTTGGGACCGCTGCTTCATCTTTTGAATTGTCTTCTGATATTGTAATTGTCTTGGCGTGTTTATCCGTATGTACAATAACTTTGTGTAAGCTAATAAATATATTATTATTATTATTATTATATAAGTATAATTATCAACTATGGATGAAATTTATGAGTATAAATAAGCAAATAATCTACCGATTGAATATTTTCGATAAATTAAAACCGATTTTACAAAAGTTTTTCATTTAGGTAGCGAAAATATAGAATGTGATATAGGGACGCGTTCTTCACCTAATTTTCAATTTCCAAGACATTGGACATGTGTGAATGTGAACCACCAAGATATGCATCATCCTGCTGCCCATATACCAATTTATACGGGGTACATGCGATCACCTTACCAACCATTCAAATCAAATCAAATAAAGTCATTTATTCAAATTAGGCTGAGAGCCAGCAACTTTTCAACGTCAAATTTTCCATAAAGACAGTCCCCCAAAACACCTGCCCGTCACCACTTCCTAGTGCTTTAGCAAGGAAGAAGAAGTGGCGCAACAAACTCCCCAGCAACACATGTCTGTTACCGATAAGAACTTGAATACTCCGCCCTTAAGGATACCAACTGAACGAATTTAATACAATAGCATGCAAAGTAATTAATAACTACATGACAGAAAAAAAAATGTATGGAAATCATATATTATAATAATAATTTACCATTTGCTAACTAGTACACTCGTTTATGCCATCAAAAAAAAAACTCACTCAAGCATTAAAAATCAAACAAACTAAATGAGCCTCCAGGCATAAATGGTGTGCCCGCACTATAATAATTATCAACAACTTATAGCCCACTCAATCCATCCACAATTTGTTCCTAATATAAGCAAAAACCCACACAAACTCATACATAAGAAAGTAATGATATTGTCCACCACAACACAGGTAACCACTTCGCGGATCGACGTAATTGTGATAATGTTATTGATACTATCACACTATCACGAAATATGACCGTTGCGATCTTTGACATGACTAATGCGATAGTTCTCAGCTTACCCGCTGCTTGAAAGTTACTGCTAAAGCAAAGACTACAATTATAGTATACTGCTAAAGGGAATACAGACATACGTATACCGACATACCTATTATTTGTTTTAATGGAGTTTTGCATTCTTGGGTTTTCGACGGGCCTCAAGTCTGCTATTACAATCGTGTCAGAATGGTCTATCATTGATTTCATAATTGTTGATTTTGACAAGTTTGGTAATCTACTAATATAAAAGCGTCATTATGACTCCAATGGTCAACCACTGACACTCCATTGAAAGAAATGGCATAGAATGGTAATCTCGTACACAATGACAAATGAATGACAGACGTATGCTGTAATCTGCTAAAATTTTGACAGTTCCTTCGATCAGTGACCTACCATTAGAACGTTATTGTGCAGTCATTGCTTTTCAAAGACATTTAATATTTAGAACCACGATTCTATTACGAGACTCTTGACCGACCAATGATCGACCATTATGAATTTAGCAGATTACGAACTTATAGCAAAATGACAATGGGATCATGTTGGAATGACGAATTTATAAAAATAGCAGACTTGGGGCCCTGGATGGTGTAGTTGGAAAAACTGCATGCCCTGGGGCTCTAAACATGGGGACATTCTATCAGTGACAACGATTGCCAAAAGTCATGTATGGGATTGACACGCGCTACCGAAAGTACCTACAATGGCAGCCGGCATACGTTGATTTAGCTAAGATTAAATTCCTACGTCTTGAAATGTCTTCAAAGTCTTGAGCATCGACGCCGAGTTGCTAACCTGTCGGTTTTCTATCGGCTGCATTTTGGGGAGTGTGCGTCGGAATTGCATAGTTTAATTCCGCCAAGCCCATTCCATCATCGGACCACAAGACGTACGGCGGTGCGCCACCGGTACATGGTGGACATCCCACCCACATGCACTAAACGTTTTGGGAACACATTCATTGTGCGTATAGCTAAGGAGTGGAATTCCCTGCCAGAGTCTGTGTTTCCTGATAGCTACACGGAATAGGTTACTTCTAGGCAAGCGTGCTCCATCTTCGGCCACATCATCGCTTACCATCAGGTGAGATAGTGGTCAAGCGCGTGCCTACCAATAATAAAAAAAAACAGTGAAAAATATCTTGTTTAACTCAACGTCACCTTCTGAATTAGTTAGTGCAAGAATTTTTGTTTAAGAAGGCTGAGAATAATAGATGTCATGTGTGTCTTGAACTTTTGTAGGTTATATCTATGGTAATTTTTACAAAAATATCGCACTAGTATACTTTCCTTTACGTACTAGTTATTTCAGCATGAAATGTCTTGAAAAATACGCGTTGGTTGAACATAAGTATCATTAACAACCAATCAACAGTCGTCTATAAGGAAGTCAATAACCAAGCTTCATTTTTTCAGATTTTAGATACTATCTTTTTACCAGTCATTAATTGAAAGTAATCCATTTTTTAATAATTGCAAGGAACTTAGAAACAAACTGTACTGTTAATTCATTTACTCCGTTTAATTATAATAACGAACTAAAATTGAATGACGAAAAAAAAAATACAATAATGAAAAACGTAGACAGAATTTCTTTCATATAGAAGTCAATTGTAGAATAGATACTTAAATTTAAGTCTACTAAGATTTCGCCATTGTTCTTTAAGGTGCTCAACCCTAACATTATCCCCACATTTCGACAGTCACTACATCGCCGATAGAATGTTTACCTAGTTTCCACGTGCTGTCTTTGTTTTTGTCTACAGGTTCTTCTCAAAGTTTTGAATTAAATGCGAGACTCGATATGGTTTCCGACAAAGAAGTTCCCCACGATTTGATTTCATAAATTACAATTGGCAGTAGGATCGTCGCCTATAGTGTCGTACGATATGAATAAAATTAATATATGGTCAAAAACTGAATATCAGGATCCTTCAGTATTATTCATTAATCAGTCCCATTCAATGTTTTACAAGAATAGAGCTGTACCCAAATACCTTTTGAAAAAGCCTGCATGTAAAACGCTGGACGTCAATCGTCGATAAGTGCATACTTTTATAAATTATGCAATAATGACATCCGACATCAAGGCGGTAGTTAACATTTTATGTTCGTAAGCCCATCACAATGATATTAAAATTACTTGCACACTTCAGGGAGCACAGCACATAATGATATTATCTAGGTACTCTCGCATCTTTTGCGGATGTTTTTCAATTTCTTCGGCTTCCGTTCGACACCTTATCATTATACCCCACACATATTCATTTTGCGTAAAAACAGCACATTTCAATAGAAATCAATTTACTCATTCCCATGGAGTATCCATAACATATATTATTATAACCTTTTTTTGTTTTAAGCAGCTTTCAACACTGCTACTTTTTTCAATCGTTTTCATCGCAGACTCAACCACATATTACTTCTGTAATTACTTGTTTCCAGTTATATGCACTAAGAATAATATTGTGGACCTAGATTTGTTTAGCTAGACACGGCCTGGGTGGTAATTCTGCCAATATGTTGACGTAACCATGAAAGTTTTATGATTTTTCGTGTAGGTAATAAGCTATCAAACATTTACCCGCTCGAGCACTGACATGTGAAAATTCCAAAATAAAAAATAAATCTTACGTAATAGTAATAATAAACATTAAAATCGCAAAAATCTCGAGGCACACCGGTGTGCAGTGCTCGAGCGGTTTGTTTTAGATCAAAAATAAAATTGAATACTTGTTTGTTAACCTTATATCGAACTCATACTCATAAAAACCGACGTAAAACAGATGTGATAGAGTCGTCATAAAACATATAGGTACTTGATATAATTAAGCTGAGTTTGTTTCTTTTTTTGAACGCGCTCTAGAATCCATCCAAAATACCAATCAGATTTGGAAAATCTTTGGGCAATGGGGCATCCATTGCCTATCCTTTAGAGATTACCAGCGGATTTCACCAATGAAACTGAACGCGATCAGTACATCTAAACTGCGTTCAAGAGTTGTCGAGTGAAAATATTCCATGGAAAAACAATTACACTGACAGCTCATAAACGTGGTTTACTCTCTGATCGCGTACAGCTTTTTTAATGGTGTTTTTTTTACTTATTTTTTTTTAGTTGCTGTCTCCAATGCATTATTCTATAATCATCTATATTTCACTTGTATCAGCGAGTCTATACGAAAAGCTCTGTCCATGCTTCATCCTCAGTTCTCATCAATATCCTCTGCCCTTTCCAGTGTCACAACATCTTCAAAGTAGCAAAACTCGTCGCCGTTAAAATCTCAACAGATATAATATGTTCATTTGAAGCGACAAGTTATTCATTTGCCTGTATCTTATAATTTAAGAGGGACGTATCCTAGCCCCAAGTCTTACGAGGTATAAAACACGGTAATTTGCAAAGGCCTGAGGAGACACTGAGCGATCTTCTGGTTAGTTATCACTTATTTTAATTTATGTTTGGACGTTCAGGGGTATATCTTTACTTCTATCCAAGGTATTATGTGTCTAAGTAGAAGTACTGTTGGAATCTGTATAGCGTAAGTACCTAGTTGCTTTAAAGGTACGGATCAAATAGTATACTACGTTGCTGAATTTGTTCGAAAGAGTCACCGCGGCCCTGGAACACAAAGATCCATTAGGTGGAACATGGATGGGTTTTAGTCAGTATCCGACACTCCCATCCACTCCGCCCAAAGCGGAAGTCATTTGATGATTTCCCATCTCATCTGCTTGTAGGTCTGTACATAATTTCACCCGTATAAATGTCGCAGACAAATAACTTAATCAGTTTCATTAAAAGCCTAGCCTTCATCATTTAACTGCGCCGATTTTTCAGCGACCTAAGTGACATCTTTGTTTCAATATCGTTTAGATAATGGCTTGCCCATATCACTTATGTCGCTAATTTAACGGTGCAGTTAAATGAAAAGGCTAGGCTTTTAATGAAACGGCGAGAGATATGGATAAATTATAATATATCCATATCTCTCAACCTGGTTTGGTTCAACTTCTCTAGAATAACGAGTAGCTCTATTCTTTTACTTGTACGACTGAGTCTTTTATGATTGGTAGTTCTCAAGTACCTACTAAGTTATCCCAGCAGAAGCAGGGATTAATTAGCTATACCGACAAAACCGAAGAATAACAGTACTTATGTTAAGTTTATAACTATCCCGCTTAAAATAATGCATATTCATGTTGAAATTACACAATAAAGTAAAGTGTTAACTGGGCAACGTTTTAAATCATTCTCATCAAGCGTACGCCGCAAAAGTAAATACAGGTAGATTGCTTATATTACAGCCGTTGCTCGCAGCTGATTCTGACTTTAAACTACTCCAGACCATAAACGGTTATCTTTGAAAATCTCCTTTCGTAAAATACCTGGTTAATGAAAGCGCATACCCACGTCTTTTCAACACCATTCTGATGGTTTTACGGTACACCTTTCAAGACATATTGCCAGTTCATTTAACTGGTACTTTTTAATTGCCTTGCATTATACTAACCTTACTTTTAAAGAGGGTAGGTATAAACCAAAAATGCCAATCGTAAATTTTATTTTCCACGAAATAGGCAAGACCAATGTTTATTTTTTTATATTTCAGAAGTTTCGTCTATTTTTTAATTTACGCAAAGCGCTACAAGTCACTTCACCTAGCGTGACTTACTTACAACTCTATATATTATATTGTAGTCTGGGTCACAACATAATCCCTATTATTGTCTCTGGTCCACACAGTCATATTTATGGCCCGAATGGTGGCATCGCTCGATATTCAAACTATTTTTGGGCGCCCGAAAATAGAACTCTCGACAATAAAACCAGTAAAATATTAGGAATAGAATAATTTATGGGCTGTGAAAATGGACGACGGTAAGTAAGACGTAAGAAGTCACTGTAAATTAGTCACAGCGAGCTCTTATAAAAGGTATTTTATGTCCCTTTTATTTTGTCTTGACATGATGCTAGATTTTAAAAATAACTGAGTAGAAATGGTATTATAAGTTTCTCCCCTACAAACATGCAATGCCATTTCAACTCAAAGTTTATAAACTCTAGATGCAAAAACAGGTTTTTATATTAGAAGAACTTATTTTTTATTTATTCTTTATTGGGGACTATATTTCTTGTCACCAAAATTTATATTTGTCATCAAGTTGCATCGTATTTTCGTTCTCAGATATATAAAAAGTGTCGCCAGGTATGAATTACCAAATTAATGCCAATATGTATGTAAAATAAGAGATGGATTATCAATAAAATCGTAGTTCATTCCTTGGATAAAACTTTGTTCTCAAAATAATAGGTTTATTCCTTTAACTTCGTACTCAGAAAGGTATATCTGTCACCAAATATTCGAACATAGGGCACAGGGAGCTTAGGGCACCCCGACTCGGACAGGTTAGGTTAGAAGGGGATGGCGGGGTCAAGTGAGCGAGCGTAGCGAGCGAACAGACGCCATCACCTTCGTGGTTATTTTTTTTAATCCACCCAGTAATATGGTTTACTTCCCGTTTTATAATAAATCTCAACCTTTTTATTTGATACTTGATAATATATCCCGAGGATTACATGTGATTTATTATGGAATTGCTTTTTACAATTATTTGGCAACTACATTTTGGTGACAGATCCACTATTTTGAGGACAAACCCTATTATTAAAGAAATTCAAAACGAATAAAATTGGCGATAGCTTAAATCATACCCTTATTTATTTAACAATAATCGATAGAGGTTCTGGAGAGGCGACCGCGTGCCGGAAGCCACAGCGTTGGCAAGCGTTCCACATGGTGGACCAATACCCTGATGACGCGAGTATACACTGGATATGAGATGCACAGGCGTTCCTGTGCATCTCCACACCACCACATTGGCCACATTGGCCACATTGGCCGTTGCCAATGTGGTGGACACTTGGGAGAGGCCTAGGTCCAGCAGTGGACTGATGATGACGATGACGACGCTAATGTAGTAAAACTCAGCATTAATTACATCAGGAACCCAACAACATCTGCAAACCACTAGTAGATTAGTTATACAAATAAAAAAATCATAGCTCACACATAAGTAATCATGTGAACAGAAAGCCTAACTTCATTAAAGCACCTTCATGAGATCATTATAGCGTACAACATAGGTATCCGTACCAAGTCACAGGCCAGTAATTACTATCACACTTATTTAATGTTATCACTTCACAGCCAAGCTTACGTTCCAGTACACACCAATAAACAACGCTTTGACCTTTCAGCCAAAGTATTTATAGCTCAACTCTAATCGCATTGAAATATTGATATTGAACAGTAAATTTCATGCTAATGAGGCTGGCAACACCGGCTAGAGGTGCGACCAACAACTAGTGGGTATTAACAAGATGGCCCGTTTAGAATAATAGCACAGATTATATTTATTGGTGCATAGAGAATGAATGAGTGGTTCGACGGACTGTTATGTTTAATCTATGCATTCGATCAGCGATAACTGAATAATTGTAGATTTTGAGCTTAAATAGCGGTAAATTAGTGTTGCTACTACGACTGCGCAGTTATAAGCTGGCCATCCATTCTTTAATCCTCACTTAATTAATATCTTGTATATGAATAAAATTAATGGCAAAATGTGTTGCTAAGCGCAAAACTCGAGATTGGCTGGACCAATTCGGCTATATTTTTTTTGTTTGGAGGAAGTTTCTTATGAAAACAAACGGTAAAACAAAAAAAAAACCACTGGGATACAACTGAGATGAATCTTCAGATTCATCTCAGTAAAAAAAATCTTAAAATGTACTTTAATTCGAAGTCCACACCGACGAAGTCGCGGGCAGAAGCTAGTTATAAATACGAATCTAATTCTGTCTGTCTGTTTGAAAACTTTTCAAGCTTCAACAGCTGAACAGATTTGAATGAAACTTTGCACACAGGTAGACAATAGACTGGATACTTTTATCCCTGTATTAGGTTCACTAAGGAGGATTTCCAAACTAAAAGCAGGCGAATCCGCTGGTATGTACTTAGTACAAATATGAATAGCCACACAATGTGTTTGACAGAAATACGCACTTAATTAGTGCGTATTTCTGTCAAACTCATTTCAAAGTTGCCACAACATTGTAATCAAAGTCGAGAACCACAGATTAATACCTCTTCGTTCCAATTAAATCAACTAGGTAACTTATTGAAGAATATCGTGTTTTAGCTGTATCTCTCAACTATTTAAAACAATTTACAGATTCTAAACAACATTCTCACAATAATAATATCGTCTAAAATACACTAATTAGAGAGCCAAGGTTGGAATGTTAATATCTAAGTATTATCGTAAGGGCTGCTGCACAGTGATCGACTGTGCCCAAGGGCCGCTGCAAATAAGTACAACTTGGGAAAATGGCAGTTTTACTGACTTGAAGCCCTAGACAATACGCCATTCAATTAGCGAATGCGACTGTCGAAATGCTAAAATGTAGGAATTTGATCACGTGACATTTCGACAGCATCTGTCAATCCCATACATTTTTGACGTATTGACAATCGCCTTCGCCACGTTACCGTTGACAGAATTTCACTTGTCTCAAGCCCCTGGTTGACACCAAATGTGCCAATGCTCCTGTCCAAAACATAGCCCACTTCTTGGAGTACCCCAAGTATCCTTATACCTGCACCATTGAGGACAAATGAATGCCATTGATTCCGCTATAAACCTGGCCACCTAATAGGCACAATCTAATTAAACCCCACTTTCGAATCGAAAAAAAGAAGAGGATGGATATACTAGCTTTTCCCGTTGCTACGGTAGCGTCGATTTTTCCGGGGTATAGTAGGAATTTTCGTAAACGGATCAATACTTCCAAACCAGCTAATAGATACCTATATTAGTTTATAGATACTTAGATATTCACATTACAGATTGTGCTGATAGTCGAATATGGCTGCTATATTAATTTACCAAACTGTCCGATTAAACAGCTATCAACAATGTATAAATCTACGGACAACATTTTCGAATGCCCGACCCTTAGCAAATTGCATTATAATGGAAACCAGAACAGTGTATGGAGAGTGTCAAAGATGAAAGGGATAGATAATATGAACTTAATAATAAACATGTATGGGAACTGTTGTATACCGTTGGTAGGAAATTTGATGAATATGTTAGATACGAGTATTTAAGGTAGAGTCAACAGCGGTAAAAAACGAACGTATTTTTGCAAATGAATTAAAGTCACCCTGTATAGTTACTATCAAAAAAATTATTAACTCTGGAAAATCGGTCTACTGGGAATCTTCTGGCATATGCCAATCACATCTGGAGTGAGCCCATGAAGAAGCAAGTGGGAGCGCTAGCCGTCTCCCTCGACATCTCGAAGGCTTTCGGCAGGGTCTGGCCCGAAAGCCTAATTTAATTGGTAAGCTTCCTTCCTTCGGTCTACCGATTGGTATGTGTGACTGGATTGCAGACTTCCTGAGAGATAGGTCCAACCGAGAGGTTACCAACAGCTGCTCGTCCGGTCAATTAGAAAATAATGCCGGGATCCCGGGTCGGTACTCTCGCTCGGCAACATTCTTCTTGCTGCATTTTAATGACACTACTAAACCCCATAACTTTGGGTATGCAGACATCAGCACTGTTGCTGAGAGATACCTATGTGTCAAACGCAGCGAGTGATGGGTCACCGATCCAGTGTCTCCGAGAGGCCATGGTTGACGCTTGAACCTGTCCTGAAAGGCTGTCTCCGAAAGGCTTTTCGCTGTAATTGAATATTGAGGAATCCTAGCAAAGCTGCGCCAGTACTCCAAGCCGGAACGGCTGCTCAGACTCAGGCAAGTTCAATAATGTATAGAGTTTTGCATACATCTCTGGAATGTATCTGCCATATACCAGCTTGATGAGAACCACCAGCTAGCCAATAAGCTCATCGCCTATGATGACACGGCCATCCTTTTCACCACCATCACCCGACATTACAAGTTCAAAGGAATCAAGTTAATGTCAGTACTAAACTCCCATAACCACACAAATACCTCGTTTGACCAGCTATATCAATCTGCCTAGCTTTTCCCAACAGTTTTGCCTGCCTATTCGCGCGACCTCCATAGTCCAGTAACTGGGTAACAGGACCCCTGTTGGCAAGACTGGTGTTAGATTTTCTGGATTCTAACTATCTGGATCAAAGACCTACAAATGACAGCTGGGACCATTGGCATGAAGGTGTCTCGTTATCTATGCAATGGATAGTCAACCATACACGATCGACAGCTGCAAGCGTAGCTGAATCTCGAAGATCGGAACGTCCGACTGTTATTATTTAGCAACGAGAGGAGCTCGTTATAACAAATCACTAAACAAATAAATCACTTATCAGCACAAACCCAGCAGAGTATCGTTCAAATTATAAGCGAGTACCGAGACCGACCCAGTTCTCAAGCCCATCCCACGAACACATTCTATGGGCTCGTTACTGGAGAACAACTATTGCGTTTACTATTAAAAGCGTCCTTTGTGTATGATTGATACTGCACAGCTAAAGTCTCGAGTGATTTGGTTATTGTTATTCATTTGTTTATTAATTGGGATGTCTCTCACCGTAACCTAAGTTCTCTGGAAAGACTTATACCCTGAACGGCATTTATATTCAGTAAAACTACTCGTTTTAACTCTCGGGTCGTGGGTTCCGAGTGCTCATTACTTGTTTAAAGATCTATCAATTCGCTTAGTTGACACTTCGCGTGATCCTAGGGCTGGCTTTTACCTCGGACAAAGGATAAGCATTGCCATACAACGTGGCAATGCTGCCAGCTTTTTGGGTACATTAGCAGTGGCCTGCGATGCGGAGGAATTTTTCGACGCCATGTTTTAGATTATTTTTAGTTTTAGATAGTTAAGAGTTTTAATAGTAATATTTAGTTATAAAAGTAAAACTACTTGGTGTATCCAGGATTACCTATGTCAGGAAAATAAAAACACGCACGCCACCGGTCGCCTCACGAATCTACATCGTTTTAGAAGCAGTCTTGCCAGGCGAGGTCGAGCAATATCCTCTGCTGGACACAGGCGAGTATATTAGTATATCCTTTGACCCAGGACACTCCTAAGTAGTATTACAGCACGAAGTTCTCTCTCAATCTTCCGCAACTGATCTATCTGATGCTTGATTGATGTTTCACTTGTCTTGTCCTCGACAAGGACCTTTGTTATTTATTTCTGCATCCACGTGAAACGAATGCAGAAAACTAAAATTTCGGTCTAACGATTGGGCGACCACTACCTTATTAATATTAATAGGTACACCTCTTTTAATGGTTGAAGGTCTCGAAAACCTCAGAATCATGAAATATGAATGACTATCGGCATCATTGCAACTGACGTTCTCTTTATCTTAAATGTTAAATAATTCCAATTATCATCGAAATTACATGATTAGAATGTAAGTTATCGGCTCAGACCTTTTAATACGTTAATATTTATAAGTGGGAAGGTTTCTGTTAGGCATTTGTGTATTCTTAGTTAATATTAATAATGGCAGGATGGTTATGAAGGCTTGGCTTGTACTGGGAATAAAATATAATTGGTGTAGTGTTTATTCAAGTTATAGGCTATATTTCACTATAATCGGTTCAGTAGTTTAGCCGCAAAATTATACTACAGGACGCATAGTAAATAGCCTATATTCACCCACATTCGCATTGACTCACACAAACTTAACGACATAAAAGAAGTAGGTTCTTTTAATGTCGTTAAGTTTACGAATAAAACAAAACCCATTAAACCAAGCCTTCAATTATTTGAATCAATTAGTAATTTATCAAGTAACATCACTAAATAACTATATAGACTGAGTTATTTCAGCTCATACCTATGATTTAACCACGATACTATCTGCTTCGGCTAAATACAGTTATTAATCGATTCTCCTGACCTTTACTTAAACAACCACTTAACATTTACTATTGTGTTTCAATTAAAATAAAGCAATAAATTGTTGGAAAGCAAATATTTGTTCACAACTAGATACCTTTTATTGTTTTATTATATTATATGTGGTTTTTATTCCCGGGTATGCCCGTTGTATTTATAAAACATGACACACGGAAACCGTAATTTTTATTAAAATTAATGGTTATTAGTTGTTTTTAAATTTTGCAGCGCTATGAAACAGAAATTTAATTTAAATATCAGTTTAAAAGCGTTGAGCCCTCCCGGTGAAGTCTGTAGGTATTGAAAATACTTACTTTCAAATATGAACCGAGGGAAAGAGAGAACAATTTTAAGTTGTATACATGTCGCAGCCAATGCGCTTAATCAGCCGTTTAATTGGTTGCCTAGCCTTTTCATTTAAATGTGCCGTTTTTTATCGACTTAAGTGACATCTTTTATTCAACATCGTTTAATGACTTGCCGATGACACTTATGTCGCTGATTAAACGGCACAGTTCAATGAAAAGGCTAGACTTTTAATGAAACGGCTGATTCAGCTAGATGACTGCGATACAATTACATACAGAATGTTCCAGAAGTCATATTTAAGGGTGATGTTGGGCAGCTGATATAAATTAAGGACAAAATATCATAACATTAAAAATGTGACTTTAAAAAAAAAAAAACTACCACAAAAAACGACAAAAACAATCCGAACGAATGACTTTTCAAGCAGTCTGATGCAGTTGGTGACATCAAATCTGTGATTGAACTAAAGTAAATGCCACCAACTGTAACAAACTGCTTGAAATGTCGTTTCTTCGGAAATTTTCAACAAGTTCTTAAACTAACTTTTTACATCAAGGTCTCATCAAGGATCTTGCGTATACATAGGTATACGCAAGATCGCAGAAGGTACGTATATGTATCGGTTCATGTCATCATCTGCCTAACCTTGTCCCAACTATATTGGGGTCGGCTCCCAGTCAAGCCGGATACAGCTGAATACCAGTACCTATTTTACGTGGAGCGGCTGCCTACTAGACCTTCACAACCGTTAACTAGGTAACACGGTACTTCTTGACAAGACTGGTGTCAGATTTTCTGGCTTCTGACAATCCCTAACGACTGCCAAAAATCTACAAATGACAGCCGGGACCAACGGGTTAACGTGCTTTCAGTGGCACGGAGAAGTTACGATATGTTTTATAGATCACCCATCCACAGACTGACCTCGGCAAGCATGCCAAGAGCTCCTTCATTAAAATCAGTTAATATTAGGTATGGGTCCGTAATTTTATTTCGAAAGTCATATATCCAAGAATAATGACTTTAAAGTTTGTTTGAAACATATAAGCGGTACCTATAGGTAAGTCTTAATTTATAAAGCTTTTCCATCAGCTTAATTTGCTTAACTTACAAAGCCAGGTGTCGCTAATTAGCCTAAGTGAGTTTTCCGTGTCAGTTAGCGCATGCAATGAGTCCGTATCTATCCACCGAACCAACTGATCTATTGCATAGGCATAAGCACGTTTAAGAGCGTTAATTCATTACGGGAAGTAAACAGATAGTTTAAAATTTTAAGTTTTTCATAGAAAGTGTAAATCCCTGTCTCTTACTCTCTTCCGAAAAAGTCCTGAACTATTTAGAACAAGCTGGTACCTTATGTCTTGCGTACCTATGTGTATTTAATGCATTTCTTTACACGACTTGGAAGTTTCTATGAAATACCATCATGCCAAGCTCTTATAAAAATGCGCTCTAATAAAAATCATGCCAGTCTTCTATTTTTATCCGACGAAAAAGAGAGGAGGTTCTCAAGTCGACGCGTATATTTTTTTTTTCAATCTGTTTCACTAAGCTTTCAGAAGGAAACATCGCACAAAATTCGAGAGAACATTTTCCAAAATTTTCTGGAACCAACAGACATACAAACGCGGTTGGGAACTTTATAATATAGTCTAAAGAAGATCTAAAGGTGCTGGTCGATTCACAATGTCATTTTTTAAATCTATAATTGTATTTTATTATTAATCGATAAGATCAGCAGTCTCGCATCGAGGAATTTTTAAAACGCACAGCGATTAGTCAAACGCCTCTGCGCGTTGAAACAAAGATCCAGAATGAAACATTTTAAATTATGTATTTTGACAGTATCAATTATCGCAATACAATAAATATTCCATAGCTTTTATTAACGAAGTCATTTCGTTTGTTTACTTTCAATTATAGAATGTTTGTTTAAAGTCGTTTAAAGAGCTGTGTCGAACATCGCATTTTATTTTCATTTGATAAAATCGGTAACGTGGAATATTTAAATTGCTAGCCGATTTATTGTTCCTGATTATATGTCACGATTTAAATATTTAAAGAAGTATTTTATTTATCTATGCAGTCGTGTATGCAAGAGAACGTTAAGTAGCACGCCTTGTAATGGAAATAATGAATAAATCGTGAATTTAGTTTCATTTCTCGTTCGCTATCCATATTTGCAGCCATGATTATGACAAAGCTTTTCGAAAAGACTTAATTTGGTAAAACATTATCATTTGGCCGACATATCGGTATAATGATTCGAGTATAACTGTCACGATTCATGCATAAGTTGAGTACTTAATGCCGTATTAGCATGGTATTACAAAATCTCGACGATATTTAACGGTAGTTCAACACATGGTGGGCATGGCAGATATTCAATTTATAATTTCATAAATGGAATAAGGTCGATGCGCCTGCGGCGGCGGCAAAGGTTAATCGGAGCACGCTGCACACGTCACGTGGCATTGTCGAGGCGCCCTGCTATTGGGAAACTGAAATCTGAACACGATTAGATTTATTGCGATATTTCGCTACGATTGATTGCTATCGATGTTCTGTGCCGTACCGTGTGTGACTGATCGCTTCGTGTTGATCTTGTTTTATTGTTTGTAAACTGTTTACTGAACACAGACCTCTTATTATTATAAAAGGCAATGTAGGTACCTACAGGTGCTAGCTTTTAAAAACAAATGAAATTCTCCTATACCGCGTAATAATTTTCATGTTTCTACCCGCGCTACTGCATAACTGTCAGCACATTGCCAACAAAAAGCATGAATTAGATGACAATAAATGAGCCGTAAAAGATAATACGCTGTTACGCCGAACATTTTTTCAACATCCGCTCCAGACAGACTCCCCGCGGCGCGACGATCGATCATCCGTGGAACAGCGCTGTTTTACTTGAGAAAAAAATACAATTGAATAAGCACTTTTCTATTGTACGAAGGCAGCATTAAGGTTCCATTTAACGGCATTAAATAAATAGTTGTCGTTAAGAGTGTCGACCGGCGGGGTTCGTGCGCGTGGACCGGACCGCGCATCGTATGCGCCGCTCGTCGCCGCCACATCGGCATGCTGCCAGTGATCACGCGCACAACTGCATTATTCAGCACAACTCACGCGCCGCTGTCGCATTATACCGTACGATCCTTAACGCCTCGCCTCCGACTCAACCCGCATATGGAGTACCGGAAAAACTAACAATGTCGTACCTATTACATGACAAATTGCGACTATTAGCGTCTCAGCCTCGCTGCGCCGACTTTGGCAGCGCTGCTCTAAGTCTCTGATGATTATGGAAACGTTGTTACGCAGTTCGCGGAAACCTTTTTACTGGATGTGCCGTTTGTCGAAGTTGTGAGTGCCGGTAAGGCTGTCACAAGCGAGTTCGTCTTGCGATGCCATTTGTTGAGATGTTACAACGGGAGCTGAACTAGATACCTACTTTGCCATATAATAGCAAGATCTTATCCGCCTACAGGCGTCAAATTGACGTTATTGAATGCACTAACAATGCCTACATTATCTCAGAAATAGTAGGAATGAACGGCGAATTAACTTTGACATTAGAGTCCAACAAACGCTTGTTACAACGACGAGCTATGATATTAGTATGCCATACTTACATGACATTTAACAATCATTAAAGTAATCGATGTTTCGTAGAACAATCAAGTGGAATTTTACCTTGAAGTCTTAACTGGAATAGATTGATCTTATGGAAGGCCAAGAACCTACCGACAAGATGCTTGCGCGAGGTTTATATCTAGGTACCTTAGTACTTTCAGCATTAAAAATCGACTTTCTTATCCCTACTTCCCTACCAATATTTAATGCGAAAGTAACTGTCGGATCGTCATGAAATTTGGCAGATATATAGCCTGGGATATGGAGAAGGACATAGGCAACTTTTTACACGATAATAAACGACATCCACGAGGGCGGAGCCGCGGGCAAAAGCTAGTAGGTATACCTTAATAAGTAGGTACTGGTAGCACCATGTTTTTGCATCCAACTCCCGACCTAACAAAGCCCTTTCCGGCACACAACCAGATACATATTACCAGCGACAAAAACATGACTTTATCTTCTAAACCGATGTTCGCCAGTCTATACCATGTTCGCAGTTCTCGCTAATGGCACAAAAGTGTACATTCATTTTCATCAAAACTAACAATGGGCTGCTAAAGTCGCCTAATAGACCATTACAGGTAGATTTATGTCGGCAACAACGTCTTAGGATTGAGGCATAGTTGACTAGCATTACCATATAAGAAGGGGGAATAAATAACATCGATTTCTGTTGGAAAATTATTCGTTAGATGTTGAAGCGAGTAATCATGAGTAGTGAGTAGGCTTCGATGCGAACACGCGTCTGAATGTAAATGGTTAATTTGTGTCTTATAGTAGCTGCTTTGTAAGGTACATAGTACCTACCTATGTGCTAAGTCGTGGATTTATATCTTTCTCTAGTGTTTTGGGTTTTAAGGGATCGTGTAAATAGGTAGGTAGGAGCTTACTGATTTTGGGAACTCCTAAGTAAAGTAGGTGACCAATTTGATGGATGGGAAATCATCAAATTACTCCTCCCGCTCGGGGCGGAGCGGAAGGGAGGGTCAGACTCTTACTAAAACCCATCCGTGCTCCTCCTAGTGCCCTTTGCGTTCCACGGCCGCGGTGACTCTTTCTAACAAAATCCGCAACCCTGACAGAATCTAGATTACCTACCACTACAACAGCGCGATCGAAAAATGTTTCAAATATCACTACTTAAACCATTTCGTAAGTTAGTTAAGTTTCGATAGAGGGGTTATTCCAAGGAAGGTCTGAATATGTTCAGTGGCGAAAGGAAAATTAACTAAAGAATTTAGACCTACGCTACGTACCTATACCTATTCGTGCTATGTAAGCTAGATCGATCAGTCAAAGAATGTGACCTGCAATATATATTCACGCAATAACATTTATAATTCAGGTTGATCTAATCGACCCGTAGCAAGAAACACGAATCGACAGATTCGACGCAAAAAATAAGTATAAGCAAAACCCACCCAGTTCCATAGATCAACTAGGAATGTAGAACAAAAACTCTATGACTGAATTCATGTTCCAAAAAACTGTTGGGTTTAAAATTTTAGGTACACGTGTGATTAGGAAACGTCAAGTATAGTTTGTGCTGATACGGATCTAAGAGTAACAGTATAAGCACCTCGAAACACGGTTAACATGATTTTCTAATAAGTAATAAGCTATTAATAATTAATTAATCGTTTGAGTAGAATTGCCGACTGTGTAATGATAATGAATATTGCGCGACCATAAAAAAGGTAGCTATATTGGAATTATTTTTGTTTACATGTGGTTTTCTTATAGGTCCAGGGGCCTAGCAATATTACTTCCAGTGGAAAAGAGACGGAGCTATACGTCCTGTATAGCTCCGACTCTTTCCCACTGGAAGTAATATTATAGTAATACTGCTTTAAGAGTTGGTGATTTAGGCCCAGGTGGCCCCCTTGGTCGGCGTGATGGACTAATGGGTGTATTATAAGTTCTAGGCTTTACGAACATAAGTACAATGCTAAATATACCTACATAGGTATCTGTCATCGCTATACTTAATAGGTAAGTACCTAATTGTTACGCAGCTCTATTTTTAAACCATGCCATACATCTGTCGCAGCCAACTAGCTTAATCAGCCGTTTAATTGGTGGCCTAGCCTTTTCATTCAAAATTTTAAATGGACCGATTTTTCAGCGACCTAGGTAAGTGACATCTTTTGTTCGACGAGTTGCCCATGTCACTCATGTCGCTGATAAAACGGCGCAGTTCAATGAAAAGGCTAGGTTTTTAATGAAATGGCTGATTAAGCTAGTTGGCTGTGACATATCCATCATGTTGACAAACGGACAAATGCGGTGGACCCTGTATGACTAGGGTGTGTATCTATCTACTTAGAGGTACCTACTATATAGGTACTTATATGTTGTAGACACGCGGATACTCCCTGATTCGCTTAATATTGCGACACGTGCTTCACTGATATTAGGGGAAAGGGCAGCTTTGCTGTCGAAAATAATGCTCCATTCGAAATTCAGAATATCGGCAGCATGCAAACCATAGATAGCTCGTTTATGCCTTAAGCCGGATTTACATTACGAAACTAGTTTCATGCATGATGAAATTAATTTCATAACACTACTTTCAGTACATGTGAAACTAGTTTCATTAAAAATAATAGTGTCGTGAAACCCACAGTATGTCTGTGTTCATGGCTCCGCCAACATCAAAGCTTTATTTTGCATTGCAAAATGTTGTCATACAAATGTTATAGTAAAAACTTAAGAAAAGTTGTCTCGAAAGAAAAGATGTTGGTGGATTCGAGCCTGGCTAGCAAGAAACCAAGCACGACTAATAAACACACGTCCTATCAGCGCAGGCGCTTTCGCGACACTAGTTTCGCGTCGCGTTTATACGATGACATTAGTTGCATGACACTAGTTTTATCCAAAAATCGCGCGCATCACGAAACTGTTTCAGTGTCGTGAAATCGATGCATGCATTGTAAAACTTGACGTTTACACGTGAAATTGTTGGTGAAATTAATGTCACGAAACTACTTTCATGCCACTAGTTTCGTAATGTAAATCTGGCTTTATACTTTGCATTTCTAGAAAGCCGCTAGGCTCTCACGTTTCATATTGAATAAGCATAAGCAGCATCAAAGATATCCAGCGATTTATAATCAGAATTATTTATCACGCACTGTCCTTTACAATTCTGAAAACGTAGACATGTAATTTGTCATCTATTCAATTAACATTACGATGGTAAGTTGCCAGTTTAATCAAAAGTGCAGGTACTTTAATTTGTGCTGTCATAGTAAGTATTAAATTTCATCCGAGGTATAACCCCACGCGGCGAATGTAAATGAATCATAAATCACACCTACACTTGGTACCAAGTACGTACCTATTATATTATCTTCACTGTAGCGGTATTATGCAAAGGTTTAACATGGTGTTGAGAAAAAACTAATAGTTAGCTTCGCCATTACCAAGTTCTTGAGAGTGCAGGCACGCCAGGATGTAAATCAAGTTAATTTGAAGTAGTTTCTTATTTTTCACTGAATTGTTTGCAGGTAGGAGATGAGGTAATTGCCTACTTCTATTACCTATTAGGCTTACGAACAGACATTTGTATGCATACAATTTTTTCGTACAAAAACTTACACAAACAACCACAGTTTCCTGTAAATTAAAAGCATGCTAGGATGTCTTTAAGCGCCTGACCGACTCTTCGGAGCAAATACGTTAACGATCTCCGAACATAATGAGGATTAAGTCGTTTGTAAACACTGTTGTTGTTAGTTGGCTTCAGTCAATTAAGTTCATCTGTCCATTGATTGCTTGAGTCTGACAGTCACACTTCTGAGAAAATAAGCGATGCGGGCACAGGACTTCTTTCCGAGAAAATAAGCGATTCAAGACAAGTTGGTTGATATCAGTCTTATAATAGGGCCAGGCGTCGGGCTTATGTTCCAAGTGAGGTTTCCCAAGAAGACGAGACCCGACGTACGACAGGCCCAATAGTGAACGTTCCATTCGCAAGCTAAGGGCTCATACACATAAACACGATACGCGACGTCGCGTCGTGTAAGTCAATCCTTTATTACTTGGCGTAGCTTATGCTTGTTAAACAGCTGTCGTCGCACGACGTGACGTCGTATCGTGTTTATGTGTAAGAGCCCTTATCCCAAGCCCTCATCTTGAAATATTTGGTTTTCTGTAGGTAGTTGCAATGAAAGGAGCGATTGTTTTCTGTTCCAATCTGACATGACCCTCAGTACCAACTTACCAAGGCAAGAGAACCCGAAAAGGGCAAATTAGGTTACGCCATCAACTCGTACGTACATCAACATACGCCTTTCGCAATTGATAAATGAGTACGATAACCCACGCATGTTATTTGACGCAGAGAATAGAAAAACCGACCTTGCTGTCTCAAGTCACATCGTTGGCCTACTGCTCCAAAAGCTCATAATACCTATTGACCTTTGATTCTAGCGCCAGTAGAGGTCAGAATCCTTCAATCATGTTTTTAAATTGGTGAATGTCCGTAATAATGTATTTTCTTTAATTATAAGTGAAGTGCGTTAATCATTACTTGTCACTCAAGTTGGAATATCCCGCTAGGTCGGGAGGTCGAGCAGAGAGAATAAAAATTTAGTGTGTCGATGGTATTTTTTTGTTTGGCCCAGGGTCCAGTTTCGCAATAAGATCCTGATGGTCTGTTACACTACAAGTGCAATATGAAACTCTTTCAAAATAAAAATAACACAAATAAACGTAAAGTTAACCATTCATATTTAGAATTACCAGTACCCAGAATTGAGTTCTTCCGACACAGTTGCCTATACATGGCACCATTAAATTTATAACTCCCTTCCTAAGAAAATAGTTGACTTACCCTATCGTAAATTTTGCATTTTCCTACAAAACTGGCTAGTACAAGAAAATTTTTACAGCGTCAATGAATTTCTAAAAAAATACTCTTCGGATTCCTACCATTTTAGAAATGCATTGTAAACTTCATTCTATGGTCTTTCGTGTTTTGTTTTATAAATTTTATGTCCGTTATTTTACTTTTATTGTTTTCCTTTTTTAAATTTTACTTCGTTCGTACATACCTACCTAATTTATTTTACATGGTTATGTGGTTTTATTAGTTTTTTTTTAAATAATTGATGATGTGTGTAACAACATTCATTAAATTTTTATGTGTATCTACCTAAATATTTGCATGCTATCATATTATGGCGAAATGTGTCTTGCACCAAAAACATATTGTAACATCTTTTTACCACATTTTTTGCAAATAAAAAAAACTTACTTACTTACTTACTTACTTACTTACTTACTTACTTACATCCTTTTACGTTCCAAATGACTGATATGGCAAATAACTTTATAGAGGTATGCGGTACAGAGAGTAAAGTTGTTGAAAAGGGAAGATCCTCCGACCGGACGGTTGTTGTGTCCGGTGAGCAACTGCCCGATAGTTGATATTCGGGCTGTTGTACATGTTGAAATCGCGAGGTAAACTGATACTGCGATGTAGTATTTCGTTCAGTTAGTTCGCAGCTGGCGGGATAGATTACGTCGCGGTTCTTTTTGTTGCGATGTAGATTTTGCTAAGTTGGTTCTCGTGGCGGCAATGATGCCGCTACAACTTCATTAAAATCTGTTTAATTTTATAATTATTGCCAGAATAATTTAGATAGTGTAGGTGTATCGAATCAACTTGGAATATATTCAGCTAACAACTATAGCAAAAACATTGAACGATAAAACTCATACTTACGTCAAAAACAGCATTCCTCATGAATAAAACAACAAATCACGTATACGTCCATATAATATAATATTAAATGCAATAAATTCATGGATATATTGCGCTAGTCTTGCACTAGGCTGACGTCGACATTGAACTGTCCCTTCACAAGGTCGCAGGCTGCTTGGTACCGCCATTTGTACGTAACGCTCGCGTCGTACGACTTTTTCTGTGGAGGAAAATAAGTGGGTTATTATTTAGTTACTAAGATTTTGTTCGAAAGAGTTACCGCGGCCCTGGAAAGAAAGGCACTAGGTTGACTAAGGTTGGGTTTTAGTCAGTAAAAGTCTGACACTCCCTGCCGCTCCACCCAGAGCGGGAGGGGTCATTTGATGATTTCCAATCCTCAAAAAAGAAAAAAAAAACCGGTGGGTTTACATCAGAGTGCCAATTCTAATATTTTTAAGCAATGTTCGCATTTGAATCTCTCGCAATCTGTTAAAAACGCCTCAATTTTCTTTTTTTTTTTCTTTTTCAGGTGGTAAAATAGTAATCTATGTACATACAGAATGATAAATCCAGCACAATATGGTAACGCACTATTACAGGGGCCTAACCACCAACTCTTAAAGCAGTATTACTTCAATATTACTTACAGTGGGAAAGAGACGGAGCTATACAGGACGTATAGCTTTGTCTCTTTCCCAC
The DNA here is from genome assembly GCA_947386135.1 of Melanchra persicariae. Classification (NCBI taxonomy): domain Eukaryota; kingdom Metazoa; phylum Arthropoda; class Insecta; order Lepidoptera; family Noctuidae; genus Melanchra; species Melanchra persicariae. The sequence continues at coordinate 4,391,385 of OX376658.1, forward strand.
TGGAACTAATATTAAAGTAATACTGCTTTAAGAGTTGGTGGTTTAGGCCCAGTTCATATAATTTTGAAAACCAAACAATAATTATTCAATGCGCTCATCGTCGCGTCGTCAAACGATTTTTAGGGTTCCGTACCCAAAGGGTAAAAACGGGACCCTATTACTAAGACTCCGTTGTCCGTCTGTCTGTCCTGTCATGAACCGTGATAGCTAGACAGTTGAAATCGTCACAGATGATGATGTATCTCAAATCCACACACCGATTTCCGAGATTCATTAGTTTGGAAAACAATTATGATGAGTGGATTTTTCAATGTTTTTCGAAGTGGAGTCAAACACTTTTTCTTCGACTGTACTTGCACCGCAGTACAAACAGATAATGAGTCAATTATTATGTGCACTGCATATAAAACCGATTTAGTAAATGCACAGTTTTATTACTTGGCAACAGGGAAGTGGGCTGCGCTAATTGCTATGCAGCCTAGATTTCTGCTCTAATAAATGAATGTAGGTTATAATTGTTTTTATTATACACTCCTGTTGCTCGTTGTTTTTGTAATGAAGAGGTAATAGACCTCTTGGACTATGACTACCACCATCTCTATTGGACTATGAGGCCGCCTAAGGCGCCACCTCCACGAGCGAGTGAATCGCTGCGATAATATCGCCGTGTGGAGACACATTCATAACGTTGTTTATAAACAGAATGTAGGGGCAACCGCAGCTGCCACGGCCCAGTAACGCAAAGGGCGTTTGAAGGAACACGAGTGGGCTGTAGTCAGTGAGTCTGATACTCACTCCAGCTCCGTCCGGAGCGGAAGAAGTAATTTGACGACGTCCCATTCAGAAAATAAAAAAGAACGATTATATTGCCTAGAAGCTCTCGATCGTGTAGGTGGCGCCTTGCAGTCTTTTATGTGGCATTTAAGAGCGTGTACGCCGTATGTCATTTCATACAAACTTTCAAGTCCTTATTCTTCAAAATGAATGAACCGATTTTAACGAAACTTGGTATGCATACGCTAGATATCCAGGTCTAAATAATTATCCGAAAACATTTTTGAAAAAGAGCACAGGGGGAAGGATATAGTGATTTTCCACTTTCTATAGAAAACTTAAAATCGCTCTCTTTCTCCCTCTGAAATCGTTTTCAAAAATGTTTTCTGATAACTATTTAGACCTGGATATCTAGCGTAGGCATACCAAGTTTCGTTAAAATCGGTTCATTCATCTTGAAGAATAAGGACTTGAAAGTTCGTATGAAAAGCCGTACCGCGTAAACGCTCTTAATGACATTATTCATCACTCATAAAGAGAAGTAGTTATGCAAAGCTTATTTGTTCAAGAGATTATGCTCAGTTAGAGAAAAACGTTTAGATAATGTTTATTAAAATTGAATAATTTTATAGAGGATGCAGGTGTATTTTTATTATCTACTAGTGGTGCGCCCCGGCTTCGCGTGGATGTTTTTTTTGGTTCATACAAACACCTCGCCCTGAAAATTACGAACACAACAAAAAAAAAAAAGTATTTAAATCGTTCAAGTCGCTCCTACGTTATGCGCGTACGGACATACATTTCGGCGATTCACTTTTATTTATATAGATAGATGATTATGTTAGTGGAATAACCACATTTACTACCAAAAACCTCGTTGGTTTTTGGTAGTAAATGTGTTCTCTTTGTGGCATTGTAGATTCCAAAAGGCTGGTCCCATTGATTTACATGTTTCTATAAATAGTATAAAACCAAATCGATGTCTGCCGGATCTCGTCATTTTCTCCGCCTTCGTCTAACCCACGCCACGGATATGAAACGGTTTTCAGTAACAAAAGGAGCGATAAACGAGGAAGGTTTGTATAATGATTTGTGAAAAAAAATGTTCCAAATGGCTGAACTGCTCAAACGGTGATATTAATTGCACCCGTGCGAAGCCTTTCAACGCTTCGTCTTTGGACTCCATGGGCTATATGTTTCTGCTATGTCTATAACCTTGGTTCTTTTCTTTTAAGGATGCGAAATCATTAAATGACTCCTTCCGCTCTGGGTGGAGCGGAAGGGAGTGTCAGACTCTTACTGACTAAAACCCATCCAGGTTCCTCCAAATGCCCTTGCGTTCCAGGGCCGCGGTGACTCTTTAGAACTAATTCCGCAACCCTGGCAGGCTCTGGCCCTAACGGGTTTTCGAGTCGCGCGTGGAACACATCGCGCCGTCAACCTTGCTTCTCCTGCAGATATCTTGGTGAGGGTAGGTACTTTTTTTTTTTAAGGATGGGAAATGATCAAATGACCCCTTCCGCTCTGGGTGGAGCGGCAGGGAGTGTCAGACTTTTACTGACTAAAACCCACCCATGCTCCTCCTAGTGCCTTTTGCATTCCAGGGGGCCTAGACAAAACACTTTTCTGTAGCGTTAACGTCAGACGCTGACGACAAAATGTATGGGAATGACATTAGGTGTGGAAACGAAACGTCATCACCTAATGTCATTCCCATACATTTTGTCGTGAGCGTCTGACGTTAACGCTACAGAAAAGTTTTTGTCTAGGGGGGTAGGGCCGCGGTAACTTTTTCGGACAAAAACCGCGACGAGGGTAGGTACTTAGTTTTATTTTTTATTTTTTTTATTGACTGTTCCGCATTAGACCACAATTCGAATTTGATATACGATCGGGCCAACACAAAACTTACCCAAGCTTACTCCAATGACACCATAAACCAATTAAAAAGGATAATCTGTAGTTAAACTTGTGTAATTCAAAGCTGCTTGCTGGCGGCTATGGTTTTAATCCATTAATCTCCGGCTAAGTGTAGTTTACAGGCTGCATTATTGAGGAAGCTGTTAGTCACGGTTTTATTACATATTTTAAATGATTATTTTATGCAAACATTGTTATTAAATGTTATGTTGATGTAATTATGGTGCTTATAACCGGTCAAGTAAGAGTTGCGTTTAAAGAGCGAGATTTTAGCGATAAAGTTTGTTTTTCGTTTGATTGTGGCAAATAAAAAAATCGAGTCGGACACGCGCACGGAAGGTCCCGTACCTGCATCTTTAAAAAAACGGCAAAAAATCACGTTTGTTGTATGGGAGCCCCATATTATTTTTTTTATTTTTAGTATTTGTTGTTATAGCGGCAACAGAAATACATTATCTGTGAAAATTTCAACTGTCTAGCTATCACGGTTCATGAAATACAGCCTGGTGACAGACAAACGGACAGCGGAGTCTTAGTAATAGGGTCCCGTTTTTACCCTTTGGATACGGAACCCTAAAAATACAAAACAGGAATGTCACCTACTAATTTTGTGAATGTTGAGTCTGTGGTTTTGGATTCTTTTTTTTTAAATGAAGAATAAATAAAGAAATTCTCCATGCAGAAATCGACCTCACGACACGCAGCGCAGCAGCCAATCGCTCAACCACTGCGCCAACCGTGTCGTGTCGATGTTACGATGTTTGTTAATTGTGTCAGTCAATAGGTCTCTGTAATAATCTCACGTGTAAACTTCACCTAAGTGTACATCAAATGTGCTGTCAATCCATACAATTAAGGTGGAATGACAATTTCCCTTCAAGCTCACTCTACCCACATTTTCACAGTGAGATTTTTACAAAATCCACCATTTGTTTCATATAATTACTAGCTGACCTGACCCGCGCAACTCCCCGTCCACTCTCTGCCCCACCTCTGGCGGATTTACGGGCCCCGATCTCTGTTGACCCCAAACTTCACCCCACACCTATAATGCTGATAAAACTTACCAATATCCTAACAGCCTGCCTGGTGTGAGGGTCCCATTCCACTCTTTGTCCCACCACTGGCGGATTTATGGGCCCAGAACTCTGTTGGCCCCCAACCTTCCACACTGCCCATAGTGCGAATCCATTTATTTCCTGTTTCTCTTCTGCATCTGGTTTACTATAAATGAGGAAAAAGAAATGAGGAATTATGTTTACGAATTCTATTTTAAAATATTTATAAACTATAAAATCAATCAACTACAAAACCATAATGATCTGTCCGGCCGTCTGCGCCTGCCTCTTACTAAAACACAGCAGTTCTAGAGTGCTATAACATTGACTTACACCACTTCGATCACGCCGTCCATGGCGTACGCCGGCTTCAGGCGCGTGAACACGATGGACAGCAGCCTGACCGGCTCGCCGCGGCTCTTGCAAGGTACGTACTGCTACAGTGGCTCTGTTAGAGTGCTATAACATTGACTTACACCACTTCGATCACGCCGTCCATGGCGTACGCCGGCTTCAGGCGCGTGAACACGATGGACAGCAGCCTGACCGGCTCGCCGCGGCTCTTGCAAGGTACGTACTGCTACAGTGGCTCTGTTAGAGTGCTATAACATTGACTTACACCACTTCGATCACGCCGTCCATGGCGTACGCCGGCTTCAGGCGCGTGAACACGATGGACAGCAGCCTGACCGGCTCGCCGCGGCTCTTGCAAGGGTACTCCCATAATGGCTGGGCTTCTATCTCCGCGTCACTGATTGTGCTCGAATTCTGGAGAATAAACGTGATCGTAGATGAAATACTTTTTTTGGTACACCATTTCAACTAAGACTTTAAGAGTTAATAAGGTTTACTTGCTCGTAAAAAAAACCTTCTCTAGGGCTTTTGTTCAAGAATTTTTGGGTAGGTAATTGTTAAAATTAAATTTTTCGATAAAGCCCCCGCTCTATTAATTTCTCGCACTTTTCGAGCCAGGGCCGCAGTGACTCTTTCGAACAAATTCCGCAACCCTGGCCGGTGCTTTCTCGCACTGGATCGATGATTGTTATTGTTTCGAACACGACTTTTTTCGTCATCTATCAGGCCAGGGTACTATTGAAGGAAGGCTATTTGAGAAATCTTTTTCGAAAATGTTTTATTCATGCTGCCTTCATCTTTTGAGCACATCTACCAAACTCACCGAGTTTGGCCTTGATCAATACAATATATTTATTGCATTTCAGGGTGGCTATGCTTGTAAACTGCATTTGACAGCAATTTGTCAAATTCGTTATATTATATTCCATGTCAAGAAATGGAGAAAACGTATAGATGCTGTGAAAATCTACTCAGCCGTAAAATGGGACAAAACTTCTGGCAGGCGCTTAGCACAAAGGTAAAATGATAAGTAAATATCTGATACTTTGCGCAAAAAACCAGAAAAGGGAGCCCGCAAAACGTTTGACAGTCAGACCAACTCTCGTCGTCTCGTTCTTGTCGGACAGGATTCGTCACTACATATTATAATTATTATTTTATTTTATTTAATCAATCTTAATTAATTTATTTCAATTTAATTTCGAGTATAAAATATTATTGTTATTATTTCGGATTGCATTGATATCCATAATTTTATGAATTTATCATTGTATTGAGATCTACACAAAATGCTGTGCTTACCTTTAATTTAGATTCATGCGATGCTATTTTATTTGTAAACAGTTGTGTACTATGAATGTCTTTGTATGTATTTAATTGGTTTGCCTAAATAAATAAATAAAACAATCCTCTGCTGCAAAAAACTCGTAACTCTATCGATCGGATTTACAAATGGTTTTCGCGGACGGACAGGGTGAATACTGTGGAAATTTAATTTATATTATAATTCATTAAGGTTCAATACGACGATGACTGTTAATGATGTCGCATGTCGGTAAAATCTTGCCGACTGGGAGATTATTTATATTATCGAAGCCAGAGCGGAGTGGCTATTATCGGATAAAAATCGTTTAAATGCCTTATTTTAATTTAAATAAATATACCTACACTCACCGCAAGTAATCCATCAAACACAGACATATTGATGCCCTCACATTTCCCCAGAGGCGTCGCAATCTTGTGCAAGTCTTGGAACTCCACCGGCATGGCCCAAATCTCACAGCACTCCGGAATTATAGACTTACAGTTATACAACTTAGTGTTATTTTGGAACAAAACGTACGCCATCTTTAAATTCTCCCACGGCAATATTGCACTCGCGAAATTAGGATCAGCTATCATATTCGTCACTTCACTAATTACTTCATCTGTAATTTCTGGTATAAAGTGGACATTTTCAAGACTGTTTGTTGTGACATAGTCTTGTAATATCCCAAGATTCATGTTTAAACTTTCAAGTATGTAAACTTTCTTTGCACCAAATTTCGATGCGGCTAGCCCCATGAGGCTGCTACCATTCAAGTCTAGAACAACTGAATCATTGTTTATGTCTTCTTTCAATTTTCCAAGAAACTTCTTACTTCGTTTTCCATCATTTAGGTATGATACGTGAGTTCTTGATAAGGCCATGTGTACTCCGCATTCGCAGTTTGGTCTTTTGTAGTCTGTTCTTTTACTGTTTTCGTTTTCTAGGTAGAACCACAATGAGTATTCGTCTTGGCTGGAGACGAGGGTGGCTTCGGAGTCTTTCTCTAAGGTCAGGCCGCAGGGGAGGTAGTAGACCGCCTGCATCCAGTGGTCGCGCCAGGGTATGGTGTCTTGTGGGCGTTCGGAACATGTGTCGGCGTCAGGGTGACACCACCAGGGTGCACAGCTGAGGACGATTCGACCTGGAATCATAGGTTTTATGATACGTTTATTGAGTGTCCTTCTTTCAGGGTTTTATCAGGTTTACTCATTTCGGATACTGCCAGTAATTCTGACACGTCTTGCCAATGAGTACCTTGTTACCCAGTTGTGGAAGTCTGGTTGGCAGCAGCTCCATGTTAAATACTGGTATTCAGCTGAATCCGGTTTGACTGGGAGCCAACCACAATATAGTTGGAAAAAGGCTAGGAAGATGATATCTCATTTCAGAAACTGTCAAATACTATCAGAATGATTTAGCCACATGAAATTTCGAAATAGCCAAATGGTTTCAGGCGTCACATATTACACTACTCTTAAAACTAAACTGTAGTCAAGTATATTGAAACCCACCTTCAGTATCCATATTAAGTTCCCACCACATAAACACAACCTGCGCGTTGCCGGTACCACTGACAGTGAAGTCTTGCTTCACTGTGCGCTTCATAATAATGGGTGAGCGTCCAGACCAGTCGTAATAGAACACTGGGATCTGGTCCGACAGCTCACGGAATGTGTGGCGAGGCAGCTGGGAGAGTTGCAGGTCGTGGACTGCTGCGGAGCCGGGGCAGTCGATCATCTGATGGCAGACATTTGGGATTTATTTTACCATTATTTATTAGAGGGTACTAATAGCGGAATTGGGGAAATTTGTATTTTTTTTAAATATAGAACAAATAATATCTTGCTACATTTTTAATATCATAATTCCGTTAGTCAAAAATTACATAATCAACCAGAATCTGAAAACAAAAAGTAGTCACAAGTTTCCGTTTTTTAAATCTGTAAATAATACTGTGCTTGGATTGCTGATAATAGCAGCTGACAACGAAAAATAAAAAAGTTATTTCTACAAATTAGGCAACGAATCATTCATAAAAAATCCGACTTCCAAAAAACCACTGTCCAAAAGCAGACTTCCTAAAAACACTACTAAGTCCAAAATAACTTTAATATCGGAAGTCGGTGTCAAATAACGAAGAAGCAACCAAAAACACCGACTACCGAAATTAAAGTTATTTTGGACTTTGTAGTGTTTTTAGGAAGTCGTTTTTTTGTGATTTTTTTTTTTATTTTTCACTTTTAGCGCTACCCTACACCTAAAAACACCACTGAAAAGTAAGCAAAAATACGCAATTTCGTGTACATGGATGATTTTTCCACATATTTTTTCAAACTATTCGGATTTAAAAACCAAACTACTGAACCGATTTTGATAAAATTTCAATGGGACCAATCGAGAAGTATATCCTTTCACATGAAACAAGAATTTTTCAAATCGGTTCATAAATGACGGAGATATGAGGTAACAAACACAATCTAATTGAAAACCTCCTCCTTTTTTTGAAGTCGGTTAAAAACTGATTCTTTGCCTATTTTTTTAGTCAGAAATTACTTAAGATATTAGTCCTTCAAAACATTCATCTGTTTCAGTTCACAGCATGTAAGTATTGTGTTTGTGCAAGCCGGTAGCGGACCCTCTCCCATCTCATCTGCCTAGTCGGTCAGTTTCCCAATTAAACCGGATTCAGCTGAATACCAGTATTTTACGTGGAGCGGCTGCCTACCAGACCTCCAGAACTCATTAACTGGGTAATACGGTACTTTTTGTCTAGACTGGAGTAAGATTTTCTGACTTCTCACAATCCGTAACGAACTGCCAAATCTACAAATGACAGCCGGGACCAACGGCTTCTCGTGTTATTGCATTTGGCAGTTTGACCATCCACAGGATTGTACACTAGTAGCCAACACAAACAAGCCAGCACCCAGGCGAAATCCACGCCGAACTGTCATACCTGAATTAAAACGCCTCCTAGCTTCTCTGCTAGCTAGGCACCAAATGTACCAAGTTCCAATAACAGATCCCATTAAACTAGAAAACACTGTAACAAAACTAACCGACTACATAAGCATATCGTATATACGTGCTGCAACTAAGGGAATCACACACTAAGGGTAAGGGTAACCCCTGGTGGAATGCTGAAGTTAACAAACTCAGAAGAACACTATGCAAACCATTTGACAGCGTTAAAAACACTAGACTCCCAGAAGACTAGCAGATATACAAATAAGTCGGGTAAAAAACCCAATAAACTTTCAAGAAACATATCAGAACCGCCAGGAAAACTGCCTGGCGGAAATCCGTGCTTCGGAAGGCACGTATAAGCCGGTGGTCCCGGCCGCCAAATGGCCATGTCAGAGGCCTTTGAGGCGGTTTAGAAACTCTGACACTGGGTGTGTGGGGGTCGTTAGGCCTTACTGTCCACACGATAAAAGAAAGAAAGAACTGTGAATCCATAGAATCAAACAACGAAACTGCATGACTAAGATCCTATCAAGTGAACAGGATCGCACACTTGGCACACTGAAAAAAACTCATACACACAAACAGACCAAGAGATCAGTAGGGGGTCCTTCTGGAAACGCACTTCCCAGACTAACCTTCAAGGACAAGACGTGGGCGGGCGAATCAGAACGGACACCTGCTGATCAAGACTGGTCAACAGCCCGTAATATAGTGACAGCAGATCGAATAACATGGGCTATAAAGACCTCCCTCCCCAACCATTTAAATACGTAGGACTAGATGGCATCTTCCCAGCCCTACTACAATGGGGAGAGAGAATCCTAAAACCTTCTAGTAATCTATCAAGCCTGCATAGCGCACAGATACGTACATACATGGCGCGAAGAGAAAGTAATTTTCATCGCCAAACCGGGAAAAACAGACTACGCTCAACCCAAATACTGACCAATAAGCGTAACATCTTTGCTACTGAAATCCCTAGATATGCTTTGTGACAGATAGATTCGGGATGACCCTGCGCAAATACCCACGCCACAGACACAACACGCCTACTCCACGGGGAAATCAACAGAATCTGTTGTGCACAGCGTGATTTCAAAGATCAAATGCGCGATAAATCACAAATGCTCCTCACTAGCTGTCTTTATTGATATCGAGGGCGCTTTTGACAAAACCATACAAAACAATACTGGGTCGTGAGCACAGCGCTCGGAAGGCACGGTGTGCTCACGACCCAGAGCGGCTGGATCTGAAACATGCTCAAACAAAGAGCTATACAAGTTACCATAAATAACAGAAACAAGTGCCATCGTGGCGAAAGGTTGCCCCCAAGGGGGCGACCTGTCGGCGGCGGCCTTGGTTCAATCCATGGTCCGAAGCGAGGTGGCATGGGAAGCCGTCACGTCCTTCTGCGAAGCAGTAATGCTAGTGAAGGAGGAGGCGGGCCGCGTGAGGGAGACACAACCCTAACGCCCCAGCCGCCGCAACATAAGAAGATGCCCGGGCGTCGGGAGTCGCAGGGCGATTCCCGGCCACTGTAAGCGCGGGCCTGCGGACGGCGAGCGTTGGGTGGCTCGCCATCCGCATAGCATATGTCAGCATATTAGACGGGGCCCGTTAGGGCCAGAGCCTACCAGGGTTACGGATTTTGTTCGAAAGAGTTACCGCGGCCCTTTAAAGCAAAGGGCACTAGGAGGAGCACGGATGGGTTTTAGTCAGTAAGAGTATGACACTCCCTCCCGCTCCAACCAGAGTGGAAGGGGTCATTTGATGATTTCACATCCATAAAAAAAGGGGGTGACCTCTCGCCACTACTATGAAACATCGTCGCAGGCACATAACCTAGTTAAAAGTCTCAATGATAAAGGATACTTTACCGTTGGCATCGCTGATGACATTATAACCATAATGATAAACATGATAACACGCTTTGCAACTTCATGTGGCGCATGAAGTTGCAAAGTCATGAAAATAGTAGAGGACTGGTGCAAAAAATATCAGCTAGCAGTGAACCCCAGCAAAACTGAACTCGTTCTCTTTACCAAACAGAGGAAGTTGCCGACACTAGAATTACCACGGTTCTTTGGAACCACCGTAAGCCTTTCTTTCAACTGAAACCAAATACCTGGGCATCTATCTGGACAAGCAGCTGAATTGAGGGAAGCTCACTGAAAACACCACCACAAATGCCAGTATATACATGCATGTGGCAATGCAAACCCAATACAACCCACGGGCTATACACCACAGTTATCAGACCAATAGTCACAGCACTTTAGTCTGGTGACCCAGGACCGATTTACCACGGCACAGAAAGACCTCGAAAAACTACAATGACTTGCCTGTGTGGCAATCACTAGCAGTATGAGAACTGCACCCACTGCGGCCCTGCAGGCTATACTGGGACTACTGCCACTACACCTTATAGTGAAGGATGAAGCGGCCCTAGCGGTTTTCGGGTTAAGCACATCTGGCACTTTAGGAACAGACTCCAGAATCAAGCACACAAGCATCATAGAAGAAGAAGTTCAAGCACAAACCATGATGACATCACCCAATGACAAAGCTCAAAAGACGCACTATTTTCAAAAGCACAACATAGTGCTAACACAAGAATTGGATGACCACTCAGGTCCCAAGCAGCTGAGAATCTACACTGACGAATCAAAGACAAGTGCCGGAACTGGGGTTGGAGTTTACTCCAACAACCTCAACAGCACAATATCCAGACCGCTAGGAAAGCTCAACACCAGACGGTGTTGAGCACAGGGGCACACACATCGATCAGGCGAAATTCGTGAGCATTATCCAAATCGCCAAAGCCATAGCAGCCAGGAAAGTCACGGATACTCATATTCGAATACTCTCGACAGCGCCTCAGTTCTCCAATCCCTAGGGAAGAATTACACTACCTCATAACTCATACAAGAATGCCACAATGCGCTAGAACGCGTCACGGTAACCAACCGTAACGTGGCTACAAGAACAATCTCAGAATGCTGGTGGACCTCGGCACCAGGCTGCAGGGAGTCCAAGGACACTATGCTATCCCTAGACAGGAAACTAACCAGACGCCTTCTGCGACTGGATAAGGGAAGCCTACAACTGGTAGCGGGGACCATCACCGGGCACTGCCCACTGAAAACAAAACAAACATTTCCACACGATAGGTATAATGAACCGTCCTCTGTGCAGAGCATTCATGGAGGAGGAAACGGTATCGCACATCCTCCTTGAGTGCACAGGCGTCGCCGAAATACAGAGGCGCAAACAATAGGGACACCAAAGTCATTTAAAGATATCCTGAACACACTAGGACTGATCTGCTTCTGAAGGGAGGTTGGCTGGTTGGAATGATGGCCGCCATGGCTCACACACAATGGTCCAACATCAGAAGTTAGTGTGGAAACCATACCCCAATAGTAAACAGATAGTCTGAGCTATAATTTCTTTTTGAGCGAAATAAATTTCTGAAACCATACAATCCATACTCCAATAATGCTAGTTTTTATAGAACAGTCAATCTCTTTTGAAAGGTAAAAGCTTTAAAATGACATAATTGATACAAAAATCCCACCTTTTGCGGTGTCTTCAGTACAATATCCAGTTCAGCATCAGCAAGGTCATTGAGTTTGTTCCACTTCCACAAGGTGGGGCACTCCACCACTTGTGCGTAAATGACAGCAGAGTCAGGCACCACAATACAGTCTGCCTCCAACAGGCATTTGTGTGCATGGGCGAACGTAGACAGGGCTCCTGAAAATAGTAACTTAATTATCTTTAGTTCCATTAGCATCAACAATGATTTGCCTTTTGTTAATTTTAGTACTGAGCTAATTTTCTTCTGTCAAATAATACTTGTAAAATTATTTAGAAAAGTTACCACCATAAAGAATTAGGTTTTTGAAAAGTTGTGATTTTAAAGTTATATCGTCCCTTAGCTAACAACACCGCTTAAGTCGTTTTGATTAACTTTACAGTAGAGCAAAAAAACTGGATAAACTATTGTTACCATAGTACTGGGGCACTGATTACTATTTGAATTTTGGCCTAGGTTTGGTTGACCTTCAAGTGCAATACTGTCACTTCAATCTGCAATAAAAAGTTCTATCCAATCCAAAAAGTGCCAATTTTTGACAAGGATGGTGTTGTATTTTGTTTTCTAGAGGAATGGTAGAATATTTCTTAGAAAAACTGCTTACCTTCACCAATCAATTCAGTATCAAACACCTCAGTGACTAAAATGTTAGCTTTCTCCTTCATATCGCCATCTTCACCCACAATGATGTCTGTAGACCTCTTCGGTATCAATTGCACTTTGTCTGCAACTCCATTAATTTGGAGAATCTTTGCACAGCACTCTGCCATAGGTTTGAATGCTTCACAAGCAACTATGGAGTCAGCACCAGCTCGGGCTGCCATTATTGATAGAAGACCTGTTCCCGTCCCTGAAATAATATTGTAGGCTCTGTCTAGTCACTTTCGTATCTAGTCTATAGATTATTAGGTATCTCCTACATCTTCTCTCCAGTGGCCTATCTTAAATTCCTATCTCTACCATGCATTATTTTGGAAGAACTTTGTATGCAAAATTCTCATAGTCTAGTCAATGCTTTTGTGGACCCATTTTTTCTTGTAAGTAGGTTAAACATAACACTTTTACACGTCAATATTTTTTGGTCATTTTAAGCTAGATGAGGCCGGTGTTTCCTAGCTGACTACCCTGAGAAGAAACACCGAAACAAACTCAGAGGTCACAGTCTCTTTTGAAGTCCATACAAATTGTACTGGTCAAATCATACGAGAACCATGTAGGTTAATGTCTGAGGTGGCCTTTTGAGGAAAGTGCCACACAGATTTGAGTGGACCTGTCCAGACAGTGCAAGCATTTGTCAGTTATTGTGGAGCTCAAACTTAGAACTTTAAGGAGCTCAACGATTTGACGAACAATACCAAAGTAAGGACATTTGGGTAGGCCGCATAAAAAAAATCTCAAACTGCCAGACATTTTTGACTAACATGAAATGGATCCCTATCATAGCGATCTGCATGGTCCCCAAATTCACAATACGATATGAGGATCATGCAGATCAGTGTCTGAAATGGTCTTTTGAGGAAAGAACCACACAGATTTGAGTGGACCCGTCCAGTCAGTGCAAGCTTTGGTCAGTAGTCGAGTAGCTCAACTTAGAACCAAAAAGGAGCTCAACGAACCGACGAACATGCCAAAGAAAGGACATTTGGGTAGGCCGCAAAAGTACTCAAACTGCCAGACCTCGTTAAAAATACTTCGAAGAAGAAGTATTCTAAAGAAGCGAAAAATAAGAAGAAAATAACCCACATAGTCCCCATATTCACAAAACGAGTTAAATAATAAAAAATAAAATATATTACTTTACAAAGTAAATATTCCATGTCAAAAATAATAAAAATAGAATACTTAATAAAGTAAACATTCATGTCAAAATTTACAAACGAGATGAACGAAAAGTAATAGCTTAAAAAAATGACAATGTCTAAAAATTAAAAAGGTATAATAGATAAATATAATATTAGGCCATGTACATCATTGAAGCAGCTCAATCCCAAGCCTTTTTGTCTTCAAGATAGTCTTTAATTGTGTAAAAAGCTTTCTGGCATAGCTTACGTTTTATAAATAATTTGAACTTATTAATACTAAGGTCTTGAATATGGCTAGGGAGTTTATTATAAAAACGTATACATTGGCATCTAAATGAACCACCTATTTTCTTGAGCCTGGTTTTAGGAATGACAAAATTGTGTTTGTTCCTAGTATTTACGTTATGGATATCACTGTATCTTTTAAATAGATTAATATTTTAATGTGCATACAAAAGATTTTCATAAATATACTGAGAGGGCACAGTCATTATATTAATCTCTTTAAATTTGTCTCTGAGGGAGTATTCGGGACTTAATTTATAAATTGCACGAACAGCTCTTTTTTGTAAAACAAATACTGTTTGAATATCGGCGGCATTTCCCCACAACAGAATGCCGTATGACATCACACTATGAAAGTAACTAAAGTATACTAAACGGGCTGTCTCTAAATCAGTTAAGCCACGAATTTTTCTAACGGCGTATGCTGCAGAGCTAAGTTTTTTCGACAGTTTATCTATATGGGGGCCCCACTGTAGCTTCGCATCCAAAGTTATGCCTAAGAACACAGTGGTATCTTCGGGTTTCACCTCTGCCCCCTTTATTGACACACTAGTGTTCACTTGTCTAACATGTGGTAACGTGAACTTTATGCATTTAGTTTTTTTCTCATTTAGCAGAAGATTATTAATATTAAACCAGTTATCTACAGTTGCGATGGCACTATTAACATCGTCAGTAACCAGCTGCTGACGCTTGAGTTTAAATAAAAGTGAAGTGTCGTCTGCAAACAACACTATATCGTGCTTATCCTTTATGAGGTACGGCAAGTCATTAATATAAATCTACACTAATATTATAAAGAGGAAAGATTTGTTTGTTTGTTTGTTTGTTTGTTTGTTTGTTTGTTTGAAATGAATAGGCTCCGAAACTACTGGACCGATTTGAAAAATTCTTTCACCAGTAGAATCCTACATTATCGGCGATGGTCATAGGCTATAGAATATTTTCATAAAAGTTAGGGATCCGTATGAAAACTTCGATAATGTGACCAAAGGTGTGAGAAAAAATCCTTATATCGCGTACGCTGCGGAATCTATTGACAATAGAGCAAAGTGATGTACTACAGTTTAATAGAAGTCATCAATATCTACAAAAAAGTCCGCGATACCATATGTCTAACTATTATGGATAAGTCACCATGACCGCTTTTTGTTAATATTAGTCAAGCAAATCCCATGGTGAAATAAAAAATGGTGATTATAGTACCATGATATTAATCCTTATCCATTTAAATGGTTTGATAATTAAGGTTGATTATGTCCGTGTAAATTACACTTTAAATCATTCAAATCGGACCTTTCGTTCAAAAGTTACGACGGTAGTAAACATGCTCGGAGTAAGAAAAATGTCGCGGCTTGAGCGAACTGGGGAGAATCGTATCAATGCTTGGTCCGATGAAGTTGAAACACCACGGCATTTAAATATTTTCGATAAAACAATAAGAATAACAAAATTTTGGATTTTTCGAAAATCAACTAGGTACATACATAATAAGGGGTGAATTCGTTTTTAGGGGAGGAAATTATAGCTTGCTTCAAATTACGTCGGAATTCTATGAACAAACTAAAAGTGGGATAATTGAAACAGATCATGTACCTAACAATTTTTGCATAATCAACCCCTGACGGGCTGAACGGGAGAACAGTTGCGCTGAACGAATAATGAGAATCGTTGTGCTTAATTTTCCAAAACTAACCTTTATAAGGGGATATGTATAGGGGCGTCGCAGTTTGTGGAGTACCTACTATCCTCACGCGGACGAAGTCGCGGGCGAAGTGCTAGTTAGAAATAAAAAAGGACCTAAAATTGAGCCTTGGGGGACCCCCATCTTGACTACAGACCCGGGAGATCTTGTACCGTTCACATCGACTCTCTGAATCCTATCACTCAAGTAAGAAGTAAGAAGATCCAGCGAGGCGTCCCGGATTCCGTAATAGTGGAGCTTCCTGATTAATGTCTCATGAAGAACACAATCGAACGCCTTGGACAAATCGCAAAAAATGCCCAAAGCATCGCATTTGTCCTCCCATGCATTATAAATATGTCCTAAAAGTTCAACACCAGCATCGGTTGTTGAACGACCCCTTGTAAAACCAAACTGTTTATTATGTAGTAGTTTATGTTTATTAAAATACCTTTGCATTTGATTTAGAATAACTTTTTCAAAAATAAAAGTAGGTAGCACTGATATAGGTCTATAATTAGTAGGGTCTGATGTGCTACCCGATTTAAATAATGGTATTATTTTACTATATTTCATTAGATCAGGAAACTCACCACGGTCAATACATTTATTAAAAATAACAGCCAAGATAGGTGCTACGATGTGTATAATAGACTTAACAAGGTCAACAGAATTACCCCATAAATCTGCCGTCTTTTTAAAATTCAAGGAATTAAAAGTTTTTATTACATCATTGCAAGTGACATGTTGAAATTTAAATTCAGCATCACAAACTGGGACGTTTTCTTTAAGTAACATTTCTGCAGCAGTGGGTGATGAATTTAGAGACTTAGTTGTTGATACGGGAATCTCTGCAAAGAAATTTTCAAAAGCCGCGGCGACTTGGGAATTTAATTTAATTACACTGTCATTAATAGCAAGGCTATAATCATTAGTTCGGTTGCAAGATTTTCCCGTTTCGCTATTAATAATATTCCAAGTCATTTTAATCACATTGTTACTATTTTTAATTTTTGAACTCAAGTACCGAGACTTGGCGATATAACAAACTTGTTTATATAATTTAGAATAGTTTTTAACATATAAATTAAACTCTACCGTATTAATATAAGTCCGCTCCTCGTACAACTCGTAAAGACGTTCTCTACTCTTATAAATACCAATGGTGGCCCAGTCACTAAACGAAGTGCTATTATTAATAGAAATAGTCTTAGGAATAAATGTAGTATCAAATTGTGTGCAATACATTCTGAAAAAATTATTGTAATGTTGATTAGGGTCATCATTGGTTAACAAAGATGGCATTTTGTTTAAAAGTTTAGTTTTAAAAGTCTCCAGACGATATTTAGATTTTGGGTTAACAGTGATATCTTTCTTTGGCTTTATTTTGTTTACATTTGGTATAGTAATTAATTGTCCACAATGATCAGAATCCATTAAATTAATAATTTTTTTGTGGGAAGGTACAATATTTGTACAAATGTTATCTAGGCATGTGGCACTAGAAGGAGTTATTCTAGTAGGTTCCATAAATAGGTATGCAAGATTGTATGACTGAAACAGACTTACTATTTTAGTAGTTAATCCAGAATTTTCTAACAAATTAACGTTAAAGTCACCACAAATAATAATAGACTTGCTTGAATTACAAATTTTGTGCAAAACTTCATCCATTATTTTTTCAAAACAATCATACAATCCAGAAGGTGGTCTGTACACACTTAATATAATAAACTGCTCCAATTCAATACAGGCTATTTCAATTATCCGCTCAACAGAGAGGCTCACTATGTCTTTGCGGTCCTTAAATTTGAGGTGATTATTTATTAAAATTAATGAGCCACCATGTATAGCATTTTCTCTGCTGAACGAACTACCAACCTGGTGATTGCTATAATTAAACATAAACTGATGGCTTTTAAGCCAATGTTCTGTTAAACAGAGAATATCAATGTTGTTATATTTAAGAAATAGTTCTACCTCTAAATCCTTGTTTATAAATCCTTGAATATTTTGATGCACCAAGTTAATAGTATTTAATGATTTTACAACATTATTTGAAAAATTTATACCGTTTGAAACATTAGTGCCAGAGATTACCTCTGTTGTCTTAATTTCTAATTTAAATTATCATTAATGTCAATGTTTGGTGCCAAATTATTGGCAAAATTGTTAGACATGTCAAGGCATTGCTCAATAGGAGCAACTTGTTTAGCCTTTTTTATGTATCATCAAATGATTGCATCTGCTCTGTGCGGAGCAGAAGGGAGTGTCACAACTGTTACTGACTAAAACCCATCCGTGTTCCTTCTAATTCCCTTTGCCTTCCAGGGCCCTGCCAGTTCCAGAGATTAGCGCGTTCAAACAAACTCTTAAGATTTATTTATATTTATATAGGTTTAAATATCTTTTAGGTTACACACACACATGATCTGGGATGCAAACAAATTTAACATCGTAGCACCCACTCACGTCTTTTTATGAACCTACTGCTATCTCTATCATATTTCCCCCTTCATTATATTAGTCTAAGAAACTTAGAACTATGTAGTGCTTTATATTTCAAGAGAAAATATTATATAATATTAATAATATTATATTATAAAGAATCGCATTTCATTGAATACAAACCTATATCCAATACATTCGCTTTCTTCCCGGCACTATGCATTTTTTCTATAGCAAGTTCCAGGGCTCTTTGATACTTCTTATTTCTTTCAGTATCGTGCAACATATCGGCAAAGCCCGAACGCGCTATTTCCTGGTGAAAATCATAGTTTTCGTCCTGAACGTCCCATTCCGTACTCCCTGTTATAGGGTTTCTCTTTTGGGTAAACACTTTCATTTTCGCAACCGAGCTTTTTAGCCTGAAAAACGATTTATATTTAGAGGTGTGTAAAACGCCGACGATCACAACAGTAAGTTATTTTCAAACCTTTTTCAAACATACCTTTTCGCTGAACAAGCTCTAGAGAAGCTGTTACTTAATCTGAGTAAATGTAAAATTCTCATTTAAAATAACATTATTGTGTCATAAATCTTTAACTTTTACAACTTGGCTGAAATTATTTAACAAACACAGGACAAAACAAAAAGATTTTTATAACCTAAAGCCCCCCGAGCTCTTTTGTTTTTTTGTTTGACAGTGACACTCTTACAGTCTTACAGTGACAGTGCAGTTCGGAAATATATTTGGTTTTTAAGACTTTTCTATTCTACTCCAGATTATATTATTCTTCAAACACTACCTAATTTTATAAATAATATTGGTGATACTCGTAAGTGCTAGCTAAGTAAGTTCTATCAATAAAAAATATGTCTGATACTATTATTTTCAGATATTGATGCCACTGGCCAGTTATTTTAGAGACGACGCGATGTCAATAAAATGTCGTTTTATTGTGAGTTGTCGAAGTTGTCACTAAAAGAGCTAGAAAGTAAACAAGCAAAATAATTTCTATCAAGAATAGAAATCTATAATATTTTTTGCACTATAACTTTTATAAATAAAATAAGTGCATGCATTGACAATATTATTTTATAATGGCAGCATGCTCCGTAGTTGTCAGCGGTTTGAGTTGAGCTTTCATTACGACGTTTTTCTATCATGGCGGCCGCCGTCGGTAGGATTTGTGGGGCACGACTTTTGAGAAATACTGGCATAGTTGTTCCCCAGGTACTGGATATAGTTCTAAACGATTAGTTATGTAGTTTATATTGATATCAGGTACACTTACCGTGTTCAATATGTTACCAATGACGGAGAAGTTCAAGTTCGAAGTGTCACGGAAAACTGCTGTATTTTATGAATTTGTGCTATACCATCAGCCTTGCAACGTGATAAATGCAATGACGTGGTGTTCAGGACCCTCTGGAGCAAAAATGAGCACTAGTGTTTAAAATAAATTTTCATGGGCAAGTGATAACCTATTCTGCATTATGTAACAAGTACATAAGAAATCTAATGGAGGCTGTCCCTTGCAGGTTTGTCAGCTGTCCACCGGGGCTCAAGGATGGACAAGGAACAGGAAAATGGTATGTTTTATTTAATTAATATTTAAAACGAAATATTTTGGAAAATGTGCCCACGTAATCTTTGAAAATACGGCTTCGATGTTATCAGTATTGATTTTATTATGTTGTGAATTTCTTATACATCAGAAATTATTGACAAACTTTTCTATTATAGTATGTGTGTTTTAAGTTATTTAAAACCTTAAACAACATTGGTGAGTGAACATTGAACCTTGAAAAGTGACTCAAATGGAAACCAAAAAATGTATTGTGTAATAATAACAGTTTCTCAAAACAATAGTGAACTATTTTTTTTCTTTATGTAAAAAATCATAAACACAGACTTGCCTTACATGTTAATATGGCCTACATATAAGATTTTAATTATTTGACTATAACTCACCTAGAAAACAATATCTCTTAACATAAAAGTTCAAAGTTAATTTAACTAGTAAGCATCCTAATCAATTTGACAATGATCAAATAAACTTCTTTAAAATACTTTAAAAACTCCTACTTTTATCTTTATTTCACAAGTTTTCCCGCTCTATTCATACTTATTTTCCTGTTCAGTGGCTATCCACATTGGGAGTGGTGGGAGGTGGTGTTGGGGCACTTCTGTTCGCCCTTGAGCAGTCTGTGCAGGCTTCAGGGTCTGAAGCCCACCCACCACACAACCCTTGGAGTCACGATGGCTGGTTCAAGTCATTAGACCATGCCAGGTAAGTTCACAATTTTGGGCATGTTTCACAGAAGCAGTTTTTCTGTAACCATTGGTTTGGAATGGAATTAATTTTTATGAGTGAGTTGAAGTGATTTAACCTAAAATTGTCAGGCTTCATCAAAAAATCTAAGCATGTGATTAATTTAAATACTTTCAACTTCCCTATAGAAAACTTGAATCACAAACTCATCATGTGGTATTATTTATTAAATACCACATGATTAGTGATAAAACATGTTATGATAAAACTTGCCCTTACATAATAAAATTACCACATGCACTTAGGAACTCTGCATTTGATGCTTTTGTCAAATTCCATGTCAGTATTTTTTAAGTAGAAACTATTATGCTCTATTCAACTTCACTATTCCAAGAGTCTATTCTTGAATAAAAAAAAACACTAACTTGAAAACTAAAGTAAATGTTTATAATTTATATTATTATATCACTTGCCAACATGACTAACTCTGCATGGTGATAATGATGATTATGTTCACATTCAATACTGTAATTTTATCATCAAAGTATCTGATAACTGTCTAGCAATACAAATAGATGGATTAATATCAGATTCCATTATAATAAAAATTAATTAAGGTGTGAGTGACATGATCTATGTAGTTGTATTATAGTTTTG
The DNA here is from genome assembly GCA_947386135.1 of Melanchra persicariae. Classification (NCBI taxonomy): domain Eukaryota; kingdom Metazoa; phylum Arthropoda; class Insecta; order Lepidoptera; family Noctuidae; genus Melanchra; species Melanchra persicariae. Next base: position 4,412,511 of record OX376658.1, read on the forward strand.
TGTACATACAGAAATCACTCAAATACTGCATTTATCTAATGTAAATATTTATGTTATATAGTGGGCTTCTTACACTTTACTGCAGTTAGAACTTTAAGCAGCTAAACTAATACATAATATATATTTTTTATTCATTCTGAATTTCTTGATTATGTCATCCATCATCACCCACCCTTGTTATAATTTAATTGCAGGTATGACAGCATGTATTCTTCCTCACATATGACAACACCCTCATCTCAGTAGCTTGTTATTTTGTGTTACCTACTTTACAACTGAAATATACAAAAATTACAAACCAGACATATTTTTAGGATACTTCTTAGTTAGACTTAAAACAGTATTGAAATTGTGATACTAAAATGGTTGTTTCTTCATCTCTGACAGTGTACGTCGTGGCTACGAAGTATACAAGCAAGTGTGCAAGGCCTGCCATTCGCTGCAGTACATCGCCTTCCGAAACCTCGTCAATGTCTCCCACACTGAAGAAGAGGCGAAGGCCGAGGCTGCTGACGTGAGTAACATACTTTATGCAAATCTAGATTGTTACTTGAGCTTTGTTCTACATTACATCCCTATCACTGTGCTTTAGCAAGAGAGCTGGCCAAACTAGCGTTACAGTAGGTTTTGATAAGTTCTCAACTTTAAAACGGACTCGAACGCATGGTGAAACCTAGAATTAGGCTAAGCCTGTGCACACCAAACCCCCCCCCCCCCCCCGGCGTAATGCAGTACGAAGGAAACATTTCTCACTCTCACTCATTTACTACTCGATTTTCTTCAAATGCTGTTGTTGCGATAAATAATGTTAAAGACCTATGAAATTGTTCGTAAAAATTTCATTCCAACGGATTTTTAGCCCACCTTACGTAAGAGGAGATTAACACTGAATAATCAATAATATGTAAGGTATAACTGAATTCCTTTCACAAAAAAAAATCCGAAGCTCTCCAAAACTTATGTAACAAATACGGCGAATTTTCACAAACCACGTGACTTCAATAACCTGCCCTAATGTCAAATCCTCTGGACCAGATAAATATTGGCATCAAGCCAAGATAGCAAAAACCTTATAGGTACCTATATATGTACACTTACGTACATTATGTGACACACTGTTGTGGTGGAAACTGACTTGACAACTAGGCATGTCATAATGCAGTCATTATGTTGCACTGCAGACAATTTGATAGCAGGGCTGCCAAATTCTATCAGTGCATTGACCCCCAACTCAGAAAGCATTCCATTTAATGCCACGCCCTATGAGTGCTTTATTTTTACAGGCTATAATGATGCTTAAAGTCGACTGTATTCATCAAAACTCTATAAAGTCATCCTGTGATGTACTTCCTGTGTATGTTTACTTTATCTACTCAATAAAAATTTCGAACATTAATAACATTGTGAAATAGACGTATAGCTAACTGATGCTTGTTAATGTAAAGCAAACCTATTAATTCATTGCTAAATTATTGACAACCCCAAACCTAAGTGATGGATCACGAACTTTATATCGTGATTATTTCAGTCGAAAGACAAACTTCCCCAAGTGTATTATACATAATTATATTTCATAGAAAACAAGCTTTGAAGATAAGTTCAACTATAAATTATTTAAAAAATTGCAAAGATTGCAAACTGTGGCGTGGTAATCGAGAGAGCAAAATTCTGAATAACAACGCATCAAAAGTCGGTACTTATTAGGGCAAAATATTCTATTACTATTTTACAGAATTTTATTAATTCAATTATTTTTTCTCAATCACCACGGCATGCGGCAGGACTTCCAACTGTCATTGTAATTTTGTACCTTGTTAAAAGTACCTAAAACTAGACAGTACAAAGTTAAACTACAGTAAAATATTTATGTTTGACACAGGTGATGATTAAGGACGGCCCTGATGAAGAGGGTAACTACTTCGAGCGCCCGGGCAAGCTTTCAGACTACTTGCCCGCTCCGTACCCCAACGAAAACGCTGCGAGAGCAGCTAATAACGGTAAGATTCAAACTTAGACCAGTTTTAAGGAATAATTAGCAAAGTAAACACATAATATTTTATTTTGCCTTAAAGCCTCCTTGGATTACTTGTCATTAATCTAAATGACTTCGTTAGGTTGTAGACTACCAAAAAAATCTGGGTCTTTTGTGGTTTGAGCCCCTTAGCCCCCCTCCCCCCCCTCACGACGTTTTGTAGAATACCTCCAACATTTAAACTTATACCTCTTTACAACATTAGATTGAGAAGTGTTAATTCTCAACATATTGCAAAGTTGTGATTGCAGTATGATGTCATCAAACCATGCGTCATCAATGGAGATTATTTCAACCGATTGTTTTGTGACTTACTTAGTTTACAGTCAATGATTTATTATCAACAAAGCGTTGATGTAATTAGTTGCATATTAGAATTGTCGCTTCCAAAAATTACCCTCCTACCTAATTATGCCATGACCTACCCGTTTTAAGAAAGGTCCACTTGATCTATGAGATCACAAAATGGAGATACACTTATAGTAACATGTGTGTGAAAATCGAAGAAAACACAGTAGGCACTAACTTAGTACATATTTAAATAGAATGACCTGCATCTACTCGTATGCTCCAGTTTCTAATTTAGGAGCATTAAGAATACTGAATATCTGACATAGTGCCAGAAAAATAAATACTAAATAGTGGGCGATGATCGCTTTTGTAAAAACAAACAACATCTTGCAGTCGAGTACATTTTACAGATAATTATATTCTCTTATGAATATGTTTTGCTGGGAGTGTATTGTCCTAATTTTTGGATGTTTATATTGTAATATTTTTAAGGTTATTTGGTAAACAGTTCCGTTAATTTGAATAAATAAACAAGCAGAGGCATCCATATCATGAAATCGAAAGTTAATTAGGAAGTCAGTTAGGAAACACCACTCTCATTTAGTTGAAATTACCGAGCAAGTTTTATAAAATAACCAATTTTCAAAAAAATATAATTTCAATTCACCTAATATTCTTAAAAACTATGACACATTGACGTAAGTTGTGCCTACGTTAAATTTTGTACTTACTGCCTTCGTCCGCGTGGTTTTAGCAGGTAATCCACAAACTTCAACGCTGTAATGTTGTGCATGTACTCATAAAAATAAACACTACCCCCTTTTAAAGGTAAAAATCGTTGTGCTTAAGTTTTGTAAAAGCACAACGATTTTCATTTATTACCCAGCGATTTCTGCTGAAAAGTTTTGCTCCTTTGGGTTTTATTATTGCAATTTTCGTAGGGAACTGTATTATTTTCGAAAATTAAATATAGCTTATGTTTTAAGTTAGTAACAAAGCTTTCCAATAGCGATAGAATCTTTTAAATCGGTTGAGTAGTTTTTGAGCCAAATCGTAACAAATAAATCTTTCCTCTTTATAGATGAGGAATGGAAAAGGATGAATGCTCAGTTACAAAGAGCAGATAATAGTCTACCTATGATATGAATAATTGCGATTGCGATCAGTCTTTACAAAGGCTTCTTGACTACTGGCTAATTGATTGCCAGAGATAATAACGTTTAATTAGGTGGGGAAGTGCAAAAATCTAGTTTCACTTGCTTCAATTACTGGCTTGTGTTGTAGTTACTACACAATGCCACCAATACTAAGAATTCACTATTTATTAAAGTAAAACCCTCTTCCATACTGCAGATCAGCCAGTTCTTATCTATCCTATCTGTCGTCCCCAGGTGCGTACCCGCCGGATCTATCGCTGATCTGCTCCGGTCGCAAGGGCGGCGAGGACTACATCTTCGCGCTCCTCACCGGCTACGTGGAGGCGCCAGCTGGAGTGGCGCTGCGAGAGGGACAGAACTACAACCCGTACTTCCCTGGTGGCGCCATTGGTATGGCACAAGTACTCTTTGACGAGGTATGTTTATGAAAAAATTCATGATTTAAGCTTTTAACTGTAATTATAGGCAAATAAACTTTTCAGCTTTATCCTCTAGCCTTTTTTTATGGGAAGTCATCAAATGACTTCTCCCGCTCTGGGCGGAGTGGGTTACTGACTGGTGTTACAGGCCAAAATGTAACAATATACGCAGTGAGCATGTTATGTTACGCCGTGTCCTAAAATCCGTGTAAAACAAAACACATTCGCATGTTCGTTCGTGGATGGTGGTTCGTGGTTTCCACATACTGACTGCACGAATGCTCGCTTTGTGTCATGTTACATTACGCCGCGTAACACCGGTCATTACCTAAATTTCTTTCTTGCGTTCCACTTCCTCCCTCTTTTGAATAATTCCGCAACCCTGGCAGAATATTGCGATCGGGGAATTTTGGGTTATTCCAGTGTTAATATAGGAAAATGTGACTTTCAGGGTCATCTAAAATGTTTCTCGTATTACAGATGTCCTAAAGCTAGAAATTCAGCTGGGCTGTAAGATCAACCGAAGTCATATTTGATATTAATTTGAACTTTATACCTCAACGCGCTTCTGAGAAAAAGATCCTACATATGTGTCCTTATTTTTCCTATTGAGATAGGAACCCAAAAACTTCAAAACATAATATTTGATATGTGTTTGTGATAGACCTATGTAAAGTCGAAGCCCTATAATAAGCGTGAATAACTGGTTCCAGGCGGCTGAGTACAGCGACGGCACGCCGGCCACCGCGTCGCAGCTCGCCAAGGACGTGGCGACGTTCCTGCGGTGGTGCTCGGAGCCCGAGCTCGACGACCGCCGACTTATGACCATCAAGGCCATCGGCATGTTCTCCATGCTCGCTGCCGTCTCATACTACTTCAAACGACACAAGTGGTCTACAATCAAGTCTAGAAAACTAGCCTACAAACCTGTCTCTAAGAAATAAATCACCACCATTAAAACAGTAGTATAAACAAAAGTTTTAGACAATTTTTTTTTTCTATAGGCACAGTAACATGTTATTTGTTTATAATATTAAATTAATTTATTTTATATATCATCGCGTTTATTTCCTCAAGTTTCATAATCATGTTGCTTCGCTGTGACCGCTGTTACCATAATGTATAAGATGTCCCGCATCATGGAAGAGGAGATAGCCGGGTGCGATACTTATGTAATATTTTGATTGATAGGGCATTTCGTCATCGCGTTTGTTGGATGATGTAGCACAGACAAATTACTTATTAATCTTAGGTAATCCGATTATAACTGTGCTTGTGATTTTCCATTAAAGTTATAACTGTGAATCAGTGTACAGTTGAATAAATGAGTTATTGAAAATCAGAATAATTGGCTTTTTTTTATGTAATACTAGTTTCTACCAGCTGCGGTTTCGCCCGCGTGAATATCGGAAATAGCAAGGTTTCCTGATTTGTATTGTAAATTTTTTACTCAGAAAACACCCACTCTACACCTACCTTACACTTACCTTACACCTACCCTATACCTACCTTACACCTACCCTACCAACATAATTATACCAGCCCAAAAATACTAATGTTTCTGGTCTCCTGGTACTTGATGTTTCTGGTCTCCTGGTACTTTTGAATCTGAAGTACTAAGGCAGCAGCGGCTCTGAGTTACCGCTTCCTCCTCAGTCTCCATTAATCCATGCCACTTACCGGGATAAAAAGTAGCTTATTTTTTATTCCAAGATATGAACTACATGTGTGCCAAATTTCATCCAAATCCCTTCAGCCGTTTTTGCCTGATTGTTACACAAACACAAACTTTCACCTTTATAATATTAGTAGGAAGTATCCTTTATTCCCAAACTAGCTTCTACCAGCGGCTTCGCCCGCGTGAAAATATCGGAAATAGGGAGGTTTTTTGATTTGTATTGTAACTACACCTACCCTACACCTACCCTACCCTACACCTACCCTACCCTACCCTACACCTACCCTACCCTACACCTACCCTACCCTACACCTACCCTACCCTACACCTACCCTACCCTACACGTACCCTACCCTACACCGACCCTACCCTACACCTACCCTACCCTACACCTACCCTACCCTACACCTACCCTACCCTACACCTACCCTACCCTACACCTACCCTACCCTACACCTACCCTACCCTACACCTACCCTACCCTACACCTACCCTACCCTACACCTACCCTACCCTACACCTACCCTACCCTACACCTACCCTACCCTACACCTACCCTACCCTACACCTACCCTACCCTACACCTACCCTACCCTACACCTACCCTACCCTACACCTACCCTACCCTACACCTACCCTACCCTACACTTACCCTACACCTACCCTATACCTACCCTACACACCCTAACCAGCCCAAAAAATACTATGACATGTTTCTGGTCTCCTGGTACTTGTGCATCTGAAGTACTAAGGCAGCAGCGGCTCTGAATTTCCACTTCCTCCTTAGTCTCCATTAATCCATGCGACTTACCGGGATAAAAAGTAGCCTATTTTTTATTCCAGGTTATGGACTACATGTGTGCCAAATTACATCCAAATCCCTTCAGCCGTTTTTGCCTGATTGTTACACAAACACAAACTTTCACCTTTATAATATTAGTAGGAAGTATCCTTTATTCCCAAACTAGCTTCTACCAGCGGCTTCGCCCGCGTGAAAATATCGGAAATAGGGAGGTTTTTTGAATTGTATTGTAACTACACCTACCTACACCTACCCTACCCTACACCTACCCTACCCTACACCTACCCTACCCTACACCTACCCTACCCTACACCTACCCTACCCTACACCTACCCTACCCTACACCTACCCTACCCTACCCAACACCTACCCTACCCTACCCTACACCTACCCTACCCTACCCTACACCTACCCTACCCTACACCTACCCTACCCTACACCTACCCTACACCTACCCTACCCTACACCTACCCTACCCTACACCTACCCTACCCTACACCTACCCTACCCAGCCCAAAAAATACTATGACATGTTTCTGGTCTCCTGGTACTTGATGTTTCTGGTCTCCTGGTACTTGTGCATCTGAAGTACTAAGGCAGCAGCGGCTCTGAATTTCCACTTCCTCCTTAGTCTCCATTAATCCATGCGACTTACCGGGATAAAAAGTAGCCTATTTTTTATTCCAGGTTATGGACTACATGTGTGCCAAATTTCACCCAAATCCCTTCAGCCGTTTTTGCCTGATTGTTACACAAACATACAAACTTTCACCTTTATAATATTAGTAGGATTCAACTATCGTGATATCTCAACACTATGCTACAATTTTGGGTTTAGAATTCAATGAGCCTTTTTAAAATGAAAACAAGGATGGAAAAGACACTTTTTCAGGGTTTTAACTTATTTTGACGCGCTGTGTCCAAGATGTTAAAGTTGGAATCAGAATTTGTGAAAATCGAGTAATCCTCTTTAAGAGATAGGGATTTGAGATTGTATTTTATTGGATATTTTTTAAACACTTAAAAAGTACCCAATAAAATACAATTTATACAATCGTAGGAAATTACCCTAAATGTTAACTTATTTAAAGAATTTTCACGCTTTAACTGCCAAGCAGTAATCACCTAACATACATAATTGTGATCCAACGGCCTTATCGTCAATCGTTTCTCAAGTCTCTTCATTTCCTGGTGGAACCAACTCTAACTTGCAATCAACTTGCTCATGTATAAATTTAATGTCTTTGTAGGTATATAGCTCTATGTTTAAGAGGAAGATTAAGAATATGGATTTTCAACGACATCTTGAAAATATATTTTCTTCATTGCTTGCAACGTGTTTACAGTTGGTAACGACATAATACAATAAAAAACAAAAAAAGCATGTAATGCTACTTTGAAAACATAAACTATTTCTTAATATGTAAATTGACGGTAGTTTAAAATTATCGGCATGTAGCTCGGAAACTAGACACGCGTGATGGATAGGTTTTTCGCCAGGACGAAAAACAGGAAATTGAAAGCTTTCGTAAGCAACGTTGCCAACTTGTGGGGGATTCCCCAAACTGCGGGAATTCTGGAGTTGATTGATTGGGGATTGACAAGCCGGGATTTTGAAAACCGATATTACGGGTCAGGTCAAAACAGTTATTCACGAACTCTTAAACTTGTTTTAACACTTTTTTGTAACTTACGGACATCTAACACCTCCGTATTGAAATCTTCATTGCACCACATTTAATTTTCGGCTTTATTTCGGTACCTATCTTTGTCAGTCACAAAAATACTTTAACAACCCATTGATTTAATACAAAACGGCTTTTTATGTAGGTACGGTTCACTCTTTCTTTTTTTTCGATGTAAGGTCGCAGGAAACCAAACGCTATAAGTGAAAATCAAAGCACTCTTCACGCGGTCGAAGCCGCGGGCGGAAGCTAAGTAATATTATAAATGTGAAAGTTTGTATGTAGTAAGCAACAATCACGCAAAAACGGCTGAAGAGATTTGGATGTAATTTGGCACACATATAGATCATATCCTGGAATAACACATAGGCTACTTTTTATCCCTGTAAATGTAGGGTCTGAGGAGGAAGTGGAAGTTCAGAGGCGCTGATAGTTGAGTGCTAAAAATTCACAATTACCAGAAGACCAAGAAACATTTCGAAGTACTTCCGGAGCTGGAATTGTGAGCGGCTAGGATTCACAAGTATCAGGAGACCAGAAACATGTAAAAAAAATCCGGGGCTGGATTTGTGAGCGATAAGATTCACAAGTGACAGGAGACCAAAAACATGTCGAAGTATTTCCGGAGCTGGAACTGTAAGTCCTATAGATTCACAAGTACCGGAGACCAGTTATATCCCGTCCTCACTTCGAGTTACCAGAAACCCTACGAACTTTACCGGCAGCTCCGCTCACGTGGTCCTCATAACTCCAGATCATGGTCGGACCTAGTCTAAAATTTCTTGCAAAACCTTTCAACAGTTTCAACTGCTGAGACATGCCAGTGCAGTGTCATCTCTACCAGCTTGATGCCCTTGAGGCAATTGAGAAACGAGCCAAGAGGATCATCAGCAATGATAAGGCTCGTTCGTCTAGTCGAATCTCCAGTCTTAAGTATCCAAGCTGAGTTGCTAGCTTGTCGGTTTTCTATGGGTTGCATTTTGGGGAGTTTGCGACGGAATCCACAGTTTAATTCTGCCAAGCCCGTTCCGACCAAATGCTTACCATCAGGTGAGGTGGTCAAACGCGTGGCCATCAATGATCAAAAAAGGCATGTGTGTTTGGTTGGTCGTGGGGATATGGGGTCAAAATTATTGCAATTTAGCTCTGGTATCACCTATTTAGGATCTCGTGACCAACATAATGATCGATACATGCAGGGATTCCCCACCGTACTTACACCTACACATAATACAGCAGTCTACCTCTCTCGCACAGTCGGGGCCGATTGTTATTTTAAAAGCTTTTATTTAACTTGACTTGTATGTATGTTTACAAATCTTGCAAGTTTAATTTTTACTATTGCATTATAGAGAAAAAAAGTAAGAGTCAAAATAAATCTCATGTTTTAGTGGGTAAAATAGAATGTCAGTCATGTTCCTCTAAATCTCACGGGGGTTTTGGCGGGACTTTATTTGAGTGAAGTTCAGGGAATGTTTTAATTATTTACAAATTGATTCTTCGTAAAATTGGTGTAGTTTTGCGTCTCAAGTGTTCCACATACTGTGAAAATGAAAAATGTTTTATTTGTTTTACAAGTAAACTTAACAACTAGTGATTAGTAGAAGTAGTGAGTAGTAGAAGAAGGCTGACTATAAGACTGACTCTATAATTATAATATTCCAATGAAAACGCAGTGATTTTAGAAAGTAAAAGTAAATAAATTGCGACTGAAGGACTCAAGGAAAATAATCAAAATCTCACTTTTGCAACACTGATCAAATGTCAAGTCAATTTGTCGTTGTCAAAGTGGTCGAACGGGTCGAACAGCTGATTCTATAAAATATAAAATAACAAATACTTTCAAATCACAATGCAATGAACGCAATAGTAGGTTTGTGCCATTTCTGCGAAGCGCACGGCCCGCGGCCAATATTTTGCACCTTTACCACGGACAATGATAAAAATACGACGGAATCCTCAAGAGCCAGTGTTCAATGCAGTGGCTGCACTTCTCTAGGTCCAGAAACGGTGTTTGTGTCACGGGAGGATGATGGTACAATATACTGCAGCAGGGAATCGGTTCCGAATGCTGATGTCACGTCGTTTTTGAGACAGGCCGCTATAAGGAGCATTACTTGCGAAGTAAGTTCTAACAGACTTTTTTGTGGCGATAGTTTACATTCTATTCTATGAATACTTGATAGCATTCGTAGAATAGAATGAAAACTGATTTAGATACATATGGCCCTATTTAAATTATACGAGTTTCTTGCCTCTGCCAAATCAAATAATTTTAGCAATAAATGACTGCAATGTCTCCACTGTATAAAAAGTGCAACAAATCATTACTGATGGTTCAGGGATTTAAATTTTGCGCTCAATTTCTGCTACTTTTAAGTAATAACCATTGCTGTTTTACAGGTAAACTGGAGCAAAGAAGGTGGAGTGGTATACTTCAATGACACTCACGGCCATGTATTAAGCCTCACCTTCCAGGTTAAAGACACCTGGGCCAGGGGCTTGAAGAGATGGTTCTCAATAGTTGTCCTGATGAAGGACAAAATGCTTCTGTTGAATATAACACCATTGCTCTCTGAGCATATGCAGGTACCTACTTAGAATAATTAACTTTTATTTTCTGATTTATGAAAGTGTTGTTTGAATGAAGACTAAAGAGCATTGGCATTTGAAGGCAGCTAATGTTATAGAAGACAAAGTATGTACACTTTCATATGGCACAACAGTCCCAAATAACCATTTTTTGTTACCTCTGAAACCATGATTTTTTTTCAGGATAAAAAATAATGAATGAAAAATGACAAGGAATTTTCGTAACCTGATCATTACTTCCAGAGAATAGTTTTTGCAACCCCACAATTTTATTACTGGAGATTATCATTTGGCTCAAGCACTTATAACATGTGACATCCAATTACATGAATTGTATAATACATTTTGTTTTGTAGAAAATATCAAAGGAACTGCAAGAGCTAGCTGAAGTTGTATTTGATGCTGAACAAAAGGTATGTTCGCAGAGAGCACTCAGGTTGAAGACTGGTAGAAATGACTTTGTTCAATCCAGGTCACTGATGCACTTGACTGGTAAGTCGGAATTAATTGAGTGATTGAAGTTATACTGCGAATTCGAGCTTCAGTGAAGAAATAAATAAACAATTAAAATCCAGGCCATCACCATCAATTCCTATTTGCATAACTTACTTTGGTTGTCTGTAAGAGATTGCCCTGTTCCATTGTACACTTGTTTTTATAAATGTTTGTCCTGTGCTTTTTATGAGGTGTACAATCCTACTAATATTATAAAGGTGAAAGTTTGTATGTTTGTATGTTTGTATGTTTGTGTAACAATCAGGCAAAAACGGCTGAAGGGATTTGGATGAAATTTGGCACACATGTAGTTCATATCCTGGAATAAAAAATAGGCTACTTTTTATCCCGGTAAGTGGCATGGATTAATGGAGACTGAGGAGGAAGTGGAAACTCAGAGCCGCTGCTGCCTTAGTACTTCAGATTCACAAGTACCAGGATACCAGAAACATCAAGTACCAGGAGACCAGAAACATGTCATAGTATCTTTTGGGCTGGTTAGGGTAGGTGTAGGGTAGATATAGGGTAGGTATAGGGTAGGTATAGGGTAGGTGTAGAAAAAGTGTAGGGTAGGTGTAGGGTAGGTGCAGGGTAGGTGTAGGGTAGGTGTAAGGTAGGTGTAGGGTAAGTGTTAGGGTAGGTGTAGGGTAGGTGTAGGGTAGGTAGGTGTAGGGTAGGTATAGGGTAGGTGTAGGGTAGGTGTAGGGTAGGTGTGGGGTAGGATAGTGTAAGGTATGGCAGGGTAGGTTAGTGTAGGGTAGGGTAGGTGTTTCCAGAGTAAAAACTGTACGATACAAATCAGGAAACCTTCCTATTTCCGATATTCACGCGGGCGAAGCCGCTGGTAGAAGCTAGTAAAGTATATTATCCTATCCTACTAATATTATAAAGGTGAAAGTTTGTATGTTTGTGTAACAATCAGGCAAAAACGGCTGAAGGGATTTGGATGAAATTTGGCACACATGTAGTTCATAACCTGGAATAAAAAATAGGCTACTTTTTATCCCGGTAAGTGGCGTGGATTAATGAAGACTGAGGAGGAAGTGGAAACTCAGAGCCGCTGCTGCCTTAGTACATCAGATTCACAAGTACCAGGAGACCAGAAACATCAAGTACCAGGAGACCAGAAACATGTCATAGTATTTTTGGGCTGGTATAATTATGTAGGTAGGGTAGGTGTAGGGTAGGTGTAGGGTGGGTGTTTCCTGAGTAAAAAATGTACAATACAAATCAGGAAACCTTGCTATTTCCGATATTAACGCGGGCGAAGCCGCAGCTGGTAGAAGCTAGTGTATAATAAATAAAATTGAATGAGCAATTAAGCAAAGGTACCTACACAAAGTAAACCCACATCAGGGTCATCATCACCTAAGGACTAAAATAGACTCTTGGCTGGCACACTCAATAACACAGCCCTTACAAATAGCTTTACTGTACCTCTGTTCTTTATTTGCAGGAGATGAAAATGTATTCAAAAGGCTACATTCCCATTTCACATGGATGCTCAAAGCTGGTGCCCACACATACTCAGAAACATTATACACAAGCCAAGATCTATTGAAGAAGTTGCAACCTCATGCAGTGAAGAAGTCCATATTTGAGCCAGGCACCTGTTCAGTGGCTGGTGACAAAGATTGCGTGTCCCTCAGGCTGTTGGAAAAGTTGCTATCAAAAACAGTGTTCAGGATATTGATGTATTGTACTTTGACTGGTGTTTTTGTAAGTTTTCATTGTGCTTTATTACATTGTAAGTCGAAGCATTATGTATGCGGTGCTGATCTAACAAATATTATTAATATTTGAGTTGCCCTGGAGAATAATGTGCAAGAAACTCCATGGTTACTTATTTTTCTTATGTTACTAAAATGCTTGGAGAATAGTTGTCGTCATCCTATGTATGTGTGAAAATGATCTAATATTGTTATTTAGAAATAGCTAATGTATAACTTTAGCTAATACAATATTTATTTTGTTTCAGATAGTAATAAAATCAAGTAATATTAAAGCAGCAACCATTATAAATGGCTTGTTTAGACTGCTACCAGTAGCTGTCATAGATAATCCCAGAATAAGGCAAGGCAAAAGTGAAGAGCGGTTACCACCAACTGTATGCTTTTTGGAAGAAACTGAAAATAGCAATTTTTGTTTAAAATGGGCCGGATCACTGCCTGCTAAATGTAAGTTTAATTTTGAGTTCCTTGTGAAGAAAATAATGTTGTTTTATCGTATAAAAGGCTAGAATGTTCTTCCCATTTGTCATGGCTTTACTTTTGGGTGTTCGTGACTAATACTACCTACTTTACGAATTACACTGTATAGCAACGGACAAAAAAGGCAGTTGGAGGAGACCGCCTTTGCTAAAAGAGGCAAAGTTTAAATAAGCAATGCATACATAAAAAAAAATATATATATATTTTGTTTCAGGCCCTATGTTGATGAATAGAATAGAAAATTCTATGAATAATGATAAGTTCAATGATGATGTTCTACATCAGCATGTCAAGTCCCTGCAATTGGAGTGGCTTGGGTAAGTTATTCACTAAGGATAAATCAATAGGAAAATTATAATCTCCTGCTTCTCGCTATATAGTGGAGTCGGCGTATGTTTGCCTTCTATGACTTTCCGCATTCCTCCCTATCCTTAGAAAATCATGACGTTCAGTTCTTTCAAAATATTTTTTTGTCATTAGTCCTAAACAAGCCTACTATGCATGGTGGGTACAGTTCTCGTCAAATAACTTTGCCCCTCTGAAGTTGTGTCGAGTGGCTGCTTAGTAGTCAAAATTACGAACACACTGCAACTGCGCATGCGTAAGAGACATGGGGGCGGGGCGCGATTTTATGTCTCAGTCGCTCGTTTACGTTCGATGCATGCTTGCTCCCGTGTACGTGACTGTACCTGCGCGATCTTTGCAAATGGCTAACTTCAGAGGGGCAAAGTTATTTGTCGAGAACTGTACAAAATTTTTGTTTGTTACAGAATATCAAAAGCAGTGAAAGCAGCAATAGATTCCTCAGGATCTAGGTCGGATGCTGTAGCCAAACTGAAGCAAGTGTTTGGAGTAGCACAGCATGATGAACTTCTATTGAATTACTGGATGAGTGCATTTTGCAGCAAGATGTAGACACCTATTATTTATCTATTTATTTAGAATTAGCAATAAATCTGTGATATTAACATTGTTGTTTCATTGTTAACAAGTATTAGGTACACCTACTGATATTGTGTTGCCTGAAAGTAGAAAGCCAAACAGACATTAAAGTGCATCAGGATCGAGGGCCCCACTTGATTGAAAAACTATTGCTATCAGGATTTAGTAGGTTGTACTGATAACGATTTCGTGTATAATTTTTGCCATAAAATTCTTCTATAACAATATACCACTCGGGCCCAACATGTGAAAATTCCCTAATATAAAGTAAATCTTATGTATATGTAAATAAACATTAAATTCGCGATTAATTCGCGACACACCGGTGTGTCGCCGGGGCCGGACAGGTTAAATTTAACTAGGTCTGAATCTGTAACTGGGAAAATGTTAAAAGCCACCATCTAATTTGGTTTCCTCCTCATGCTTAAGCAGCAACCCTTATTTTTGTGTTGTCCCTAATATGTGTAATTAGGGTTCCTTAGAATCTAGAAATAATACCACAGCATTAGATTTGTAGTCCTTATATTTAAAGATTACACGTTAGAACGACGGCTAGGCCGCGCGCGCTCGTGTCCCTTTGTGCGCACGTAGGGCTTCGTGTGCGAGCGTGGGGCTCCGGGCGCAGGCCCGAAGTGACGGACAGCCTCGCGCGCGTTGCGGCGACCCTGCAGAAGTACGGTCTTAGCGCCAGTGGGAGCGCGCAGAGCCAGCTGATCAAAAGTCAGGATCTCTCCTGGAAATAGCAAAATGTTTAGTTAATAACTTGATTGATTATAAAGTAAAAGTGGATAGCTTCAGCAGTCAAAAACTTGATAACAGTAAGGTAAGACACAGTGTAATAACAATTTTGTTAAGTAACAGGGTTGTGGGCAAAGATGATTGATTTCCCATAAGGCACAGTAGACCCGGGTCTAGGGTGGCCAGTCGTAATAAAAAAAATATATGATGTGCTGACAAAGGGGCGGCTGCACTCACTACATAGCCAGGGGCCTAGGGCCACTAAGACTGCAACCGCCACTGGTTGTGGGGGACTAATACACTCAGTATGAAATACCCGTATTCAGCTACAACTGGTTTTGCATTGGTATTGCTGGCAGCCTAACCCAATGCAATTCCGATAAAGTTAGTTCAATAATGTTGAGATACAGCTATTCACTGGGACTTAGACCTCACACACTCACAGTTCAAATAGGATCTGCATATGGGACACATAAAGATTTGGGATTATTGGTGTTAGGATTCTCAATAATGCAGTCTAGTTGATAAACCAAAACACAAACTTGTGAGAAATATTGATTATTCACTTGGGACATAATAATTTATTTCTTATAAGTAAATGTATCATAATGTTCCTATTATGATACATTAGTATTATAAATAAAATTATTGAATAAAAAATAAATTTGAAATAAATTAAAACTAGGCCTACCCTTGTCACATAATAAGAAAAGGTGAAGATTGAAGCCATTAAAAAACAGGAAAACTTTATTTGTCCATGTTACTCACAAGCTAGTGTGTAGCAATACATGTTTTAAATAAAAACAACACTACTGTATTCAATAAGATTGGGATTATGGAAGTTTTTCCTGAAAACAAGGTCTAAAATTGACAATCTATCTGATAAATGTCTCAAGAAGTCAAAAAGTTAAGAACAGTTAACTTTTTAGGTCATATCAACATATAAATGCCATTTATTGTCATTGTTATATTTACTTGCATGCTTCCTAACCTCACTCAATAAATAATAACAAAGTACACACCTCCAGCAGCCAAGATGCGGGCACGGGCCTTCTCAGTGACGTGCAGAGCGGCGACTGACATCTTAGGCACTTTGTAGAGCCTGACATCGTTGGTGATGCTACCAACCACGACGGCAATCATGCCCTCGCGAGTGGGCTTCTTCATATGACGAGCCAACCGCGACAGCGATAGCGGAGGCCGGTTGATGCGGCTCATGAATAGCCTACGAAGAATAATAGTGTTGAACTTGGCATTTGTACGCCTAGCCAAGTACCTGTATAGCTGGAAACAACAACAAGATTAGGTTAGGAATTGATCAACTAAAGATGCTCAAAATTTTCTGGTATTTAATAAAAATTCATGGAAACCGAATCGAGCTTAGTTAAGATGTGGTAATTAGTTTAACTTACTTTTACAAGCAATCTCAGGTACACATCCTGAGACTTGACTTCGGTGCGCCTAACTTTCCTGTCGTGTTTATGGTTGATGTCGATACCCTGAAATATGTAAAGGAACACATATTGATAACACTGCTTTAAGTAAAAACCACCATGAACTCACACAACACTTGGTATTTATCACGATTTTCAAAGATTTATTTTATTTTCACGGTAACGAAACTCACCATCTTGACAACCGGAAGAAAAAGAGACTATAGACAAAATGATTGTTGACAGCTGGGCAGAATGCTGCTAGAACTAAAAATAAATTTTAATATTTTTTAGTCTGGTTTGGTGGACTTCAGACCATAGACTAAAAGGGCACCTAGGGAAACAAGAAAATACAACTAATAAAGAAAAAATGTAAGGTTGCACCTTCAGCACTGGAACTTACGAGCAATTTGATCACCAGCATTTTGTGGTGGAACATACTGCAATAGAGACTTTAAGATTGGCGAAATGCCCATTTCCACGACTGGTAATAATAAATTATTGTGAAATGTAAACTAGCGGTACCCTGAGGTTTTACCCGCAGCTCGGCTTCTGGCCGTAACACACGCTCGGATTCGGTACGGGCGGACCACGGATTTGATATGCTTCCGAACCATATCCGGTATATGTGTAGAGTAGTCCCCCGCGGTCCGCTTGTTTGCACACGGATATGGTCCGCTCCGTACCAAATTCAGACGTGTGTACGTTTTGGCCGTACATAATACGACTTGTCGTGTTCGGAACGCCAAGAAGGACTGCCACGCGTGCGCTCATTTTAGATACTTACTTACCTACATCGTGGAGTACCTACATCGTTTCTGAACGCGTTGAAATTTTTCAATGTGGGAAATCATCATTTTTTATAGATGGGAAATCATCAAATGACCCCTTCCGCTCTGAGTGGAGCGGGAGGAAGTGTCAGACTCTTACTGACTAAAACCCATCCGTGCTCCTCCTAGTGCCCTTTGCGTTCCAGGGCCGCGGTGACTCTTTAGAATAAAATCCACAACCCTGGTGTTTATGGGATACATCTGACGTGCTTTATTGTAACCGAGATGCTCGGAAGCAAATACGTGGTGGCTGTAACGTTGCTGTTATTGTTGCCGCTACTACCGAAACTGTGTCCAACGACATTATGACAACCCGCGGTGTGCATATGAAAGCGTACGTGAAGAAACTACCATCCGGTCGAAGGTGGAATTAGTCTGCCGAACCAGATCCGGTCGTGTGTAGCGAGATCGAATTTTGTAGGCAGAGTTAGTCCGCGCGCCGTACCAAATCCGAGTGTGTGTTACGGCTACAACAATAAGGGTCGTAACGTGATGTTATATTTAACATCACGCTACACTACGAAGAAGCTATATTAAGCTACCATTAGAAGTAAACTAGTACAATGGGACAAAACCCAGAAATCGCGAAAAAAAAATCAGCTGTCCAGAACATTTTGTCGAGTTATGCACGCAACTTTAAGAGCGATTTTTTGATTTTCGATCGATTTCAGTGTTGGCCCCATAGTGAAAGTTGTTCATAATGATGAGTACAATGACCCCTTAAGAGGTATTGCGTTTATTCTGTTACACGTTGTATATAGATAGACCAGCTGCCGCCCGCGGCTTCACCCATGTGAATGTTGAAAATTATCTCAAGGGAACATACTCCCGGGATAAAAAGTGTCTTATGTCCTATTCCAGGCGATGGTCTACACGCGTGCCAAGTTTCATCAAAACCGGTTCAGTGGTTTAGGCGTGAAATTTGGAATTTTCACAAGTCAGTGCTTGTGTAACAACACAAGCACTGACTTGTGAAAATTCCAAATTATGCAATATATCTTACGTAATAGTAATAATAAACATAAAAATCTCGAAAATTTCGCGGCACACACACCGGTGTGCCGGCAGTGCTTGAGCGGTTAAGATTTTTGCTTTTTGATTTAAAAATAGTCGGTTATGTTTTCCACTGAACACTTAACTGTATTTAATAGCTTTAATAATTAAGATGTAAACTATGCAAAAGAATATCATATACCTGCTATTACTCCTTGTCCTGCAAAAACGAAAGTTTTCCAATACGAAATTGCAACTTTTTACAGCAATTATTTTCATCAAAAACCCCTGTTGTCGCAGGCTGGCCTAATTCCATTGCGTCAACACGTGGCACATGAGGCGCTGTAATTGGCTAATGCGGCAGCGTGCGAATTCGAATGAAATTTGAACAATTATCGCCCTTGTTACATTGTACCCCGTGTTCCAATGTGCCCCCACTGTCCCTAGATGTAGGTGTAGGCATGTAGTAGTGTGTAGCGACAGCAAAAACTGCACACTTCATAGAGCATCTATTCCGTACCTATTTACCAAACCGCTGAAATTATAATTTATGAAGGTTAACGTTATTACTTATATCCCTTCAACCGCAAAGGAAGGATTGGCCAGTCTCATAAGGGGAAGATTGTCCAGGATGCGCCGAGCGCTCGGTTCAGTTGAGTACCTGATGTGAGATTTTTTAATTTGCGCCTTACAATAGACGATTTTAGTGGCCTCTTACGGAATGATGAGTGGCGAAATTAATCCGACCCTTCCAAAATGTTTTGAATGTTGACCGCATTAATTAACGCTGTGTCATCATGTAAAATATGTCAGGCTGCCATAAAAAGCGTAGAAGGAGGTAGAAGTTGAAATTTGAATTTGCACGCCCTATGGAATTTAACAAATGAATCACAACTGTCTCCAAGCCTGTCATCGCGACAGATCAAGTTTCGACCGCCGTTTTTTCGAAAGGAATGGAATTTAATTCGAAACATCGAAAATTATCAAAAAATAAAAATTCTGTTCGTACTCCTTCATCCTCGAAACCCAGATTAAGCAAAAAGAAGATCGTAACGCGAAAACGAAAATGCGTCTGCCTCCCTGAAAATTATTCGGTTGTCGAGTTCCCTACGATATGGAATGAACTGAGACAGAACGATCAGCTGTGCGATGGAACTATCGTCTGCAGGGACATGAAAACAATACGAGTGCATCGGGCAATACTCTCTGCCGTTAGTCCATATTTCAAAGCAATATTTATTAATTCGTTGAAGAAAGGAGAGCCAGAGGAAACGGAGATTTTTGTCGATGTCCCCAGCTATTACATGACCTTGATTCTCGATTATGCTTACACAGGAACATGCACTGTAACTGCAGAAAACGTTGAATACCTGTTGCCGTATGCGGATCAATTTGATGTTGTCGGTGTTATTCAGCTATGCTGCCAATTCCTCTTGCACGAGCTGAGGCCGCACAACTGTCTTGGAATATTTAAATTCGCTAGATATTATTTCTGTAGTGAGCTAGAAAAAAAAGGGAAGTTGTATATAAGACAAAATTTTAGCAGAATACTTAAGGAATGTATTGAATTTAAAACACTCTCATATGATGAATTAGAAGATATTTTGAGAGATGATGAACTGAATGTTCGAAACGAGGAAATAGTATTCCAGGCAGTTAAAACATGGGTGGAACATGACATAGAAAATAGAAGAAAATGTATTCCACCGTTACTTTTGTGCGTACGGTTCGGTCACATAAGCTATAAATATTTTAAATCGAAAATATTACAATGGCAGCCGGTAGCTGATGACGAGGTAAGACAAAGTGGCATTCAGTACGCAAGTTAATAGTATCTCAATAAACTCAGATTATTTTTTATTACACAGAAATGTCAAGAAGCTTTATATCCCGCCGTGGTATTTCTCACGTTATTGGATTCGAGGCCGGGTACAGAAGCAGATCTCAACGATCCACTAGCAAGGCCTCGAATTCCTTTTGAGATACTTTTTGCAGTTGGTGGCTGGAGCGCTGGAAGCCCAACTAGTTTTGTCGAAACATATGATACAAGGTATTTCTAGATTTTCTATCCTTTTGTGTGGTGTAGGTATCACTCAATCTTGTTCCAAAAAAGATTAACGATAAAAGGCGATAAATCTTTACCCACCTCTAATATTGTCTATGCCTTACTTTCACGCACGATATTTAAATAAATGAAGCCTTTTTGTTACGAACAGGGCGGATCGATGGTTTTTATCAATCCACATGGACCTAACGCCTCGCGCGTACCACGGTCTTTGCACGCTGAACAATTTGATCTACATGATTGGTGGCTTCGATGGCAGTGATCATTTCAACACAGTCCGTTGCTATGATCCAGTGGCAAACACTTGGCATGAACGCGCCTGTATGTATCAGGCTAGGTGCTACGTCAGCGTTGTTGCTCACGGTTAGTTCACTTTGTTGATTTTTACGACTCTTTGGACCATTTGGAATTCTAATAGCCGTAACAGACGTTCGAATTTGGTACGGCGGACTAACTCCGCCCACAAGATTTGGTACGCTCCCGGACCATATCCGCCCGTGTGTTGAGTGGTCCGCGAACATTATTATTATTATTAATTGAGTCCGCCGCGGTCCGCTTGTTTGCACAGCGGATTTGGTCCGCTCCGTACCAAATCTGGACGTGTGTACGCTTGGGCCGTACCAAACAACCACAGACTACCATAAAAATTTAAAAAATGTATTTCTCTTAATAAAATTTAGCCAATCCTCTGCTTTTTTTCCGCTTTTTACGGTGTGGTTGGTACATGGTGGTTGTAATGTTGCTGCTATTGTTGCTTCTACCGCCATAATTTTTGTGTACTTGAAGGCGCACAATTCAGTATAGTATATATACTCTGTGGCGTGGTGGGCGGAGTTAGTCCGCCGCGTGGTCCGCCGGACCAGATCCCGTCGTGTGTTCCGAGATCGAATTTTGTGGGCGGAGTTAGTCCGCCGTACCAAATCCGAGCGTCTGTTACGGCTATTATAGCCGTAACAGACGCTCCGTAAAAAGCGGAAAAAAACAGAGGATTGGCTAAATTTTATTAAGAGAAATACATTTTTTAAATTTTTATGGTAGTCTGTGGTAGTTTGGTACGGCCCAAGCGTACACACGTCCAGATTTGGTACGGAGCGGACCAAATCCGCTGTGCAAACAAGCGGACCGCGGCGGACTCAATTAATAATAATAATGTTCGCGGACCACTCAACACACGGGCGGATATGGTCCGGGAGCGTATCAAATCTTGTGGGCGGAGTTAGTCCGCCGTACCAAATTCGAACGTCTGTTACGGCTATAAGTTCTCATAAAAACGGAAGTGGGATTGCCAGAATAATGCACATTGATTTTAAAAATATATTGCAGTTTTATCGTTACTATTAATTTGTCTAACGCGACAAGTTTACCAAATGTTTAGTAACTCAAGAAAATACCATACCTATTCTTTAGATGGTTTAATCTACGCGTTGGGCGGGTACAACGGTCGCACACGCATGTCGTCCGTTGAGCGCTACTACCCCGACAAGAATCAGTGGGAGATGACCACACCGATGAACAAGCAACGTTCAGATGCTAGTGCCGCATCCCTTACCGGAAAGGTAATGAGATACTTTTAAATGGTTGAACTAGCTTCACATTTTAGCGCCCGATCTTGATTAGGAATAATTAGGATAGCTGAAATAGAAAATGACTAGCTGCGTCCGCAAATCTGAGGGCCAATAAAATTCTACTAATTTTTAAACAACGTTCGCATTCGCATGTCAATCGCAATCAATCGCAAACTGTCAATAAAGCCTTAATTTTCATACATTTTTGACAATATTTGTGATTGAGATGCGAATGCGATTGTTGCTTGAAAATTAGTAGAATTGGCACTCTGGTTGAAATGAAAAGAAACATACTTAAAATGTTATGTTGTGTCCTACTAATGACCCCGGGGCCTTCAAGGATAAGCGCTGTTATTTTCTAATTAATTTTGCTGCGATTTGGCTGCGATATCCAAGACATTTCTATTGTTTCTCTGGGTTTCGTTGAACTTTATCGTCTTTTCTGGTGGCTACTCTACAGACTACTGCAACTCCTATCAAAGCCAGCAATCAATAATGATTGCTGGCTTTGATAGGAGTTGCAGTAGTCTTTAAGTCTCCAGACAGCTAGTCTTAGCGCTTATTCACCTCTCATTTCTCTAGATATACATCGTAGGCGGATTCAATGGCCAAGAAGTGCTAAGTTCTGCCGAGGTGTTCGACCCGGACACGAAACAGTGGAGCTTCATCAGATCCATGCTCAGCCCCCGTTCTGGAGTCAGCCTCATCGCTTACAGAGACTGCCTGTACGCGCTGGGAGGGTTCAACGGATATAGTCGGCTGAATACCGGTTTGTATTGGATTTATACTAATTGATTCGAACGACTGAGAGCAACGAGCCACGATGTAACGATCCGATTAAGATTAGCCTTAATGGTTTTACTAGGGGTAAACTATAGCCTCGTTCGAACAACGAGGTCTTTGCATAGTAACCGAAATTCTAGCTACAGCACCAGACGTAAAATTCTAAATAGGTATTTTTATAAATGCGTGAGTTTGTTTGTCACCTGAGCACCTCTTCACGTCGTAACGACAGAACGAATTTGGATGAAACTTGGTACATGGTTTGACCATGTCCTGGAATAGCATATAGGATTTTTCATTCCGGAATTATGTTCCTTTGGGATAATTTTCGAATTTCAAGGGGATGAAGCCGCTGGCATTTTTTTTCAGGTATGACCACTAGCAAGAACACGCAAGGGCTATCAACTGCTTAACCGGACTAATGCCGCTGGCAAGTGCCAGTAGGTATAATATACTGCTGGTGCTGTAGTCGAGATATTATCTAGACTTGCGCATCAGGCACAGACCGCATTTGTTTCCTAATTTTGTATTTATTGATGTGTACCTATCTAATTTTTTCAAAGGCGAGAGGTTCAACCCTCAGCGCGGCGGAGACTGGCAGGAGGTGACTGAGATGTTCAGCGCACGAAGCAACTTCGCCACAGTGCTTCTTGATGACATGATCTTCGTTATTGGAGGATTTAACGGTAATTTCATGATTCTTTGAAAAACTAGGTGAAAACTTAAGTCCTTCATAATTGTTGACCCAAGAAAGCCCTAAACTTTACCTCTGGGTCTCCTCATTTTTCTGACAAAATGAACCGTAAACCGGGATGTAAGAATTTGAAGCAAAGGTTCAGCAATGGATTTCTTTCAGCTGAAATGAATGATGAAAATAGCCTCATTACTCTTTGGCAGGATCAACAACGATACCCCACGTGGAGTGCTATGACGGTGATACGATGGAGTGGTACGACGCTGCACCCATGAACTTAAACCGTTCAGCGCTCAGCGCCTGCGTGCTGGCTGGCCTGCCCAATGCGCGCTCCTTCTCGTACCTAGCCAAGGCCGTGCCCGCCGCCGGCGCAGACCAGGCCCACCACTCCTGACAATCCCTCAAATTCACAGAAATACACTCCACACAAGATGCAGCTGCTCTCCATCAATCCTTCGCTTCACCAAAAATTACTAAAAGACCAACGATCGACAAGATGTTTTCAGACTCAGATACATCTTCAAGTACACCAATTGCCCGATTTTTGCATCTATCACGGCGGCCTTTGTGATTGATAATATAGTATGCACTGTGATATTTTGCTTGTACATAAGACTTTTGTGATTCTATTTTATGTATCGTAAATCATGGTGGTATGGCCTTATTTTATTGTACAAATCATGTCCGATCATATTTTGTATTTTATTATTGTTTTATTAAAGAAGTAAGAACGCAAGCAAAGGCCTTGCGTTTATGAAAGGGAATACGAGTCCCTAAAATAATATTGGTATTTTAGAAATTGTTTTAAAGCGAGGGATTTGTTGTAAATTTTCAAGTTTTTTATAGTGTAGTTTGTGAAAAATTTTATTTTCGTATATTTGTGTACAGTACGCGTCCGTGGGAAATCAGAGTGGTCGCGTTTTGGATGATGTGTGTACGATATTGCGGTGGGCGGAACCTTCGTGATATTGTTGTATCTGTGATATTTTTCACTTATTACTTACTTGAAAAAATTCAAAAAAATGTAAAATTATTAATTTTATTTAATTTACTGAAAAATTTACTGTACCTGATTGAAACTTAATAAATTGACAAATAAAGAAAAAACTATCACTATTTTTAGTTGTTTTTTTCTACCAAAATAATCTACCCTGAGAAATTATTATTTTAGGATAGAACATGACACATTCGGCACAGCTGTAGGTATCTTAGTTATAGGTACCTGCAATACTACACTACCACCACACGTTATCCACCCACATGACCGTGTACAGTAGAGTAGCCGGCAGCCATACATTCGTACACAAGCCTCCTCAACGGGCAGGCGAGAGTGGAGTGCAATCGTGCGTATATTTACTACCGAAGGGGGAATTGGGGAGAAAACGGGAGACCGCCCCCTTCCGCCGTGCGGAGTTTCCGTCGCGATCGAACCACAACGAAGGCGGTAGTTGACGCGGTCGCTTCGGGGCGCGGCGCAATAATCGAGCACAAAATATTCAGACATGGAGCTCAAGGGAAAGGTAGCACTGATCACCGGCGCCGCGGCCGGCATCGGCCTCGCTTACAGCCTGGAGCTGCTCAAACAAGGAGCCAAGGTAATGTTTAGAACACACGTCCTCCCAAGACTTCCTTTGCGCATGGCGTACTTCCTAAAGTAATTTTAAGTTCAAGGTAAATAACTGTTGAATGAAGTGTACTGGATATTCGCCAATAAAGTCCAAAGTGTCGTCCTTCATGTGTGTAACAAATGTGGATAATTGATATTAGGCGGACCACTCGAGAGCCGGCTCTCCTTTGTATTGATTTTTGCCGGCGCCCGGTCATTGGCGTGATTGTAATTTTCCTTTGAAGTTTCTTTGTGCACTTCTAGATGCTATACATTGTTATTTGCTTAGTCATTCGATGCTGTAGTTAATTGTATTGTCTTAACGACTTTCTTGTTCTTGGTTTATCATAAGACGCTCATACCTACAACTTTGGTATATATAAACATTTATGTTTTTATTTATAAGATGACACGCCTCCAAGACGCACGAAAATATTTTTCTTATAGTCCATTTTCTTGAGATCCCAAATGGACCATAGTAATAGTGATCCATTTCAGTTGTAAATTATAATAAGATCTAATTCTATCAATTTATAAGTTTCTGAAATAATAGAAATTCAAGACACCAATATTTACACTAGGTACTAGTTATGCGCAATTAAACAACGCGCCGACCTAAACAGTCGGAATCGGAAGGAAACACAATGCGAATTGCGATTTGCGAGTATGAATCACTCTTTCGATAAGACTTAGCGTCTCCGTACCTTTAGTATAAATAGACATAATGTACGGTCACCATAATGTACCTATATTTATGGATTTAATAAGATGGTTTCCGTTCTAATACTTTCCGACTTCGTAGTAACCGTGCAGACAGAATTATTGATCATGCAGTGGTAGAGCTACGAGTACGTAACTAGTTAAGTATACCCATGTAGGTAGTGAAGTACCTAGGTAGGTACTTGAAATATTATTTTGTAAAGTACCTAGCATTCACAAAGGTGTAAGCAGATCATTATGTAATGTACACATTCTCGTTTCACCAGTTAGGTTCAAGTTCTATGACCCTATCTGTGTAACAGGGGGAGAGCTTATTGTTATAAACCGGGCTCAAATCCAAACTCCGGGTTTTTATTTTAAGGGTGGGAAATCATCAATGTCTTCTTTCGCTCTGAGTGGAGACGAAGGAACTGTCTTACTCATTCGAACTTTGTTTTCGCCACTGCATCCTCTTGACACTTCACAGGTTTCGATTTGCGATATCGAGTCGGAGATCGGCGAGCAGGTGGTCGACGATCTTGGCTCCAAGTATGGCCGGAAGAACGTATTGTTTTGCCGATGTGACGTCACTGACTACCCACAGTACGAGGGTAAGTTCATGGCATTGCGTGCTTTAACCCTTCACTTTGCGGTCAGGAAAAAGTTATTTTTAGGCTTTGTCGTCGTTTAAAAGGGGAAGACTTTAACTAAAGTATCTTCTATGTAGGTACCTATTTCTAAACTTAAATATTCTGTTTAAAATGTTTAGATTCGATTGGTTGGACGCGTAGGATGTACCTAATCTTTCTCTTCTACAGTCAGAGTGCCAATTCTACCATACCATTGCATAAAAATTAGTAGAAATTGGCCCTTAGATCATCACCTGTTTCTTGTAAAAATCTAAATACCTATCAATCCCGATAATTCAAAAATAGAGATGTTTAATCTCTATTTTTGAATTATCGGGATTGATAGGTATTTAGATTTTTCACGGATATTTAGATTTTTCTCAGGACGGGACAAAAATTGTAGGGGCATACCTAATTTGAGCGGATTTTTTACGTCACTAGTAAAAAAAACTCTTAGAACAAAAGCACCAGTATAATTAATTAAAAAATCACAAAATTGCAGAGGCATTCGAGATGACAATGGAAGTGTTCAATCGCTTGGACATAGTGATCAACAACGCGGGTGTAATGAACGACAGATTCTGGGAACTTGAGGTGGACGTCAATTTAGTAAGTTTTATCTAATAATAGACGTAACTTTTTATAGCTTCCCAACGATTTTGTGAGCGCCGGAAGTCGCTTCTCTGTTCCTTCCTACATGACTATTTATTTTGTTTTAAACAAAATTAATAGTACCTACTGTTAATGTTTATGGACTCAATTCAGTAGAGATGAGATGGATATGTACTACCGTAACAGATTTTGTTTGCGACAAAATTAGAATCATAATTTTGATAAACACTTCATTTCCGGCTTTAGATACGCAATGGTCACAGACCTAAAGTTCCAATTTAGAACAGCATAGACACGTGAACGTAGGTCTGGCAACCCAAATATTGGGGCTAAAATTAGTCAAAGAGCGGTAATACTTATTTCGTGTTAATACCTTTTTCTCATGTAGAACGGCGTTATTCGCGGCACGCTCCTGGCGTACCGTTTCATGAGCAAGGACCGCGGCGGCCAAGGCGGCACCATCATCAACACAGCGTCCACTGCCTTCATCAGGCCCCAGGTCTCCACGCCCATCTACACCGCCACTAACTACGCCATCGTCGGACTTACCAGGGCTTATGGGGTAAGCTTTTTAATGGCTATAGTTTACAGCCACTTTTAGGAATAACCGAAACTATGAACTAGAGTTCATCTAAGAACCCTGTGTAGTCAGGGGCTGTAAAGTTAAGGCTACGGATATTAAATTTCTTCTTTAGGAACAAGAGCTTTAGAAAAAGAGCCTGAACGGATTTGCATCAGCTACTGCTGCTTAAGTTGTCGTATCTAATCCAAGAATTGCATTTCAGAGGTACTCCTCTCTATCTTATGGTGCTCAAATCTCCAATGCATCATAGGACTTATTTGACGGACAGAGCCAACATCCAGTTTTGGAAGGATGAAGTCGGTGACAGATGTGTAGCGCGGGGTTCCACAAGGGTCGATTCTGGGACCACGTCTGCAGCTGTAACTTTTTACGACAATAATTTTTGTACAATATTTTAAACTCTCTCTGATTTTCTTTCTTAGGATCAGTACCACGTGAATCTGACTGGCGTTCGAAGTATGGTGATTTGCCCGGGCCTGACTGATACGGGTCTCGTCAAAGAGATTCGCAAGCAGCTAATGTCTTCAGAGTATGAAGCAGCTTGGCAGAGGGACAATGCTAGCTGCAAGATGCAGAGGTAAGTAGAAGCAAACCTGTTAGTGGCGACAAATCCAACTCAAAAGTTTCTTTGAATGACAAACAGGACTAGTTCAAGCTATTGAGGACAAATCGAGTTGGATTTGTTGTGGAAAGGATCCTTTGAAAGCGTATATTTTTATAGTAAAGGAACTAAACGTTTGATCGAGTTATAGCCCTATCTGAAATGTTTTAAGGGGTCTATACGGTGGTGGGTGGTGTATAATTATAAGGCTCGCTTGTGCGCATGTGCCGCAATGCAGGTGGTGTAAGGATACTTCGAAAAAACGCGAGTCCCATCCGTTAGATTACTTCGAACTTCACAGTTACATTGTTGGACTGTTATTTGCTCCTAACTATATTACTCAAGCCACTTCCCAGTTTAAACATAAGGAAGATTGTGAGACATTTGTGGGCCGTCTATAAACTGTGGGGAAGAAATAAATTGTAAATTGCTGAATCGATTTTGGAATTTGCTAACATTTGTAAATATCTTTTTCAGCTCTGAGCACGTGGGCCGCTCACTAGTGGAGATTCTGGCGAAGGGTCAGAGCGGCTCTGTATGGATCGTAGACAACGGCACACCGGCGCGGGAGTGGCGCGGTTAAACGATCTTGTCAACCCCTTATTTTAACACAATATGCGTGATTCGCGCATTTTCCATTGTGACTCGAGACGTTAGGTAGCTCGAGATTGTTGGTTACTGTAGGCTGTTCAAGTATTGAGAAGAGAATATGGGAGAAATGGCGGGGTCATTGAACCCTTGCTTGGTATTGATTAGTATTAAATGTATTTGACCTATTTTTACACTTCCCCAATAGTTCGATCACAATGGAAAACTAAATAATTATGATACTAAGGACACATTCAAACATTTTCAAATATAACAATCACAAAATCATTTAAAAGAACCTACATTTTCGTACAGTGGATGTGCCTAGTATATTTTCTTTTGTGAAACTTAGATATTGGGGCATATAACGTAAGCTCAAGGAATACGATAGACTAGGAATAATATGCTTCAGAACTACTTATAAGTAAATTCCTTATAACTCTTCATGTATGATTGACATTAAACACATATAACACTTAATAGAGGATTGGTCGTGATTGTGTAAATATTTCGTTCTTCTAGTCGTAAAGCCTATTTGCGTAAGGCATTATATTTTTTAAGATGTACTTTTAAAACAAGAACATTATGTAATATGTATGTCGTACGTCGTGACATATATCGTGTACTTTAATCTACATTTAATAAATTGTATAAAAATAAGTATGTATTATTAATAAGCGCATACTTTGTATTTTACCTGCTTTGAAGTGTTAGTTACGGATGTATAACATTTTGTTTATGTACAGACCTCTGCATTAAATGGCGTAGCCCTTATGCATTTGTTTTTATGCACTAAGGTACCCAGTTAATGCAGGTATCTCTACTTGTCCTCCAAAGATTGTATGAATAAATAATTTAATGTTTTGTAACATTTTGTATGACATAATTCTTATTTGTTAATTTGGTATAACAGAAAAGCTACGCTATTTTGCTTATTTGCAATAAAATTGGAAATTTCGACATGGTTGTTTTAAATAAAATTACCTTTTGGAAGATTTGTAGTAAAGTTATATTTTTATATTGATACAATCACCAGGTACAGCTTTTGAGTTACAGGTTTTTACAAATATCATGTGCTTTGTCAAGTTAATTTCTGAATTTTTCATGAAAAGGACTCGCCAATATCACATTGAAGGTAAAATTAATGATTCCAAAATAACTACAAGAAAATACAATAGTCCTTTTCTAGAACTAAATATTACAAGAATTTTATTGAATTGAATAAACATAGACTTTACCAGTGTTGATACTGT
Source organism: Melanchra persicariae (assembly GCA_947386135.1). Classification (NCBI taxonomy): domain Eukaryota; kingdom Metazoa; phylum Arthropoda; class Insecta; order Lepidoptera; family Noctuidae; genus Melanchra; species Melanchra persicariae. Next base: position 4,442,486 of record OX376658.1, read on the forward strand.
GGTGTTACCAATCAGTTGGTGGAGCAACACATCTCCTACATTACAATGTGGCAGCAGTCCCTCTATCACATTTATTTAGTACTAACTACAAATGAACGACAGTCAATAAACACTTTACATTTAATAACATGCCGAGGCAGCCTCTAACCCACAATGATTTATATAATTACACATGAAAACATCTGGCCAGCAGGTATTAGAAACTAATTTCTCCTCGTTTTAATTTACTAACACTAGGACTGCTGCATAGACTGTCGCTTGTCATCGCAAGAAAATAAATAAAATGGAGGAGCAATGACCGTTTGAGTGATAGCAGACCATTTTAGTACTTTAAATATTATATTGTTAAAACTAAATAGGCACAAATTATCATAACAGGTGAGGAGGTAAGCTTTATGAAAATATTTATAATTCATTGCATAAATAAAATGTCTCCTATGTAACTCTCATTACATAGCCTCCCTGAAATTTACAAGTGGCCTCTATCTCACTCTCCGATAACATTGGCATCTTTGAATCACATACATGAGCCTAATATCATCCAGCTATTGGTCGACTTGTGACATTATACAATTCAATTTAGCTGATGCCAACGCCCTGCCTGTTTGCGTTATCGCTCACGACACTCCTATACTTACATTATACTAACTGTGAGCCTTCTCAGTGTACCGACATTTTGTTCTGTCGCGCGTTACGGGAAATTCCATCTTTATCCTTCCATTATATTGGATACAACACTATCACACCAAAACAATGTCCATCAACTGTAATCTGCTCAACATTAAAACTTCCCGCAAAGACATTACTTTTCCAATCAATACAAGACACTTCGATCACCAAACTAACACTTTTCCGTCACTTATCCATTTTTGAATAGTCCCTGCTGCGATAAAAAATTCTTTCGGTGTAGCGGACGCTCTCCAACAAATCCTACTTAGCTGTAAACAAAAAGAAAGGGCGTATTAGAAATGTCGAAAGTTGGATAAGTTCACAGAATTTGTGTAAGCAAAAGTTGCGAAAATGTGAAAATAGGGTCGAGAAGTATGAAACAAAAGTTTGAACAATTGCAAAACTTGGGAATTGGGACATAATGTAGGAAACCTTACTGCCCATGTCTGGAAAGCTTCATATTATGTTGCCGAAACGTGATCAACCTTTTGTAAAGCAAGATAATATTATTATTAGAAAATTTGATTTCATGTCCATGTGATGCTTACCGGCAGTGGGTGCTGGCTGCGCCTGCGCGGGTACGGCCTGCGTGCTAGGCGCGGGCCCCACGCGCGGCCCCCGCGGGCCCCCCCGGGGTCCCCCGCGCGGGCCCCCGCGCATCGCGCGCCACCTGCCGTCGTCCGAGAAATTGTGCACGTAGTTGCTGTAGAGGAATAACACACGTGTTACTGCTGCCTATGTCGAAATGAACTTAACCAAGTTACGTTGAATGGCGTTATATGGTCAGAAAAGTGTGCTAAAGAAAGCAATGATCATGTAACAAGATTTCGATCGAACCACGTCAAAGGCGTGTGCGTCTACGACCCACAGATAAGTCACAGGACTCACAGGTATTGTTCACACAGTTGCTTTGAGGTTAGGGTACTGCTAACGCTCAGTCCATTCTTTGTATGTAGTGAACTGCCATGATTGATTCCCAGGTCGGAGAAGGCAGTATCTAGGTTTCCATAGGAATTTCTCAACTTCTGTGGCCAATGGCTACATGATATGCTGTGGGTCCTCCGCTTATTCTCTGTCCGATCGTATCATATTGGCAGCAGTGTGGTGAGGTAGTGGGTGGTGGGTGGTGGGTGTACTGACTTGTACTGCGGGTTGTGATGGCGCCAGCCACCGCGGCCGCGCCAGGCTCCTCGGCGCGCCGACGCGACGCCGAACGTCTCCGAGTTCAGTTTGCGCTCCGTCCGCCAGTCTGTCCTCTGGCTCCTGCCCTTGGACCTGAAAACATTTTACAGTTTTGAATCTGTTTTTTAATGCATCTACGAAAGGCTTGTTGTTAACCATGCCATGTCCTAGAAATATTTGAATTTTCTGGACGCTTTCTTCAAGGACTATGGTGTTGGTGAAAAGAAGCACATAAAGAGAAGTTTAAAGTGTCGGGATGCCTTTTCCCAGTGTCATGATAAATAAATAAAAGTAATTGGAATCCTGTAGCTTATCACTAGGTGGCTAAATCAGCAATATTTTAAAAAGTAAATTAGTAGTAAGTCTCTTAAATTTTAAGTTCAAATTGTAATATGATAAGATCTCACCTCTCAACAGCCTCGCAGGAGATGTTGTCAAAGAAACTCTTGGTCTTGTCATACCCTGTGTAACCATTCTGGTCCTCGTCTACTTCCGGTTCGCCAGCACCGGTCTCATTTCCGGAGTCATCCTTCTTGTCTACTTCGCCCTGCGGTATAATAATGACCTCAGACTCCTGCGATGTCCGAAAAGTAAAAAAAATGTTAAAATTTTGATAAATACATTCAAAATAAAAATAATTTATATAACCAAAAAAATTAATAAAGTAAGCTTTGCACAAATAATATCAAAAGGCGAAGACGTACAAACTCCTCCCTAAACTTTTTCAATAGCCCTTTATTTGAATACACAACCATAAAAATGAATGTTGGAAGTATTTTGCATGTAGGTAACCTATTGGATGGATCAAATGGATTGAGCAAAAAAAATGGAGCTCAGTTAAGGCTCTTCAATCATTACTTGCGACTTCCCATCCGATTTATCCATTGCCTATAATGTATGCAAAAAAACCAATAGGGTTTTATTTACTTAGAAAAATGAAACATAGCCCACAAGAATGTTGGGGACAACAAAGGAAAGGCGCTTTGGCTACGTCAGTCAACACAGCCTAGGAATGTTTACAGTCAGTTCCAGTAAACAAGTAGCCATGTTTATCGAAACTAGCTGTTTATGAGCTGACAAGGCGATGATGAATATTTAGCTACAATTAACCCTATTTCTCGATTAGAAAATCATTGCAATTACTGTTGTTTTGGCAGAATTCATCTTATTTATCTTATTATGCGATTGTAAAGTCATTAAACTAGACAAAAAAAAAACCGTCCATACTGAAAACGGTTGATTGAGCGTGACGAAAACTCGCGGTGAATTGAAAAACAAGAACAGGAAATGAGATTGTCATTGCTACACCAGAAATGCTTCATTAAAATCTTTATACAAACATTCAGTATAATTAATATACTAGTGTAGTATTTTAAGCATTTACCCGCCTTTTTATTTATTTTTTTTTCTGATCATCCAACTTTAGTGTTTACTTTGCTAAAACCAACCCTCAGCAGGGTCAAGCGCATACGAATATTCTGGATCCGCCCGTTTTGTATTCGTATCAAATTGTTATTGCATAACCAGTGAATAATTTCCCATTAAACGTCGTCAAACGATTGTGTAATTACTCCAATTCCGTTCAAATGTAAGCTCAAATCAATTAGAGATTGTAATTGGTGTAACATAATATACCGACTGTGACATAATTGTAACACTGCTTGATTAACGATTATTAATGGGACTACACTGGATTCTTTTCATATGGCTCAAAATACAAACCGTAATATCGTCTTGGAGCTAATATTTATTTTTCATTGAAAAAGTTGCGACTGTTTTACTTTATTGGCTAGGCTTGCATTGTCTCATTACACCGCTAGACTGTATTGGCGAAACGAGTTTTTCCTATGAGAGCTTTATTCAAAAGTTACGTCTTCAGATTCCATAGAACTGGGCTTTAAAAGTGAAATGAACAAAAAAAATAGGACTATCTCGGACAAGGCCGCGAAGTCATGACCATTGTTCTATGAAACGTGAGGTAACATCGGCATCGCGAAAAAGAAAGGCGTTGTAAATCTCACCTCAACTTTCACCTCACTCGTACCATCAGAAATCTTAGCCTTAGCAAGTTGGCTGCGCAGCTCCTCAAACTCAGTGTTGGCTTGTTCGAAGTCGTAGTCCTTATCGAACTTGAGAGTATTCTTGTTGCGGGGGACGAAGCCACGTCCGCGGCCGCGGGGCCGGCCTCTCCAGCCGCCGCGGTTGTAGCCCTGGCCCGAGCCCGAGAAGTTACCTGCCAGACAAAATCATTGTTTATTATGAGGATTGAAAGTACTACACAAAATAGGGAAGTGGTCGGGATTTTGGACTATGATTAGGATAGTTTTGACCCAATGATGGAATTGATTATTATTATGGCAGTTTCGCGGCGTTATGTCGACCCAGGTTTGGTGTCCTTAGTTTGAGTTTGAATGAAACCCAAAATCAGACGTGTGCAATGAAGCCCAAGATACATCATATTGCTGAAATGAGCTCTGCTTGGCAAGTTAGTACAATATGTGTGAGCAAACAGGTGGAATGGAGAACCTGAGTTTCTTTTACTTGCTTGGAAAAAGGATGAACATCTATGACAGTAAGTATATTGCGACAAGTACAATGAATGTTAGTAACATTTATTTTAGTAAAAACTAACTAGAACGACACAATATATTAACTGTACCGATTCTGAAAGATTTTTGAGGTCGTCTTTTTGTAAAAAAAAAGTATGCTCAAAGCTAAAAACCAACAAGATGGTCAGATGCAATAAGAAGCCTGTGGGATGCAGTATAAACCAAGCAATTTACAGGAGACGCGTCGTATGTAATCACAATCCTAACTTGATAAAAAGGGTTGATAACTTACCAGGCTGGTGATGATGGGGATGCTGGTTCGTGGGCGCCTGGTTGTGCTGATTATGTTGGTTATGCTGCTGATGCTGCGGATGCTGCTGCTGCGGATGATGCTGCTGCTGCTGCTGCTGGTGGTGCATGGGCTGCTGCGGCTGGTGCTGCTGGTGCGGCTGGTGAGGGACCGGGGCGCCACCGCTCGGGTAGCGCTGACGGTTGCGCGAGTTGGTGCGGTTGCGGTTCGCGGGCCCCTTCTGCGCCTGCCCATTGCTGCCTCGCCGGCTGTCCCGTTGCTGGCTGGACCCACTAGCCACGCCGACCTATACACACGTGTGTTTTAGTGAGGAAACGTATACATTTAGGATGACGCCATGAGATTTTGTTTTGATGATACATGTATGGTTTGCTAAATCATAGTAAGTTTCAACAACAAAGAATGCAGAATGGTGAAAAAAATATTCAAAAACTTGTAAGTTTATAGAATGGATCTTATTATTTGTTGTTGTTTAGATTGAGCAGTAATTTAATATTAGGATTGTTTTTTTTAATAACTTTTTAGCAGTATGAATTCTCACTATAAATAGAAACAATAACAAAATTAAAGTAATTCAGGAATGCCAACTTGCCTTAAAACATAAAACAGTGATTAACATTCACACCACTGCATGATTATACAAACAATATTTAAATGAGGGTCACAATATAACACTTTATAAACAGATTCTCCAACTCATCCTTTCCAATAAAATAATATCAGAAATGGATTTCTAGTCTAACTGGGATATAAATAAATAAGCAACAATCAATTCACTTGCCACATGTAATGATTGCGAGAATATCCCTCCAGAATCTGCTGTTGTGGTGGTCTATGGCAAAGCCGCATCCAGAAAAACATTTATTATGTATTTACTAAGTCTTAATTACTGCTTAATTTACTTATTTTATTGCCTACAATTAATAATAATTATGCTAAGTTATTGGGACCATACAGATCCTAAGATCCTAACTTAGTTTATGCTAAAATTTTATGTTTATGGTATGATAGTGAACATGGTAATACATTTTTTTCATGATTTTATTTTTTTATTTTTTATTAAGTAATGGGCTTGCTCTTGACCTCGATCACGCCTGATGGATAGATGATAGAATAGTTTTAGTTCCTGGACATACCTGCGTGCCCTGGTCAGCGGTAGGGCTCTTCCTGTGCGCGCCGACAGCGGGGGTTCCCGACCTCGAAGCGCTTTGTTGAGATCCTCCTCCAATGAGGTCAAGCATCGAGCCTACAAAACATTTCCTTGTACACACATTGTAGACAAAATGAAACAAGTACTTTACTATGCTAAGCATAAGCTTTGATGATTCAAAAATAATTGCTTTCACAAAGTTCTTTTTTCAATTTTCGTACAAGCAACAGACCAAGGAAAAATGATAATGCATGTTGCGATTTTTTTTTGTTATTTTTTTTAAATGCATGCTGTGTTGTTATTATTTTATTAATATTTGGAGTGTGATTATTATTTTCTAGGAAATAAGCCACCACCAGTGCAAGACTTATGAGAATTTTAAATGGATTTGTGTTATGTTTTTATGGTTCCAGCAACTAAGGTAGGTCATTGACTCTTCAATCTTGATTCTAATATGTCAAACATGAATAAATAAATACATTTAACTTTTTGTAAATATTATTAAAATTTGGTCTCATCAAGTCTTTTTAAAAAAAAGTTAGTTTTTTTAAAGAAAAGCAAAAATAAATAATCAACAAATAAGACAGAATGTAACAAAATAATTTATGTTATTCCAAATTGATAAACGTTTGTAAGAATTAGTTAGAATGTTATTGTTTGAATGGTTCTGCTATTATCAAGTTAGAATAAATTTTGTGAAATAAATTATGTAAGTATGTAAACAAATAGGTATTAAAGTTCTTTGAACTATCATTACAGTAAACCCAATAATATATGTATATGAGATTAGTTTGCATGCAAGTTTGGTGAAAGCACAGAAATTTGATCATAACCAGATACTTTATTAGTTAACAAACCAAAATTTAACTACTGGAGATGATAGAAGAAGAAAGGTTAGCAAAGTATCTTTTTACGACACTGCAAAAATCGCAAAGTAGCATGTGTTGAAGCAGAAGCTAAAATTATCCAAGAGCAAAAACCTTGGTCTTTCACTTGATTGGCGTGATGCGCCACTCCTGAGCCAATCGGGCCCGTGACAGGCGGGGGCTGGGGTGCCAGCTCCACTGAGGGTTGCAGAGACAACTCACTGGTCTTGTTGAGCTGAGCTTGGACACCTCCAGGGAAGCCAGCCATAGGCTGGTACTGGGGGTAGGGCGTCTGCCCCACCACTGGGTGGTTGTACTGCCCCGTAAACTGGCCTGGTGCACTGCCCGCACCAAGCGTCGGGGGCACAGACATCTGCATGATGGCCGGGTCATTGGGCAGGGTGGGGGCATTGGTCATCACACGAATGTCCTTGATGTCAGAACCCCGGAACAAGATGTAATCATACACCTGGCTCTGGGGTGCAACAGGGTACTGGGTCTCTCGATCCTCCGTGCCAAATGACCGCACTGTACAGAGAAACAAAACATTAAGATCATTAACCTCAACAAGTGTTTTAATTTGAGGGTAGTTTCACAAATAAAATATATTTTTTTACAATTTGAACTGCTACTTCTTTTGCTGCAAGAAAGGTAGTCTAGATTATAAGTATCATCATAATTTTACACATTGCACAGTGGCATCTTGGAAAACAATATAAGAAAAAGTGGGTAGATTGATCTAACATTCTAACTGTGAACCCACCTAGGTACTCATTTAAGAATAGTAAAAGTAGCAATTATATTTTAGGACAGACGGAGTACCGTACACCTGCTGAAGAAAACAAAATTGCAGCATACATAAGACGTTATCAACGTCATCAATGTGAAACCGCGGTCATAGTCGGGACCAAAAATTTCACTCTGAGGGTAGAAGAAAAACAATGTGATCTATTTAGCTAAAAATCATGGAAAATTAGAAGGTGCTAAATTAGAAATGCCCATCATAAACATATTGGACGCTTTCCCAAACAATAAACAAAGATGGGCATAATTCGGGAGGGAAAAAGAGAACAGCTTTCTAGAGTCGTCGATCGATGTTCCTGCGAGAAAAAATAATCATCGTCGCGTCACACAGTTACAAAACATTAGATTGATGACGATTACTGCGAAAGAGGGCCTTGTATAAGATAACAGTATCCATTTGTCAACTTACCGCTAGCCAAAGCGATGGTACATTCCTGAGGATCGACGGTGAAAAGTCGGCCTTCATAGCGAATGTCAGCTTTAGATATTAGGCTTATCTTGGAGCCCAATTCAGGCATTCCAGAACTCATAATGTCACTTTGGAAATTACTCGCCGATGTTAAAGATTTTTAACGATATCGTCGACCATAGAAATCAGCCACCGAACAAAATGACTGACGGGAAGTTGGCAACAAGCGATGCGTTTACAAACAGCTGTAATGAGTGGGGGCACTTTAGAAACACACTATTTGGCTATGAAAAAAAAAACAATGATTGCTTATAAATCAACGAAAAAATAAAAGCGTTGTAAAGTGTCACCTAGAAATATTATATAATTTCATAGTGACAAAAATTTATTTATTCAAAAAAATCTTGGAGTGTTAATCATTGATTTGATAAACTATCAAAATCACTGAATCATCAATAATCCGTCGGATGATAAGACCAAGATTTAGCTGGAAATTCAAAACATATTTGTCACCAATAAATTATTCAATAAAATAACTTTTGGAATCACTTTCAGCATTAAATTATTATTCTTGCGGTTAAATTAATTTTAGTCGATTCTAAAAAGTACCATAGTCAAGCAGAGTTGGCATTTGAACGAAATTCTTTTAAAAAATCGCGTCTCTAGTAGAAGTCTGCAGGTCTGTAGAAGTGTCCGTTGCGTTTTAATTTGACGCTTGACGGAAAAGAGATTTTCGTAAATAGAGAAATTGTTTATTTCTAAAGTGTGTTTTAATTAATTCGGTGTTCTAAACCTTGTGTAAAAGTGGTGTTTGTTACATACGCGTCATGATGTTAGACACTCCGATAAGTTCTACTCCTGGGCTAGCCAGGATAAGTATTGGCGGGAGTAGCAATAGTTCCATTAGAAGGCGGAGTCTTATTCCGCAAAAACGACCGACTGTCGCTAGAAATGAGGTTCGTGGCTTACCAGATCGTACATAAAACAGTACATTTAGTCGTAAACATCATGGAACACATTTCTCCTACGTTGTTTACAAACTACTACTAACTATACTTCAAACTTGCAGGAACCTGCCTTTGTAAACGCATTGGTGCATTTTTGTCGACTTACATAAATACTAATTAATTCTTATTGTGTACCATTACCATGAAAGTTCTGCTATCACTGTTTATAATATTCCGTAATAATCTGAACTAGGTAACTAGAATATAATTTCCCACATAGCAATTCAAATTAAAATATAGCCTTATCAGATACTTAGTCTAATAAGCAGCTATCACTAAATGTAATAACACTTGTATGTATGTTTATTATATTGTTTAAAACTTATTGCAAAGTATGATGTCCTATTAAACTTTGTTTTACAGGAGTGCAATGATGATGACGCCGAGAGGTCATCTCTGGTGGCATCAGAGCGTGCCCTGGCCACATCGACACCACAGACTGCATCACCCAGGCGAGGCAGGGATACCATGTCCTCTTCACCACAAAAAGAGCACTTTCAAGGTTGTCTCAAGCTTTATGCTGAAAATGTTAGTATCAACGGGATAAATTAATCAGTTTTTCACAATTAGAAGTCCAATTTGTTTACTTATGTAAACAAACTAGACTTCCAAAATTGTGAAATGATAACTTCAATTTTGATCAATTTGCATAGAAGAGAGCCAAGATATTTAAATTTCCCAAGTGGAAATACGCATTTTTATCACTATTTTTCGAACTGAGACAGAATTAATACTATGTATATTGTATACTAGCTGTTGCCTGTGACTTTGTACATACATATCCCGTTTTTTCCCATTCCTGTAGGAATTCCTGTTCCCCTAGGTACTGCCTTTCTAATGAATGTAGCTATCATAAACAAAAGAATTTCTCGCAACGTCGTCGCGTCGCTCGCACTCTCGATGCGTTCTCGTTCGCGGCCGCATCTTGCGCACCGCCCGTTCGATTTAATAGTAATGTTAGATTATTTTAATTTAACGAGTCCAAATAACATGCTGTAATGTAAAAGCCAAAGTTTATCTTCATAAAATTATCTTGATGATGAAGTAACTTTCGATCTTAAGGATTAATATTCCTGCTGATTAAAATTAATGCTCAAAAATCACCTTTAGTTTTTCTATAAATTATTTGACATAAAATGCCTTAATGTGGCTTATATAACAGAGATAGATATACGCATAGTGTCGCGGACTTTTGTAGATCTAATAAAAACCAATGTCTTTGTAAGACATGGTACTTTCGTATAATTAGCCATTACCCAAGCGCACACGGATAAAGCAGTTCGATAGCGCTTTTTCTTCCGACTTACTTTACAAATATCAATATTAAGGGTAATCAAGAGCTTTAGCGTAATGCTAGATATCCTATAGCCTTCCTCATGAAAATAGCAAACAAATACAAAAAGAATTTTCGAAATCCGACTGGTAGTTCCAGAGATTAGCGTGTTCAAACAACAAACAAACTCTACAGTCAGCTTTATAAATTTAGTGCTGAACACAATCACATCTCTTTTAATTATTATGGCTAGAAAGCAGATAGCAAATACATTAAAAGAAAACACAAAAGCACTACTGTAATTTAAAAGTACCTATTTAATTCCAGAAAATAACAAAAGACAATGCATGGAACCTGCAGCTGATAGACTTCATGACATCAATGTTGAGGAGACACGACTCTCGCATGGACAACTTACAGACTGCATCCACCGTAGTTGATGCATCTGCTAGGATATACTCATTCAGAGTAGATGCGGTGCATTACGATGTGCTGAAGATGGCTGGTGGACTCAGTAAAGCTGCTCAGGTATGTTTGTCAATTTTTTTTTTTATTAGCCTATAATGTCTGACTGTTAGGCAAAAGCCTCCACCTTCCTTGGAGACTCTATTCTCGGGCCATCTCGCTCCTGGTTCTAGGATGGCTGGGTCAGTCTCAAAACCATTGCGTGGAGGCTATAAAAAAAATAAAGAGAATTTTATCTGTATAATGACCTATCAGAAGGTGTATTATCGTTAGTAATAAACAACATCAAAAGAAAATCTAGACATCAGGAAACGTTGGTCAAAGCTAGAGAGGATAAATCAAGTTTGAATCTATCTCCAGCCCATATACATTTGATTTTATAATCAATACCATAATCATTTATTTCAATGACCAGTAGGCACTTCAGAAATTCTAAATTACATAGTGTTAAATTCATATTATAAGTAGCACTAACAAACACTCAGTAACATGTTGTAACATGTTACAGACTAAAAGAGGCAAGAAGGATGATGATAACGTGCAAGACGAAGGCGCGGTGGACGGCGAGACCGCTGCTCCAGCCAAGAAGAAGAAGAAGAAGTCAAAAGGCGCCATCGCATCCAACCCTGCAGTGTTCAATGGAGACTTTGATGCTAATGATTGTATAGGTAAGGTTCCATTACCAGCACAGTGCACAGAATGGACATGACTTGAGACGCCACTAAACATAAAATTCCTGCCTGTGGAATATGCGCACGAGATTTGGCTGTCCGGGTATAGTTCAGAATTATCATATACTAGCACTTCGCCCGCGACTTCGTCCGCGTGGGTTTAGTAGGTACTCCACAAACTTCAACGCCCCCTATACCCCCTTAAAAAAGTTAGTTTTGGAAAATTAAGCAACGATTTTCATTAATTACTTAGTCATTTCTACTTATTCTATGGTCTCAGGAGGCCCTAACCAATGTACCATTTAATTAGCGAATGCGACTGTCGAAATGCCAAAATGTAGGAATTTGGTCACGTGACATTTCGATAGCATCTGTCAAACCTTGAATTTGATTTTTGACGTATTGACAATCGCGTACACCTCGCCACTGTTGACAGAATCTCACTTGTCTCGAGCCCAGGTTCAGCGCAACTGTTCACCCCGGCCCCGTTCAACCCGTCAGGGTTTGATTATGCAAAAATTGTTAGGTACATCTGTTTCAATTATCCCGCTTTTAGTTTGTTCATAGCATTCCGACATAAATTGAAGCAAGCAATTATGCCTTCACCTAAAATCTTAGTCACCCCTGCTTCACTCTTAGTAGTTTATTTTCGAAAAATCCAAACATTTGTTATTCTTATTGTTTTATCGAAAACATTTAAATGCCGTGGTGTTTCAACTTCATCGGACCAAGCATTGATACGATTCTCCCCAGTTCGCTCAAGCCGCGACATTTTTCTTACTCCGAGCATGTTTATTACCGTTGTAACTTTTGAATGAAAGGTCCGATTTGAATGATTTAAAGTGTAATTTACACGGACATAACCAACCTTAATTATCAAACCATTTAAATGGATAAGGATTAATATCATGATACTAAAATCACCAATTTTTATTTCACCATGGGATTTGCTTGAATAATATGAACAAAAAGCGGTCATGGTGACTTATCTATAATAGTTAGACATATGGTATCGCGGACTTTTTTGTAGATATTAATGACCTCTATAAAACTATAGTACATCACTTTGCTCTATTGTCAATAGATTCCGCAGCGTACGCGATATAAGGATTTTTTCTCACACCTTGGGTTACATTATCGAAGTTTTCATACGGATCCCTAACTTTTTTGAAAATATTCTATAGCCTATGTCCATCATCGATAATGTAGGATTCTACTGGTGAAAGAATTTTTCAAATCGGTCCAGTAGTTTCGGAGCCTATTCATTTCAAACAAACAAACAAACAAATCTTTCCTCTTTATAATATTAGTGTAGACTATCAATTGCTATGCTCTTGGTTTGTTTTGAAAGTGTATGCCTCTAGCAGTAACTACCGCACTCGTATTTTGGGTGCACTCTGTCGACGTGACGACGCGACCGGGTTTGCCGTACAAATGAACGCGAATAGGCGATCGTTGCGATCGCGTATTCGCGCGTTTTGTAGGACGATGCCTAAGGCGTCTCCGAGCATGTTTGGGTAAATAATCAGTAGTTAATTTATAATCTATCGCAGATCCATTCTTCGAGAGGCTAGCGGCGACGACTGGTGACGTGACGTCGTCAAACCGAGCGTTCAACGCGACTCTACCCATTCACGACAAAACACTGGCTTTGATATTGAGGTACATACATGCAGTTCTATATTCAAAGTAGGGTTGGCTCACAAAGTTACAACGAGATGCGACGGCGATCGAAGAGTGCAGTTGTTTCGTGCTGCGTAGCGCCGCACTTAGTCCTGATGTTGGACCATTGTGCGTGTCGGGTGTACTTTATAATGTAGCCAATAAATTTCTTTAAATGATCACTGGTTTATCAAGTGCTGCAGCGTCGCGTCTTAGTGTAGAGGAACATAAATTATCACAAAACCACAATGGTAGAAAATATGATCAATTGATTTCAGATATTGTAATAAAGCTAAACTATTTCCTCTTCCAGAACTGATGACCAATTCCTAGAAGAGATAAAAGAGAACATTCCAGAGGATCAAAACCTAGATCTTTCGCAGCGCATCTCGTTGCCTGCCAAGTTGCTGCCCGCGTTTAGAGACAGCGACCACATTTGTGAACCTTTCACCGGATTCTCTATCTCTAACTGGGATCCAGATACTGAGGACACGTGAGTAATATTCTTCTATTCATATACCACAAACAGAAAAGCCGGCAAAGCGAGATAGGTGCTCGCGCTCGCGCACTGCGTACGTACCTTGTATTTCAATACTGTTTGAAAAGAAGTTGTTTACTTGAATTAAGGAGTAAAGATATTTTTTTATATTATTTCTGTAGTTTCGCTAGTAATTATTTGACTTTATACAGTAAAGCACTTTTCTTCCGACATCCATTACCACAGTGGGATTAAGTCGCTTAAGGATCGCGTGCGTCAAACGTCAACATTCGTCAAGCCTTTCCCGCATTTTATTTAATATATATCAAATACCTTGCGTTATAGTAATAATAGAGTTTTAATTTGCGTGAATCGAGTGAGTCAGTAGTAAGTCGGAGGCGTTCAACGATATTTTCAATACGACTCACCGGTGTGTCGCGCTTGAACGATTAAGTCTTTCTAATGAACACTAGCGACCCGGCCGTGGCTTCGCACGAGTTCAATTTAACATACAATCCTTCTTTCCTCATTTATCATTCTTTCTATTGGTGAAAACTTAGCAAAATAGGAGAAACAGACAAGCAGTCCGCGACTTGGTTTTAACTATTTAGAGATTGTATGTTTGTTACCCAGTGACAATCGAGTAACCAACTGGGTGGAAGAGAACCGACTGAACTTGTCGCAGCAGGCGCTCGCGTTCGACGTCAACGCCGAGGTGGAGCCGATACCTCAGGATGAACAGCATAACGACCTCTATGGTATGTGTTTCATTTTGTAATACTTTTGATTTGGCATGAGATAGTTAGACTTCGCTTCTATACTTGGCAAACAATTGTGCAAAAGTGGGAAGTCGTAACTAGTCTTCATCATCTGCTTCCTTTGAAAATAGATGTGCATTATTTCAATGTGACTAGGTATGTGTTTAAATAGAAAACAAGTTTATTACATTACATTGATAGTAGAGTCACTTTTTATTATTTTAAGTAAATGATGACGTTCAAAGGTGCCGTTTAATGGCCTAATTGATATAAACGTTTTTGACTTTGACTTTATTTGGTTCATATTATAATATTATTAAACTATTAGGGATGTTTCCTGAGCAAAAAAAAAATGATTCTATTTGTTTCGTCAGTTAGAAACGTATTGGATATGGATTTTTTGTTAAAAAATTGACGGAAGATAAAACGCATCAAAGATCAGGAGTGGCGGTTTGTGACGTCACTTTCCGGTAAAAAAATGTATCGGTTTGTGACGTTACACGAGTTCTCAACGCATTCTATCGTTTTATTTTTTGTTGACGTGAAAAAAAAAACAAAAACAATATTTTTTGGAAATATAGCTATCTGACGGACTATTTAGATTTCAGGAAACATCCCTATTGTTCTCCTCTGGGTGCTACACTAGGATTCTCAAAAATGCCTTTTACTTTTTAATTTAACCTTTGCTTACGAAAATTAATGGATTACTTTATCCTTAATCGATTGGTCAAAGATCTTTCTGTGTTTCTGCTGTCTACAAGTGTAACACTGTGTTTGTTTTAAGTACCATGCGAGGACATGCACCTGAATACACAAGGCACATCCGAGGACATTTTCAATCCGAGGACCTTTTCGTACGTCCTCGGATTGACCCGACCAATTCATCGTATTCTCTGTTCGATTTTGAGCCTTTCTATATACTTAATAAGGGAAACTTGATGTCGACCTCGGTGGACCTCGGTTTGATCGCGGAAATTCATGTTCACATTCCGAATGTGTGTGAGCTCTCATAAATTTTTAACACACTACATTTACACTTCAGTCATATTTTAAGTACCTTGCGGGGACTTATGTGTTATTCTTCACACATATGTCCTCGGACGGAAGTTTTTCCACGCAGTGTGTTTAAAAGTCCTCATATTGATAGCTTTTCCGAACATGTGTATTCAGGTCCCCATTAGGATAGATTTCCATGTGTATTGGGCTTTTAATTGTTTCAAAATTGTCTGATTTTATAAAATCACTTATTTCTCGAGTGATTAAAATAAAATCAATCTACAGAGGCCTTAAACTACGTAACAGTGAAATTAGGTAATTTTTTTTTAGTGATGGGTTTGCTCTTGACTCTAGTCAATGTCAGATATGACAGAGACAAAGTCTACGATGGAGCGAGCTTACCCAGAAGGAGCCTGTTCACTCTAACTTTGAAGAGATTAGTGCTGTAAGCTTTTGGAAACACAGACGCAGGCAGAGAGTTCCACTCCTTTGCTGTGCGCATTATAAAAGACCACAATACCCACAATACCACAATAGCCATGAGGTCAGAGGAGCAGCCGTCAACGACTACTCGGATCGACCGTTCACTTAGGAAGTCTGATATCCAGCTACAAAAACCAGCTGGGATGCCATAAGCAGGTAGCTTGTTGAGTAGACCTGCGTGCCAGACCCTGTCAAAAGCCTTCGAGATATCGAGCGACACAGCAAGTGCTTCGCCGTGTCTCTCGATGGCTTCGACCCAGCAGTGCGTGACATACACAAGAAGATCGCCAGATGACCGTCCCCGGCGAAAGCCATATTGACGGTCACTGAGGAGATCATTGTCTTCAAGGTTAAGTCAGCAGCTTACTGTTCAGAACCCTTTCCATAACCTTGCATAGGATGGAGGTAATGGCGATCAGACGGTAATGTGCAGGGTCAGCACGGTCTCCCTTTTTGGGCACCGGTTGCACATTCGCAAGCTTCCATGATTTCGGTACCGTTCTTTTTTCAAGAGAGAGGCGGTACAGGCGTGTCAACACAGGAGACAGTTCAGGTGCACATTGCCTCAACACTCTCGCTGGAATGCCTTCAGGTCCGCTGGCCTTATTCACGTTTAGACTGCACAATACTCTTCGGACCTCTTTAATGTGAACTGCGATCTCCGGCATCAAAGAGTCACAACGAGGTAAAGTTGGTGGTTGCTTGGAGCCAGGCAGCGTCCAGGCGCGAATTGCTTGCAAAGAGAGTTGCAAATAATTTTTTCTATTGTAACAGAACTCTCGTCCTATGATGGTGAAATTGGGGATGACCATTTGCATGGAAGTACGTCATATTTACAGTACGAGACAAAAAGCTTTTGAAACTCTAGAACCATACCCATTTTTCTTTGGATGTGAAATCATCAAATGACTTCTCCCGCTCTGGGCGGAGCTTGAGGGGCGACTGCTGACGCACAGGGAGTCTCCTTCGGCGGCTGGGACGTGAGGATTGCCTCTTCCTCACCCATCTCGCCTCCTTCTTCGCTTGCATTTCTGTTTTGCAGAAGGAGGTGACTGTTTCCTATGGCCCTCTCACTCCGGACCATGGATTGGACCAGGGCCGAACGCGAGAGGTCACCACCGCTGATCGCCGCTACAAGAACAGACCTCCATCGCATGTATTACCGTGTCCTCGAATACGACACGATTGTGGTGGGCCCAGCGCTGGGTTGCGATTGCGACAGTCGCTTATTCCATACCACTATCAGATCGCGTCGGAGCTTGCTCCACCGTTCTGTTATTTTAATTAAGTATGTGCGTTAATTTTTTTTATGGTTAAATCTATAGAACTCCCTTTAGCATTTTAGGTTGTAAATTGGAGCAAAGATAACACTGAAAACAAGCAAAACTTTTTTTAACTGCCCCCAAACTGGCTGTACAGCTGTAATAAATGACAATCTCTGTTGCAACACTACTACATTTATTCAACCATCATCCTTATGGCTGGCCAGAAACAACAGGGCTCGGTCCTAGAGCTACCGCTGTGGAATATTGAACTGGATATGACTGGGCGCTGCACTTCTTGACGGTGTCGATGAGATAATTGAAATTGGCAAGCGGTAATACTGGCCACGGCAGGGGTTATGCAGGTCGTCGGAAGAATCCGGCGTTTGGGTCTCGAAGAGTGGCTTTGCATAAGTCCGAAACCCTCTGTTTCCCAATGGAAACAAGCCACCTCGGGATTCACATATAGTGGTCGTTGGCGTTCACATCAGTATCGAGCTGATGACGAAGTACCTTGGACACGTCTTCGATAGCCAATGTGACCTTGAGTCGCACATTCAGCGGCTGGTTCCCAGGTTGATGTACATTGTAGGTGCTCTTTCGTGGCTTGTACCCAATTTAGCAGGGCCGAACGCTTCCTGCAGGAGACTATGTGGGGATCGTGCGGTCCATTGCCCGCCCGCCTGCCATTTATGGGGCGCCTGTGTGGGCGGTAAACCGAAACGCCGTGGCACTGCGAAGACCGCAGAAAGCGATGGTTATTAGGTTCATGAGTGACTGAATATGCGACATGGCGCCCTCAGTTTCCAGCTGACTCAGGTGCTTACTGGATACGGATGTTTTGGGAAGTACCTGCGTCGCATGAGTCGGAAGCGGATGGTCGTTTGTCACCAATGCGTGGAATGTCCCGAGGACACCGTGCAGCATACGCTGGAGGAACGTTCAGCGAGGACGCTGGGGGTGGTCTAGTGGTCTATCGCTTCTATCTTCGTGGAATGCCGTCAAAGATACATTCAAAGGAGACGTTGGAGAGGGAAAGAGAGCATACCTCTCACTCCACCTGCACCTGAAAGGCAGCCGTGCGTCGACGGGAGCTCAACGATCTCCGGGCACCATGAGGAAAGGGGCGTCAAGGACGGGGCGGGACGCGTCGAACTTTGGGCGGAGACGTTGCCTGACCAGTGAGGCCTAAAGAGCCGTTGAGCAATATGTTACGTGAATGCCTTTTATGGGAGTATATACCATATTAACATACCGAGACTCCTCCGTGCCTTGGAAAGCACGTTAAGCCGAGCCGGAGCTCGGACCTGGCTCGGAGCCGTTCTCCGAGAGAACTCGGAGGGTAGTCAAAAGTGAAACAACAAATATTTTTCTCTTATTTTAAACTTTGTTTTAAAAATAAAAATATTAGTATATTTTACAATTAAATGACACATAATATTAATTAGTCATCTCTACCTGCCAGTCAAGTGTTTTCAGCTCCAAAACACAACTTACAATCATATTAAATTAGCAACATCACTACACAATGGAGGCAATCAACCGCACTATCACTGATATGAGCAATCTGTTCAATCAAAGGATGTCAGACTTTGAGAAGGAGTTGCAGAAGAATCCAGGCACTACATCTATCACCACCTCAGGTTTGGCAGTAGAGTTTTCTTCTTTCCGGACATTTATTGTTCAAGCACTTGGTGCTTTGCAGCAGCAGGTAGAAGTTTTAGCGCAAAGCCTCGATAATATGGAGATGCGTGGGAGGCGTAAAATCCTGTTGTTGCATGGAGTATCGGAGGAGCAAGACGAGGAGACTGCACAGGTGGTGGCTCTAGTTGTCAAACAACATCTCAAGCTCGATTTGGCTATCTCTGGCATCAAGCGGTGTCACAGGATGGGGCGCAGCACATCTCACAAACCCCGACCTATACTATTCAAACTGCATGATGTCGCTCTCCGGGACAAAATCTGGTTCAGCAAAACCAAACTGAAGGGGTCTGGCATCACTATGTCGGAGTTCCTTACGAGGGCCAGACACAACGTCTTCATGGCGGCAAGGGATAGATTTGGTGTGAATCAATGCTGGACTACGGAGGGCACTGTGTTCGTCCTTGATTCGAGAGGAACCCGGCATCGTGTAACTTGCCTCGGCGACCTCAATAAGATCGCGCAGCAGCTGGAGCAGGCCTCAGGACAGCCGGAATCTGGAGTCGTTCAACCGGTCGTAGTGGGAAAGGTAGCAGCTAAAACCAAGCGTGCTGTAGCCAGGAAATGATATCTGCATTGTTTATTCTCTTTTACATATAGGTAGTCCGGGTAGTAGGTAATAATTCTTCGTTGTTTTCAGTCAGTAGGTAGACAGTGCCAGGCACACTTTTATTTAATTTCCGTTTGTTTGATAGTTACCCTAATGTTTACTTTTTCTTCAATGTCTTAAGTCACTGTCACTTCTGTCAGATGTCAAATCTGTCGCTTCGTGTTTGCGTTCCATTGCACTGACTGCCTCAATGTAACATTATTTTAATTTTCGCTCCGTTACACGGTACACCTAGTTTTTGTTGATTTCGTTGCTTTGTTTTTTGCGATGTTACTATTCGTTTGCATGAAGTATGTATATAAATGTAGTTAGCATAAGGTACTAGATTTTTATGCCCGGACTACAAATCATTAATTGTATGGTTTTTATTATGTATGCTTATTATTTGTTTGTAAAGCACAACTGGCAGGTGGACGTTTTAAAACCGCGTATACATTATTGTTTTTGGTGTTAGGTATTTATTTTTATTTTATTTATTTTAGTTAATATTATTTTATGCTCAGCCCTGGCTGTAGCAGTGATACTGATACTTTTTTTTCCGCGAATAGCGAAGATGAAAGCTTTGTAAGTGTTCCTTCTCTAGCCGACACTCTTGTTTCCTTTTTTTCCGATGTCTCCAAGAACTTTAATGTGGTCCATATAAATGCCCAGAGTATTCCGGCTCATTTCCCCGATATGCTGGCCAGTTTTGACTGTAAGAATATTCATGCGATTCTGGTTTCTGAATCATGGTTAAAACCCTGCCTTCCCTCTTCCTCTTACTCTCTTCCAGGTTTTCAACTCATCAGGAATGATCGAGAGGTCGGCGGTGGTGGTGGGGTGGCCATTTATCTTCGTAACTACATTCCTTTTTCTATTGTTAACATGTCCACACAGCCACCCCCACCGAACGCCGGTGAACATCTATTCCTGGAAATTGAACTGCACCACTCTAAGATTCTCCTCGGGGTCTACTACTGCCCTTCCCTTCGGATTAATTTCTTTTCTTCTTTTGAACGAGTTTTAGAAGCATTAATTCCCTCTTACAGTCATAGCATCATAATGGGCGACTTTAATACATGTCTCCTTAAAAATGACTCCCGCTCTACTTCTCTTCGTCATATTATTGAATCCACAAATCTCTCTATTCTTGACCTTGGTGCCACTCATCATTTTCCTAACTCGGCTCCTTCACTTCTTGATCTTATTTTCGTCTCATCTCTCGATCACGTCGCTAAACATGGTCAATGTTCAGCTGACGCCTTTTCCTATCATGACCTAATTTTCACTTCTTATAAAATTCGACCACCTAAGCATAAGTCCAAAACTCTTCTGCTTCGCAATTTTGATGGAATGAACATTGATCGTCTTCGTGAAGATGCCGGCAACATTGACTGGACTCCTCTGGTTACTTCCTCATCCGTCGACGAACAAGTTGAATTTTTAACTTCTTCTTTAATTCATCTTTATGACATACATGCACCTATTCGAGCTGTGAGAGTTAAACATCTCCCAGCGCCTTGGCTGACTGATGAAATTAAAATTTTACTACATAAGAAAGCAGCTGCGAAGTTTAAGTTTAAAATTCGGCCGAATGATATTAACAGGGAAAAATACGTCTCAATTAGAAATCACTGCAGCAAGGTGTGTAGGAACGCAAACCGCCAACATATCCACAGTTCAGTTCAAAATTGTGATCCAGCTAAGGTCTGGAATTTTCTCAAATCACTAGGTATCGGAAAAAAATCTCATGATATGATTCCTAAAGACTTAGACTTCAACTTATTAAATACTCATTTTTCTACTTCGTCCGTATTGGATAGGGCCACCAAAGCTGCTACACTAAGTCATCTTTCAAACCTTCCGATACCTGATTATCTCCCATTTGTCATAAGTCAATTCACTGCTTGTGATGTTAAAAAGAGTATTGTATCGATTACATCCAACGCCGTTGGTAGCGACTGTGTCAGCCGTAAGATGATCATTCCCATCCTTGATAATATTCTTCCTGTTATCCTTTACATCCTTAACTTCTCTGTTTCCAATAGTGTCTTCCCGCAAGCCTGGAAAGACGCCCAAGTTATCCCTTTACCTAAAAAATCTCATCCTGCATCTTTCTCCGATTATCGTCCTATTTCTATTCTCCCATTCCTATCCAAAGTCCTTGAAAAACTGGTTCACCAACAACTCAGCACATTCCTTTCCAAGCACAACCTGCTGAATCCCTTCCAATCTGGTTTTCGATCTGGACACAGCACTACCTCGGCACTCGTGCATATTACGGATGATATCAGGTCTGGCATGGAAATGGGGAAATTAACGGTACTAGCACTGCTTGACTTTAGCAATGCTTTTAATACGGTTGATTTTGACATTTTGCTTGCCATTATGTACTCTTTTAACATATCTCCTTCGGTAATTGACTGGTTTCGTAGTTACCTGTTTGGCCGCCGGCAGCGTATTTGCATTGAGGAATCTTTCTCTTCTTGGTGCGACACCTCAGCTGGTGTGCCACAGGGTGGCGTGTTATCTCCTCTACTTTTCGCACTTTTTATTAATTCTATCACTCAACGACTGTCTTCTTTCTACCACTTGTATGCAGATGATCTCCAAATTTACACTCAAGCCTCCCTTGGAGAATTATCTGATGCCATTGAGAATATAAATAAGGACCTCACTCGAATAGGTGACTGGAGTGCTGAGTTTGGGCTGAAGATTAATCCAACAAAGACGCAGTTCATTGTTGTTGGTAGTTCCCGGACTGTCTCTAAGATTGACTGGTCGAAACTTCCCCAGGTTTCTTTTAATAATACCAACATTCCTGTAAGTCACGTTGTGAAAAACTTGGGGATTTATATCGACAGTACTATGTCCTGGACTAAGCAACTGCAGGAAGTAAGTCGTAAACTGTTTGCTTCTGCGGGCTCCCTGAGGCGTCTTCGCAATTTTCTTCCCATCACCACCAAAATTGCGATAGCACAATCTCTTCTTCTCCCTATTCTGGACTATGCTGATGCCAGCTATCTTGATCTCACCCAAGACCAATTGGACAAGCTTGAGCGACTTCAAAATCTTTGTATCAGGTTTATATTTGGCTTGCGCAAGTATGACCACGTTTCTGAATTTCGTACTAAGCTCAAATGGCTTCCTATTCGCCTTCGCCGGAATGCCCATATACTTTCTTTACTTTATAATGTGCTCTTTAATCCTTCTACTCCTTTTTATCTTAAAGAACGCTTTCAGTTCCTCTGTGACACGCATTCTAGGTCCTTGAGATCATCGGAAAATCTAAAATTAAGTATTCGTATGCATTCTACTTCCTTCTTTGATAAATCATTTAGTATACAAGCAGCACGTTTATGGAATGCATTACCCATAGAAGTAAGGCGTGCTCAAACGCTACCAGCATTTAAAAAAATGGTGAAAGAGCATTTCTTTTCACTCTAATTTTTTCACTCCTTTCCCAATTATATATTTGATATTTATTAGTATATTAACTGTTATTGTATTTGTGTATTTTATGTTATTATGTATATTATATATTTAGTATTATTTAGAACTTTTGTACACTGACAACCCTAAATCTATCTCCTTTCGTTCAGTCCATCCAAAGGTTGTCTGTAAGAGATTGCCTTGTGCGATAAGACCGCCCATTGTACACTTATTTTTATAAATGTTTGTCCTGTTCTTGTAATGAGGTGTACAATAAAGTATAAAATAAATAAATAAATAAATAAGCCGTTGGTCCCGGCTGTCATTTGTAGATCTTTGGCAGTCGTTACGGATTGTCAGAACTCAGAAAATCTGACACCATCAGTACCAAGAAGTACCGTGTTACTCAGTTAATGGGTTGTGGAGGTCTGGTAGGCAGCCGCTCCTCGTAAAATACTGGTATTCAGCTGAATCCGGTTTAACTGGGAGCCGACCCCAATATAGTTGGGAAAAGGCAAGGCAGATGATAATGCCTTTTATGGGAGTATGTGCTGCTGCGGTCGTTGAATCAGCCACATTAGACGATGATAGTCGGGGGTGCGCTTGAACAATATTGTCTTTCGAGCTCCAGAATTATGGTAGCAGTAGTTCTCCTCTCCGTTTGAGCAGCAGCTACATAACATCACCATGACTATGTATTGCTATGAAATATCAACAAAAAGCACACAGAGCTTCAAGACGCTACAAGTAACCGTTGAAGAGTTGTCTCACATGGAGACAATTCCAGCAGCAGCTACATAACATCACCATAACAGATGTATTACTATGAAATGTAATATCAACAAATAGCACACAAAGTTTCAAGACGTTACTACTAGTAACCGTTGAGGAGACAATTCCAGCGAGAACTTCATAAAATAATCATGATTATAATATTGTTATATCACACTTCCATTTTGAACGTTTGTCAGTTAAAATCAAATAAGGTCCTCTGATGGTACTTAAATCAAGAAATTGACGTGTGTGAATAGAATTGCCTACATGAAGATGATTCAAATATTATTATGGTAAAATTATAAGTGTGTTAAAAAATTTTATTGGAAATTTTCAAAAGGTCCTCGCTTTGCACACCGTCTACTCGGAAAAACGTCCTCGTACTGATCATGAAAAGTCTAGTACTGCGTCCTCACATTGTACAAGAAATGAGAAAAAGTGTGTTAAATTAGGTCCTCGCATAGGTGTCCCTGGTCAGATGGTTAAGGTCCTCGTTTGGCTCACACACAGGTCCTCGGATGGTACTTCCCAGGCGGGTTTTCGAATGTATTTAGGTCCTCGCACTGTTCATAGGAAGTCATACCAAAAAAAGATTGAGATAGCGCTATACGAATAGGCTCATCAACCTAAATATTGTTTTCTCTTTCTTTCTGTCTTGTTAATAAAGTCGTAAGTCGTCGTTAACATGGTTTTCTAGAAGGTCCTCGGATGGTGACTTACAGCTATAGTCCTCGTATGGATGTCTGTACAAGTAATGGTGTGTGTATGAGGTGTCGTACCCCGCAGACGACGAGCCGCTGGGCGGCATCGAGAGCGAGGAGGAGGCGGACGTGGCGGTGGCGGCGTGCGTGGCGCGCGCGGGCGTGGCGCCGCCCCTCGCGCGCCTCACGGACATGCGGCCGGCGCACGCGCACGACACGCGCCTGGAGTACTCTTACTGCGGCGCCATCGTCGCCGCCTGGGCCGGGCCCTCGCACTGGAGGCTCAAGAATAATAGAGGTTAGAAGAACATCACTTGCGTTTGCGTTGCTCTTTACTAATATTTATGTTTTTGTTTTTAAAATAAATATGGTGTGTTGTTATGAACTGTTTTTGCTTAAATTCTGTGTTATTTGTTCTACTAGAATTTGTCGATAATTCTTGTTCCCCCAGACATTTTTCTTAGAACATTCATAGCAGCAGGTGCTTAACGAAATTAAATAATGTTAAAAAAATAATAATATCATTTTTACAGCCTCAAAAATGTCCGAACGCACCCAGTCCGTGGCCGGTCGCCTCACCGTGGAAGGCAAGAAGCCTCCGCGAACGAAGCGCCAGCTCGAGTTCCTGGGCGCCGGCCTCGCCTTCGACTGCCGCGCGGAGCCCGGCGGCGAGTACGAGCCCACGCAGCCCGCCAAGATCATGATCAGCAGGAAGACGCTCGCCACTGGACATACGTGGAATGAAGCTAACTTTAAAACTCCTATCGATAGGTAAGATTGGGTCAAGTTGATGTAAATTACGAGCACATGTCTTATGATTTTTATGCCGTTGATGTAATATTAAAATTGGAAGTAATAATTTTCTTCTTAGCGTGTCGATAGCCCAGTAATCAGCAACGGTAACCCCATTTGCTGACGCAGTCACAGATCCTCACATGTACAGGTGACAGATAGGGTGCGCCGCAAGACGAAATATGGATCATGGACTGCGGAGACCCGCCACACAAACACTGAAGATTGGAGCCATCCGAGAACCACCACTTGAGGAGGTTATCTCTGCGTCCGACCCAACGGAGTCTATTAGGTCTTTTCCAGGTCGACCGAAGCAAAGGCGTGCCCAGGCGGAAAGTTCTCCGAAGGCTCGATGAGATAGTTAGGGGGTTTGAGCAACTCTCGCCAAAGGTCGCATATTTCCGAAGTGGTGTTGCCGGTTGATGGACTCACGCATCCAAGAAATATCATAGAAATAAGTGCCCTTCTAAACTATTTGTACCTCATTTACAGAGGTCTAGACGAGTCCCACTTCCGGAAGCTGTTTCTCCGTCACAAGGTGATGATGATGCGCAAGCGTGACCTCGAGCAGAGCAAGCAACAACCGGAGCCTGAGCCAGTCACGGTGGAAGAAGCCAGAGATTACGACTACAACAACGAGAACGATGCGTCCTACTGCCCTAATAATATTCCTGTGAGTATTCCATCAGGTGAAATCAGGTAAATTAATTGTAGGTAAATTGTCACGCGGCGTGGTGCGGGGCGTGAAGAGTAGCGGTACCCGCCGCTGCGCCCGCATCGGATCCTCTAACGTGTAGCTTAGCACGCGGCGTGGTGCGGGGCGTGAAGAGTAGCGGTACCCGCCGCTGCGCCCGCATCGGATCCTCTAACGTGTAGCTTAGCACGCGGCGTGGTGCGGGGCGTGAAGAGTAGCGGTACCCGCCGCTGCGCCCGCATCGGATCCTCTAACGTGTAGCTTAGCACGCGGCGTGGTGCGGGGCGTGAAGAGTAGCGGTACCCGCCGCTGCGCCCGCATCGGATCCTCTAACGTGTAGCTTAGCACGCGGCGTGGTGCGGGGCGTGAAGAGTAGCGGTACCCGCCGCTGCGCCCGCATCGGATCCTCTAACGTGTAGCTTAGCACGCGGCGTGGTGCGGGGCGTGAAGAGTAGCGGTACCCGCCGCTGCGCCCGCATCGGATCCTCTAACGTGTAGCTTAGCACGCGGCGTGGTGCGGGGCGTGAAGAGTAGCGGTACCCGCCGCTGCGCCCGCATCGGATCCTCTAACGTGTAGCTTAGCACGCGGCGTGGTGCGGGGCGTGAAGAGTAGCGGTACCCGCCGCTGCGCCCGCATCGGATCCTCTAACGTGTAGCTTAGCACGCGGCGTGGTGCGGGGCGTGAAGAGTAGCGGTACCCGCCGCTGCGCCCGCATCGGATCCTCTAACGTGTAGCTTAGCACGCGGCGTGGTGCGGGGCGTGAAGAGTAGCGGTACCCGCCGCTGCGCCCGCATCGGATCCTCTAACGTGTAGCTTAGCACGCGGCGTGGTGCGGGGCGTGAAGAGTAGCGGTACCCGCCGCTGCGCCCGCATCGGATCCTCTAACGTGTAGCTTAGCACGCGGCGTGGTGCGGGGCGTGAAGAGTAGCGGTACCCGCCGCTGCGCCCGCATCGGATCCTCTAACGTGTAGCTTAGCACGCGGCGTGGTGCGGGGCGTGAAGAGTAGCGGTACCCGCCGCTGCGCCCGCATCGGATCCTCTAACGTGTAGCTTAGCACGCGGCGTGGTGCGGGGCGTGAAGAGTAGCGGTACCCGCCGCTGCGCCCGCATCGGATCCTCTAACGTGTAGCTTAGCACGCGGTGTGGTGCGGGGCGTGAAGAGTAGCGGTACCCGCCGCTGCGCCCGCAT
The DNA here is from genome assembly GCA_947386135.1 of Melanchra persicariae. Taxonomy (NCBI): domain Eukaryota; kingdom Metazoa; phylum Arthropoda; class Insecta; order Lepidoptera; family Noctuidae; genus Melanchra; species Melanchra persicariae. Next base: position 4,469,353 of record OX376658.1, read on the forward strand.
CGGATCCTCTAACGTGTAGCTTAGCACGCGGCGTGGTGCGGGGCGTGAAGAGTAGCGCCGGGGATCGCGGGAACGTATACATTCAGAGCGAGGGCTAACACGCAACCGTAAATCCCATCGGGCCCCGGGGCAGTGTTCTTCGCCCGGAGCCGCATCACGGCCGCCCTCAACTCTGCTTGTGTCACCTCTGGGACGCTGGCGTTCTCTTCAGGCTCTGCGGCTGTGGGCAAAGCCATCCTCATTGCTAGCCTAGCCTAGCTCTGTCGCAAGCTTAACTGCTGAGCTTATGCTACCGGTTTATTCCCAGTTCGAGCAACGTGTTTTTGGATTTTTCTGTTATAAATATATCACTAGCAACTAAAATAAAAACTCTCCACTGACAACTAAGAATATGAAATTTGTGTCGTTGGTGGCTTGCCCGGAACTGTAACATAAGTGAAGCGAAATGTGAGTGTATAATACACTTCTGCCTCCCCAGGGTCCTACATAATTAGTAATTTGTATAAACTATTTGTTGCAGGACGGCGATGACTGGGGTAATGAAGACGCGATGGCGGCGGGAGAGCTGCACGACCAGGTGAAGGCGGCGGAGCCCGAGGAGATCACCGACATGTTAGAGCCACCCACTAAGGTCAATCATAATACTCTAATTCTAGTTTTCATTAATTCGCCTAGTGTCTTAGATACACGTTTGTGGGCGCCATATGTTCAGCAGTGAATGTCTTTCGGCTGAAATGAATGTGATTATTAGTGCGATAATCTATACTTACTAATATTATTCAATATATGTATAAAACCCTGCCGTTACTGACTGAGTGACGGACAGACAACGCTCAGCCGAAACTACTGGTCGTAGAAAACTGAAATGTGGCATGTAGGTTCCTTGTAGGGGAGCACTAACAGAGGATTTTCCTAAATTCCTACGGGAATGGGTAAAAACGATATGGGCGTACGAAGTCGCGGGCGAAATATCGTAATCAAGTGCGCGGGCGGCAGCCTCTTGGTGAAATAATAGAATGATATAGCTAGCTAGCTACCAGTCCCGTGGATTATTCCATGGGATTTCAACAGAAGTGACGAATATCTCCCTTTCCGTTACATACCTCAAAAAAGTGTGCCCTTGAGGAATACAAGAGCTATATTGTTACGTTTCTTCTTTTCTAACTACAACCTTACTCCTACAGGTCGCCAAAATCTTCATCCCATACGCTATGCGGGCAAAGAAGGTGGACATGAAACAGCTGAAACACTGCACATGGAAAATGTTAACAGAAAAGACGCCAGAGGGAGAAAAAGAGGATGTCACGGAAACTTCTTTCTTCTCAATATACCAGCGGTTACCAAACAAACTCACTCCGAACATGCGAGAATCACTCAGTGTGCCCCTAGCTTTACTTTCAGTTCTCCATCTAGCTAACGAAAAAGGATTGGTTTTGGAAAAACGCGACGATCTGAATGATTTTGGAATACTAGGTCTAATAAAATAGTTAAAACTTTTTGTTTTGTTTGTATAAATGTAATGTAACGCCGTTCATAATTAATTATTGCATGTTCACTAACTAAAAATGAGGCTGTCTGCTGGGACCAAGGCAATAATTGCTAACACAACAACAACTATTGATTTTAAGTTTTGTGGCACTCTTGCATCGTTACCATTTTATTAAATTCATTTTTTTTTGTACGCATGGTGGTGCAGAAAAACATCGCGTGGTAATTAGGTTTCGCGAAATCGACAAGCTTACGTACTAGATTTCACTAATTGGAAACCACTAGCCCACACTTTTATGAGTACGTTACTCCAGCTGGAAAGTGTAATTAGTATCTAATCTTCTGTAAATGTGCGCCACATAAAAAACTTGTGTCTTGTCGTTTTGGAAAAAAAACTATTCCTGCTGGAGTAACGTTGTTCCAGCAAGAAAATTTTTGCGTCGGACTTCTAAATGTAAACGAATTATATTTTCGACGCAAATTTTTGCACAAATATAAACTCTGCCCGTGCACAATATTTCTCTCTCCGATCACTCGTTTAGAATTTTCCTGCTGGAACAACGTTACTGCAGCAGGAATCGTTATTTCAGTTTTTTTTTAAAACGACGAGACGCACAATTTTTTTATGTGGCGCACATTTACAGCAGTTTACGCACTAATTATACGTTCCAATCATATCACTCTAGGAGCCATTTTCCAGCTGGAGTAGCGTACTCCATTTTTATTTCTTCGCCTATTTTGTTGGGAAGTGCAGGACATTGTAAATATCAATTGATTTTCATATTTTTCTAGTGTATTTTTTCTATAAGAACAATGAGATAACCGCCATATTAACATTGTATAGATGTTTTTGTAATAATCTCTTTATATTTCTACGTGATATTGTAAATGTAGAATAAAACATGTTCAACAAATACACCTTTTTTTCGTTTTTTACAACAAAAATATAACTAGACTAATAATGAACAAACGCGTAAGTATAAAAACAAATAACTGGGCATCGAAAAATCTCCACTGCTGGTTATGGGAAAAGTGCCCAGAACACTGGCAGAACTGCCGCATTGAATGGCAATGCTGATTCTTTGGCCGAAGAAAAGCCCAACGATTTTGTGAGCTGTTTGCTGATGTCCCAAAAGACTCGATGAGCACTCGGACCCCAAGGGTCTAATGTTTGCGTCCGGCCCTGGTTCAATCCATGGTCCGGAGCGAGGAGGCATGGAAGCCGTCACCTCCTGCGAAGCAGTAATGCTAGTGAAGGAGGAGGCGGGCCGCGTGAGGGAGAGACAACCCTCACCCCCCCCCCCCCCACAGCCGCCGCAACATAGGGAGACGCCCCGGGTGTCGGGAGTCGCAGGTCGATTCCCGGCCACCGTAGGCGCGGGTCTGCGGACTCGGTAGGGTGGCTCGCCGTCCGATTACAGCCAAACCCGGGTCGACGACTCGTTGTGTTCCACGCGCGCCTCAAAGATATGTCTGTCTGTATGTATGTATGTTCCCTTTAGGTTCATAACGACAACTTCCCAAAACGTTCACCCTCCCGAAACGTCCACTTCCCATAATGGTAATTCCCTAAGTGTCTATTTTCCATTTCATCCACTTTCCCAAAACGACCACAAATCTACAATTCTCAAAAAGTCCACTTCCCTTATCGTCTACTCTCAGAACGTCCACTTTCCAAATAGGTTTTTTTTTATTAAAATGTTACGGGTTCCAGTCCCGTGACAAGACAAATATTTGTACGCGTGAATATCTTGATATATTTTTGTGAATTCAATGACAATAACTTATTATTTCATGGTGCAACAAACGGTTTTGCAGGTCACAGTGGCCCCATCATTGTACATACACACATTGTATTTGTTTTATAAAATTTACAGTTTTTGAATAAAATTATTTTCTAAATTCATAATTAGATAGTCAATGTTTAACTGGAAACCTATTTTAAGTTCAAGATATTTGTATGAAAGTTAACAAATTGTAATGCTGTTTAGAAAAAGGACGACAAAGCGATTCTTATATTTTTCAAGAAAATATAGGGCAAGTGCTACATTTTGTGAACAAGACGTTTTGGGAGTAGTCGTTTTGAGAAACGGACTATTTGGGAACTGGTCGTTTTGGGAAGTGGACGAAATACTAGGAAATAGACATTTAGGGAATTACCATTTTGGGAAGTGAACGTTTTGGGAGGATGAACGTTTTGGGAAGTTGTCGTTATGAACCTAAAGGGTATGTTCTTGCAGACTATTTGCGGGACCGACAACAATTTGTCAGATTAGGTTTGTACGAGTCACTCCCATACCACACTCGCTCGGGTGTGAGTCAGGGTTCGGTAGCCGGGCCTCTCCTCTTCATTTTGATGATAAATGACCTCCCTGATGTGGTTGTGAATGCCAGATGCCTCTTATATGCTGATGACTTAAAACTATTTTATGAAATAAAGTCTGAACTCGATTGCCAAGCTCTGCATTCAGACATTGATTCAGTATATAAGTGGAGTTTAGTAAATAAAATGGAATTTAATATATCCAAATGCTACGTAATGTCTTTCAGTCGAATGCAGCGCCCAGTCAACTTTCAATACACACTGAATGGAGATACAACAGCAAGAACTGATTCCATGAAAGACCTGGGAGTCATATTCGAACGTAAGCTTACTTTTCACGACCACATCAATTCTACTGCGAAGGAGTCCTTCAGGCGCCTCGGCTTTGTTTTAAGGAACTGCCGTGACTTCCGAAACCCTCACGTACAGTTCTCGTCAAATAACTTTGCCCCTCTGAAGTTAGCCATTTGCAAAGATCGCGCAGGTGCAGTCACGTACACGGGGGCAAGCGGGACGCAAGCATCCTCGAACGTAAACGAGCGACTGAGACATAAAACCGCGCCCCGCCCCCATGTCTCTTACGCATGCGTAGTTGCAGTGTGTTCGTAATTTTGATTTTCACTCGACACAACTTCAGAGGGGCAAAGTTATTTGACGAGAACTGTATCTAATCAAGCTTGTTTTTGGGGCATTGGTCCGCAGCAAGCTTGAATCTAGTGCGTGCGTATGGAATCCTTTTGAAAAGCAGTATGCGCTAGCTCTAAAAAAAGTCCAAAAAACATTCCTAAGATACCTTTACAAGCACTTGTATGGGTATTATCCATTCCTGTATCCGACTAAATTCCTGTTGGGTTGCTTGTCTTTCAATTCGTTGGAAGTGAGGCGGTCGCGTGATCAGATGACTGTGATATTTAGGATTCTCAGGGGCATTATTGATGCACCTGATCTGCATAATGAGGTCTGCAATCTGTTTGTCCCAGACAATTACTGTGGTCATAGAAAACACCGCCTATTGGCTGTTCCAACTCGCCGTACAGTTGCACACTCCAAGTCGCCTATTCCTCGAACTCTAGCCGGCACTAGCCGCTATTATATAACGCTCTCTTGGACTCAAACACAGATTTGGATATGTTTGCGGATGAATGAATGAAAGAAGATAATACTGTCAGAATGTTTGAATTTTTGTGAGAAGAATGCATGAATGTGTTAAATAAATGGTATTAAATTAAATAGTGTTATATTAATTAAATAGTGTAATTGGTTTCGGCCGTTCTATTTAAATAAATAAAAAAAAAAATGTCAGCATAGTAGACGGGGTCCGTTAGGGCCAGAGCCTGCCAGGGTTGCGGTTCGAAAGAGTTACCGCGGCCGGCCCTGGAAAGCAAAGGGCACTAGGAGCACGGATGGGTTTTAGTCAGTAAGAGTCTGACACTCCCTTCCGGTCCGCTCAAAACGGGAGGAGTCAAAAAATGGTCTAATGTTTGAACCCCAGAACGACTCAATTGTAAAACTTCCATTTAGGTGGTTGTTATATTTGCGCCATTTCAGATTTTCTGAACCAGCAACAGCCGCCCCAGCACAACTCGCTGTGCTAAGACGTGGGATGGCGGAAGGGCACACCGGAGGCCCCACCTTCCAAGCCATTTTAGGGCCGGCGCTCACTGCCGGTATGGCACGGCAGGTTGCGCTACTGCATCCCGCGGCATTCCATCGCCGCGCACCGACCGGACCACATTAACCGAAATGACCGCTGCGCAAGTTTCAACTTACAGTTCTCGTCAAAAAACTTTGCCCCTCTGAAGTTAGCCATTAGCAAAGATCGCGCAGGTGCAGTCACGTAGACGGGAGTAAGCGGGACGCAAGCATGCATCGAACGTAAACGAGCGACTGGGCTGGGACACAAAATCGCGCCGCCATAATCCCCGCCCCCATGTCTCTTGCGCATGTGCAGTTGCAGTTTGTTCGTAATTTTGACTACTACGCAGCCACTCGTAGCCAACTCCAGATGGGCAAAGTTATTTGACGAGAACTGTAACAGCTTAATTTGGTCGGGTTATACGAGGCGATTTAGTATGGAAAGTAATGAAAGCTGATTTCTCTCAAGGACGCGTTTACAGATGGGTAGGTAGTCAAATCATTACTTTTTTACACAAAAGTATGTTTATTAAATAAAATGCTTTGCATTCTTAAAATGTTTTTCCCATGAATTGTTGACAGATGTGCATGGTACGATTCTGAACTATAAATATAATTTTAAATAGGTACAGTTTCTCAATAAATGTACCGAAGTGATTTTTTTTACTTCGGTACATTTATTGAGAAAATTTTATTTAACATTTTATTTAATAAACATAATTTTTTGTAAAAAGGTACCTAATGATTTGACTAGGTACCCATCTGTAAACGCGTCTTAGGAATGTAAAATTTTGGTCACTATGACTTCTTTAGTACTAATTTTTGTATAAATTTGGGGACAAATAACAGTTTTTAATAGGGAAATTTTGAAATGAAAATTTAACACCGTGACTACCGCCACCCCACCAATGGCATGGTATATCTCGTAACCTACTGGAGTACTAGTTTTGAATTTTGGGTACTAATTCTATCTTGCAGGATACTAATTTTCTATGTAGGTTCGAGGAAAGCGACAAGCTCCTGAAAATCGGAATCGACATTCAAACTCGTGGTCCTGCTGAACGCCCGTCCCGCACTAAAGTTATCATCGTCGATTCCTCGGTAAATTCAAATGTTACAGTTCTGTTCTTTTTTACGAAATGAACCACATTTAAGGGTACTATATTTGTATACTTAGAATAGCTATAGCATGCCCCCTTTTTCTGTGCGCTCATGGTGGTCCTGCTGAAAGGAGTGTGACTACCGCGCCGTACATGAGTTTTTTCCAACAGGACAGAGCGGGACATATACGAAACTAGCAATACTGTACCAGTACAAGCAATGCGACCGATGCGAGACCCCATCGGTGAGAATGACTTCAAGAATGCTTGATAAACTTTAAAAAAATCCTTTAGTGTTTACAGGAACTCACGTTAAGTTAGCCAGCAGTTTAGGCTGTGAGGTGTCTTTCAATCAAGATTCACTCTTGAACAGCATGTTTCTCTGGACTTTGGTACAGGATAGGGCTCCACTAAGAACGTGATAACATAATAGTTTAACAATGAGTGAGGACTGCGTAGGGTCAGTGCACACAGCAGAAAAATGCTCGAGTTCATCTTTAGTGAGCCTAAGCCGCCTACTGCCTAGCCCGTGCAAAATACCATACAGTATGAGTCCTGTTTTCAGTTGTCTCTTGACTGCAAATAGCCGCCAGAGTTGACATTGAGTTTTTACGAAGGATAAAAATAAAAAAAAACCATTCGCTTTCTACATAGCTTTATTTAAAAAATAAAACGAAACATTTTCCTTTTCACAGAACATCAGTCCTGAATATTTTAAGATGATTACTAAACAAAAAATAACGATAAATCAATATACCTTCGGTACTCGTGGTGCTGTGACTTGTGAAACTAATGTTAAATGAAGGGAATGTGTTTAATTACAATAAATTACGTCATGTATGTACATCATGTAGGCCATATATTGCTATGAATTAACAAATATTTTATTGATGAAAATCTGTGCTTTTACTCAACAATACCGATAACGTAAAATAAAACTAAAAACTACAAAAAGGAGTATTTATAATAATGATTTAAGAAGAAATGATAACAGAGAATTAAATGTATGTTATAACATTTAATGGTATTATCAATTAAATTGTTTTTCTTTTAATCACTTTAAACACTCAAAACATAACGATAAACATTGTCTCTGGAAACATTCAACATGTCCAATATAAATTCCAGCTATTCGAGAAGCGAACAATTTAACCATATCATATAAAAAAAAACAACACGTAAAACTAAATACGTCAAACCTTAACTATAACACTTTCTTTATGCACTTCGTACAAAAAATAAATCTATAAATATAAGCTGCTTGTTCAACCAATCTAGTATTGGCACTTGGTTTGACCAACACAATGCAAACTATATTTATTGCTTGTTTGAATACAGTATTGTAAGACACATTATATCGGTTTAAATCTAAATAGACAAATATAATACAATGAGTGAAAGTTTTCTTCCGCATTGACTTACTAGAATATTTACAACCTCTTAACTTGCATTGACAGTCTCTGTTTTAACTTCACTGGGTTCCGTAATTTTTTCTGCAGAGTCTTTTGTCGCCTCTGCCACTTTTTCTGCAGAGTCTTTTGTTGCTTCTGCCACTTTTTCTGCTGAGTATTTTGTTACCTCTGTCACTTTTTCTGCAGAGTCTTTTGTTGACTCTGGTACTTTTTCTGCTGAGTCTTTTGTTGACTCTGGCACTTTTTCTGCTGAGTCTTTTGTTGACTCTGGTACTTTTTCTGCTGAGTCTTTTGTTGACTCTAGCACTTTTTCTGCTGAGTCTTTTGTTGCCTCTGGCACCTTTTCTGAAGAGTCTTTTCCTGCCTTTGGCACTATCTCTGCAGCCTTTTCTGTCTCAGCTTCTTTAACTGCGGGTTTGTCAGTCTCTGGCTTAATTTCTATAGTTTCTATTGCTTTTTCTGAAAGACTTTCTGCTTCTTTAACAGCGCTTTCCGTTACTTGTTCAGCAAGGCTTTCAGTTACACTGTCTACTGGACTTGATTTTTCTTCGGATCCAGATTCTTCTGTTAGAGTGTCTCCTGCCTTTTCTATCACTTTCTCTGGTAGAGCTTCTGTGGGTGTCTCTGTTTCAGATATTTTTTCTGTTGGTTCTCCTTTATCTGAAAGCTTTCCAGAATCCACGCTAGTATTTAATGACTTAGTAGGTGGTGAAACACAATCGCAAAATTCGTCTTCTTCAATCATCTTTACAGTGTCGTTTGAGTTCTCCAGTGTTCCTGACGATATATCTTTTTCGGAACTAGTCGTGGTATCATCTTTTAGGTCAGCGGCAATAATTTCTTCACTCAAACTGTCAGCCTTAGCCTCGAAAGATTTGTTCTCTATAACTGTGTGGTTGCTTTCCACGCTTTCGTCGAGGTCAGCTTGTGATGTATTCTGTTCAGACTGTTCATTTACTAAATCGTCTAACTCATCTGCTGCTTTTTCTAACTCATTAGCTGCTTCTTCTGTAGATTCAATAGCTGCTTCTTCAGGAGATTCAATAGCTGCTTTTTCAGCTACATTTTCTTCGGCAGAGGTAGCTGGTTCTTCTGTCTTGTCTGTTGTGGTCTGGTCTGAAGGTTTAAGGTCAAAGTAAAAATCTTTTCCGTCGGACGTCAATTTAACGAGTGCCGGATGCGTGGTGCTATCCAAAAATTCTATACTAATTGTAGCGTCATCTAAAGTTAGTTCGTCCAGTTTGGTTTTGCCACTTTCCATTAAAGCGGGATCGTCATTTGGTACGACGAGCCGGCAGCACCTTGCTAAAGGCTCTATTGCGGCAAGATCTTCAGGCAGTTGTCTGAATTCTTCACATTTGGCTTTATTTCCGTAGTCAATAAAGTGCACATGATAACCGACATCACAGAACTCTAAGATTTTCGCTCTGTACCATTGTTCATCTTCTGACCAAAACGCAGCACATACCGATCCAACTTTTAGTTCTGAGGCTGGCTCAAATTCGGGGCTTTCATTCATCTTCACCGTGACTTTATCAAGATTTGAAATAACGTCATCGAGGTGAACATAGAATTCGTCCACGCCCATGACGTAACAGATCTTGCCCGTGCCGTATGTTTCTTGTCCCACAGGCGCGACTCTCTCCGCCACCACTGTGTCGCACAGGCCGACGAGCTCTTCAGTCACAGATTTTCCTTCAAGGAACAATTCTACGATGGAAATGTCACCTGACGCGATGAACTGTACATTAAATATAGTGGCTCCCTCGGCGGCTAATTCATTAAATCTAGTCTCTGATTGACGCGACCACTTTATATCGCGAGGTTTTTGCAAGGCACATTTTCTCGAAAGCGCAGGCTTTACTTTAAGCTCATCAGACAGACTTCTCAACTCGTTAGCGATGGATGCGTTGCCGTAATCCATAAAGAGGACTTCAGTTCCTTCTGAGCCGTCCACAATGACCTGTGCTCGGTACCATGCGCCGTCTTCAGGGTACTTGGCTGCGCAGATAACGCCTTCCTCCTTATCCGTCAGTTCTGGGAAGTTTTCTGCGTCAACCATTGCAGCTTCCATTGCTTGTAACTCGGGGGTCGCTGTTTCTAATTGAATCCAGAACTCTGAGGGCGAGTTCACGTGACTGGCGAAGCACGAAGGCAAATCGCCCGCGCAGTCAGTCTCTTCAGACCTAGTCGCATAACCCTCTGATACTAATTTATCAGTCAAGTTCAGACCGTTAACAAAGATATCGACGTACGTCGTAACATCTTTTAGGACAATCAGAGCGTCTACTGGGTTTGCCAAATCGCCGACAAGTTGCGTGAAGTAGTCGGAGGAGGATTCTGACCACTGGCCCGTACCAGTGGGCACGGCGTTAACGCTGGACTTGACAGCGTAACGTTCCATCACCTTGAACTTCTCTGGCATCTCCTTTATCAAACCGGGCTGGTTATCAAGTACATCTGTGTTGCCATAGTCAATGAAACGAATCGTCGTAATATCAGAATCAGAGTCGAGTATTTCAGCTCGGTACCACTGATCGTCAGCCAAATATTTGGCAATACACCATGTTCCCAACTCAGTTGTCGTAATATCTGCATATTGGCTCGCATCGCTTTGGAGCTCAGCTTGGATTGTTTCGATTGTGTCTACTTTGTCGGCCATTTGTAACCAGAAGTGTCCAGGGGTGTCAATGTGACTGATGTACACTTGAGTGCACCCATCAGGCAGCGAGGTGGGCTCTGCAAGGGCAGGAACTTGCGTCTCTTCAACTTGCTGCTCTTCTTCTGCGACGGCATCACTTATCTGTGGTGTGGCCAGTTTCTCGTTAACCAATTTCATGGATAAATCAACGCCGTCTAAATGTAAGCTCGCGAGCCACCCGTCTGCGCCTACAGCCAGTGTGACTTGGACCTCTTTTTCGTTGGTCCATTCTTTGAGCTTCGGAAGCGCGTCTTCTTGAAGGGCTACTAGACCCAGACTGGCGACTAACGCGAGTGCGCAGGGTTCGTAGAACTTAGGATCAAGGACTTTGAGAGATTCCTTGGGGAGGGTTTCTGTGTTTCCATAGTCAGGGTACTGAACTTTGACTTGCGTGTCTTCGACGCTGATGATGGTGCCGCGGTACCAGTTGCCGTCGCCGGAGTGCGCCGCACAGATGCCGTCTACTTCAAATGTTGTTAGCGCCTCGGGAGTTCCTGTTGGGAAGACAAATAACCTGAGATTGAAACAACTGACATAGAAACTATAAATAAGACTTATCATGACGACATTTAATGCCGTCTAAATCTTACGGGATGCCGTATCGGAATATCAATGTACAAAATTATTCGTACCTTCTTCATAGAACTTATAAAGGTCATCAAGCAACAAAGCGATCCTGTCACCATCGCTGGCCCTCTGCAGGTAGAACTCGTTCAAGTTCTCCGTGTGGACGATGTAAGCCATTCCGAAGTTGTAGTTGAAGACGGCTCTCATACACAACTGGATGACTTCGTCGTACGCGCCCTCGTCAGGCTCGAATACGGCTATCTTGTGGCCAGTCACACAGTCGTATAGAGTTGTGACCAAGCTGGAACAAAATGTACTCTATTTAAAACTTAATGTCAAACATGACAATGTTCCATTGCAACCTAATCATATTGAGTTCTTTTCATTACAAAATAGTGTATAACCATAACTTCATCAAGGTGATTTTTTTTCTAAATCATATGGCTTATAAAATATATCATAAAAAAGTCCGGCAAGTACTAGTTTTCTTTCAGTGTATTGTTTTGGTTGGATGGCCTCTTGGATTTAAAAATTATCAAGGTTTCTGATTAAACAAATGCTTACCTGATCCCCTCCACATGGTTGATGTACACAATGACCTTGTTGCCGGTGAGCTTTGTCTGCAACTCCTCAAGAGTCATCAGTTTGTTGGACTCAGCCGTATAGTTATTCAGGCAACACTCCAGGGACTGGTAGTAGTACACACTCAGTTCCGTTGGTAAGATCATGATCTGAAAACAATTACATTAAGAATCTTAAATGAAACTAGGACTGTGGTCATTTTTTTGACATGTTTCAAACTACTCCTGCCCACAAAGTGGAATCAACCTCTAATCAAGCTCATATGATACGTGGGTTTTCGCTGAATGCGAGTAGGGCAGGACTGGACTGGGAAAGGCCCAGCAGTTTTCAGCAGTGGACGTCTTTTGGCTGGAAGATGTTACGAAGTAATAACTGCACTTACATTTTCTAAAGCAGTGGTGACGGATTTCCCGTAGTCTGGCATTACAGCCTTGATATTTGCTGGGTCGGAGACATCTTCTAAGATGGCGCGGTATATTTTACCATCATGCTTCAAAGTGCAATGAATACCGTCTAACAGGCTATCCGCGGTCAATGGCGTCAGCTGTGTGATAAAAAATCAAGTTTTGAATAATTATACATTAGCTTTTCTAGGGAAAGGAATTGTGTAAAAATAAATAATATGCTTGATACAATAAGGAAAATAACAAATCTATAACGGAAATGTATGTGAAAAAAGATGCCTTATCATTATGGAACCATTTAGTCAAAACATAAGATTATGAGATTAAATTATAGAACAGAATACAGTGGGAAGTTTATTATCATGTCACTTACATTGCTAGTATCAAAGTTGGCGATAGCTTCCTCGACCAACGTGGCCTTGTCCATGTCAAGTTGTACATAGAACTTCTCGAAGGACTCCACATGGGTCACACGGCAGAGTATCTGCTGTCCTACTACGATCGTCAAGTCAATAGCTTCATCTAAAACAAACGTGGTAACTATAAAATTTTGTGGTCAAATTAAAAAGGGATTTTTAGTTTGTTGAGAATTGTAGATCGAAATTTTTGTTAAATATGTGTATCCAGTGTATCCTCACCTTTCAAAGTAACAGACGACTGGTGCTCCGATAGTTTAGCGAGCTCCTTCTCCACCAACATATCAGCGACACTCACGCCATTGTTCCACAGCGACACCTTGTACATATCATCTACATTCTCTTGGAACACGCACTGGTAGCGAGGCGCGTTGAAACATAAGTCTACCAGGTTATTAGGCTTCCATTCGCCATCTACCGGTACAACTCCAGATAAAGAACAGCAGATGGCCATCTTCGGCAATTCCATCATCTGCTTATCCATCTGCCAGATGTCTTTCGCATCTACCAACTGCTTGTTGCCAAAGTCAACATATCTTACGATAAACTTCGAGAATGGCTGCACGGACTCTATTGTCGCTCGGTATAAGACTCCATCGATGGGATAACGAGCTAAGACTGATCCTCCAACCGGCACTTCTCCAGTAAAGGACTTTACGCCTTTGTATATCTCTGGGATTTTGTGCATCATTTCGAGGAATTTAGGTTGTAAGGACATGATTTGGGCGTAGAAGCATTCAGGGGATATGATCCATGTGACGGAGACCTCTTGCTGCGCGCTGGGTTCTATGGGGTCTGAGGGAGGGTACGGTGTCTCAAGCGGCACCGGTTCAGGCAGCTCCTTGTACTGAACCTGCGTGAACTTGCTGCGGCTCTTGTACGGCGGAGCCCTACCGCTGTCTTGAGACCTAAAGCTCGTGTCAGACTTCTTGTCGTCAGAGTTGAAGGACCGATCAGCACGGTCTCTGGGTGAAAAGTTGCTTCGCGGCGGTCTGTCGTTCGGTCGGAATTCTCTCTTTTGGTTCCAGTTTTCTTTCTTGTCTCCCCAGTTATCGCGCCTGTCACCGCGGTTATCTCTGTCGCTACGGTTGTCGCGGTTATCTCTGTCGCTACGGTTGTCGCGGTTATCTCTGTCACTGCGGTTGTCGCGATTATCTCGATTGTCCCGACGTTCAGGGCGGTCATTCCGGTCGAAACGATTCTCCCGCTTGGGCCTGTTGCCCCAGTCATCTGATCCTTTCTCTGTACGGTCATCGTGTTGGCTGTATTTGTTCTCCCTGCAACCAGGAGTTATATTGTAGAAACAGAAAAAATTCTTTGCATGTTAAATTTTAGGAAAAAACAGCATTAAAATTAGTTTATTAATTGTAAAAAGGAAACGTTTTTTACATGATTTATAATTAAACATTATTGTGCTGACCACACCAAGCATCTAAAGTGTAACAAATACAGAAGAATGAGCCGTGAAACTGTACAATTATTTCAATGGAATTAGTAAAAACGCAGACAGTACAAAAAAAATGCTGAAATAAAAATTTACAACACTGTAAGACATCTCTATGCAATGGAATGTTATAAACAAGAGCCGACAGATATGCAACGTATTGAGAACGCTCGATACGAATGTGCGGCGCAAACCAAGCGTGACAAGCAAATAGGGCGAGACAACGAGGACGACGCTAATTCAACTATTAATGCTTTACTTCATAATTGCTCGGCATCGCACAATCTAACGTGCAGCAATGTTCGTCGGCTTTAACAATAATCTATCGACTCAGCCAAAGTGAGAACGCAGAGTCAGCAGGCATGTTATGTTAAAATCTACTACACATAAAGAAATCGCAAACGAAAATTGAAACTTGGGTAAATTGGAAAAAAAACGGACATAAACAATGACACACAATAGGAAATCAATAAAGCATTAATGTTGATGGGCCAGTAAGTGCAACAACCGTTGTCAACAGGTGTGTGATGTGTCGAGTTACATACACCTGATACACCACAGTACCGTTTGAGTCGATCCTGTATCGAGGCGCCCTTGGCTTGGGCGCTCTGAGCGTCGAGCGAGGCGGCTTCCGCGGCCTGCCTTAGCCTCTTCCCGACTCCACTCGAGTCTTTCTTCCAGCCAGGCTTTTGCCCGGGCTTATCGTGCTGGTGTTCCGACCTAGGCTTTCTTCTGTCGAATCATTGCAACTGTTTTATCAAACAGCCTAATTCGTAGTTAACGCATTGCATCGGGGAAAGTTGCGCGCTGAATTTTTAACTTATTATGCGTTAATTTTTTTTTGTTTGGACATTACGTGTGAATTGTAAATGGGCAATTTATGCTATCGGAAATAAGTTTACACTTACGGAACGAATTTTAAGTGTTTGGTAAACAATATTTGCAAATGAAAGTAAACTGTGTAGTTAGAATTTGTTGTAACATACCTCTCTCTTGGATTATTCTCCCTGTCCCTTGGAGGGTATTCTCTTTCTCTGGGGTTGTTTTCCCTGTCTCTATTTTGCCTGTGCGGAGGCTGGAATGTCGGTTGCGCAGGAGGCGACTCCCACTCATCGTCTCCCACGGACGTCGGCGCCGCATTCTCACGTGGCTTCGGGGGACCTCCACGTCGTTCGTTGAATGGAGGACTGTGCAAAATGACAAATGTTATTAATTTTCGTTTAAATTAGCACTTGCCAATAAAGGAAGTCACCTACCGAAATCGGAAACTCATTTTCGTATAAAAAAAAACACGCGTTTTATTTTTTCCACTTATATGTAGTAGTTATCTTAAATCTGACTTTTTTATTCCATTTCAGAATAATTAGAATAACTCCAGCTGAATACACGTTTAAAATGAGCGTACAAGCTTGTTTAGCACGACTGATCACTTTTTCTACTGGCAATTTCTCTTGAAACATACATATTAATGTGTGAAAATTTCTGCGCCGTACGTTAGTAACTTGAGATTATGCATACTTTGAATTTTCGCGGCGCGCATCATGACTCAGATTTCATTCAAAATATATGATATGGCCTGTTTGTGTACTTGCTTCCGTGAAAATAATAAATATTTTTACAGTACCTACTAACTTTAACACACATGCAAGATTTATCGTGAAAAAATGCGATGTCTCTTAAATAATGCGATTTCTAAGCTGGTAAACTAGACGATGCATCATTATTTAAATTCAAAATGCCAATTAGTGATAATATTAAATAGATGACGCGTGTGCGGTGAACGCTCTATCGATCGGTTTTCCGCCATTCTTTTCATGAGTTCCGTGTTAATATAGAACTTAGATCTATAATATTCAAAAAGATAAAATTTAGATATTATTGAGCAATAAGTAGGTAAGTATAATATTATGCAGAACTCACCGTTCGCCTCTCTCGGGTCTACCGCCAAACTTCTCGCTGTGCCGGCCCGGCCCAGACCTATCAAAACCGTCCTTGCCTTCCCTGTTGTCTCTGCACACAAAAAAATACAAGCACACGTTACTAAACACACTTCTCACACGTTACAACATTCCTTATTTAGCCACGAACTAATAAATCATTATTTTAATCACTAAATAACAGATTACCTATACATTTCTGTAGCTAGACTAGCCGCAACTAAACTCATGGGTTCAAAGAACCGACACGAAGGTCAAACCGTCCATGAATCCTGACTCATGCTCTGTTATTACTTTTTTGTTAGAAAATAAAAACTGAACTATTACGTGTTGTGAGATTGCATAGACTCGATGCTCGTGGTCGTCTTTAGGCGATGTTCTTATCTCGATACTAGAGCTGTCATTTTGGGATTCCGTCATTTTGATTAAGGAGGATATCTAGATGAAAATGTGTAACCAGATAAGCAGCTAGATCTGACCTAAATTATGAAGATTTAAAATTTTAATGGCATTTTACAGACAGCCAGTCTTTCAGATGTTCTGACTTATTTATTCGTAACCTTTACAGGTTTACACTTCTGAAAACTCAATAGTTTCGGCGTAGAAAGACAGCTATAAATACGGGCGTATGGGATGCGAAATAATACGAGGATTGTCGAATGCGGGAGATTAATTTAACAAAAGCAGCAGTAGGCTGAATTTACTCCTGATTAAATTGTAGAATGAGAAATTTTTGTGGGTTTCATGTCGTTTCATAAAATATTATTCATATGCAGTTTTCATACTGGCACTTAAATTCTGTTTACAATTAGATATTGTTGTAAACATACATGAGCAATCGCCTGATAAAATGGCGATTGCTGATTGAAGGTAAATAAAATCTGTCGATTATCTACAACTAAATACAACATTAGCAGCCGAATCCTCAAACGCAACTCAATATTATTTTAGCCTTGCTTTTACAACAGTAATACTTTTAAGACCGTCGTGTTAAACCAAGTGGATTTTCTTCATTGTCGTCGTCTTTCGTCTCGTCAAAACGCGAGACATATTAGAAATTTTATTGTGACTGTAATTGCGCTTGTCAACCGAGTTTTACAAGAATAAACATTAAGTATTTAATGGAGCAAAGAGAAAGTGCATTGTGCTGAATTTCTGAAAGTTTACATAATACTAACGAAGTAGCTGTGCGCCACTTGCGATTTAAAACAGACCGATAATCGATATATACCGCTGGCGAACAATCAATTTTATCTATAAGGATATTATAATTCTTCAAGCATCTGGCAACCACAACAGGCCTCGATTAAAAGCATCAAGTTAGCCACATAATCTACCTGAATGCTTCGTGTAACGTCTTCGTTCAGCCGTTTAAGCGTGATTTAATTTAAATTACTTTCACATTTGTAATATTATAAGGCTGTGTCCACATCTCGCGAATGCGCCATGGGTCCACGAATGCGCCGCTAGCGAGCCGCTCACGAGCTCATCATCATCATCATCATATCAGCCGAAAGACGTCCACTGCTGGACATAGGTCTCCCTCAAGTGTCTCCACAACAACCGGTCCTGTGCGTCTCGCATCCATCGGTTACCCGCGACCCTCACCAGGTCATCGGTCCACCTTGTGTGTGGGAGGCCTTCCAGCGCTGCGTCTTCCGGTACGCGGTCGCCACTCCAAAAGTTTTCGGCCCCATCGACCATCTGTTCTGCGAGCAATGTGCCCCCTGCCCACTGCCACTTCAATTTGGCAATCCTTCGGGCTATGTCGGTAACCTTGGTTCTCTTGCGGATACGAGCTCTGCGTACGTGGATTTCTAGTTCGCGCCGTTCCTGCCGCACCGCCCGCGCGATACACAAACTTCCTCCCGCCAGCTCACCCGCTCAGTTCGTTTCGTTTATCATGGAGTGGACAGATGAAAATAGTATGCGATTATTCGAAACGTATAAGATTCCCCGTTTTGTGGGATCCAATTACTGATCAACTGAGATATACAGTATGAAAGCGAACGGAACTGTACGCGCGAACTGCGCGCGCGCGCCCACTTTGCAAGCCTTGTGTGAGTTGCGCTAAAGAGGCGCACCAAATAATTGCAGTAACTGCACGCGTGCAGCACACGAGCAGCTCGCGAGCGGCGCTTTCGCCAGATGTGGACACACCCTTAAGAAGTAGGTAGGATTCCGTCTATTGTCCGCTTAGACTGCACAGTATTAGTCTCTTCGATACTCTACTTTCAGCAGACTGGACTGCAACTGATTTAGAAATAGCGACAACAACAGACTGTGAAACGACCCATGAAAGAAATGCATTTAAATTTGGAATTTCATACTTCGTGTTTGCAATTAACAAATAATATGGATAGCTTTTTGTGTTGTCGAAAGAAGCTCACACAACTTTCCAAAAATACTTGCGACTAATTTCTTTTCTTAAAAAAGCAATGATTGGGACATTGCAAGGTTTTATAAACACGCATGAATCGTTGTAGCAATATTATGACTGTTGTAAGTACCTACTTGTATTGGTATTTCGATAAAATCAATTTATCGCTATTGATATCCACTTCAGCGATGCGAAATGACGCCAGTGAAACAAAGAAAAAGTAACAACACAAAAGTATTCAGAGAAGATTGCTCCCAATCATTCGAGCGATGTACGAGAAAACGCAATCACCAACTTTTCCTTTTTGTTGTAACAGTGATTGTATAATTACTTTAATTATAATAACTCATATCATTGCTATATCATTAAGCCGTCAAAACTTAAAGACTGATTACCTAATTACTACGTCCGTTTAAAATAATCACCGGCATGCATCAATTATGTGTAGGTACTTACTTAAAGTAGGTAGGTTCGATCCAGAATATTGTGTAAACATAATATTTTTAGTAGAAACTCAGTTTTCGTCGAAAAACTAGTGCATTGCGTGTTTTTACGGTGCAAACGTTTCTAAAAATAGTTTAATATTGCGTAAGAAAGAAATGTACCGACCGAATTTTATACAAATTAGTTCAGCTGCAGACGATACCGCGATACGATAAGCATTGAAATAGTAATATAATATAAACGAAGGGTTTGGAAATGTAAACATTTTTTCTGGTGGTATAGAGAGAGGTATTATTCATTCATTCGATCCACAGGACAAAGGTAATCATTGTTGGAAAGTGGGTTACATGGACAAAGACGTTTGGCCACCTGGACTGTGAATACTCTGTTATGGTTTTTCCTTTTTTGAAGATGAAAGTAGCCCTTTTTTTAGTAGCATAATTTGCGTTATTGTTTTGTATGGCTCCGGTCTGTATTATAATTGTAAAACATTCAATCGAAGAATGAAGTGTTAAATTAGATGAATTATTGAGTCTAGCTTTTGCCCGCGACTTCGTGCGCGCATATCACGTTTTTTCCCGTTGCCGTAGGAATTTCTCGTTACCGTATAACCTATAAGCCTTCCACATGTAAAACTTCCTACGAGGAATAAACTCTAAATCACAATAAAATTATGTTCTTTTTCATTACAAGATCACAGCGGCAGTCAATCAGGTGGATGATTCTTATGCCTCATTGCTCCAGAGTAGATCAAATCAATAAAAATCCCGTTTAGTAATTGTTTTACTACAGTTATAAAGAGCACCGTGTGTTCTAACGTTACTAGGTACTCGATCATTCGTTACGACGATCGATAAAGTCAATCGAGTGGAAATCACTAGCTGTTACTGAATCTAAAGTGTTGTACGACATCATCAGGGGTGTGAACAAGGGTTTCTTATTGTAAAAGTCGGTAGGGCGATAAAATTTTAATAGCCTAATATCGGAAAATCTGAAATTCCGCCACTGGTGGACTGGTAACATAATAATTTGAACTATGGAAATCTCCCTTTTACGACATAAAGGAGCTGTGAATTTCAAAATATTTGCTGACGTGTCTTTGATTGAAATAAAAGTAGATTTGTGGAATTACTTGACAACAGACCAATAAATCGATTGATAGAGTGAGAGACATGATATGGCTACAAAAGGGGTGACTTTTGAGATGAAGACTTATCATACATCATCATCATATCAGCCGAAAGACGTAAAATGCTGGACATAGGCCTCCCCTAAGTGTCGCCACAACAACCGGTCCTGTGCGTCTCGCATCCATCACCCACCCCCGACCCTCACCAGGTCATCAGTTCACCTAGTGGGAGGCCTTCCAACGCTGCGTCTTCCGGTACGCGGTCACCATTCCAGAACAGAAAAAAAGATGCAAGACTAGAGAAGAATGCAAGCAGACAAGTGTTGTACCGATTGCAAATATATTGGGAAAAGGGCAAGAGAATAACTAAGGTTCTATTAAAATTCCGAAATGCTCAGTGACTTTTATCAGTACTATACCTTTGATAACAAACCATAAAGTACTAACCTGCCACGGAAACTGCCGCCTCTTTGTGGCAACTCCTCATTATTGCCTTCCCGAGATGGTCTCCACTCATCCTTGAAGCTCTTCTCCCGACGGAAGCTCTTCTTCTTCCCATCATCAGACACGCTTTCAGGAGAGCTGAAGGATTCCGGCGCGTCTTTGCGGACGGGCGTTGTTGCTTTGATCTATACGAAATTTATATCGATGTTTAGACACACACATAATATGTGTTTTGTAAGTATAACTACCAACCTAATATCTATACTAATATTATAAAGAGGAAAGATTTGTTTGTTTGTTTGTTTGAAATGAATAGGCTCCGAAACTACTGGACCGATTTGAAAAATTCTTTCACCAGTAGAATCCTACATTATCGATGATGGTCATAGGCTATAGAATATTTTCAAAAAAGTTAGGGATCCGTATGAAAACTTCGATAATGTGACCCAAGGTGTGAGAAAAAATCCTTATATCGCGTACGCTGCGGAATCTATTGACAATAGAGCAAAGTGATGTACTACAGTTTTATAGAGGTCATCAATATCTACAAAAAAGTCCGCGATACCATATGTCTAACTATTATGGATAAGTCACCATGACCGCTTTTTGTTAATATTAGTCAAACAAATCCCATGGTGAAATAAAAAATGGTGATTATAGTACCATGATATTAATCCTTATCCATTTAAATGGTTTGATAATTAAGGTTGATTATGTCCGTGTAAATTACACTTTAAATCATTCAAATCGTACCTTTCGTTCAAAAGTTACGACGGTAATAAACATGCTCGGAGTAAGAAAAATGTCGCGGCTTGAGCGAACTGGGGAGAATCGTATCAATGCTTGGTCCGATTAAGTTGAAACCCCACGGCATTTAAATGTTTTCGATAAAACAATAAGAATAACAAATGTTTGGATTTTTCGAAAATCAACTAGGTACATACATAATAAGGGGTGAAGCAGGGGCGAATAAGTTTTTAGGGGAGGAAATTATAGCTTGCTTCAATTTACGTCGGAATTCTATGAACAAACTAAAAGTGAGATAATTGAAACAGATCATGTACCTAACAATTTTTGCATAATCAACCCCTGACGGGCTGAACGGGGTGAACAGTTGCGCTGAACCAATAATGAGTATCGTTGTGCTTAATTTTCCAAAACTAACTGTTATAAGGGGATATGTATAGGGGCGTCGCAGTTTGTGGAGTACCTACTATCCCCACGCGGACGAAGTCGCGGGCGAAGTGCTAGTTTTACATAATAATAAAGAATGAAAAGCTTTTGCGTTACCAGCAATAGGCAAAGTTGTCACGAAGCTAGCTACATTTAAAAGTTGCCGTCATAGTAGCTGCATTATAAAGTTTCATATTATTAGTAAACACAAGTTGCGCATAAAGACTCCAACGAAATATATGGAGGGAAATAATAATGTTTATCATATTTTATTTCTACGGAGATTTACCTAAACTAGTAAACAATATCTTATCAAGTTATCACATTTTTACCTTTCTTTTCGATTATGCAGATAAATCCGATAATAAAAAGTACAATCAGAGCAGTCAAAAAGCTATTTTTATTACCCGACTACAGCGAAGCAAAAAGGAGGGTTATGTATTTGACCGGTATGTGTGTATGTGTGTATGTATGTATGTATGTATGTATGTATGTATGTATGTATGTATGTACGTATGTATGTATGTTCATCTGTTCCCTCATAACTTCTAAACCATTTATCATAATTTGACAAATGAGGTGTCATTGGAAGCGTCTAAATTGTCCGCTGGTTATATGCTAGGTTATGTTGCAATAAATTGTATGTGGCGCCCTCTAGGGCGCATTAAGACATGAAATGTTTTTTTTTTAAATATGTTATGGCTATGCTTTTTTGTTTCATACTTTTTAGAACATGGAATTTCTGTAGTCGGGTTTTAGTTTTTGAACTTCTTTTTTTTATAAAACCAGTTACATCAATAAAAGTCTAACTCTTACTACAGCTAAGTCTTAAGTCTTAGTCACCCATTGATTGCAAATTATGTAAATAAGTTTCTATTATGATGACTAATGATAACATAAATGGTTTTACTGTTATGTCTGTCTGGTAACTTGAAACTGCTAATGTAATTGATAAATAAACATAACAGCTAAGCTGGAAACAGGGTCAGCAGATAAAAAGCTCTTTTTGCATAGCAAGCACTAGGTAACTATGTCAATAAGTTTTTTTGGCTAGATAAACAAAACTTGTTTAAATTACAAGGTTACCAAAAAAAAATTGGGTTTACAACTACATATTTTACAAGGTTTTTAGTTGATTTTTGTATTTCTGAATTGTGGATGGGCTATTATTTTCAGATTGAATTTCAGACTGATTAGTGTGTGTCATCAGTGGGATTTTTTTAAATTTATTATTTAATTTGATTCCATACTTGCTATAATTATATGCATCCCTAATGAAAACTGATTGGAACTCACTTGAGAAAGATAACAGAAGTTAGTCTTTACAATAAAATGTTTAAATAATTGGTTATCTACTGGTAATGTTCAACTCACCTCATGAGAACTCCTAGGTTGTGAAAGCTGCGTCATCTTCCTAGCCACATCCAGTGGGGGTGACACAGTCTCATCAATCAGTGACACAACCATGGTACTAGACAGTATGCCCACTATGTGAGCAGTCAGGGTCTTCTCTAATGCTAACATCTCCAGCTGATTGGAAGTCTTAGTCTCTGGTGGCTTGTTCTCATAACCCTAGGTAGGAAAGACATTATTAAATTGATATTATGACAGTTTGGAAGTTAGGCTTCTGCTTTAAAGTTAAGTTCAGGTTTGAAATAAGAAACGCATTTTGAAGAAAAAAAGAAAATGTTTCATCACAGAATCAGGGAATCCTATTAAAATAAAGTTAAGATTGTGGAAAATTAAGTAACAGGTCTAGGTAACTCACCTTGAGGGCACATTTCATAGCCTGTGCTGGGAGTTTGATCAGTTCCGGTGTAATGGTCCTCAAATCAGACACCTCAACCTCTTGCTCATTGCCATAGTCTACATAAACTACAACCACTTTATTCCTTCTGGTGTCTCTGACCCTCGCTCGGTACCAGTTGTTGTCATCAGGGAAGCGTGCACAGCACGCCGCGCCCACTGGCAAGTCACCAGGGGACGAGCTGCTCTCACAGTGTGCACGCACAGCGTTCATCACAGCATTCAGGTCATCTATATGATCAGACAACTGCACAAAGAACTTGATGCAGCTATCAACATAGGACACAAGCACTGAATGCCTTGAACCCATTGGTAGCATTTCAATCCATTTAAACTGAAGCTTGTCTTTCATATTAGCCATCAACAACTCAAGTACATTCTTATTGTCCAAGTAAAGCTCTCCATACTGTATCAATGGCGGCCCTTCTGGTGCCACAACTTTCAGAGTCATCACCTTCCCATTGACCAGCTGCTTGAAGGCTTCATTCAAATGGGGACCTTTTTCCAATTTTTTCACTCCAGATAAACAGAATCTCATAGCAAAGACGTTTGGCTTAACAAATTCTTCAGGTATATCAAAAATGTCATAGTATGAAACCATTTCTGTGTCACCAAAGTCAACAAAGAATAACTTACACTGAGATCCTGAGAGATTCATCACAATAGCCCTGCATATAATGCGGTCACCAGACATCCGGCCCAGGCACACTGTGCCAATCATAGGTGGCTCAGTCAGACTGCTATGAGGTCTCTTGTTAATGTCATCCATCATATCCTGCAGTTTCTTAGCATCAGCTACAAGTTGCACTGCAAATAGTTCTGGACCTTCCTCAGCATATGACACAAAAACTTTATGTTGAGAGTTGGCTTCCAACAGTCTGCTCTTATAAGTAGATGACTTCTTGGGAGAAGAAGGTTTGGCAGCTACCATGAGGGCCGGGGGTGGTGTTGAAACATTCACCGAGGCACTTGTAGGGGCATGCTGAGGCTGACGTACTGGAGCCTTTAAGTTAACTGGATTCCTCGAGCCTTTGTTGACTACCAAGCGTTGACTAATCAAGGATGGAGCCATCTGTATACTTCCATTGAAAGGTAGAGATACATTTTGCTGAATGCGCATTGTTGATGCAGGATTAGATGGAAAGTTTTGATTAATTAAAAACGGAACATGTTCTGGATAACTTGGAGATTCACTTACAAAACTAGGTTGCCAGTTCTGCATTTGTTGATTTTCACCTGATAGCTGAAGTAGTAACACCTCTTGCTTGGCTAGAGGTAAAGCTACACCAAAACGGATGGATACAAGGTGTGAAGACAAATCGGTGCCTTTGAATTGAACAGAAATTATAGGTAATGTCCGAGTTTGAGCATCAACTGTCGCCGAATATTCTGAGTAGCAAAGTAAACTCTGCAGTTTTAATAAAAGTGGCTCCTCCCACCGACCGGACGGATTCATAACTCCAGAGAGGTAATAATCAGTTGCTTGACCACGTAGCTGCAAGAACAGTGGGTCGTAGTCGTCGAAAAAACGTATAGCGCTTAGAGAAATTATATCTTTGTTTCCGAAGTCGATAAAATGTACACCAACCAAGCCAGTAGTCAAATTATTCGTGTTTATAACCTTAGCTCGGTAGTAAGTTCCATCTTTGTATTTGGCGGCACAAATGACACCTTCGTGAATAGCCGCCGGTGGCACGGCTCCTATGCCTTTTTCAAGATTATCTCGGGCAGCATCAAAAAGGCTTTCTATCATTAAAGATGCCTGATGATCAACTTGTCCACTTATTTTAAGAAAAAGACCTTCGCCGTCAACATGGGTCACAAAAAGACGAAAAGACCGAGAGGTTTCAGATAGCATTGCCATTTTTGCAATTTTTAGTTTTAGTAAAAACAACAAAGTACGACTCACAACTAATTAGAAACAGGAATATCAAATTCAAGTATAAAGCATCGCACTTTCGTTAAACTTATTTATAAAAAAAACAACACAGCCAGCTTTCTTTTCTGTTCGTTACGTTTTCAATCAACATGGCGCTTTGTCGGTTGTCCGCCGCCGCCTTTCAACAACCATTTTGAAAATAGAGATGTTCCATAACATGAAATAAAAAAACAAATTTAGTCGATTTTCTATCGATTAAAAGTAACTGTACTGTAAGTATAATTCATAATCATTAAAGAGTTATAATGCAAAAAAACTATTAAAAAAACCTATCAAACCAAAGACCTAGAATAATTCTATACTCTAAGTATCAAACGTATCAGAACCATCAGAACATTGAACATTCAGATGTTCCTGTCAGAACAGAACCGATGACGGTGACGCTGTCAGTGAACAAACCTCGTCACTCACGTTTCATAAAGTTTTAGAGCTTGGAGCTAAAGCTGTCGGGGCCAGATAAGCGGTTGTGATGCTAATTTTTCACAGTTATTTCGTCGCTATCCCTCCCTAATACCTACGTCTCATTCACTGTTACTTCACTGTAATTGCTAAAAAGGTTGAGTATTTCGCCGCTTGAGGGCCTGAGCAGCTACAGTGACAGTCCCGGCACATCCCGTCGTACATGGGACATGAGATGTCGCAAATCAGAGGCCTTGGCAAGCTACTATCGTGGCGATATTTATGTTCCCACTTTGAGAAGTGACTGGTCCTCACCTTCCGGCTGACGCAGTTACTCAATGGACACTGTTGTTTCGGGAGTTTATAACATGATTGTAACCCGTTGTAATTGCCTTGTGAATAAATAAATTAGCATCAAGACCAGAAAAGTTACGCGCGCGCCACTATTGGGAAATTTAGAAGTTGCCTAAGAATTCCCCGAAAATCTAAGTCAAATTCCCCAATTTGGAGACAAAAATCTACTGATTCCTCACAAAATCCCCTCTGGCTCGATACAGCAAATGACAGAGTTGTGTGGAAAAGGGAGAAAGAGATATTTGCCCCGCAGCGGGACAAAATACGACTAGATCAGCTATATTCAAACTTCGGCCCGCGGGCCATATGAGGCCCGCCAAGCTTTTCCGTGTGGCCTAGCAAAATGATTGATGCTACATTTAGTCAGTGTGTCAATGTGTATGTCTCTCTACTAATTCACTCCTTGACGATATTCTGACACTATTCCTCACCCTCCATCAACGAGAAAATTTGCCTATGCCGTATGAAAACGGTCCTTTTGTCACAAATTCAAGACCCATTCATGTAAATACTAAATATAGAATTTTATTATACTGTAGGTTATTGCGGTCCATCATGACAATAGTAGAAGCGCAATGTGGCCCAGAGAGAAAAAAGGTTGAGTATGGCTGGGCTAGATAGATGAATATAATCAATTTTAAAAAAGGGAGTCATTTGACATCCATGCATGAGTAACTGTCACTGGATTCTTCTAAAAGAGCTGGACCCGATGGCATACCACCCTCCATCTTCATAAGTACAGCTGATCACTTGTCTTCCGCCTTACATATAATTTTTAATAAATGTTTGAAGGACTTTCCTACAATTTGGAAACGAGCCTCTATCACCCCTGTGTACAAGAGTGGCGATAAAAATAATGTAGAGAATTATCGGCCCATTTCCATTCTTTCCACTCTGACAAAGGTTTTTGAACGACTTGTGCACAGTGCCTCTTATCCGTCATCTTATCATACCCGAACAACATGGTTTTGTCAAACGTCGCTCTACCACCACCAACCTTATGACCTTTGTGAATTATCTCTTTGAAAATATGGACCGCCGGGTACAGGTTGACGCTGTTTACACGGATTTTCAGAGGGCCTTTGACAAGGTGGATCACACCCTGCTTATGGAAAAAATTGCCTTTAATGGTATACGCGGCAATTTACTTAGATGGTTTGCTTCATATATTTTTAATAGGACTCAAAAGATCGTCATTAATGGCCATGAATCTGACTCCATAGTTGTTAAATCCGGGGTTCCTCAGGGATCAGTATTAGGTCCTTTTCTATTTGTATTGTTTATTAATGACATTAAACATTGTTTTGTCAACTCACATTTCTTGATCACCTGTAAAAATATTCGCGAATATCATTATTTACAACAGGACCTTGATAGATTTTATGAATATTGCCTCAAAAATAAACTCTTTCTTAGCATTCTCAAATGTTACACTCTTTCTTTTACTAAAAATAAAAATTAGATAAAATTTGAATAAATAATATAAGTCTTAATGTAGTTAAATCTGTCCGTGACTTGGGTGTTACGCTTGACTCTAGTTTGCATATTGATACTCATGATGACAATATAGTAAAAAAGCCTTTCAAATGTATGGACTCGTAATGAGATTTTCAAGTAACTTTGTACGACCCTCTACATTCTTAACATTATATAAAACCCTGATTCGGTCACAATTAGAATACGCCGTCCAAATTTGGGATCCTCTATACGATAAATACAAAGATAGGCTAGAAATCGTGCAGACAAAGTATTTACGTGCTATGAATTATAAATGTTTTCGTTCTAAAGTCTCCTATGAACAATTACTAAAACGTTATAATGTTCTTAGTTTGGAATCGAGACGATTTCTTCTGGGTGTAATGATGCTGCCTGGTATATGTAATAATAGATTCGACTCCATTCCTTTAACAAACAGTCTACATTACATAGTACCTAGATCTGTTATGCTTCGTGGGGTACGTGTGCCTCGACTATTCCACACAAATTCGTGCAGAACTAATGCTGGGGTGCGCGTGCCTCTTCGTCGCCTCGTTATAATATAATATAATATAATAATAGTTTATTTGAAAACCTTAAACGTACAAACAAATTTGAGATTGGAGCCTCCTTTTAAGCAAAAGATGCCTGTATTAGGAGACTCCGCTCTTTCAAAAACAAGAAGTGTAAACCATACAATACGAGTATATAATCAAAAACAAGGTGATTTGAGTGAGTGAGGGTGGGTGTGAGTAATGAGTGTGATGGTGTGTGTGTGTGTGTGTGAGAGGGTGTGTGCGTTTGGGTTGAGTATTGTGTTAGTGTGTCTGTTGTAGAAGCGATTCAGTCTCATTATAGGTTAGCTTTCCTATCCATTCCGTTAGTATTTTTTTGAATTCATAACAATTCTTAGGGTAGATGTAAATGTGTTTATTAATAGCATTATAAAGCTGAGCAGATCGTTTACAAAGTTGGATACTAGCAAATAGTGTTTTTGTTTGTGGTGTTTTTAATATAATGTCTTTTCTTCTTCTAGCCAATATTCTGGGATCATAGGTTAGTGCTTTATGAGTTGTGAGGACAACTTGAGTAATGTAAAGCTTCCGGACCGTTAAAGGTTACTGTTTTGGTAAAGTTTTTCAGTACAATATCTCCGTTTTTTAAAATACATGCACTTGATGAGAGCCCGCTGTGCTCGCTCTAATTCTAAAAATTTTGTTTTTAAAGCTCCCCCCAAATAGGGATGCAGTATAGCAATACTGATTGTGCAAGAGCTAAATATATTTTATTTAGGAAGTTTTTGTTCCTGCCTGAAGGAGTACATACATTTATGGGTATTATATGTCTAAGTGTCCTGAAAATCCAGCTTAGTTTTCTGATTCTGTTAGCAACTTGATCAATGTGGGGATGCCAAGATAATCTCTGGTCGACGATAATACCCAGATATTTGATATGAGGTACTCTGTTTATAGTTGAGCAGCTGCAGTGTGAGTAACTTCCAGCATCGCATAGGTGAACTTTAAGTTTAAAGTCAATACCGGGTTGTGTACGATTGCACACACTGAAACATATGTAGTTAGTTTTAGATATGTTCAGTGTGAGCAAATTTCGCCCCAGCCATCCAGCAATCTCAGATAATCCCAATTCTGCACTAAGCTGAACGTCTCGCCAAGAGTTACCCGTGAACACTACTGCAGTGTCGTCAGCATACGAAAATATTTTTGCGTTTGCAATACGCATGTTACAGAGTTCGTTCACATAGATAAGGAACAAAGTGGGCCCCAATACGCTCCCTTGGGGGACTCCGTAAGACACTGCCGTGTCCCCACTAATATACTGGCCAACTCTAACCCTTTGCTTTCTATTGCTGAGATAATCTTTGAGAAGATTTAACGGCAGCCTACGAACTCCAATAGCTTCTAGCTTATTTGCTAAGAGTGGGACAGAGACGGTGTCGAAGGCCTTTTTTAAGTCTAGGAAAGCAGTTACACACTTCTTGCCACTATCAAGTTGTTCGGTAATTAGCGCACTAAGCGCCGCAACTGCATTCTCGGTAGACATACCTTGCCGAAAGCTAAATTGAGAGTCCGATAATATATCAAAATCTTTTAGGTATTTAAGTAACCTGATGATAATAAGTTTTTCAATTATTTTGGAAATTGCAGGTAGGACAGATATAGGCCTATAGTTGCCGACATCGTCTCTGTCTCCAGACTTATATACTGGCGTAATAATAGCCTGTTTTAATGCAGCTGGAAAGATTCCTTGATTAAAACAAAGGTTGGCGAGATGAGTAATAATGGGAACAACATCCTTACGTATGTACTTCAAAAAATTAGTTGAAACGTTGTCCCATCCAGGTGCACTGCCGGTCTTAAGACTCACGAGGATAAGGTTAACTTCACTTATATCCGTGTCCAGCGGTACAAATGAGTTAGGTTGATGCGTTGGAGAGAGATGACGATCCTGTTTATTACGTCTCATGCGTGGTTGGATTTGTAGTGCAAGGTTTTTACCAATATTGGCAAAATAATTATTTATATAGTTAACCGATTCTAATGGGGATGATTTAATATTTAATAATTCTGTGTTGTCACTTTTACATTTATTAGAGTAGGTAATAGTTTTTTCAACACATTTGCTCAAAAAATGCATTTACGAAGCCTGTATGCATTATGCAGTCGTCATTCGCGCGCGAATGCGTATGTACGTACTACCAGCGCGGCAGCGTACCTTGTATCGGTGCAATGGCGTCAAATATTGTGAAATGTGCTAATTGTAACATTGTAATAAATGAGTTACTAGCGTTTATCCAAAATAAGGCGGACGTTATGGATGAGGTGTCCCTCATACGGTTATGCAGTGACAGTTATTCGGACAGCGAAATTTTGGCGGCGAAAAAACTGCTTTTCGATTGTGTTCCTAACTCAAAACGAAAAGTTCGTAAAAGCAAGGGGAAAGGTGCTCGAGATATCGAAGACATCATATGTCTTATGAAGCTCACGGATCCCGAGCTAGTACCGATTTTTGTGGCGAGAGACCTTCAAAAACTCCCACCGGTTACATTTGATCACATAGATGTAACAAAACTCCTGAAGGATATTCTGGTGCTACAATTGGACATCAAAAGCCTTAAGAATGACTGTGCCACAACGTGCCAGTTACTAGAATTAAAATCTGAAATAGATAATTTAAAGAGTGCGTCAACAGTTCACAATCGTTTTGATTTTGTTGTGATGTTGGGGGTCCTAAGGATCTTAAAGAAGTAGACAACCACCTTGATTGGACTCCATTTATTAAGTACCCCGATTCCCGGAGGAATAGGAGACGAGGCGCCTTTATCGCAGATGTGGATAATTTTGACAGTGGTCCCATGGCATTACAACAGCAGCCGTATTCAGGAAGCAAGGATAAATCTCCTAAATCCTTGTCACAGTCGAATATCAGCGATTACTTTCCTAAATATGTGGGTGTGCAGAAAAAACTTTTGTCAACTCCAGAAAATACTAACGGCGCAAAGCAATCAGCTGGTTGCGCGAGCGCGGTAGTCAATTTAAATCTGTGTGATGCCGTCTCGCTCGCACCACGGCACGACAGCGATGAGTCAGAGCGAGGCACCGGCCGGCCAAATGAACAATGCAGAACCACTACTACGAGTTTAATTCACGCGAACTCGAATGTAAACAGTAATCGTTCTCCCATTCTTAGAGATACTGAACGCAAATCGATGGCGGAAGTACTTAGGACGAGTAACGAGTGCAAACAGATAGTAGGGGAAAATTGGAAGCTTGTTACTAAGAAGAAGCAAAAGAAGAAGACTTCTGGTGGGAAGATGGGCAAGGCTGACGTCGGCCCCGACGGAAAGTTTAAGGCAGCTATTACCAGAGTACCATTGTTTATTTCTAATGTGTGTAAACAAACAAATGAAAGCGATATTGTTGCGTATATAAAAGACAACATTCAGGAAGATGTAACTCTTTTCAAAATTAATAGAAAAACGGAGAGGGGATATAACTCCTTTAAGTTGTATGTCCCTAAATCAAAAATGGAGTTGTTTCTTGATGATAAGTTCTGGCCCGACGGTATTACTTTTCGACGTTTTGTGAGTGAAACTTATAAGTCGAAGACTGGCGTATTCAAGCAAACATTGACAAAAACAAACTAACATGGATAACAGTAAATGTGAAACTAGTTGATTTGTAAGTTTTAATTGCAAATCGGTGAAACGGTCTGCCGATGCAGTTAAACTTCTGTGCCAGTCAGCCGACTTAGTAGCCCTTCAGGAAACATGGCTGCTTCCCCATGATATACCTTACCTGGGCCAATTGCATGAGGATTTTGAATACACAGGAAAGTCAGCCGTCGATACATCGGCTGAAATTCTTAGAGGGCGGCCGTATGGAGGTGTTGCGATCTTGTGGCGTAAGCGAGTGTTCAAATCCGTGTCTGTAATCATCTGTGTTAGTGCGCGTTTGACTGCTGTAAAAGTGTCGATCGGAGATAGGACTATGCTTGTATTTAGTGTATACATGCCGACAGACTCAAGTGAGAACTTAGTGGAATTCACCGATTGCTTGAGTGAAATGAGTGCGATTATTGAAACCACTAACATTGAAACTGTTTACATACTCGGTGATTTCAATGCCCACCCCGGTGAGTTATTTTGCAATGAACTTTTGGTTTTCTGTAACGATCAAAAGTGGATCTGTGCAGACATTGACAAATTAGGTTTAAGGTCAAATAGTTATACCTTTATCAGTGACGCGCACGGTAGTAGGCGATGGCTTGATCACTGTGTTGTCTCACAATCGGCTTGGCTAACGGTTACTGATATAGGTGTGGTTCACGATGTGTTTTGGTCTGATCACTTTCCTTTATTTGTTGAGTGTAGATTGGACAAAATTAAACCAAAGACTGTAGCTACAAACACGTCTGGTAACAAAGTTGTTTGGGGGGAAAGGGACAGTGATCAAATCAATGTGTACAATGATATCTGTAATACTAAATTAAGGTTGATTGACTACCCTCAAGAGTTTGGTTTGTGCAGTAATAAACATTGTGATAATATTGCGCATAGGCAGATTCTTGACCACATGTATGCCAATATTGTGTCGATTTTGTCGGAAGCCGCTATTCAAAGCAAAGGGGAAACACGGTCAAACAGACATGGTGGCCGTGTTGTCGGGTGGAATAAGCACGTACGAGATGCCCACGCGAAGGCCAGGCTTAAGTATCAGCTATGGTTATGGCATAACAAACCATCTTCGGGTGATATTTATGACGACATGTGTCTTACTCGTAAAATATTTAAAAGCAAATTAAAGTGGTGCCAGAATCATCAAGAACAGATCAAGCTAGATATTATTACTTCTCACCATAAGAGCAACAACTTTCAGAAGTTCTGGAAGGCGACAAAAAAAGCTTGATGTTAAGCCTGGTCTTCCTGTGAGTGTTGGGGGTGCGGATGAGCCGGAAAGCATTGCCAATATGTTTGTAGACCATTTTAAAGTGGACTCACCGCTGGGCTCACCGCTGCGAGTGCTCGATGACGTAGACTGTCGTGATACTGATCTTGTTCGTTTTTCTGCCAAGGAAGTGTCCAAAACAATAAAAAGAATGACTAGAGGAAAGTCCCCAGGTCACGACGGGCTGAGCATTGAGCACTTGCAGCATGCCGGTCCTCACATATCCAGAGTACTGGCTATGTTATATTCACTGTGTATGTGTCACTCATACCTCCCCCAGGACCTTATGCGAACTATTGTTGTGCCCATTATTAAAAATAAAACTGGTGACGTGGCTGATAAGGGCAATTATCGACCTATCTCCCTTGCTACGATTATTGGAAAGGTGCTAGACAGCCAGCTGGATACGCGTTTGGATGGTATCCTTAACATACACGATGCGCAATTTGGGTTTCGTAGTGACCTGAGCACTGAAAGCGCGATTCTTGGCCTCAAGCATACGGTGCAATATTATACGAAACGCCAAACACCTATTTATGCTTGCTTCTTAGACCTCTCCCGTGCTTTTGACTTGGTATAGTATGATATCATGTGGAAAAAACTACGTGAGAGAAGAGTGCCAGCTGAACTGTTGCGTATCCTCCAGTTTTGGTACTACAATCAGATTAATAGTGTGAGACGGGCTGATAAGCTCTCTGTGCCATATGGTCTGGAATGCGGAGTGAGACAGGGGGGGATAACGTCACCAAAGCTCTTCAACCTCTACATCAACGATCTGATCGTTGAGCTCAGCAGTAAGAAAATCGGCTGTCGCATTGATGACATTAGTGTCAATAACATCAGCTACGCGGACGATATGGTGCTGCTGAGCCCAACGATCAGGGCGCTCAGGGAGCTATTAACTTGTTGTGAGTCTTATACTCAAGCACATGGCTTAATCTATAATGTAGCAAAAAGCGAGTTCATGGTCTTTAAGGCGGATGGTGGTAAATGCCCAGAATCCGTGCCCGCGATACAACTGAACAATACTGAACTCAAACGGGTCTATCAGTTCAAGTACCTGGGGCATTACGTGACTGACGATCTTAGTGACCAGGTAGATGTTGAGCGAGAGCGTAGGGCGCTGGCGGTCCGATGCAATATGTTGGCACGCAGGTTTGCGCGTTGTAGCGAACAAGTTAAAATTAGTTTGTTTAAAGCTTATTGTCAGGTGTTCTACACGTGTAGCTTGTGGACCAATTATACTCAGCGGACCCTCAGCGCCCTCAGGGTACAATATAACAATGGGTTCAGGATGCTGTTGGGTTTGCCCCGTTTCTGCAGTGCGTCTGGTATGTTTACACAGGCTCACGTTGATGGATTCCATGCCATTGTCAGGAAGAAGTCTGCCTCACTGCTCTGCAGATTGCGGGGGAGCTCCAACTCCATCCTGAGCGTCATAGCAAGGAGATACGACTCTCCAATAGTTTGTAGCCTTATAAGGAGATGTATCTCAAAAAATCAATTGGTCGCAAAATAGTAATATGTACATTATTTGTTATTTTATGATTACTAACATATTTATAAGATTCTTGTTTACTAACCTATAAATTATAAATTATGGATGTTACATATCTGAAATAAAGAGTATTTTATTTTTTTTATTTTATTTTATTATTCGAAAGTTAAAAATTATGCACCACACAATGGAGCGTGCGGCAAAGTAGGTACTCTCACCTAAGTACATATTTTACCGCAAACTCCGTCCGTCCGTCCGTTGTATAGCGCCGTGCGTATTCTTTACGGTTTTTTTTAATTTCCATAAAAATTAATAAGAATTCCACCAAGGAGTTTCACATCACGAGAATAAATAAGCTGAATAATCGAACCTCCTTGGAAGCGCTTTTGCTGTATACGTTTGTCTCATTTTAATATTATAGAGAAAATGAGAGAAGATAAATAAAAAAAATAAAGTATGTGGTTCTAATTTTCACCACGCGCATGTGGCACCTTTTGCAAATTCGCGCCATTTTCATATTAGAAACGTCAAAGATTGTTGCGACTTTCCGACTGATTTCAAGAGACAAAAAGTTTGTTTCATTACTTATTGTAATGTTTTCTCGCAAATGTGTCGAAAAACGTTGTATGACACACGTGCGGATTTGGTTTTTACAAACTCGTGACTATGGTAAGCCCTCGACT
Organism: Melanchra persicariae; assembly: GCA_947386135.1. Taxonomy (NCBI): domain Eukaryota; kingdom Metazoa; phylum Arthropoda; class Insecta; order Lepidoptera; family Noctuidae; genus Melanchra; species Melanchra persicariae. Next base: position 4,504,552 of record OX376658.1, read on the forward strand.
TCGTCTCGTGCTTACATTCGTCTACTCGTTTGTAAAAATCAACTTACCGCACTAATGTCATAAATAACTATTATATTCTTCCAAAGTAATTTATTGTTATTAGTTGATTTTGTTATTAGTTCTCTTTCGTATTTTCTTTTTACTTTTTTTATTAAGTTATTGCAATAGTTCCTGTATCTTATTAACGTTATTTTTAATATTTCATTGTATGGTTCTTTTTTGCTATTTTTTTGCAATTTGTTGCGGTTCCTGATACATCTTAAAATGCCTGGGGTAATCCATGGCTTGATAATGCGCTTACTATTTGGAATTTTTACAAGGGTAGTATTTTTATTAATCGATTCTGATAGTTTATATATAAGAAGATGCGTACAATGCTCACTTTATGGAGCAAAAGGCAAAAGGCAAAAGCAATAGAGTTACTAAATTCTTAAGTATACATATTTATTTTTCTCTTTCTTCTTACTAGCCTTTTACGATGCACACTTATTTATCTGTTTTCTTTTAACTTTTTTTTGTGAATTTGTGGACAATGTTGTGGGTTACATGTGTAATAACATAAATATGGAATATTATTCTTACCTTGGCTGGGGGCCTTAAATTCATTTGAGGCCACCACAGGCATAGACATATAAATAGACCACAGGTTAGTCCGGTTACGCCAATGGTTAATTAGTTGATATCCCATGTGTGTTAACTTGCTAGTGATCATAACTAAAACAAAAAAAAAAAACAATATGGGAGGGAAGTAGGGGAACTGTCAGCTGTCACCGTCACATATAATTTTTGATTTTTTGCATCACATCGTTTTATTGTTTTTGTGTGAAACTAATGAAACGTATCTGCCGAAAGCGAAGCATTTCATTTCTACAAATATACTAAAATAGAATGTACTGGTAAATTGTTTTTTCAAACAAAATGATTGAGACTTGTTCGAAAAAATGTATGTTATTCGGGACCGTCTGTTTAGGAGTGTAAGTTCTATATTTATTACTATTGCCCTACAATACTTTGGATTGGTAGAATGTTCTTCACTCCCTTATGTCAATAAAATAAATCAATTAATTGTTTTTGTACAGATTGACGATAGTAGTGCTAATATTAGAGTCTCATTTAGCAGACTCTATGTCAGGCAGTTACAGAATGAAAAACAAGACATTTCCCACTGAGAACAACTCAACCTGCTGGATAACTCAACCATACACGATTATTAGTGAATGTCATCCTTGTTCAGGTAATATTATCATGTAAAGTTTTAAATAGGTACAGGGGAAACCAAGCCTAAAGATGTCATTGAACACTACTTAATGGCAAATTCTTGCAAACTTCGCAGGAGTCATTACATTTGATTCAAACTATGAAATTACTATTTACCTACATTGGACTTACTATTATTTGTTACTTGTTATTATTATTGTAAGAGTAATTGTCTGGAATTGCTCAGCCAACTCTGAAAAATCTTTCACTGCACTGTAAAAAAAAGCTACACTACTGCTGGGTGTCTGCTACTTTATCTCCTGGTGAAAAACTTTATGTGGTATGGGCTACAGTACAGCCTTCAGGAGGGAACCCTCAGGAACAAGCTAGTGTCTGTTATTTATTTCCCTTGTCCTCTTCTCTTCTCAATATTACTCCTCATTATTAGATGTTTGTAGATGAAATTTAACATGGTTCAAACATCACATTTTAACTATTAGGTAGGGTCCTAATAGTTAAAATGTGATGTTTGAACAATGTTAGGTAGGTTTTTTTAGGATAATATTTTAATAATGGTTTTTTTTTTGTTTCAGACTTTGAAATACGAAGTAAGAGCATAGGAGTTTGTATTCATACAAGTTTCAAAGAAATACTAAAATGTCAAAATGGTGAAACTGTAACAAGGAGGTGTGTGTAAAAGCTTAATACTTTTTCTTGCAGTTACTACATAATATATTATAAAACTCCTCCACCGCATCTGTCTGTCTGTCTGTTCGCGATAAACTCAAAACTACTGAATGGATTTTCATTTTCACCTATATTGAATAGAGTGATTCATGAGGAACGTTTAGGTATATAATTTGTCAGTGTAAATATGACGATTATTATTGAAGTTAAAAATTACCTAAAAATTCCTTGCATCGTGTGCGCTGCAAAAACTATTGATGATAAAACAAAACAATGTACCTACTACATTTTTAGAGAACATTTCAAAACCTACAAAATAGTCCACAACAACATAATATGTCCATGTTGTTCAACTCACAATAACCATTTAATGATATTCAAATTTAGTTAAAATACTGCTTTATTTGCAAAGATGTTTTCACCAATGTAATATAAATCCTTATCTAAATAAATGTCATCTTGAGTGTCTAATTTAGAGAAAATTTGCTGTTCACATAATTTAATATGGATGTATGGAGATATCTCAAAATTAAAGTAAGTTTAGCAACCAAATAAATTATATGATGAGGGGCTCTGCTGAGGTAGACATTGTGTCCTAAACTGGTAGACACCTGAGAGCAGACATCATTGATAGGTGTCTATTGCACTTAATGTTTCGGCCTGAATACATGAAAGCCTGAAACGTATCGTTATTGACTCTAGTAATTAGATACTTTGTTAGTTAGGCTGAATAAAAATTTGCACCCCTTTGAAGCCGCTACACACACACAGACAGGTCGCTAGTAAGATTCTAAATACTTTCCACTCAATAAAGTCTGCTTTCACTCTAGTTAGTTGCTAAAATGAGTTTATAAAACCAAATAGTTTATACATAATGGTTCCGAGTAACTCTGGGTTGTGCAAGTGGGCGTAAGACATGGATATATGTATCATAAACTATTGAATTTGGGTGGGATGAACATTAATTATTGTTTTTAAAAATATCTGTTCACAATATCATGGATTACAGGTTGATTATCATGTTTTTTGATCTATATAATTTTTGTTTCCAGTTGTGACCGAGTGGCCTATTTAGATGAGAGAGCTTACTGGAAGTTCACAATATGGTCATTTGCAATTGGTGCAGCATCTTCAACTGCTGTCATGTTAAGATTACGAGTTCTGAACTACCAAGCCAAGCGACGAGCGAGACAAGTTCTTAGCAATGGGGCTATTTAAATACTAGTACTGAAGAATTTCAAATACATCTTGTAAATATTCTTGACACATCTGATATAAGTATATTACATAATAATGTGCATTACCAGCTTAATTTGGCCCTTGTCAGGCTTATAGATTTTCCAGAATGTAGCAATCGGCATGGCATTTGTATAATTTAAGTCTAGCTAAGGAATGACTGAGGTCAGATTTAAATGCTGTTGCATTGATTGCCAAAAGTAAAATAACAAACTATGTTAATCCTTATTTTTAATTTTAGTATGTTTAAGGCAGTGGTCCGACCACCGGCGAGAAAACGACTAACTATCGGCGATTTTCTCTCTCAAGAAACTATCTATTGTACGATATACATTCTGTGTCAAGAAAAGAGATGCATATATTAATAGTTGATCGCTGACTGTTCACACTGCCAGCGAGGACTCGCTTCAGTAGTTTGTCGCTGAGCGACAAGAGCTATCAAACATAATACTCGCTCAGCGATACTCGTTCAGCGATGCTCGCTCGCTTATCATTTATTTACAGTGCGGCATTGAAAGGACTGAGCGACCGCGGGCGAGGGGCGCGAGTAATCGCTCGTCGCACTTGCACACTCGCTTATAGCCCGGCGACAAAACTATCGAAACTAACACTCGCTTCCCGCTGATCGCCAACTCGTTTAGTTTCTAGTTCTACTCGTTTCTCGTTCATCGTCGGCGGTCGGACCACTGCCTTAGACCATAATGCTAAAAAAAACAAAAAATATTGTCATTCAACCTACAATTTTCTCAGGATATAAAATAATATCAATATTCTCAGGATTAAAGTCATTGTAAAAATGTTAAATAAATATTTATTATTCAAAGAGCAATTTTAACAGTTCACTTATAACTTTCACATTAACACTATTACCTAACAACCGATAGCATTGCTTCATAGATATATTTGTAGGCAAACAATAACTTTTAGGAAAGGACATTAACATTAAAACTTCTTTAGGAGTAAAAAACCGTAACTTCAATTCCTTTAAGGATTCAACAAAGTCTTCACTACCAACTTCATATAAATTAGCTTTTTCATAACATTTTTGTACTATTTCTGGAGTTTTATTAGTAAACACTGAGCCAGTGCCTTCTATGTAATGAGTGTAGGCTTTCGTAAAGCAGCAAGATCTCTTTGAGTGTCTATAGCAGATATCTAGGACATTAGCACATCTCAGTTTCTTATCTGGTACTAAGAATTTATCAGGAACATCATCTTCAATCATGGACTCTAATGTGTCTGGGACACCAAAATCTTTAGGTAGGCATGTAATCTGCAAAATAATAAATAAAGGTTAGTAAAATGGTAACAACCTTTTTCTAAACATATACATGGTTCATAAACTTACTAATTCATCCCTTCTTTTGAAAGGCCAGGTCAATTTCTTTCTTCGGGCAGTACAGTAATACCTAAGTCTAGAATTAGGCACACCAACGGTTGATGGACATAGTAGAAACTCTTGGTAAATAAAGTTGCATTCTTTTAACTTGTCTATAAATAAATTCCTAACAGTGGAACTTTCAAAACCTTTAACATTTTCCATAAGAATATAATCTATATTGTCTAACTGTTCTAATATTCCAATTAAATATAAAAATGAATTAGTTCTAGGGTCATTGTCATCCAAGTACTTTCCATTTCTTGTGAATGGCTGGCATGGTGGAGACATAAGTATTGTATCAATGTTCAACTTTTTTAGTTCTAGAACACTCAGTTTTTGAATGTTTCTGTTCATCAAGTTAGTTTCAGGAAAGTTATGTTTGTAGACTGCATTAGCTACTGTGTTTATGTCCACTGCTGCAGCTATTTTTCCTTGTAAACCAGATTCTGAAAATTAATCAATATAAAGTAAAAATCATGGTTCCTAGAAATTTAATAAACTTACAAAAACTCTTGTTTTCTAGAGTTTGACTAATAACAACTTGAAATAAGATGATCAACCAAATGTTGAGAATAACGGTAGTGTCTATCTCAATAAAAGGATGATAATATAATTACTGTTCGATAGAGTAGCATTCGTGGAGGTCGACGTGTAAACATACCTTTCCATGCACAGTGCATGCCTCCAATGCCACTGTAGAGTTCTAATATATTGTGTGACATTGTTACTTGTTAGGAGAAAAAGTTTAACACATTTTAAATAGTGATATACTTTTTGAATGTTTACGAAATCAAAAGATTAGTAATCATGAGGCAACGAGCGAACAAGCATGCTAAACCTGGCTAAACCCAGCTAAACCTGTTGGAATTTGACATTGACAATTTATTAAATTCTGACATGACTGACATATTGCTTGCTCACGTGTTTCCATAGCACATCTGACATTGGCAGAATTGACGACATCGGCATCATTGCCATAAATAAAAATAGAATAGAACGTTTTGTACAAATTGCCAATCATACGCAGAAAAAAGTATTAATTCTCTAATAAGGCTAGTGAACATTTGCGCGATGCAAGGTGACCTATTTTAAAAGCTCTCCAAAAGTGGCCATTTCGCGGAGATCTGAAGATCACCAGCCACTCACGATATCAAAACCTCACATCAACCATCATCCGTCATGGAATGACGGCCGCCATGCCTCACGAGCCAGGGTCCAACATCAGAAGATAAATAGACCTTACGTCAATAGGGACCGTGCAGGGACAGTGAGGATTAGCCAATATACTAGTGTAGGCTTTGGTAACGAGGTATCATTGTCAAGTATTTTTTACTTGTAAGTTTCGAATTTGCAACGCTAAGTGGCACACAGTCTACTTCGTCCCCTAGTTCCCATAAACGAACGAAGCGTGCAGGAACTACAGGTGGCAGCACATAAGCGTCAAATTCAAGGAAATTTTACTTATAAGTTTCGAACACTAGATAGCATAGTCAACGCCGTGCACGTTCCCTTTACGTACCTAGTTCCCCAGCTAGCTCTTCACATTGATTTTATCTTTTATTTTATTTTATTGAAAAAAGGAACAACAAACAGCTACATTATATAAAATTACAAACAGGAATAACAATAACTTAATTAATAATGTAGCCCACAGCGCTGTTCACAGGTTACCATTGATATTAAAATTTTAAGTCGCTAGGGGGTAAGCTGTACATGCATGACAGTTACGCCAGTTTAGAAATAAAATACAAAACAGAAATAATAATATAAACAATTAGATTATGTATCAATATTAGTCAAAAAGTGTCTCGTACAGTAATCTACGAAACTTATTTATTGAGCATGTGAAGACATCAATATGTTCGAACTCTCTATTGTAAGTTGCCGTCATTCGTCGAATTGGTGAACGTAGACCAGTGTTAGATCGACAGGAACCCACAGCAAAGAGCTGGCCTGCGCGCACTTGCCTTTTATGAACAGTTCTGGGGACTGCATAACACTACATTATTTAAATCTATACAGTCAAAATTACTATGAACAATATTATACAAAGCAATTGCTTCTAGCTAGCTGAGCGTCAATAGCTTGTATCTTCTGAGTAACTGGTTGTATGTTAGATAGGTTTTATGACATCTGTAGTGCATTGCACGAAGAAATCTGCGTTGTACATTTTCTATTGCGTCGATGTATTTATTATAGTAGGGGTTCCAGATGCATACGGCATATTCGAGCTGTGAACGGACCAAGGTCTTATATAGGCATAGATACGAAAAGGTCCGCTTAAAATCATGGGTGGATCTCATAATAAATCCGTACATCTTATATGCCTTATTTACAATTTGCTCGATATGCAAATCCAAGCAGAGTTTCGTGTCAAGCAATATCCCAAGATCACGAACTGAGTCCACCCTGTTCAATGAGACATTACATAATGAGTATGCAAACTTTATGATGTTTTTATTCTTGGTGAAATTTAGGTAGTGGCACTTGGGAATGCTTAAATGAAGTTTACTGGTGTGACAATAGTTTGTCAGTCCATCCAGGTCCTCTTGAAGAAGATGACAGTCTTGAATGTTACGGATTGGTCTGTATACCTTGAGATCATCCGCATATAACAAAAATTTTGAATGAAGAAAACATTTACCAATGTTATTAATGAAGATGATGAACAAAAGAGGACCCAGAATACATCCTTGTGGAACACCAGAGGTAACCCGTGTAACATGAGAGTGGTACCCGTTAATTACAACCTGTTGGCAGCGGTTAGTTATGTAAGAAGTGAACCATCGTAGCAAGTCACCACGGATACCATTGAAGGCTATACGGTTCAGCAACAATTCGTGATCCACCTTGTCAAAAGCTTTCTGAAAGTCCGTGTACACTGCATCAACCTGCACACGCTTGTCGATGTTGTCAAATACATCATTTGAAAATACCAACAAATTAGTGGTCGTGGACCGTTTTTTAACAAAACCATGCTGTTGCCGAATAATAGTGCCATGCAGGATAGGGTACACTTCGTTATGTACCAGTCTCTCAAAAAGCTTCGACAAGGTAGATAAAATGGAAATTGGGCGGTATTGCTCAACACTACGCTTAGATCCGCTCTTGTGAACAGGTGTGACATTAGCCCGCTTCCAGACCGTCGGCATGACACGTTCAGTGATGCACTTGTTGTAAATAATGGCTAGGGGTTTACAGATAACAGAGGCAGTATTTTTTAGGAAAAATGCAGACAGACCATCAGGACCTGGACCCTTACACGGATCCAATGACCTCAGTTCAGCCATAACAGTTTCTTCTTTGAAATGTAGGTCAGAAACAACAATATCGTTAGACTCTGTTTCCGAAGGGAGCTCCCACTGAGAGAGCGCACGTGAAGCAGGTTCATAAACGGAAGAGAAAAACTCAGAAAACATGTTACAAATCGATTGGGGATCGCTAGATACATCGTTTTTGTATTGAACTTTTGCCGGTATACCGGGTTTGTCCTTGCGGTTGGAAATGTGTGTCCAGAAATCTTTAATATTTTTGTGTATGCTATCCTCAACGGACCCAATATACTTAGAAAAGCATTTCTTACAATTTTCTTTAAACAAGGCTCTTTGTTGTGAAAATGCTTCGTAGTCCACCATGTTGCCGTATTTCTTCCATTTGACCCATGCCTTTTGTTTTTTATTGAGCGTACCGATAAGTGTTCTCGAGAACCAGACAGGAAAACCAGCGGTCCTCGAAGCGGACAGTGGCGTGTGCTGTTTGATAATATCATCAATCTTATTGTAAAATAAGATTGATGATATTTGCTTTGGTCACAATTTTGTGTTTGAAATTCCGACGACTAAATTCACTACGTACGTGTGTACTTTGCATTATATTAACTGCTCGCGAACTACAAAAAACTTCGTTTGGATACGTTTGTCGGTGTTGATGAGTGAAATATTAAGACTTTATTAAGACTCTATGGCATATTGCGATGTAAGTCGGTGTAAAAAAAAGAAAAATCAGTCATGGCGGACTTAAAGAACGGGAAGGACGTACCAAACGTCGGCGAGGGTGACTCTGTTTCGAAAGATGTTGTTTATCTTGAAGAAACATTTTACATTCTTTCCAAGAAGAATTCAGTATTTCGTGTTCGACTCACTCCCAAAGGTTTATCTCTAACAAAAGAAACAGACGGTAATTCAAAAGAGCAGACGATACTGTTGGGCGATATCATTGGCAGCAAATGCATGAGGAGCAAAAGACGACGTGCTGGAGCCGGCTCGTGCGTCTGCAGCTCCTTCGTCGGGAACCACCAGCTCAAAGTTGTGGACGAGAACAGCGGCGATCTCGACGAGAACGATATCAGTGCTTATCTGTACATCTATGCCTACATATTGAAACGAAGCCGCCGTACCTTAAAAAGAGAGAGGACAACAATAACACTGCGCTTCAGATCTTTCGATAAATATGAAGATAATAATAAGGAAGCTCAGAAATGGAGATCTACAATAAAGTGTTTGATAGCCTGTCAGCCGATTACTACCGTGCCGCCGACTAACGATAAGAAGTTGCTCGTGCTTCTGAACCCGAAGTCAGGGCCGGGGAAGGCTAGGGAGTTGTTCCAGTCCAAGGTGGCGCCTATATTGCAGGAAGCTGAGGTGCCCTACGACCTCCACGTTACTAAATATGCTCAATACGCGCGTGAGTTTGTGCGCACGAGAAATGTTTATGGTTGGCGCGCAATCCTGGCTATTGGTGGTGATGGTGTCCTGTATGAAATCATGAATGGCATGTTCGAGAGGCTGGACTGGCAGCAGGCGCTGGCGGAAGTGCCACTAGCTATACTACCCTGTGGCTCTGGCAATGGACTGGCCAGAACAGTTTGTCATCTTTTTAAGTGAGTACCAATTTTTATTTGATTCCTAAGATAAACATTTCATTCAGTTTGAGGCGTGTACAGGAAAATAAATTCTAAGATAAGTACCTACTCAGTTTATAAAACATAAAAATGGAATTTTCATTGTTCTACCAAGTTTCGTTTTAATTATCAACATTCATTTTTCGCTTGACTTCAAATCAAAAATACATTAAATTAGTAGGCTTAGTACGATATGATAGAGGATATAGGTACCTCTATCATATCCTACTAAGCCTACTAGCAAGTCTCTAACTAAATTACCATAAACTGACAAGTTGTTATTTTTAATATGTAGTTCTACTAAAATTAGAATTAGCTTACGGTTACCTTAATCAAAATTTGTTGTATAAAATTTTAATTTAGCTTCAATTGAATTAGTGTTAAGATCATTTTCCCTTTGAAATATCTATGTGAGAACTGTATTGTTTCTGTTAGGATTCCGCGTTGTTTGTGTATTAGTCTGCACCGCGTCTTCACCACGCCTTTTCTGTATAATTCAGGCTTTAGAGATCCTACGCTTTGGAACATGCAAATATCTTCATGCTTTTGACTGACTGACTTTGACAATTCAAAAGTGTGTCTGTAAATGGTTTATTTGAAATAAATGCTTTCACTAGATAGCAATAATAACTGTCCTCTAATTTGAATTTCTTAGTTCAGAAAATGACCATGAAAATTATAGAATCAATCATCATTATATAAACTTTTAACAACTGTTTTCGTTTTTATCTGATAATATACAAACTCATGACTCTTACTGATAACATTGTAGAAATTCATACTAATCGCAAATGATCCAGATGAACAGTAAACTAGTTAGCCAGTAAGGTCTTCATTGTGTTAATCATGCATGCGGGGTGTTAACCTTGCGTAGGTCTTAATGGTTATACCAATGACCTGAAACACTGAAGAATTCTATTGTTAATTATACTGGTATTTTTTTTTTTTTTTTTTTTTTTTTTTTTTCCGTTCTTATCTGCTATCAGTCAGCTCTGACTATGATCAGATGTGTGGAAAGATGCATCACATTTTATAGAATCAGGACCAATGTCCAATACTACTTAATCAGGCAGCACAATATCAGCTTTCTTGAGTCTCTTGGTATGATTTGGCATCAATAGTGAACGTGATAGGGGATTTGGATGGTTGGTTAATCTGTCTTTGTATTTCTCTAGATAGCGCTTCGCTTCTTCTAAGACCGTTGGGATTTCCAGGTGCTCGTGGATTTCTGAGTTGCGAGCGTACCAGGGCGCCGCTGCTAGGACCCTAAGGATGCTGTTTTGACTTCTTTGAATGCACATGATGTTTGATTTGTTTGCGGAAGACCATAATTGAATCCCATATGTCCATATTGGTTTTATGATGGAACAATAAATTCTAAGTTTGTTACTCAGGGTGAGTGAAGATTGTCTACCTAGTAGCCAGAGCAAGTTCCTGAATCGGTAGTTTATTTCTGTTCTTTTTTTCTTTAGGTGATCCTTCCACGTCAACCTACGATCCAAGTAGAATCCCAGGTACCTTACACACGGTGACTGTGGTAGGGTGTCCAGACCCAGTTTGACCGGGGCGCAATTTCCATGTCTGAGTGCAAAGGTAATGTGGTGCGATTTGGGCGCACTTGCCTTTATATGCCATTTGTTTAACCAGTCATGGGTCCTGTCAAGTTGATTTTGCAGCATGTTGCTCGCCAAGTTGGCATCCTGGTCACAGGCCAGGAATGCGGCATCATCAGCGTAGGTTGCTACAAACACGTCAGGGCACTGTGGGAGATCGCTCGTAAATATATTATATAAAACTGGGCCCAGGACGGAACCCTGGGGTACCCCTGCAAGGCATCTGGTGAGAGAGGATCTAGCGTCTCGTACCTTTACTTGAAATTGCCTATCACTAAGGTATGATTTCATTAGCAAGTAAAAAGAATGGGGCAGAAGCGACTTTATCTTGCATAGTAGTCCTTTATGCCATACTCGGTCAAAGGCTTGTTGGACGTCGAGGAATGCTGCCGAGCAATATTCTTTCTTTTCCAGGCATTGTCTTATGGTGCGGTAGACTCGGTGTACCTGTTCTACGGTGGAGTGTTGCTCGCGAAATCCGAATTGGTGATCAGGTACAACTTGGTTTTCTTGTAGGTGAGGTTTCAGCCTGTTCAGGACAACCCTTTCCCATAACTTCGATAATACTGGAGTAAGGCTAATAGGGCGGTAAGATGAAACTTCATTTTCCGGCTTTCCAGGCTTATGGATCATTACGATTTGTGATATTTTCCAGAGAACAGGGACGTGAGAGGATCTGAGAGAGGCATTAATGAGGATAGTGAGGAAGACTACTCCCTTTCTTGGCAGCTCCTTAAGAATTTTCGGAGTAATCAGATCGAATCCGGGTGCCTTTTTGGAGTCCATCGTACATATCAATCTAGACAGTTCCCGTGGGGATGTTGGTCGAAGTGGGCCACAAAGTTGCAGGTCCTGGTTGAGAATGGCATCAATTTCAGGATCGTCAGGAACTGAAGTTTCGTTCGGTTTGAAGACATTGGCAAGGTGAGACGCGAAAGCTTCAGACTTTTCTTGATCTGTGCGAGCCCATGAATTGTCTGATCTGATTGGGGTGAAGCATTGCTGAGGTTGTGCTAGGTTCTTAGTTGCTTTCCAAAGGGAGTGAATTCCTTTAGCTTCAGGGGTCATTTTCTCTAGCCTGTGTTGTAGGGCATCATTGTTAGATTTCGCAAGAAGGTCTTTGAAGGTTAAGGCGGGTTTTGTCCCGTTCGTTATGTGATGACTGCCAGATTCTACGAAATCGTCTTTTCTCTGCGATTTTTCTTCGGACTTCGATCGGGATAGGTGTACTATGCTCAGAATGTTTTAACTCAGGGGTGCTAAGCCACGCTGCCACTTGTAAAAGATTAGTGAAGTACAAGCACGCGTCGTCTACGTCTTCAGGGGACTTAAGAGGCACGTTGAGATTAATGTTATCTTCAAGGTACTCTCTAAAGCTATCCCAATCGGTTTTGCAGTTGTAGAGCATGTCATGATTTGGGTTACATTTTGCGGTCGTTTTACTCAATCTTAGTATGATTGGGGTGTGGTCTGAAGACCCGTCTAGGCTAGAATCTATTTGAGTAAATTTGTGGCATAAGTTTTTTGTAACAAAGAAGTCAAGGAGATCAGGTATTTTGTTAACATCCGTAGGCCAGTATGTAGGTTCACCTGTGGACAGAGTTGACATGCTATTTGCATCGATGCATTTTTTGAGTTCACGGCCCCTGGTTACGGTGAGTCTAGAACCCCAATCCGTATGTTTGGCGTTCCAGTCGCCACCTGCTATAAATCTATTACCTTGTTTCTTAAAAAACTCGGTAAACATTTCCTCATTGATTTTGTGTCTAGGAGGGCAATATACCGCCGAGATGTTAATAATGCCTGATCGATCTTCTACTCTTATAGCCGTAGATTGTAGGTATTCTGTCACAAAAGGTTCCAGTAGGCAGTGTTTGATGGTGTTTTTTATTACGATAGCACTGCCACCATGTGCTCGACCATCCGGATGAGGGGTAAGGTACACGCAGAACCCTGGGATACGTATATCACTTCTTACAGTTGTGTGTGATTCTGATATAAGGCATATGTCGATCTTATTTTCTTTTAGGAAAACTTCTAATTCATTTGTGTTGGGTGCAATGCCATTGATGTTCCAGGCTGCTATGAATAAGCAAGTCATTTCGTAATCTTAGTGACGAGGCTGGTGATTAGACTCACTAAGGAGCCTATTTGTTGGATTAAAAGGTCCATCTTCTCACTCTGTTTGATTAGGATATGATGTAGTGACTGATTCTGTTGATGGAGGGTTTGTGGTAGGTCATGGGTTGTAGAGTTTGGTCCGGATAATGCTTCTGCATACGATTTCTCATTAATGTTCATTGGGGCTCGTATGTTGAAGGTAGATGTAGTAAGTGGAGCAGCCGAAGCGTTAGTAGTAGTTGGTAGGGTATACACCCTTTCTCGTGGAGTGCGGCTTTTGTTTCTCCGAGCTAAGATCTCTTTATAGACCTCGCAGCCTTTATAGTTGGCAGGGTGGTCACAAGAGCATAATGCGCATTTGGCGGGTGTGGTTCTATCTTTCTTTGAGCATTCTGAAGTTTTGTGACCTTCTCCGCATTTGACACATCTATGAGGTCTCATGCAATTGTTCTTTATTATACTGGTATTTGAATGTCAAATATGTTGAACACCATCACGTCATATTAAGACATCAATGTGATGAAACAAACATTGTCAGTCTTTGTAGGGTTCCGTACCGAAAGGGTAAAATGGGCCCCTATGACTAAGACTCCGTTGCCCGTCTGTCTCTCACCAGGCTGTATCTCATAAATCATGATAGCTAGACAGTTGTTTACAAATGATGTATTTCAGTAGCCGCTATAACAACAAATACTAAAAACAGAATAAAATAAATATTTAAGTGGGGCTCCCATACAACAAACGTGATTTTTTAGCCATAATGGTACGGAACTCTCTGTGCGCGAGTCCGACTCGCAGTCGGCCGGTTTTTTGTACAATATGCTATAGCAAATAATTAATATTGAACAATTATTTGGTTAGTTTTGCTAGATTAAATGGATGACTAACTGTTAACAGATGGCTAAGCTCGGAATTTTGTTTTTCATTGATTATTATGACTTGTTGTGTGGGCCGTTAAAAGATAATACAGCTGTCATTCATGTTTATATGACCAATTATACATATTATAATGATAGTCTTTAATGATATTCTCCATTCTTAAAAAACCAAGCAATATTTTAATTTCTAAATAACATAAAATATCACATTATAATTTTATTATTAAAAATAAATTCATCATTCTTAGTCAGTATGTACCTATTTTGAAATCTACAAATCGCATGATAAGAACATATTGAACTGATTATAGCTTAACAGTTTCACAAGCAGCCCACAGTGGAATTACTAAATAATGAAGCAAGATTATGTAGAACATTGTAAGTTAGCAATACTATGCAATCATGTAGTATTCTTAGTGGTAGATAGTTCTTTAATTCTTGAAAAAATATTGCTGCACAGTAACAGTAGATGAGATTTAAATAATTCAACTATAAAACACTTTTACTTTCCATTTTATAATTCTACAATAATTTATGTACTTATAGAAATAACTGCACTTTTATTTCCATTTCTTTGAAGCCACAAGCTACTAGTAAACTTACTAGTAGCTTGTGGCTTCAAAGAATATTATTGTTGTGAAATATTTTGCAAAGGTTTGTTGCAACCAGTAATAAAACTACTAAGCAAGTTAGTTGCACACAACCTTTTTGTTGCAACAATTTAAGACTTATTCTCAATGCTTTGGCATTGTAAAATTTTCCAAAGACTAAAATAATTACACAGACTTCATTACAAATCTTTATTTAAATAATAGCTAGGTAAGTATTGTTTATTTATTTATTTGTTGTTTTATTGTGGAATTTAATAAACCATTTTATTAAAACCAACAATTTATAAACCTCCATAAAATATTTTATTCATAAAATAAAATCAGTTATACTTACTTACTTGGCCGGTTTTTACATGCTTCAGGCATTCATTTAGGTGCCACCCAATGTTAGTTACAATGGGAATTCAAAGAGCAACAGTTTTCCCCAGAGGGAGGATATAAATACGGATTTCCCTCAGCTTAGATTAGAACATTTTATAGCCTAAAGCTGGGTCTCCACCAAAGACAAATTTCCAATTTTTGTCTTGTCAACACGTGTTGCCGACAAAAGTATGTGTAATTATTACTTTGTGTTAGCAACAAAAATGTAAACAAAAACGTCGGGAATCGTGTTTCCGTTTTTGGCGGTAATCATCAAAAGAACACGCTTGTTGCCGATATTCATTACCTCCGTGGATATGGTCAGTTGAGAACATTTATTATTAAAACGTTCTGTAGGTGTAAGCAATTTCCGGCCCTGGTTCAATCCATGGTCCGGAGCGAGGAGGCATGGAAGTCGTCACCTCCTTCTGCGAAGCAGTAATGCTAGTGAAGGAGGAGGCGGGCCGCGTGAGGGAGAGACAACCCTCACCCCCCCCCCCCCCACATCCGCCGCAACATAGGGAGACGCCCCGGGTGTCGGGAGTCGCAGGTCGATTCCCGGCCACCGTAGGCGCGGGTCTGCGGACTCTGTCGGGTGGCTCGCCGTCCGATCACAGCCAGGCCTGGGTCGACGGCGCATTGTGTTCCACGCGCGCCTCAAAGATATGTCAGCATAGACAGCATAGTAGACGGGCCTTTTAGGGCCAGAGCCTGCCAGGGTTGCGGATTTTGTTCGAAAGAGTTATCGCGGCCCTGGAAAGCAAAGGGCATTACGAGGAGCACGGATGGGTTTTAGTCAGTAAGAGATCACTACCTCTCGCTCTACGCAGAGCGGCAGGAGTCATTCGATGATTTCCCATCCATAAAGAAAATGTGCCTAAGCAATAGCTTTTATATGTACTTAGTATCAGTTTTATTATTATATTTACAACGAGACTAAGCAAGCCTTTCAAAATCAGAGTTTGATTGCAAACTCCGTAAGATTATAAAATATCTTCAGAGTTTGTAAACTCTCAATTAATTGTCAACTCAACATTATTTCTTTTTCTTCTACATCAAATTCAATACGAATCAAAATATTCAGCTGTATTCAGTCAGCAATGTTCAGTCGATTGTCGATTGAATGTTTAGTCGATTGTCGACTGAATGTTCAGTCGACAATCGACTGAACATTCGGTCTCTTGAGAGATTTTAAACTTAATCTTACGGAGTTTGCAATTATCCGGTTATATAGTTACGAGATAATAATATTTAGTTAAACTAAGAATGCACTCTTCCACAATGTGTTTAACATTTCTAAGTCAACATCCTTGTTAATAAAAATCTTCTTTGTTGTAAATTAGCATTATCTTATGGGTTCATCGCACCTATAAACTACATTAGGTAGCTCGGTAGGTGTATTCCTGTAGGGGAAAAACACTTCCCATGATACATTTACTCTGTTTATTCATTTTAAAATAAATTGTTCATAAAATTTATTCATGCTTTAGTGCAACAATGACTAAATAAAACTGCGTTTTTATTGCAGATTGTGTAATTTGTTCACATAAAAATCTCACGAGAATGCTTGCATCATTTTATGCCATTTCGAATTATCACACAATATACTTATTTCAAAAATCACGTGTAACATTCCCCTGTGTACTTATTACATATTGTTTTAATAGCTAATAATTTTCTAACTTGAAATCAGTCGCCAAGGCCTTGAGAGAGTAAACCGGACACGTGCTTCACACCCGCGCTACCCAAAGTTTTAGTCTTTGCCTTAAAATATCCCATAGACTAAAATATAACTATGTACATATGTTTTTTTACCAATAGTGTGATGGTGAGTCTTTCATAAGAATATCGCCCGATGGTTTGTCGCGTGTTTGTCCATATTTATTTAAGTACACTATGTTACACAATTATACGTTAAAATGTTAACATATCAAATTATTAAGGGAATGGTCTAGCATACTCAGCGATTTTTTTAAAAATTACGACGTTTTTACGTGATGTATGATCGTGTACTGGGGTGCCGTCAGTGGAGACTGGTCATCTCTTAACTGCCTCTGGCTTTATTAAATCTATATGTATATTTGAATTACATATTTTATATAGTTTTTTTTTTCTTTACATTGTTCTTACATGATCAAATATAATGTAATCAGGTTTTTTAATACTTACATTTAAGCATGATTTAAAAGAGTGTCTGTGAAGTTTCTTGCACTTCTTCTCCATAGAGATATACGCTTTAGAACGTGTTAATCGTTTCGTGTTTTTGAAAAACCGACCTTGACAGTTCAAAAGTGCCTCATATTAATAGTTAATTTGAAACAAATATTTGAATTTGGAAGCGCTTCAAGCTTAATAAAAATAAAAGATATAAACGAACCGAAACGGATTGTTAATAAAATAAAAGTAAAAAAACAAATCTAGTAGCTAAGTGGAATGCTAAAAGTACCTACCTAGTTTGGCTTAGATACAAAAACTGGCTCGATCAGGAAATACTAGGTCTTTACTAATTAAAGTGTTGCTTCTTCTATTCATAAAGGTAGAAGATAACTAGTTTACTACGACGACGATAGATCATAACTACGTTTTGGAAATAATGAGTTACCTAATTACCTATAAGTGATAACCTAGTTTATTTCGTTATCTAATTCAGTTATTGTTTCAAATTGATTAATGAACAGTTCTAAATTACACAAATAATTTGTTTGTTAACCTTGAACACCTTGTGGTTACTAATTATGATAATTGTCAGAGTTAAGAAACATTAAACTAAGTAATGGATATTATTTTGTCTTGTCTAATTGGTTTCAAGGAGAATATGTTCTCAGTATTTTTTTTTGCGTTTTTATTTTAATAACGTAGGTAGCCAGTCGCTGTAATTTGGTTTTTTGCTGCGCAGAAGCACAATTCAAATTTTAAAAACATACAAAGTCACATGATTCTCTAAATATAATCCGGAACATGTTAAAAGCTACATTGTAACCGTAGTCAGTCAATATCCTTCTTGTCTTGCAATCTCTCTACTTCTTGAAAAAAAGGTGTGAAATATTCATATAGGTATGTCGATGACTTGCTTGTGACAATATTTGCAGGTTTTGCCGAGTCCACCTGTCAAAACCTTCGCATATGAAAAGCCTATTCATATTCAATCAAACGCCCCAGAGGTACCTATTCATTCGAAAACTAAAAAAAAAACAAAAAAAAACTAAATCTTAATAAATAACTGTTTTACAGATAGCATAGGCATATTTCGCCGTCACGTCTCCCCTACATTGACATGACTTGACATTGCCATCAATACCCGTTGTAAATAAGGAATAGTGATATTCGTCATTTCATTTGTAATAGCTCTGTCTCTCTCTCAACGGGATCATGTTGGTATGGCATTGGCAATTGGCACGACATAGTAAGGAGGCTATATTGGCTTATTTTAACCATATAAAATAAAAAAAAACCCTTGAAACAAAATTATATCAAAAGTCGTCCTGCAACTCTACTATCAAGTTTAATTTTTGTTCTGTTTTTAACTATGGGAAATTAATCAAGTGTCAGACTCTAAGGCACTTCGCGCACTAGACGACCACGGCCAGTCGTGATCGTGGTCGCAACCTTGGTCGCAGAAGCCACGGTTGGGCTGCGGCCAAGTTTGCGGCTATGACCCGACTGATCGTAAAGTGACTATTTGTCGAGCTGCTGCAGTTGTTGTTCTGAGCTCGAACAGTATGGTCATAGATATTGTGTGCCTGTACTTGATGTGGAAAAGACGTTATTGGATGTATCCAATGACGTCTTTTCCTGTGTTAGAAAGGACGCCACGAATGACTGGCCGCAGCCGGGCCGCATTCGCGGTCGCAGATCTAGTGCGCGAGCGCTCATAGCAAACTATACGTAAGTTGGCAATAAGCAACGACCAGTCGTGCGGCCAGTTGGCCGTTGCGGCCAAGTGCACGACGACGTTCATATGGTTTCTTTAGTAAATCTGATCGTTGCGGCCACTGGTCGTGGTCGTGGCCGTCTAGTGCGCGATGTGCCTTACTGACTAAAACGTGTTTGTGTTCCTCCAAATGCCCTTTGCGTTCCAGAGCCGCGGTGACTCTTTTGACCAAATTCTGCGACCCTGGCAGTACTATCAAGTTTAAGCCGGTTGTTATGTAATCGTCACTTGTTTGTTTCTATACACCGCCTTCGCCAAATTGGTCGTGCTATCAAAAAGCGCTCACGCAATTATGGCTTATGATGCAAGCAAAGGGGGAAATGAAGCGAAGGAAATTGTTCAACGTTGCGCAGTCATGGCCACAGGCTTGCTACTATTTTGTTTCACTAGCATTTTTACCGTTGCTTATAAAAAAACGGTCGTATTTGCTGCCGGTTCGATTTCCTTTACGAGATGAGTTTCTACAGATCATACCAATAGGCAGTTACAGTTACTCAACAACGAATATTTTTTATGTATCTAGATGTCAGGCTCAGGTCTTGAAAAAAACCTTGAAAATTAGAGACGAATTCAGATTTGGATTACGAACATTCTAAAACTAGTTGGGAATTTAAATAAAATGGCAGATTTTAGTCGCTTGTGCATTTGTCCTCATACCTAGCTACAGGTCAACCTTGGCTGAACATACAAGCATAAAACATTGCTGATGGATAGCGTCAACCCAGTATTATAATTCCGAGAATAATACTGTCCCTTTGGTATATTTCACGTCCCCGGACGGTATTTCGTGTCTGGTGTAAGACCTAACAAGTCGACGATGACCCAACTTGAAAAAGTATGGGCAGAGACAGAAAAAAGCATCGCCAGGACTCCGGTCTTTCCTACTTTTTTTTATATTGTGCAATCGTACAGGATTGCACATGCATGAAAGTCACATACCGACGCCGCATTAAAGCGTTTGAGATGTGATACTGGACACGTGTGCTGCACGTACCACGTACACTGGACAACATACAAGACGAGTGCACTCTCGAAATATTTTTGATCTTCCGAGTACCTATTTGTCCCCAGGGAGTGCTGCAATACTTTGATTAATTCGCCCGATAGCAAACCCAAATTCAAATCAAAAGCCATTTATTCAATTTAGGCCGAGTGCCAGCACTTTATGAACGTCAAAGTGTACTAAAAGACAGTCCCCCAAAACACCCGCCTGTCACACCCCACCCCAGGATACTAGAAAGATGAAAAAAAAACCTCCCGTCGAAAAAAACCGTCTTTGGGCTTGTTGCATTGCATGGAGACTTTTGCCCATGTGCATCCGGCTTAAGTAACCCGCCCAATCCCATTTGAGCCTGGCAACCTTCTGACCCACGTGCATTATTCCCGTCTTAGAACGCAGCGTGGTGCTTCGAATTCTGTCCTGTCTTTTTACGCCCAGAATGCTGCATTCCATCGCTCTTTGGCAAACTCCAAGTCGGAACTTTTGCGACTTTGTAAGCCAGGTGACAGACAGCAGGTCTGAGCACGTAGGTTAGGATGGGCGAATATGCGCGTGAGTTTGCGCTTCACGGAGATCGGCAGATCACCCTTCATTAGTATCTTCATGGACCAGTAGATTTTCCAGGCGTTTTCGATGCGACGATCAATTTCATTTTCTTGCCTGTTTTTGAAAGAAACTAACTGGCCCAAATAGCATCGAAAAAATGTATTTCTTGCCCATCTACCTCGAGCCTACGCTTCGTGCTGTTGGTCATTAGCCTTGAAGCTAGCTCATCATGCTCAACTCTTGGAGCATGGTTTGGAGTTCTAGAGGTGTGGGGATGAAAAAGACAATGTCGTCGTCAAATCGGAGGTTAGTATGCCTCCTTTTAGCCGAACGTCAATGCTTTTGGTCTTCCATGAGGCTGCCAGTGTCTTAAATATCTCCACAAGTGTGCCCTGCCCACCTGTAAATAATGTGCCCTGCCCACTGCCACTTCAGTTTGGCGATCCTTCGGGGTATGTCGGTTACCTTTGTTCTCTTGCGGATATCATCATTCCTGATTCGATCACGCAAGGAAACTCCGAGCATTGCCCTCTCCATTGCCCTTTGGATGACTTTAAGCCTTCTGATGAGGCCCATTGTGTTTTGACCAAGTGAAGCAATATCTTGAGTTCTTGACACTAAGATCTCCAAAAAAATAAAACCGAACAAAAGTCGCCGCAAATGGAGGGCGATGGTCAAAAAGTATAGCCAGCCATGACTCAGCAGTGAGGAACCGACTGAAGAGAAGAAGACCTAAAATCTCTGAAACGCAAGTTTTTTTAAGCGAGGTTTGACCACCCTTCCGAGTTACAACTGTTTCATATAATCTGCACATACTTACTAACTCCTATCAGGTGTGTACAGATTACGTGCATGACAGATATTAAGTTCAACATTGTTTTGTCAAGCATTATTATCTTCTGTTGTAGTGATAACAATTTCTACGCACGTTTTTTCAATTACAAATCTTATCAATTTTGGAATACAATCGTCACTCTTCATTACTGTACATATAATCTGTATGAATTCGAGAAAGCGCGTCTAATTTTCGCATGAATATTTCGCGAAGTGATTATCGACCGTTTAATTTTAAACTTCGTGCACTGTATGCGAATTGCATAGTACTAAGGCCCTAAGTATCACAAGGACATATTAATAAGAGTAATATATTATTCGAAACGGCTGCTTAAGACAGGAACCCTTTACGTACACTGACCGCTATGACCTTGGCGGATAATACATAATATAGACATAGGTCCAGCAACCTATAGGTATAGGTACATAATGTATGAGTCGTTTGTGCTAAAAATAGGCTCAGGATTTCCTGTTTGAAATAATATTGCAGCAATCAATTAGGGTATAACTTGGTACATGCATTTTACTCTGTTGTTAATGATCAAGGTATTGTAGTCAGCGAAAGTATAATTTATCCGAATTTGAGGTTTTAAATAGCAAAATGGGATAGTAACTGACTTGCAAAAATAAAAAGAACTCGTATTCTTGATTATGCGAGCAGTCACTTCGTTCCAAATCGTTGAGGTTGTCTGACTTTAGGATGTCTGTATAAATAAATCTGCTCCAAATGTTATGAAATAATCAATGGATTACGGTCGATAATCTCCTTGAAACCGAGACGCGTATCAATTCACCTCGGACGACTAGATAGGCAGGCAAGTCAATTGCGACGTATAAAAAAATAGGAATATTGGACACTTCATGGATTACATAGGACCTAATCAGAACGGGTGATGGTATAAGGTTGAAACTCTGCTTAGCCCTTCAGGAGTGATGTAATAATGTATTATGTGTATTCGAGGATACGGAAGCCAGTCCATTTTTATTAGCAAGCAATTAGTTAATTTTTCCCATCACTTATTTAGCCAAGACAATACATGTTTATGAACATAGGATGGTGGGTTCCATCTTTCCGCGTTTACATAATTATCAGAATCTCTGCTTTTCATCAGAATAGAATACTCTTGATTCTTTGGAAAGGCATTTTGCAGTTTTATATGGGGACTAGGTTTTGCCCGCGACTTCGTACGCGCAAAGGTATCCCGTTTTTTCCCGTTCCCGTAGGAATTTCGGTAAATTCGATTAGTGCTCCCCTACACTCCCCAAGGAAACTACATGCCAAATTTCAGCTTTCTACGACTAGTAGTTTCGGCTGTGCTTTGTCCTCAGAATACAGAACAAACCAGAAAGAGTGTTCAATCACATTTGTACGCAGCGCATTGTGTACAAATAACTCCCCGCCCACACCTCACTCACCCGCGTAGTGTTACCAGCGCACCATGACATTACCTCTTTTAGGGTAAAATTAAAACAACAAAGGATGTTTGAATGCAGTGCACTGCTAATAATTTAACGTTAAATTACTTTATAGCTTAATATTTTACAAACACCCTGAATTGAAAAATAGTTTTCACACTCCCGCAATAGTTTAGATAGTTTTTTTTAAAAAGATGTGTAAAATATTTCATTGTCCTGTGGCAACACCTACTGCAGGAACGTGTGATTTTTATAGGCACTTAAAATTCAATTGTAAGTTATTAAAAAAAGTTGGGTAAAGTATTAGGTTATTCTGTGGCAACACTTACGAAATGGACGCGTGATTTTCGTTAACAAAATATTATAATAAGTTAGGTACGTAAATTAAAGTCAATATTTTAATAAAATGTATTGGAATGTGCTACAATATTGATTAAACGTGATCCCATCAGATTATTCTTCGAATGTCCGGTAGCATTTTTGCAAGTGGGAACGACCCGTGACGGCATAATTATTTAAAAACTAACAACTGCAACTAGATGTAAACAATACGCGCGTCGGCCATAGACTAATTGACAATTTAACCAACCACACCATTCCGGTGTTGTTTACACCGCTTCACATTTGTGCGCGTTGACGATTCCTGGTTTGTTCTGTATTCTGAGGCGTTGTCTGTCAGTCACTCAGGGAAAAGTTTTATATATTATATAAAACTACATTTTTCCCGCGACTTTGTATGCGCAACTCCCGTTTTTTCCCGTTCCCGTAAGTATTTCTGAAAATCCTCTCTTAGTGCTCCCCTACACTCCCCAAGGAACCTACATGCCAAGTTTCAGCTTTCTACGACCAGTAGTTTGGGCTGTGCATTGTCTGTCAGTAACTCACTCAGTAACGGAATATTTTTTATACGAGTAGGTATTAGGATTGATATATTGATTTCCAGTTCATGTTGTTCTAACTTAACAACTAGTTTCATATTTTATTATTGAATCATCACGTTTTCTCTCCAATTATGCCCCTTGGAATTAAAATACCGTATTACCACATCATGATGCGTGCGTCACTACTTGGATAGTAATAAATAGGTAGTCCAAATAGGGTCAGCACCGACTTTATGGAAAATCTCCAACTAGGCTCTAACATAAAACAGCCTATCTAGGGGCACGGCAGTGCCCCCGCCAAGTCGAGCAAAAAAGCGGCACGGTCGTACCATCCTTTTCTCGAATGTATCTATAACTTCGTTACCTACATTCTAAGCAAATAAAGAACTATTCTATTCTATTCTATTCGTTGTGGATAAAACTAGAAGCCTGAATTTTCAGTAACCAAGCAGGCATTGTATAAACATAATATATATATTTCATTTTTTTTTTATATTTTACCCAGTAGTTTAAGAATTATAACTAGTCAAAGTTTCTTAATTTTGTCACTCACTGACTGACCGATCATCAAAACTAATGCACTTCTAGCAGACATAGAAGCTTCAAATTTAGAATACAATTAGTGTATAAATCAAGGAAAAACTAAAATATTTTGCTTTTTCGGTCTAGTTCTAGATAGACACCTTGTTAGGTTAGCTAATTACGTAAAAACTTAAGACAAAAGGACCCATAAGTAGGGACTGAATAAATAAACCGACTTGATATTTCATGGATCTCACAACTTTTTACGGTAGAAGAACTGAGTTGCGAGGCTTGGGTTTTTTACAATTTATGTTTTTGATGTCTTTGGATTCACATTACGGCAAGCGTTGAAGTAGTGTTGGGTTTTTTCTGTTTTTATAGACAGAAAAAACCCAACACTACTTCAACGCTTACATGGTACAAAGTCGCTAAATGAACAAAGGTCTACGATGTCAATATAGAATAATGGCTCGAAATGAATTATTTATTTGTTTGTTATAGAAAGAGAGTATTGATGAATAAAACCGTGAACGAGTTTTTTGAGAAATACTTTAAACACGAAATATTAATTAACGCATTTGTTACTACTGATAACCTGCTTTATAAGTACGAATAAATCGGAAAATAGAATATAGCTGAAACAAAAATTAGTAAGTTCTGCTAAATAGTGCGCAATAAGTAGAAATCAAATCAACCAGACGCAATGTTTATAAAGATTTGATAAAAATAGACACACTTATCGATAATAATCTACGCAAGACGCAGATAAATACTATTAATAAATTTAAAAAATATGTATAAGCCTTCGCATTTATTGTGGTTTGATATTTTATAAGCTAAAGTTACCGGAAAGGACAATTATAATTCCACGTGTACGAATCCGCTGCCCGTTAGTCACTATCTAATCTTATTCATCATCAAAATGTATCGGACGTTCACATCGGTCAGAAATAATATTCATTTCATAACTTCCTCCCCCAAAACTCTTTTTGTGGATTTACACACACCGAAATTTCTTGATTTTACTCTGATTGATATAATTACCAATAGTATCGTCAATATAAATAGCATTTTCAAGCAGTCTTTTGTGATTTCTGGCCTGCGTGGTGCAGGACTGAATGCTGCCGTCAATAGACTCCATTATTGTTTCTGTATGGGTACATAGTAGATCTCCTAACACTCTCTGTCCAACCAGACATGTATCTTATACTTACTACCTTTGCCAGACTATCTGCATGTAAGCGCCCGACATGTCCAAAAATCTGTCATTCTTCGGTAGATTGTGAAAAATCAGAGCCTTAATATTGACCTCATAGCGGTTAACCAATAAAAAATCTACCGACTACGCATATCGATGCATTATTTTTCTTTTCTTTTTTACATAAATTTTCGCTTGCTTTGATTTTTTTTACTTTCTGCATGATTGGGAAATTATTTATGCTCTCGTCTTATCTTTGGACGTCTAACCCTTATTTTTCCTTCCATAGACTATCAGGCATGGAATAAGGACTATAACTCTACCTTTACTTAGGACATTGCATCACCTCTTGTTTTGATACTACGTACCACGCCCTGTTTTATCGGTAGAAGAATATGTAGGAGAAAAGCATGTCGTAAAATTGATATCTTGTTTCAAATAAGCTATTTGGTCCAACAAAAGTAATAGTTTATCATTAAGGTTCTTGTTTTTTGTGTTTAAGGATAATTTTGAACAAAACCAGTGAAACTACTTTCGCAGAACTCGGATAATAAAAGACCTGATGCCTTGATAGTATATACTTAGTATATTTGTACTGGATCTTGGTGTGATCTCAGTACCCAAACTCTTAATTAAATTCGTAAACCTTATACAACTTGTAAAGAATAAACGCAATACCTCTTAAGGGGTCGCTGTATTCATTATCATTATGAACAACTTTTACTATGGGAAAAATCAGCATTTCAGTACGTTTTTTCGAGTTGCGTGCACAAAATGTATAGAGCAGTCAAATTTTTTTTCGCGATTTCAGTTTTGGTCCCATAGTGAAAGTTGTTCATAATGATGTGTGCAATGACCCCTTAAGAGGTATTGCGTTTTATTCTGTTTCACGTTGTATGTAATAGGCGGAAAATCTTAACACCGTGATTCGAATTACATCTAAACGATCAACGCCATCTAGTTACAAAAATGGAACTAAATTTCAACAAAAATATGCTTTCGTTGCACAAATTAAATGCGAACAACCAGCTCACCTAAATGATTTAATGATTTATGGAACATTGTTTTAGAAATTTGGCAGGAAGGAAAAATTCCCAATCAACAAAACTTCAAGTACTATTTTGTTTGTGGTTCTACTTTAAATGCAACATTACCGAAATCAAATCTGAATAAAGGTGCATGACTGTGTATAATGTCGTATGCGGCGAGACGAATTTCTCGGCGGGTATATTGCAATGGTACCTCTTATCGAATTAACCCAAGGCCTTACTGGTTTCATACGCGCTTGCAAATATGGTAATGAAAAGATTTTTATTACTGAGACAAGTTGTCATGAGAATACTGCAATACTAATGCATCGATTCCTTCGATCGATTTCTTTTTTGTATTGTTTATGTTAAGATGCGTTTGATATAACTCGAGAATATTCTCGAGCTAATAATATTTTTTATAATTTCTATATAGAAATTATAAAAATGATTATTAGATCCACCTCAACAGAAAATACACCAGCTTATCATTTTACAACTGAAAAGATCACTAATCTTGTTTTTTTTTTTTATAGCATATCTTTGCGAGGGTTATCTGTGTAAATACTAGGGCAATTTCAAGATTTACAAGCAAAGAAAGCATTAAGTGCTTCTCGACCTTCCCGCCTGTTTACTTTTCTTCAACGTCCAATGACAGGATTTAGCTAATTGTCTTAGTCAAATACCGCAAGATAACACAATGTTATGTGCACGTGCATCATCTATCATTTTAAATGACCACCGGTATTTCATGTTTGTTAACTTCAATCTTCACCACTTTAAGAGTGTTTACGCGCTACGGCATTTCATACAAACTTTCAAGTCCTTATTTTTTTAAATTAATCGATTTTCATGAAACTTGGATACATACGCTAGATATCCAGGTCTAAACAGATAGATAAAATTTTCGAAAAAAAGTTCAGGGAGAAAGAAAGAGTGATTTTTCACCTTCTATAGAAAACTTAAAATCACTCTCTCCACTGTGCCAATGTTCTCTACTAACTACTTAGACCAGGGGCCTAACTACCAACTCTTAAAGCAGTATTGCTTCAATATTACTTCCAGTGGGAAAGAGACGGAGCTATACAGGACGTATAGCTCCGTCTCTTTCCTACTGGAAGTAATATTAAAGTAATACTGCTTTAAGAGTTGGTGGTTTAGGCCCTGGATGGATATCTAGCGTATGCATACCAACTTTAATGAAAATCGGTTAATTCATTTCAAAAAATAAGGACTTGAGAGTTTGTATGAAATGCCGTAGGGCGTAAACGCTCATATCATTAATTTGTGGAAAAAAATGTATTTATTTTTTGACTTAGCAAAGAACCTGCACTTTGCCCCCTGCATCTTCAATTCTTCATCTTACTCGTGTCGAGCGATGTCACCAAATCAGACTGGTGCGTCATTTTGCAGTGTCACGTTTCCATATGAGTTTTTGTTATTTAAGTAGATACCTATATCTTGATGATAATTCTTTATGATGAAGTGTTTACGGGGAGGTTCAACACATTTTTTTTAAACTCACCTTTAGTCTGTAGGCATGACAGGCACATTTACATTATGTATTCGAAAGCAAATCCTTTGGTTCATGAGGTCAGTTTTATTCTTGGTCCATTCATACAAGTAAGTTTCCATTCCATGGTCTTGTATGTAAGATGTAGGTACCTAAGCCATTACCTGTTTGTGCGATGTTCGTTTGGAAAAGTTTTAAACGTGACTTGTGACATTGAAATGGAAATATTTAGTTGCAGTAGTAGGTAGGATATAAATTGTAATAATATTCACGTTTGGTGTTTGAAACTAGGATTTTTACTTTAAAAAAACTGCACCGAGCGTACCATCATGATGATTTCTGAAAAAGAGTGTTATTTACGGCCGCTTTCTATAATATATCTCAATCCCAATCTTGATCCCGATCCTTGTCTGTAACCAATCAACGGCCGAGTTTGTGTCCTTCACCACACAATCCTCACCTTTGATTGGTTACAGACAAGGATCGGGATCAAGATTGGTATTGAGATATGTTATAGAAAGCGGCCGTTAGAGACGTCACGTTATTTTTCCTGTAATCTTTACATAAACTTCTATTACATAGAATAATTTCAGATTTTTCTCTATGCAAACTTCGGAGATAAGGGGGGGGACGGTATTTTTTTTACATTTTTCGTCAAAAGTCGAAAACTTTCATATACCCCACATGCTCTAGTAGCCCCACTTCGTATTTTTAAGATCCCCTTTCAGTCCCTGTTGTAAAAAAATGTACTTACTTACATATTTTTATTTTTTTCTTATTTGCAAAATAGTTGGGTAAACGTCACCTAAAACTATTCCAAATTTCAAGTTGATAGCATTAGTAGTTCTTGAGATATCCACCTGTGACAGACTGAGTTGCATTATGGCTTTCTTTTTACCATTTTGGTACGGAACCCTAAAAAGCAAGCGGGCAGGTATTATAAACCGGTCACTTGTGAGGTAGACGTCGCGCATCACGAAAACTAGTTTCATTAAATTTCCTAACCTAAATTAGGGGTTAATAAGTGACCCGTATTCTGTGAAAATATCTGTACACCAAACTGAATATTCACTGGATCGACTATGGATATTGTAATGACCTACTGCATACTAAGGTTTCCGGATAAACTAATTTTTGTGACCTACTAACCTACTTTTTAAAGCTGTCTTTTTTCTATTTCAATTATTTGTGACGATTTTACTGGCATAACATAAAAATTAGTTGTTTTTCGAAAAGGCTATATTGTCCCACTGTAAGTTTTCTCATTCCTTGCTTGTAAGGCCCGCTCTTTTCGGTAGGGGTCAACGTCTGGGTCTTCCATCGTCTTATTCTTTACCCCCTACGCCTAAACCAGTAAGCCGTTTTTCCTTATAATGCGGCGCCATGTCTTCTTGACTCGTGTCATCAACATTAGTAGTTTAGTACAGAGGCTTTTAGTGTATCATTGAACAATAGGGAAATATATAAAAAACATTAGTTCTAGTAAACAATTTTAAAATATTTTTTAAAATAACTTTATCGGCGATGAAGTTATAAAGCTTCAAAGATGACAATTAAAAAGAGAAGTCCGATATGGACTCTGACGTCAAAGTCCATGACTCCTATTAATACAGCTGCCATACAAAACAGCATTTTCGCGAGAGGGACAGGTATTATATTGGTTTATAATAGTTACATATAATACTTATATCTCGTTGGTTTTTCGATCAATTCTGATTCTATTTTCATTTCACTGTTAGTATTACTTATATTTTTGTATATTTTAAGATAATCTGTGTAGAAAACCAAAATTTTTTTCATGCATATTCCCTGTTATCGTCTAGGTGTTTTTTTTAAAGTGAAAACTTCTTTAGCGGCGTTGTGCACTTTTTGGGATGGGTAAAAAATGTTAATCTCGCGTCAGGACACGTGACCTGATCGAAAATTCGTAAGACCGAGGGAGGTGTTTAAAATATGGAAATTGAACAAAGTGCATGTTCAAGTTTTCACTTCTGCCGGCACTCCCAGAGTGCAACCCGTTGTTTTTTTTTTGTTATTGATAGGCACACGCTTGCCCACTATGAACCCACTATGCCTGATGTTTGAGGTCTTCCCCCACCCCTCTTTTTAGTAGCCACGAAAGAAGGCACTTTTTCACATAATAATTATTATCGGTCTCCCTCATTGTTTGTAACATCATGAGCATTTCCGTTCGGTTATTTTGGCAGTGATAGGTGCAACTTTAAAACTCTCTGTTAGGGGTTCATTGCGTACCCTGTCTCGTGAGTATTACTCCTCCCGCCCATCTTAACACTTGTGGAACTTTTCATAATGGTTTTATTGGTCGATCGAGCATGGTAAACTTATTAAGATAGATAGTAGGTACACATCGATTCCACTATCTACTTCGCCGATTTAAACAAAGATATCTAGAACCATTAACAGAGAAAAAGTTAATGAAGACTTTTATACTTAATACAAACATCTAGCAGTACTAATGATTTCATATCTAGTGTTGATAGCTAAATATTATATGATAAGAATGTATATTGTCGCTGGTAATAAACCATTGTGTTCGGGTAAACCACTCTGTTTGTTGGTAATTAAAACATTTATGAGTCGAGGTATCTCTAGGTTTAACAGTTCCAAAGTTGCTGCATTTATCATAGACTAAATAAGATTTGAACAATAGTGATTATGGAAGATTAAAGTATGAAGTATGAGCTTTTACAGGCTGATTCAACCTTATAAGAATTCTTACCATGTGATTAGTTTAGCAGATTCTAATTACAAATTCTCTGTAGATAATTTGAATAAAGAATCTACTAATTAGTGTTAAAACCTAATCATGTGCTTATTTTTTTAATGAAACTGGCGGTTATGTTCATGTAATTTGTGGTGGTAGGTATTAACTGATAGTAGATTCTGCAGCGGGCAGGACTATCCCTTGCGGGAATTATTGAAGCCAGACTTCTTACACAAAATGTGTCTTTATACATCAAACCAAAATACAAAACAATTTGTTACATTTTTTATCGTTTCAATAATACTTACCTATTTCATTATTTTGTTTCAGTGAACCATACATTCCTCAAAATTTAACCGGGCTTACGATGGGAGTAGTGAAGGGACGCATGGCGCCAATGGATGTTGTCAGAATTGAAACGAAAACCAGTGTAAGTACTCGACAGATTTGCAGTTTATGCAACTTTTTTTTTATTTTTATTGAGGAATGGGCTAGCTCTTGACCTCGATCCCGCCTGATGGAAAGCGATGGATGAGGTCTCTGATGGAGCGAGCGTGCCCAGAAGATGCCTGTTCACTCTTGCTTTGAAGGCAGACGGGTTATATGTGGAAGGGAACACAGACGCTTGTAGAGAGTTCCACACTTTGGCTGTGCGCATAATAAATGTGGAGGAGAAGCGCTGAGTACGACTGGTCGGGATATCGACCAAGTGAGGATGGTACCCAGCAGTACGTCTGGTATTCCGGTGGTAAAAGGGCGATGGTGGGATCAGGTCGTGAAGTTCCTGCGCACACTCCGCAGTAGGTACAATCTGTAGAAGACCGACAGGCAAGCAAAACTACGCCGATGAGCCAGGCTGTGAAGCTTAGCCACCAACGACTTGTCGCCTATAAGCCTTTTTGCTCTGCGTTCCACCGAGTCCAATGCAGCAAGCTGATATTCTGCTGAGCCATCTCATAAGTGGCTGCAATACTCCATACAGGAACGGACTTGTGCTTTGTACAGACTCAGAAGCTGTCCAGATGTGAAGTATCGCCTAACTCTATTTAGGATGCTCGGCTTCTTAGCTGCAGTCTGTGCTCTTGACTCGATGGTTGAGCCGAAGTTGAGATTAGACGTCAGCTCTATGCCCAAAAGCTCTAGGCGATCAGCAACAGGTACAGACGCACCTCGGAAAGTAAGTAGTAATTGAATTTGACCAGATTATCGTCACCCCACTGGGAAACCAGATTTAAGGTAAAATTCATTCGCTCTACCATGGCTTCTCTGAGAGTGGTAGTTTCTGCCGCACGGTACCTCGCTAACGACGCGTACGAAGTACGGGGATATGTTACTTTACAATATTCAATTGAGCACGTCCGTCACAACAAACAACGAGTGTCGTTTCGCGGATACAATTAGCCGCACGTTGATACAGCTCTGTTGATATTTACACTTGCCATTATCTTATAAATTAACCTCACTCAAACGCCAACCCATTCTCACTACTAAAGGCCAGTGTTAATAACGCCTTTTCTCGGCCCCAATGACGTCACAAGATTCACTTGTTTGTTTGAATTTAATGAGCGTTCTTTTTTTGTTGCAGATTATGTTTTCGTTTCTGTCCGTCGGCTGGGGCCTCCTATCAGACATCGATATCGAAAGCGAAAGATTACGAGCAATCGGAGGCCAAAGGTTCGCTGTTTGGGCACTCGCAAGACTCGTCGGACTGAGGACATATAAAGGTGTAGTGAGTTACGCGAAAATTAAGGATGTGAGCAATCTTCCTAAACCAAAACAACCGCTCACCCTCAGTCATAGCATCAGTCAGGACGGCGCGCTCGACTCCCCTGATGCGGAAGCGTTCATTGATGCGGACGAACATTCTGAAGTGTTCGTCAACGCTATTAACGGGAAACAACATCAAAGGGTGGATTCGTGGTATTCTGTCAACTCTCGAAGGAGTGCGTTCTACAGTACGCGCGGGTCAGAGTACCACAGCGTGACGAGCAGTGGCTCCGAAATGCGGTCGCCCGTGCACGCGTGCATGCACGGACCTGCTTCCCACCTTCCGTCGCTCATGTCCCAGTTGCCGACGCACTGGGTGCACGAACATGGCGAATTCGTCATGGTTCACGTATCATATCAACCTTACATCGGGGAAGACTTCTTGTTCGCTCCGCGATCACAGCTTTCCGATGGAATCATGTGGATGTTGATCATCAAAGCAGGAATTTCTAGATCTCAATTACTATCGTTCCTTCTGGGTGTGGGCCAGGGCACGCATGCCGATATGAATAATGAATACGTAAAAATGATTCCTGTCAGCGCGTTTAGAATAGTTCCGGAGGGGACCACGGGGAACCTCACGGTGGACGGCGAGGTTGTCGAATACGGACCCATTCAGGCTGAAATATTCCCAAATATTATTAATTTATTAGTGCCAGATATGAAATAACGTCACATTAATAAGAGGTATTAAAAAAATGACTGATAAATTATTTGAACCATAACCTAGCCGATGCATGTGCAATATACGGGAATATAATGATTCCAAGCAGAGGTGTAAAATAATGGTTGTGTGAGAGATGATATCTAAATTATTAAAATACTTACCGAAAGTTATTGATTGCAGAGGCAATTGAGTTGATCATTCCATGAATGTTGTGATTTATGTTATACAATTTATTTTAAATTGGTTCAATAACTGAAAATGTGATATAATTTTGTAAGTGAAATACTAAAAGCCTAAATGAAAGCATACAGCAACTAGTCGTGGCTTGCACGAATACAAAGAATAAGTGCCAAATGTAAGCACTCTAAACACATTCATTTTTAATTCTAATGAGGAATTGATCATTTACACTACTTGCTCAATTGTAGAGCAATTGTTTGCACGTTTATGCCTAGGATATTATTTCAGCAATCGTGTTACTTATAAAACTATTTAAAAATGTATTATCTAATATTATTATAGTAGCTCAAAGCAATTTATATTAATTATATAATACTTTATAATTGCATTTTAATGTTAAAGAGGTCATAATTTACGCTCTCTTGATAGCATTGTTTAGAATATTTTAGAAAATCTTACTTTTATGTTCAAAGTAAATTTTCAAACAAGAAAATAAAGATACAGTTGCATGCTGTGTAAAATTATCGTTTTTCGTTAATTATTTTGGATGTTCAATTTTAATAAACCGTCGACTTTTGATATTTTGTTATTAAAACGGTAGCTTGCCATACTTATAAAGTTGAAATTTATTTAACTTGCCTTATCTTGTGGTGTTTAGGAGAATGGGGTGTGGTAACTATTTATACATAATAGTTTATTTATTGAAATGTTTAAATGGTTTGGGACTGCTGATATAACTTAATATAATTTATTTAGCAGTATTAATTATTAATAGCAATTATTTTTTCTGTGATAATAACTGTTCTGCCATAATTATTTCATTTGAATGTTCCAATACTATACTTTGTAAGAATGAGAACTGTAAAACAAAACCCCATATACACAAGAGTTACAGTTTACGGTTATGACTTTGTGATAATAATTGCAGTTGGTATACGTTTGAAATAATTACATTTCCTGGTTATGTCCATTTTTAAATAAAGATATAATGTACAAAAAATAAGCAGTTGTGTATAGAATTTAGATACATTACAGAAGTAAGGTTAATTATTCTATATAATATACGAGTAGCATCATTTCCAAGTAGGTACCTTCTAGTTTTGCGTACAGCATTATATGTTTTGCACAAGAAAATTACTATTATTTTATATTATTAAAGATCAGTGTTCATTTTGCACATTAAACTACTACTTATTATTGTACATTGATGGTTTGTTACTGGTTTATAAATCTTTTATTTTATGCATTCCATAATGTTAGGTGTCTTTGGGCTTTTTAATACTTATTCGAGTGTAATTCTAGATGTAAAATATACTAGCATATTGTTAGCAAATTTTTAATGGATAATGTTGTGAATTAAAGTTATATAATTTTCAATTTTACGAAACTGTTGTCAATAAATGATAAATTTAAAGATGTTGGTGTTTCTTTTAATGAAAAGAACAATTTTTAGATGCAATAACTTTATTATAATCTATATTTTTGATAGAGTTAACTAAAATATGCTTAAAACTAATGTGACATAATTAGTTATTCCACATGTAATAATAAAATGAAAAACCAACACACATTACAAAATCATATAATAACTGTGATTATAGTTAACTTATATGGCAATTTACATACATTACTAAAATAATCATTAGAAAATTGCCAAAGAAGTATGAAGTTAAAAATTAAGTTTTATCTTATTAATAATTTCTCAGTTCATACGCAAAAAAACATGTTTAGAATATCTAAACATTGAAACTGAGCTCTTAACATTAGACAGTCATAAACAGTCTTCATAAAGATTTGTAAAAACTTAAATAATTTATCTCAATTTGAGGGAATCTAGACTGTCCAGTAAGTTTTGTACTTCTGAGTCCACCTGTTCGCGAGTGCTGACACGCTCAAGTCTCTGGCAGACAGATTCCAAATCCCCAGCATCCGCCTTCTGCATCTTCATATACTTCACCATCATTTCCACAACCAAACATATCTCTCCAATAAGTTGTCTTGTCTCCTCAAAATGTCCAGCCCCACTTGGACGCATCTGAATGAGTTTCAATTTGCTCTGTGCCAATTGTATTGGGTTGTGCCCATTTTTATCATGTGAACTCACATCAGTACCAGCATCAAGTAGTTCTATGACTACTGGAATGTGATTGGTGCAAGCAGCCAAGTGCAGTGGCGTGTTACCCAATGTATCCTTGATGTTAGGGTTTGCACCATGTCTCAGCAAAGTTCTAATGACTTCAACGTAGCCGCGACATGCAGCCAAATGCAGTGGACTTCTTTTGTGTTCATCTGATGAATTTGGGTCAGCCCCTGACAGCAGAAGTTTCTCAACAAGCTCAGTATTATTAGTAGAGGCGGCAAAGCGCAATTTATGGTTTCTTGATGAACAAATAGTGCCTCCATACCTGTATTTCAGTCTGCAGTGTCTTGCTTTAGTAGAACATTTGATTTTTCCGACATGATCATGAGGCTCCGATAAAAACTCGACTGGCATTGGCTGGCCTGCTTGATTTATCGGTATAGCTGGTGGGCTGAATTCTAAAATGCATTGAGAGTGATCAAATATTGGATTATCGCTGCTCTCATTACTGGTGTCTACCCCAGAGTCGGCCATGGTATTCACAAAAGTAAATGTAAATATAGCAACTAAAATGTTTAACACCTCGCTACACTGTGTAATATACACACTAGATACAAGTAAAATAATAAAGGAATAAACGAAGAAAGTTACGTCCTCGAATTGTTTATACTTGGCGACGAGCTGTCATTATTTTTCTTCCAGTTCTAACT
Source organism: Melanchra persicariae (assembly GCA_947386135.1). NCBI lineage: Eukaryota > Metazoa > Arthropoda > Insecta > Lepidoptera > Noctuidae > Melanchra > Melanchra persicariae. The sequence continues at coordinate 4,540,534 of OX376658.1, forward strand.
TTCTTTCATCGAAGTTTCACCTGTTCAACTATTTTTTTACAGTTGCAACACAGCTAATTTTGAAGCCGGAGCCACACGTTTGCCGAACCATCATAAATCCAAACGTTGTTATGGGTTGACTTGGTTTGTGTAGGTTTGCAAGCGCTTGTTGAAATAAAGCCGATCCCGACTGCAGTGTCAGTCTTTTGAGTCCTTGCACTTCAAATTAACCGTCAGGGTATTTTTGCCGCGATTGCGCGTCCGCACGTCTGTTTGGAAAAGTTTGAAGTATAAGGCAAGGCAAGTGCCAAGTGTGTGGATCCGGCTTGACAAAGATCATCGAATATTCAACTATTCTATTAAAGATTATTGTTTTGTCGAGCGTATTCGTTTTATAATTAAAATATCAATACCTAGTTGTTGCCAAATCAAGAAGTATAACCAATTACATGGCAAGTTTACCTACATTACAAGTGAAATCACGAAAGGAACGCACGCATCTTTCATCAATGAATGACAGGTGGCGAGTTGACAGCGTATTCGGCCTCGGAAGAAATTTCGAACGTTATTTTTACCAACAATACTGCGTAAATTAAAGATAGAAACATGCAGCAATTAACAGTATTCATGGTAAGTTAAAGGCTCAGATTTTACAGTTTAGGAGTATGTTTTGGTTTGCGATTATGTCCTTAACCTAAAACGATTTTGCCGATAGGATATTGAAAGTTCACGTTCGTATATCGACGAGCTGTACTCGTCAGATGCGCCGAAGGTTGTGGAGGCCTTAGTGACACTGAAGAATTCAGTAATAGGCAGCAACAGACAGAAGAGCTCAGTGATACAGCAAGGAGTAGTGCCGCGACTTCTACAGTTAATGTCTGATGAAACATTGGACCCTAACATAAGACTTGAAGCCACCATCACAATTGGTAATTTTTTAAACTCATATTAATATTTGTTTTGCTTATTAGTGAGTACTTGATAAGTGTCAATCAAGTACATGAGGGGGTTCTGAAATTGGGTTAAGTTATAGCATGAGTATCATTCATTATCAAACAGAGCCCTTTATAATGTTTTTACGAAACACGGTTATTTTTATAACTTGTTGCAGTTCTTACAAAACATTTTAAATAAACTTTGACTTTATCAAACATTTCATAATCATTGAATCTGTGTTTCTGGTTAAAGACATTTAATTCTCTTAAACAAATTTACATTTCACTTAAGTACATGAGAACAAATATAAAATACATAAACTTAATTAAAACTAGTCATTGTCCTTCAACACTCAAACTTACAATAATTCTAATTTATATATATTATTAACTTATATTGTATTAGAGAATAATAAGGTTTGTGGGTACTCCCAAAAACTAAGTTGTGCCACTACGCGAAAGTACCCTGCTTGACGATTAAGAGTGCGATCCCATTGTCACAATGCTGATAAATAAGCCAGTAGTACAACTGTTGTTTACAGCTGCTATTTTTAAGTTTTATTTATTATTTAATTTTTCGTGTTGATTTTATGTTGTTAGCAATAATCTTTTATGGTTAATTAACAGTAATCAGAGTAGGTAGAATGATTTTACATACTTGCATCATGAATAGTCATAAAAGTCATGAAATCATAACATGGATAAGCCTTTTTTCCGGGATTTCATTTTGGTACATATGGGATCGGTATTGTGAATGTAAAGATTTTTAAACTACTACATCTGAAATTTATAGAATGCGATAGTTAAATGTTTAAAATTGTTTTTTTCTTATCAAGTAATAAAGTGAATCTTACTTTTGTGCATCATTCAAAACTTACATATGACTAATTTAGTAGTTATTTCCAAGTTTATTATCTACTGCTTGTAATTATAATATATTATATTCTTGAATAAATAAATAAAAATAACTTATTAAAATTTACACTTTTTATACTCCTTAATATTTTTTCACATTCAGTGCAGTAACTTTTTATGAATATGAAAACAGGTAAATATGAAATAGAAATCAGTTTATATCAAAATCATAATTATTGCAAAATCCTGGAATCCCAGAGGTATTTTCATGTTAATATATACGTGCCAGTTCATTGACCCCAAATCTGCCTCATAGTAGAACTTCTTCTTAGTGTTCCTAATTGTTTCAGCAATAATATTTTGTTCAATTTTAAAACTTTCCATCAGATCTTCTTTACTCAGCTCTTGTTTTAATTGATGCCAGATTTCATTTTGCTTCGTATTTTTTTCCGTTATTTCTGTAAATATCCAATCTTGGCCTTGGGTTTCAAATTTTTGTTTTGACCGTTATGCTAGTATGAATGCCACACTTTAGGTACTTCTCTAAGGTCTCATTAAGTATTGCTAGTTGATGGACTCTGCAAGTGTTTACTCTACAATAAAATTAATTTTACAAACTATAGTTTATTACATTGTCTTTTATTTGTTGGTAACAGGTTCACTTGCAAAAGGAACACCAGAAAATGTAAGCTCACTAGTGGAGCAGGGCACAGCAACAGCACTAGTGGAGCTCCTTAAGACGGCACCCGTTGGAACAAAGTTGGCAGAGGCAGGGCTATGTGCATTACGGAGTGTGTTCATGCATCCGCCTGCTCCGATAACCTCCTTACCGGCTGACATGAGGCTATTGACGAGGCTGACACGTAAGTTTAATTCATTAAACTTTCATTGAACTGGAAAAATAAGAAGTTGGTTGGAGAGTATGAAGTACATACTACTTCATACTCTCCAAGAAATTTTGTTCCATGAAAATACAAAACATAAAATATTAAGTTAGATTAAAGTTATAACACTTTTGTATTAGTCATTATGTTAATCATTCAGTTTTAATAACAGTTCAATATTGTGTTATATAAGAATTCCACTGGCCAGACATCAACTCACAATTAACCTAATTTCCTTAATAAACATTAATTGAATTATCTAATTACACAATTTTATTTGCAGCATAGTGGTTGATTTCAGTTGCATCGAATACTTTAGACAAGTTGGTCCCAAACTGTGTGTTGGTATGTTGCGGTGCTTTCACATAGGTGTCGCAAACTGCCACAGAAATAAAACGTATATGCTGCAACTGGCGAATAAAATTCATTTCAGTAGAATTTAATATTGTAGAAAAGAAAAACAGAAATTGAGTAAACAAAAACTGTGTTTTTATGTTTTATAAGGGCTTTCTGCATGAAAAATCTGTTCAAGATTTGATGCTAAGGGCCATTTTCACCAAGCCAAACTGATCGCGATCAGCGTATAAACCACGTTTATGAGCTGTCAGTGTCACTATTTTTCTATGGAATATTGACGCTGACAGCTCTTGAACGCAGTTTGGATGTAGGTACTGATCGCGTTCAGTTTCATTGGTGAAATCTGCTCTAAGTGCAATAGATATTTTATGGCACATAGAGATCTTAAGCACACATTTTATAAATATTTTTCAGTCAATCGAAAAAGAAAGTTCATCCGTCTTATCGATTATACGTATTTAGTAGGTACCTTCTTGTTTTTCCAAATGGAGTTAACAGACAGTTAACTAGGTAACTTTTTTAACAAGAGTGTCGCAAAAATAAAAACATGTAAAGGGAGTTGCAGTATAAAAAAGATTGGGAACCCCTACTTTTGACTATTCATCATGTACTTTATAATACAAGCACAGGACATTTTTTTTTAAACAAGTGTACAATAGGCGTTATTATTGCGTGACAGCTATACTGTGATCGCCAACCCGCCTGTCAAGCGTGGCGATTATGGCAAACCCCCCTATTTGGGGGAGGCCCATGTCCAGCAGTGGACGTCTATCGGCTGATATGATGATGATGATGATGATGATGATTGCACTAGGCAATCTTATATTTTTTTGTACAGTCATTAACTCATTATAGATGTTGTAAAATCGCAGATCTCTACGTGCCTCTGAACTGAAGGTTACAGAACACTAGGCCTTAAATCACAGTAGTGAATGTTTTCTTTGCCACTAAGGTCACTTGCAATACTGCAACCTTGCTTAATCAACAAATAAACAATTTGTGGTGTTGTGAAATCTTATAGATGAAAATGAAAATCTGACTTTAAAACTTGTAAAATCTTTGACTCAGTTTATGCTTGTTTGCATGTTTTGTTGCTTCCTCTTTATTATTGCTGACTATTCTGTGCCAAGGATTATAAGAAACCAAACTAATGTATGAAGAAATACAGTTTGTTTGGGAGAATTGCATGCCAATTGTTTATTACTCAGCAAGAGGTTCGCAGTTTCGATGCAGTGATGTCAACTGCACAAAAACTGGATCCAGAATGCACTATCGCAGCTGACATGCAGTTCTAATGCAGTCTAAGTGCCAATTCTACTAATTTTCAAGCAACGTTCGCATGCGCATCTCAGTCGCAAATCTGTCAAAAATGTATGAAAAACGAGGTTTTTTTATATCATTGAAAAAGTAATGATTTGACTACCCATTTGTAATAGCGTCCTCAAACATTAGTAGAATTGGTCCCTGTTTACAAGCCTTAGTTCCAAATGTTTTAATAAACATGGTAGGTACAGTTCTCGTCAAATAACTTTGCCCCTCTGAAGTTGGCTACGAGTGGCTGCGTAGTAGTCAAAATTACGAACTGCAACTGCGCATGCGCAAGAGACATGGGGGCGGGGCGCGATTTTATGTCTCAGTCTTACGTTTACGTTCGATGCATGCTTGCGTCCCGCTTGCTCCCGTCTACGTGACTGCTCCTGCGCGATCTTTGCAAATGGCTAACTTCAGAGGGGCAAAGTTATTTGACGAGAACTGTACAGAGATTGTAATAACCAAGGAGTTACATGATGTAAGAGCATCTTACACTGCTTAAGATTATGCTAATTATTATTCAAGTGTGAATGGGTGATAAGACCCACATAGTAATGTTAAGTACTTCTTTTATCGGGCGGTAGTGGTGCGTGTTTCATACCATGATATTCTTTGTTTGAATTCTAAGTAGGCGTGAAATGCACGCGCCTCGCTTTACGAACAATAAAGGCACATGTACAGGCGCCAGCACATCAAGCTACCCGAAACTGTACAATTTTCTCAATCAACCTTGAACCTAATGCTTTAGCGATAAAGTTGAACTAAGGCTGAAGTACGTGTTAGTGTTTACCTATATAACACGTGCCTACAAACTGTTGCCTTGATTATCGGAAATAGGTCAGTTTAGTCTTATTAGCACCATGAGCACAACAGCATTTTTTTGTGTAATTGTGAAAATCAATTAAGTACGAGTATGTTACCTACACTAAAAAAAATTGTTTGAAATCTACAGTAAGTACCAATTTTTGCAACTAGCCAAAATTGTCAAAAGAAAGAAGGATGCAGCATTCCAATATAATTTGGTTAAGTTGATAGAGTGGCCATAAAAGTCAGTTACTAATCAAATAAAAGATTTGTTGTATCCTCCTCACTATCTGTCTTTTCTCTTGTCTCTTGAATATTTTTACAAGCTGTGGCCATACACTTTTTTTACCTATTAGTCGATCTGTAGTACAACATCTTAATGTGACCCCTCAGCATGAACCCTTCACATTTCCAAACTATCCAACCTTTCTAACAAGCACAATATCTCCAACAGAAATAGCCCGCGAGGGTTCCCCCACAGCGCGGGCCTGCGTGGTCCGGATCCTGTCCATATGGTGCACGGGCGCCAGCGAACAAGAGGCGCTGTGTGCGGCCGGGGCGTGCGACGCGGCCGCCGCGCTCCTGGCGGCCACCCCGGCCGCGGTGCCCGCGCTCCCTGCGCTGGACCTGCTGGCCGCTATGTGCTTCGAGAACTCCAGTGTGTCGCAAATTGCGTTGAATACCAGGTATGTTGTATTTTGCGGATAGTACCTAGAAATTTATGCCAAACGAACATACTCCTGGAATAGAAAGTAGTCTATATGCCAGTCTAGACTATAATCTATTTGTGTGCCAAATTTGGATCGCAGTGGGATGGCATAACAAATATCCCTCTAAACTTTCGAATTTATTATTTTTAATAATCTACCACAATCTCACCTGAAGGAAAGCGATGATATGCACTCTTGACTTAAAGACCGCTAGATGTAGCTATCAGGAAATACAGACTCCTGCAGGGAATTCCACTCCTTAGCTGTATGCACTTGCACAATGAATATATTTCCAAAACTTTTTATGTGTTTGGGTTGAATCTGGAATGTGTACCATATACCGGTGGCGTAAATAATACTAATGTATGGCTGGCCACACCACACCGCAAACAATGCCTTCTGTCTTGTTTCCATTACTAGAGAAGTTGGCGAGGCCAGATCCACACTAGCAATCTGGTGTGGTGTTCCAGCAGTGGTCATATTTAAGGGTGGTGTTCTGTAGTTGCTATAGTTAAGAAAAAAAAAATGTGATCATGCTCATCTGGAACACCCTGTATAAAATACTAGGTTTTTCCCCTAGTTTGTTGCCGTGCATTGGTCCTGGATATAAACTAGCCTCTCTTGTACTCAAAGAATTTTCTCTGAGTGGATCAGAACTTCTAGAAATGAAATTCTATATATTTGTTAATGTTAATGGCTTACGTATAAACTGGTCGAAAGTAGTACAGAACCGGTAACAAGGAAATTGCCTTTAGTAAATAAAACTACGGCTTATTAAAGCTTCTCAAGCTCAATGAGTCAGATATCACTCAAGCACTGTTATTTTAGTCCTGCCTACATACTTCAATACAATGGGATGGAGTATTCCCATCTGTCTCCGAATGTCTATCCCCGAATGGGTGTCCCCAGAATGGGAATTTTTGTGTCATCCGTTGACGAAAATTCCCATTATACTCCAATGGGATTAACTTGATAATAAAATTAAAAGAAAAGAAAAAACTTTTTAAAAACATGCTTTTAGTATTGCATTGTCACGCGATTTACACATGTACGCAAAATTTCAGCTCAATCGGTAACCGGGAAGTGGATCAAATTTAATTTGCAAGATTTGATGACAAACATCGGGACAGGTGAAACTAAATAAAAGCTTGTAAAAAAAATTGAAACCTTGTTCGCTTTACCAGATTGCTTAAATAATTTATTGAATGATGGTTTTTATAGTAGCCGACCGCATTATGCAAGGCCAACTTAATGCTTAGTATCAATAGTAGGTATAAGGATACTATTCACAAAAAGTTTTTATAGCAAACTCGTAACCTTGGCCTTGAAGAAATGAAGAACACGCGTCGAGAATTGAACTCGATTAACCTTTTCGGTATAGAATTATTATAAAATTTATAAGCGCCGCATAGTATCGGCATCGCCTCACTACATAAAGCTCAAGTCAATGCTGTGATAATAATGTTTCGTCTATTTTCATTAGCTTTACAATCGACATTTGTTTGTCAGCTTAACTTGTGTCCACAGCTGGGCAAAGTTCTAACCTTTATCTTTCCATCGTGTCCGATCTTTGGCCAAGTTTGAACCGCAAACGTCATCAGATCATCACACCAATTCCGTCGCCTCACAATTTTCATAATCAGGCTTATAAAAATCTAACCAAATGATTAGTATAAATACTGATTAGCTATCATTCTTAATTCAAATCAATATCCTTAAATCCTTACTAATCCCTACTAATATTATAAATGCGACTGTAACTTTGTCTGTCTGTCTGTTACGTTTTCACGCTAAAACGGCTGAAAGGATCGTCATGAAATTTGGCAGATATTAGCTTGGCTTTTTTTCGCGATAACCGACATCCACGAAGGCGGTGCCGCGGTCTAAAGCTAGTATATCTACATCTACACTTCTACACTAATATTATAAAGAGGAAAGATTTGTTTGTTTGTTGGCTTGAAATGAATAGGCTCCGAAACTACTGGACCGATTTGAAAAATTCTTTCACCATTAGATTCCTACATTATTGGTAATGGACATAGGCTATAGAATATTTTCATAAAAGTTAGGGATCCGTATGAAAACTTCGATAATGTAACCCCAGATGTGAGAAAAAATCCTTATATCGCATACGCTGCGGAATCTATTGACAATAGAGCAAAGAGATATACTACAGTTTTATAGAAGTCATCAATATCTACAAAAAAGTCCGCGATACCATGTCTAACTATAATTATATACTTAGATATAATTACATAGATAAGTCACCATGACCGCTTTTTGTTCAAATTATTCAAGCAAATCCCATGGTGAAATAAAAAATGGTGATTTTAGTATCATGATAAATGGTCCTTATCCATTTAAATGGTTTGATAATTAAGGTTGATTATGTCCGTGTAAATTACACTTTAAATTATTCAAATCGGACCTTTCGTTCAAAAGTTACGACGGTAATAAACATGCTCGGAGTAAGAAAAATGTCGCGGCTTGAGCCAACTGGGGAGAATCGTATCAATGCTTGGTCCGATGAAGTTGAAACACCACGGCATTTAAATGTTTTCGATAAAACAATAAGAATAACAAATGTTTGGATTTTTCGAAAATAAACTACATACATAATAAGGAGTGAAGCAGGGGTGATTAAGATTTTAGGGGAGGACATAATTGCTTGCTTCAATTTACGTCGGAATGCTATGAACAAACTTAAAGCGGGATAATTGAAAAAGATGTACTAACAATTTTTGCATACATAATCAAACCCTTTGGGTTGAACGGGGTGAACAGTTGCGCTGAACCTGGGCTCGAGAGAAGTAAGATTCGGTCAACGGTGGCGTGGCGTATAATTAATGAAAATCGTTGTGCTTAATTTTCCAAAACTAACCTTTTATAAGGGGCGTAGAAGTTTGTGGAGTACCTACTAAATCCGCGCGGACGAAGTCGCGGGCGAAGTGCTAGTATTATATGAAACTCTTCCGTTACTGAATGACTGAGTGACTGGCAGACAACGCACAGCCGAAACTACTGGTTGTAAAAAGCTGAAATTTGGCATGTAGGTTCCTCGGGGAGTGAAAGGGAGAGGACTTCCCGAAATTCCTACGGGAGCGGGAAAAAACGTTCATCCATAAAAAAAGAACGCAAAGCCTCGGCGAAAACTTAGTATTTGAATAACTTAAAACTTACTTACTTACTTAGATAGAAGTGATTTACTGATTCGCCAAAGGTGATTTCGCTCGAAATGACTCCGTACAAAGACAGTCTCGACACGTGTCGCTTAGATAAAGACGGAGGTTGCAGGTGACACGGTGAGACCTTTGACCTGCTCAGGTCACTGGACACATATCTAGACACTAGCTTTTGCCCGCGACTTCGTACGCGAATGTTCGGGCCCGAGGTATACGAACATTCGTACGCTCCAGTTTCTCGTGTTTTTTTTTCGGCGCTTTCTACCACTACCAAGAGTCGAAGAGTTCCGACTCTTGGAAGTTGTAGAAACCGTGGGGGTTCTGGATGGTAGGAGTCCACCATGACCCTCCGTTTACAACAGACGGAGGGTATGCGTCAGGATTGCCCACAAAAAAAAGTAGGACTAAACCATGTTTTTTTTTGTTGAAATGTTCTGAAGTTGAGGGTGTAGGGGTAGACTTTTAGAGATGCACGAAATGCAGTTGAAAATGTAAAGTTTATTCTCGTATTTTAGTTTAAGTGGCATTGCACTACATATAATAATATAACTCAAATCGCCGACGTCACTCTAAAAGCAGCCAAACTAAAAGGTCCCAGAAAATACCCGACGACATCGCGGGAGACCCAGGCGAAGATAGCGGGACGAGCTTGACGCCTATCGGCAGGATTGGTCCACGTTTACCCAAAGCCGAAAGAAAGGGAAGGATGAAAGGGGGGCCAGTGCAATGGGACACAACAGACTAAAAATAAAATGAATAAGGACTTAAAACGGTTTAGGAAAAATTTTCACAGTATGGGACAGATGCAATACCGTATCTACATGTATCTTCAATCTTTTGGTCTGATATAGGAAGATGAGTAGGAACTCATTAGGTTAGATGTTTTCCATCAAACAACATTACGTCAAAGTTGTTTACGTTACTTGATTAATTAGACTTGGTAGTTAATAGTTTTCGCTATTGACATCACGTTATTATGATAAGACTGCAGTTACTAAGTCGCTGGGTTATTAAATTATCAAAGATACAGAGTAATTTTATGATAACTTTTACTTTTACCCCTCTCTTTATACTTAACTAGCTTTTGCCCGCGGCTCCGCCCGCGTGGATGTCGGTTATGTGTACGTTACCCCAACAAGAAAGTGTCTCCTAGAGTTATATGAGTAGAACGTATTATTGGTGCCTTATCTGTTGTAAATGTGCCCCCACATTAAAAATGTGTGCCCCCTGTCGTTTTGGAAAAAAACGGAAAAAACGATTCTTGCTGGGGTAACGTTTTTCTAGCAGGAAAATTCTAAACGAATGATCGGAGAGAGAAAAATTGTGCATAGCCAGAGAGCTTATATGTGTGCCAAAATGTGCCCCCAAAAATAAAATCTGTGCCCCTTCAGGTTTTCGAGATATTGCATTTCCTGCTGGAGTAACGTTTTGATGAATCGTATATCTCTAAAACCATTGCATGTGCCCCTGTAGAATAAACATACACGAGTAGCTCTTAATGTGTGCCCCTTTGTGCCCCAATTAGATTTAAGAAAATATTTATAGTTTTCAAGTTATCGCGGTTTTATGAAAACCCGAAAAAACATCGCAGCGCCTAAATGAGACAAGGCATAACTTCGCTGAAAACTGTATTCGGTTCTTCTTGACGCTAATAATAACCATACAAAGTTTCAAAACTGTTCATGCATGCGTTTTTGAATAATCATGCTAAAAGTAAAAACGATGGTGTCATAACTTTGACGGCAAAATACAAGGAACTGGCACAATCCCAGATATGTAGGTGTAAACCAAAATCTTGTGCCTTTAGTCAAAAATATATGGTGAAAATATTGAGCTTCAAATGTTACGCATTAAGTAAATATAAACAAAAAACCAAAATATGTAAACAACGGCTGGTTATCCGACCAAATCTGAATGACTACTAAAAAGCGACGGATTCATACATATCGATGACCTTCTTTACTTTACTCACTAACCGGTTCACACGTGTTGTGCCTGAGTACACTGAAGTAGAAAAGTAATATCTAATAAAATAAAGTTGTTATTGGATTATATTTTAATAACTGTTTCTATGACCTTACACATGATTAGTACATTATAAGAGCCATTTTCAAATAAAATGTACATGTGACTAACATGCTCAAAATCGTGACCAAACTGTTTTGTGACATACCTGTATATACTAATGTAAGTCACATTTATTGTAAAGCAGAGTTTACATGTAACTATGTCCTACTGCTCAAATTGAGCAGGGTCCGGCAGGGAGCTAAAATGCAGGTTTAATGATCAAATTCAGCATTTATTCGAAACCTCCAAATTATTATTTTAAAAAATTACACTAAAACTCTTTTATATCTATTTTCCGTAAATGTCAGATTTATTTATTAGTGAAACGTTTTGTATGGAGATAACACCGGACGCCGCCGGCATATAATTTGTTAAAATTTTCAGCCGCAGTGTAAACATGTTTTAACTTTACACGTAGATGTGAGTTACGTCATATGAGTGACGAAATTTGACTCATATGTGTAGCATTTTCGTGAGAAACAACCTCACTTAGCCACAATATCAGAATAACTTGTAATAGATAAAGACGATACATAAATGAATTATATTAATAGGCTAATGCTATGAAAATAATACTCGCTTCTTTATTTGGAAATGCACTGTTATTCACACGTATTTTTTTTGTACAAATTGCAGCGACGTTTCGTGACAACAAATAAACTGACACTAAATATGTTCGTACTAAATAAAGGCGTAGGAAAAATGAAAAAACAGAAAAACTCATTCCTACATCTTTATGAACTTAGAGCATTGTATTGATATACATAGCATTCATATATATATATATAATATTCATTGATATATAATCTGTGATGCAACAACGTGTTTCCATTTTGTATGTCGTATTACGTACCTATGAGGGATTTATAATTATTAACCAACGATTATATTAATGCTGATTATGTAGTGTCACATAATTTTGATTTGATGGCGTTTTAGATATCTAAGTGTCATTCCACAGTCATGTGATAATGTTGTTACGTTTATGGGATAAATATGTTTATTTATAGCCAAATACCATCAGTTAATTTGTGCACATTCGATGTTTACAGTTATATCTTTATGCGGTTTACTATACTAACACACTTTATCTGAATCTATGTATATGCAAGTTACTCGTAAGAATATTATTTATCTGTAATTTCAAATTTTATATTTTTTTACACAATTTTATTCTTATACTTAATATTGATCTGTGATTTTTTGAGATGCAAATTTACTAATTATAATTATGTTAGGCTATGAAAAACTGATCTGTGATTTAAATAATTATGACTACACAACGTGCAAATAATTTCTAATATTTATAGGTAGGAAATTTGATCTTTGATTTGATGCAATAATTACTTTAAGAATTAAAATTAAGGGAATAAAAATAATAGTTTCCACATCAACAAGCTGTTTCATTTATATAGTCACAAGGTGCATTTAATATATTTTTTAATTAGCCCTCAAAACTTTTGAACGCGACTGTATGGAGAACAGCTTAGGTATAATACGTCCAATAAAGAAGGTCATCGATATGTATGAATCCGTCGCTTTTTAGTAGTCATTCAGATTTGGTCGGATAACCAGCCGTTGTTTACATATTTTGGTTTTTTGTTTATATTTACTTAATGCGTAACATTTGAAGCTCAATATTTTCACCATATATTTTTGACTAAAGGCACAAGATTTTGGTTTACACCTACACATCTGGGATTGTGCCAGTTCCTTGTATTTTGCCGTCAAAGTTATGACACCATCGTTTTTACTTTTAGCATGATTATTCAAAAACGCATGCATGAACAGTTTTGAAACTTTGTATGGTTATTATTAGCGTCAAGAAGAACCGAATACAGTTTTCAGCGAAGTTATGCCTTGTCTCATTTAGGCGCTGCGATGTTTTTTCGGGTTTTCATAAAACCGCGATAACTTGAAAACTATAAATATTTTCTTAAATCTAATTGGGGCACAAAGGGGCACACATTAAGAGCTACTCGTGTATGTTTATTCTACAGGGGCACATGCAATGGTTTTAGAGATATAGGATTCATCAAAACGTTACTCCAGCAGGAAATGCAATATCTCGAAAACCTGAAGGGGCACAGATTTTATTTTTGGGGGCACATTTTGGCACACATATAAGCTCTCTGGCTATGCACAATTTTTCTCTCTCCGATCATTCGTTTAGAATTTTCCTGCTAGAAAAACGTTACCCCAGCAAGAATCGTTTTTTCCGTTTTTTTCCAAAACGACAGGGGGCACACATCTTTTATGTGGGGGCACATTTACAACAGATAAGGCACCAATAATACGTTCTACTCATATAACTCTAGGAGACACTTTCTTGTTGGGGTAACGTACACGTCGGTTATCGCGTAAAAAAGTAGCCTAAGTCTTTCTCCATATCCCAAGCTATATATCTGCCAAATTTCATGACGATCCGTTCAGCCGTTTTAGCGTGAAAGCGTAACAGACAGACAGAGTTAATTTTGCATTTATAATATTAGTAGGGAATTAGGAATGAGAAGGGTAAAAGTATAAGTGATTATAAAATAATAGTAGGTAGTCGCCAAGTGGGCGAGTATCGATTGCACTTCATTAAAAAAATAAAATGTTTGGCATCTGCACCCCATTTAACTACCTAACCCAAATCACACACTCCTTGCGCGCAGTATCTCTGTACCTATATAAATACGTACAAAGTTATGTATTAATACATAGATTATACGCCCAATAGTAAGTATTCCTTAGGCCTCTCCCAAATTTCAATCGGTCTTCTGCCTTCCTCATGCAGTGACACCCATTCCCCATTTTAAGGTCGTAGACTATCTCATATTAGCATTGTTATTTTGTCATTGATTTGACTTTGTCAGAGTTCATTGTTAGTTGCCAAGAAAAGGAAGTGATTTGATTAGCGATTGGCATACAGATATATGCAACACATAAATTATGTGATGAATCAGTTTAATACGGAGGATAATCGCATGACATTTCAGGTCAGGTCAGGTTTGTCAGGTGAACAAAATGTGTCTCACTAAATAATGCAAGAATTTACAGGATCATTTTTCATAGACTTGGGTTTGACTTTACGAATCACAGTTACCTAGACTCAATTTGTGTACCTTTATAAAACGCACTGTATGATCAGTGCGCTTGATCATGTTTTTTAGTGGCCAACCAATATAGAAGTAGGTACCTACTTAGAAAATCGTTTGATCTGAGGTCTGACTGACTATCAACGCACATTCAAAAGTACCTAGTAAGAGCTGACATTTTGGAAATTTCAACTTAACGCGGCGGGTGTCATAGAACTTTCAAAACCAAAAGTCATTTATTCAAACTAGGCTGAAAATTAGCACTTTTTGAACGTCAAAATTTACATGAAGGCAGTCTCGCAAATCGCCCAACCCGGCACCACTTCCTAGTGTTTTAGCTGGGAAGAAGAAGTGGCGCAACAAACTCCTCAGCGTCACATCTGTCTGTTAAGTTTGTATAACTAATGGAACTTTGTATGAAAGTCTTTGCTCTTTGAAGCCGACATCTATGAGGACGAAGTAGCGGGTAGCTATAGTTACATTATAATATCTCACAATTATATAATATTCTCACAATGTATCGGGCCAACGTGCAACGATTGGGCCTGTTGGCGCAGCACTTCGGTCTGATACTCTGCAGTTCTGAAATTAGATTTCCCCTTAATATTCTGTTGATTCTCCCCAACAGGCACAATGACAAAACAATCCCGGAGCTGTTGTCTAGCCTCGTGAGCCGCGACAAGCCGCTGGCGGTGGCGATGGGCGCCGCGCGCTGCCTCACATTCATGCACCGCGCAGGAGCGCTACCTGCTGACGACGCGAAGTGAGTATATGACATTGCTGGCCTATTCTGTGAACATCTCAGCTGTAAAACTAAGGTGAAGTGAGCTGTCGATCCCTTTTATATTTTTTTATGGATGGGAAATCATCAAATGACTTCTTCTGCTCTGAATGGAGCAGAAAGTGTCAGACTCATACTGGCTAAAACCCATCCGTGTTCTTCCTCATGCCCATTGCGTTCCAGGGCCGCGGTGACTCTTTCGAACTTTCGCAACGATCTGTCGATCCCTAGCATCAGTGCGGAATCTCTCGCATTAGTAAGATTCGCCGTCCTCGGCATACACTCGTCGAATCCGACGACGAGATCACAAAGATTCAGGAAAGCTGTAGGGAAACCAGCACCCTTAGAATAAACAGATACAGACCGCGTTCCGTATACCGACCTCGCCGCCGAGGTTCGTCGCGACGCCCCATTCAAAACCCTCCCCGACTTTTGCCAACGAGCCAGCCCGCGCCGCTGAGCCTTTAGCTTTAATAACCCCTAATTAATGAAACGACCCAGCCTGATTGTCCCTTGCTGTCCCTAACTGACTTCGCTAAGCCGAGGTCGTATTCCACAGGGAATGCCCTTAGCGAGCGGTCAGTAGTTTTTAACTTGTAGCTAGTTTTGTTGCCTTGGCTGGGGGCCTTAAATTCATTTGAGGCCACCACAAGTTAGTCCGGTTAAGCAGTTGATATCCCAAGTGTGTTAACTTGCTAGTGGTCATACCTAAAAAAAAAAAAAAAATCAGTGTGGAATGACAGCTCACTTCACTTTGTTTTCACAGTGAGGTTCTATGAGAATACCACTACTAGTCCCACTGCTGGGCAAAGGCTTCCATCATCCTAGGAAGATGATAGAACAGAAATACTCTTGTCAGGTTTTGCTAGAAATACCTTACGTGCGCCGCCTTGTGGAATTAATATCAATTGAATACACATACAAGGGTTTTATCTAACGCTTCTTGAAATATACCAAATTAATAATTACAAATCCCGGTAGAAAATCTGATTGTATAAGTAACACACTTCTGAGAGGTATGGAGCATAGAGATACGAATCAGTTGCCTTTATAGAATAGAATAGAATACTCTTTATTATGTACACCATATAAGTTACAAAACAATATAAATGAAGAAAACATTACATAGCGTGACACAATGGGCGGCCTCATCGCTAAAAGCGATCTTTTCAAGACAACTTCAAATCTATAGTCTATTAAAGTGCTACTTACAAGAAAAAGCGTAAAGTGCTGTCTACATTATTATGTCAATATTATGTTTTGTTTAACTTCTGAATAGTACTTACATTGGATAGGTCAAATGTTAGGTTATCTAATAAATACCAAAACAAATATGCATTTGACACATTGCTCTGAGTAGCGAGTAGTCAAACGATATTATTTTGTAACTTGCTACTTAGTCTTAATAATCTAATTTTCAAATATTACCACAACAATGCATCCAATTAAGATATATTTTGTAAATTAAAATTTTGCCAGTTTTTTTGGCCTACTGCAAATTGAAACCATGGTACTAAAGCACTTGCTTACAAGTAGGTAAATAAGTTTTTTTCTTTCTTTTGGTATCTTAAAATGTTCTTCACTTACACATTTTAAAAACGTTACTAATAGAATATAGTTAAGGAATTTTAGTTTAAAAATCGCTATCATACAAATATTTTTTCTTTCTTCTATTAGAAATAAAAAAAAACTAAATATCTAGCCCTCAGTGCCATGGATGGACCCGAAGCACGACGCTGATTTTCAGTGGCCACCTAAATATGCCACTAACCCTGTTTTAAAACCCCACATGGTTGTGTCCCAGGGTGGTGTTCGGCGCGCTGCCGTGCCTGGCCCGCCTGTGCACCAAGGACATGCCGGACGACACGCGCGCGGGCGCCGCCGAGACCTTAGCTTACTTAGCAGAGGTATGCGACAGGTGCCTCACGTAAGGGAACACCATTATTCATGAATACAACTAGACTATACCCTTGCTGCATTCGTCATTTTGTCATAAATCTCGTGTGTCGACTATCAAGGTTAATGTGAAAGCGCCAGGGTAGCCCGCGAAATTCAAATTTTCTTACGTTTTTTGCAATTTGCAGGTCAGTATCAGGTTGTATGTTTGTCAAAATATGATTCGCTGCAACCTGACACTGACCTGCAAATAGCAAAAAACGAAAGAAAATTTGAATTTCGCGGGCTACCCTGGGGCTTCCACCTTAAGTAGTGTGTGGCCTGTCTGTGGTGTATTGGTGGCCTGTGTATAACGAGTCTCCTGCCTGGCTCGAAAAGAAACCCTGTGTTCTTAGTCCTGGCTGTCAGTTTTAGATCTTTGACAGTTGTTTTGAGTAGTTAGAAGCCGTAAAAACTGACACCAATTTTACCAAGGGGTTTCATGTTACTTACCCAGTTATTGGGTTGAGGAGGTTCTTTAATATTCTTACGAAAGAGACCGTGCCGTCATACGTTGACCAATTGAATCTCATTCTAGCTAATTGCTTGAGCAAATAAAGAATTTAATTATCCTCTACTGCCACTTGCCAGATTTGCTAGTAGTAAATGTTGAATTAGCAAACACAGTCATAGATCAACAGGAAAAAAATCCGCAATGCGCCTTCGCATATTGACATTTTATATACTTCCAAGTTTTATTTTTTCATCGTTGGTAGGTGCGTGTTTAACCACTATCTCGTCGAATGGCAAGCGGTGATATGGTCGACAATGGAGCATCCTTACCTAGAAGTAACCTATTTACTCTTGACTTAAAAACTAGCTGCCAGGAAACACCATACACATGATAACTGGACTGAGCATCATCGTCACAATATTGGTCAGTCGGTAGAAAGACAAGGTAAAATGACTGCCAATATGTGTCTCTTTTCTGTAGGTCGTACTGAGGAAGGTGACACTGATAGCCTGTGACGTGGAACAGTCGGAATTGTAGAAAAAGACAAGAACTGGCCGCACGATCTCTTTGTCTCTCTCACACTTTTCTGAACATATTCACTTGACAGTCAGGCAAGGAACGCTTAGTCCAGGGGCCTAACTACTAACTCTTAAAGCAGTATTACTTCAATATTACTTCTAGTGGGAAAGATACAGAGCTATACAGGACGTATAGCTCTGTCTCTTTCCCACTGGAAGTAATATTAATAAGTATAATTAATATTAATACTAGTAATATTAATATTAATAGTAATATTAATATTAAAAAGAAGTAATATTAATATTAGTAATATTAATAGCAATACTGCTTTAAGAGTTGGTGGTTTAGGCCCTGTTCTCTATATGTCTGTGGGAAATACTGGCAAGTATTACCACTGTTAAAAGAGTTAATTTCTTACATTTCTAGGTAGACACATCCCTTCAAAGGCTAGCAGCGATATCAAACCACCTGATGACGTCACTCGCGGAGATCGTCAACTGCCAGTCGCCGGCCGCCAAGCAGGGCGCCTTCAAATGTTTCGCGTCGCTGGGCGCCAACGACGAGGACATCCGGAAGAGGATCATAGAGACGCACGGCTTGATGGTGCACGTTGTCAATGGAATGAATAACTCTGAGCCTTCGGTGAGAATATTTCTTTATAAAAGTACGAACATTGTGGCGAATATAAATTGCAGTAGTGTCAAGACAACTGATATCGCAATTATGGTTTTGTTTTTGTGGTGTTGCAATAAAAATTAATATCACAAGTCGTCTTCAAAATAGTTTTTTTTTAATAAGTAGCTGATAAGTACGTAACTTGTGGAAAATGAATTTGTCGCTTTAATTTCTTAAAATCTGCTGTGCTCATTGAATAATTGTTTTTCAGGTAAGTTTAGCAGCTGTAAGGTGTTTACACTCACTCTCAAGATCTGTGCAACAGTTACGAACGACATTCCAGGTAAATATTTCAAAATTCTTACTTCGTAAGTGAGACTTGTGACTTAAGACACTGGAATAAGGTTCAAATTCGTCAAACAACCAGTAAACAATCGAGCAGCACAAAAAATAAATTGCAGATTATATTCCAGGACCATACCGTATGGAAGCCTCTCATGCAACTATTACGCGACTCTCCCGGAACAGAACTACTCACAGTTGGCTCATCCACACTCTGCAATTTACTCCTCGAATTCTCGCCAGCAAAAGAGCCAATGTTGGACCAAGGTTTGTGGCACACTTTATTCCTACTTCCCTACTAATATTATAAATGCGAAAGTAAGTCTGTCTGTCTGTTACGCTATCACGCTAAAACGGCTGAACGGATCGTCATGAAATTTGGCAGATATACAGGGTTATTTGTAAAACACCAGCAACCTTTCAGGGGGTTAAAGTACTCATCATTATAAACAACTTTTGCTATGAGACCAACCCTGAAAAATCGAAAAAAATATCTGCTCTTTCATACATTTTCATCGGGTGAATATTGCATTTTGTATGAAACAGCTGATTTAATTTTTGATATTTCAGAGTTGGTCCCATAGTAAAAGTTGTTTATAATTATGAGTACTTTCACCCCCTGAAAGGTTGCTGGTGTTTTACAAATAACCCTGTATAGCCTGGGATATGGAGAAGGACATAGGCTTTTTATGCGATAACCGACATCCGGCGTAGTCGCGGGCTAAAGCTAGTATACCAATAATTTGTAGCAAATGTTTGCGATCTAGGAAATTATTTTTTTTTGTTTTTCGTAGGTGCAGTAGAGATGTTATGTAATTTAACGAAGAGGCCCGAAGCTGCGTTGAGATTGAACGGAATTTGGGCGCTTATGAATATGGCTTTTCAGGTGAAGTGATTTTTTTTTTAATAAAAAAATACGATATCCTGCTTGACATAAACAGTAGCTTGTGGTCTTTCTAGATAACCTAAGCTATCTCTGGATTTTTTTATTAACTTTTTAAATTTTAATGTGTACAGTTAGGAAAACAAATAGTTACACAGAGTACAATACGGCGATTTTGTTGTGGCGGCCACGTTGTACCCAATCAAACAACTGGCAAATAGTAGCAGTTGTAGTAATAAATAATAATTAAGAATCATATTTTGAAGCTTATGAATTTAATCGAATAATACAACAGATAAATTAGTTGCACATTATACTAACAGTAAAACAACCAATGTTTAACACATCTTTATTATTCCAGGCTGAACAAAAAGTGAAGCAGCGCATCCTGAGCTGCTTGGGCACGGAGCAAATGTTTCGGTTGCTCGGCGACAGCGACACGCGCGTCATCATGAAGACGTTAGGGTTACTGCGCAACCTGCTGTCCACCAGGCACCATATAGACGCCATCATGAGCGAGTACTCCTCACAAGTTATGCAGGTATGTCAACAAATTAATTTAAAATTAGCGTTTGCAAGAATCATTTTGTTTCGTCACACTACCGATGCTGTTATAGTCTGCCTGCGTTTCATTTTAGACCTTAACGCAAGTTGTAACGGCACATATCAACATTATCAACACGAGTTTATCCTGGCACCGTTGTACGGCCGACTGACGACTTTCGATAGAGCGTTGGATTAAGTGACAACTAATGTCAAAGTCGATTGCTGTAGTTCAGACATGTGGCAAGTTTCCCTACCGCATGCGAGAATCGCACTGAAAAATGACCAAAACGAAGTGTCGCTCCGTGTTGCATCAGTCTGAAGATTCAATCCATTGACTTAATGAAGTCTACAAAATAATCTGCAGAGTGCAGCTATTCAATAAAACCTATTCTCTTGTCACCAGGCTGTGATCGTAGTGCTAGAAGGATCGTACCCGGCTGAGGTGAAAGAACAAGCGTTGTGCATCCTCGGTAACATAGGCGACGGCGAGAAGGCGAAGGATCTCATCATGGCTAACGAAGATGTGCTCAGAAAATTGGTTGACTACCTGGTAAGAATAAGTATTTTGTTCTTTGCTTAGCTTTCTGCGATGTACAGTCGAGGACTGAAAGGTTGTCTGATATGTATACTGATATATATAAGATATATCAGTATACATATGAAAGGGATAAGGACATTGCTTGACCTAAACTTTTTGTTCCTAGGCCGTACATTTGATATGGTTCTCGCATCTGACTAATTTCTTTACGACAGAGTTTGTAATAAAAAAGCACCTTGCATTACACTTCTCAAATCAATCGAAATATATTCGTGATTCTATTTTTTTTCGACACCGAGACCCTTAC
Organism: Melanchra persicariae; assembly: GCA_947386135.1. Lineage (NCBI taxonomy): Eukaryota > Metazoa > Arthropoda > Insecta > Lepidoptera > Noctuidae > Melanchra > Melanchra persicariae. The sequence goes on from OX376658.1 coordinate 4,561,618, forward strand.
TTGACAAGTTGACTTTCTGAACAATCAAAATTCTGTTTAGATTTATAACTTGTGAACAAAGAAAATATAAACAGCCTAGAGTAGAGTAGAAGAGTAGAGTAGTCCATTATCCGCACTTGACTCCCATTCGGCCTGATGTGCCTAGGTGTCCTGGCTAAGTTAACCGGCCTAGCTCCGCCCAGAAGCTTCGCAGAGACGACCTTACTGTTCCGAGAATTTCTTCACTTTGGGAAGCCACGGCCTCGCATTTCAAGATGACGTAGACGGCTGAATCCTGGACGTCAAAGCAGCTTCTGCAGAGTGGGCTGTCCGTGGCGCCAATGTTTGTTTAGGGGGGCAATGGCCCGTAATTGTCCCTATTATGATTCTGATGTTATCTCTTAATTGGCTGAGAAGTCGTTTAGATAGTCGCGGGTAGTTTGGACCTCTCTTTGCAAGTTCGTCTGCAGCGTCATTGCCTAGGGATCAACTGTGCTCATTGCTCCACTGGAGGTGATTCTGTTGGATAGTATGTATATACTCTCCAGGACGTGGTGACAGGAAAACTGTTAGTTTATTTCTTTTCTAGGGCTTTGAGCACAGCCAGGCTGTCAGATAGGAATCTAATTTCGTAATTGTGTATCCCTAAACGCTTTACGGCCGTTGCGGCTTGTGTTAAGCCGACAAATTCGCATTAGGATATCGAACTGTTCTCGCCTATTAGTAAGTAAAAGTTAATGTTGAGGTCTAGGCAGTGTACGCCAGCCCCTGAACCGTTTTGAGTTTTAGATCCATCTGTGTAAATTAGAAAGAAAAGAAAGAAAGAAAAGAAAAGAAAAGAAAAGAAAAGAAAGAAACAGACTTTATTTGCGCCAAGCATGACGCATACCAAAATTAAACAAAATTACAATAGTTATGCAAGTTAGGAAGGTATGCGTCACATTCGCGCAAAACGGCCATCGCTCAGCATAATGCTGGAACTCATGTGCAAGACAGCGCCACAGCGCTGGTTTTCAGCGACAATTCGTACTTCTTTGACTCCTGACTGATCCTTTTCTTCCTCTACTGTTTGTTTGATATAGTTTTTGTAGACCATAGGTAGATTTGGTGTTTTGTCACACATCGCTGCCCCGATGAAAGGTTCGTTCTCTATCGCCCGATCCAGGGTGCCTGGTTTTTGCCCAATATACATAGGTGGATTAGCCTGATGGCATCTAGTGTTGCCTCCTGCTGTATGTCCAAGTCAAAGGGTCTATCTCCATTGGTGCAATGGGGGTGGTTCTCATATGTCAGCGATAGCGGAACAGACTAGCCTTTTGAACCGCTGGAGCCTGGTAATGGTAGTTGAGAGTTCAGTCTTCGTCCACCAAACTAAAGCTCCAAAGGTAAACATTGGTTGATCACGGCTGTGTTAAGGCATAGCGTAATATTTGCAGAGAAAAAAAATGTTAGGATATTGTTTTGGCATTGTTAAGGTGCGACTGTGCTTTTTTAAAGTTAATAGTCGAGATGCCGATGCGAGCAAACAGCCTCTTATATAGTTTTTCTGAGGTCGTTTGGAACGGTCGCGTGAGGGTTGTCTCCCCTCACACGGCCCGCCCTTCACTAGCATTAGTGCAGTGCGATTCTGTAAACATGTCGAAGTGAACACTTAGGTCGGCTGCACGACGGGTGAGTTGTCAAACCATACAAATAAGATAGAATGACAGCTCTATTGTCGTTCACTCCGCCTAGGTTTACACCGTGAGATGTTGACAGAATCGATCGACTGCTTCGCAGAAGGAGGTGACGGCTTCCCATGCCTCCTCGCTCCGGACCATGGATTGAACCAGGGCCGGACGCGAGAGGTCGCCGCCGCCGATCGCCTCGACGAGGACACGGCGCTGCTCCGCCCAAGCGGGGCAGGCCTCCACCGTATGCTCCACCGTGTCCTCCGGGCGATCCTCACAGTGAAACGTGCATAGTGCTTAAGTGCTGATTTTTCAATAGCCTGATAACGATTACCTGAAGAATAAATATGGCGGTTAGACATATTTTCCATACTACTATAAAAGCTTTCCAAACTGCCATTTTAATCCTCAGTAATAAGTTATCTGATCAGATCAGAGGAGCTCGTGCCTAAATTATAACAGCCGCACGGGCCGATCTTCAAGGTTATGCAACGCTTGCCGAGGTTGGTCTGTGGATGGGTGACAATCTTAGAACGAGACTCCTCTGTGCCTCGAAAAGCACGTTAAGCCCTTAAGCCCAGTCGTTACGGATTGTCAGAAGCCAGAAAATCTGACACCAGTCTTGCCAAGAAGTACCGTGTTACCCAGTTAATGGGTTGTGGAGGTCTGATAGGCAGCCGCTCCACTTAAAATACTGGTATTCAGCTGAATCCGGTTTGACTGGGAGCCGACCCCAATATAGTTGGGAAAACACTAGGCAGATGATGAACAAGTTATTTGATCAAAGAAAAATCAGCCCTAAAAAAAACTAATTCATAGTCGCTTTTCAAGTGTTGCCAACATTTCAAAATGGCTCAACCATTCCTCAACTTTCATTCTCATTCTTCAACTGCATTGGGTATTTATAGTGGGTCAACGCTCATACTCACTATTCTCAATATTCTGTCGACGAGCTATCCAACGAACGTCTCATCTTGAGTTAATCTTATTTTAATCGATAATAAAGCGAATGCCCTAAAGTTTGTTCCAATTCCTTTCTGCATGATTGTTTAGTGAAAATCTCGCGTTGGCCTATCGTAAGCGATATGATATAAGTATGTAAGTATATGGTAGGCGACAGATAAATGTGCAATAACGGTCATTAACCCACATAGATTTATTGACTTTATTCATATCAAAAACAGAAATAAAGACAAAGCTGTCTTGAATTGACTTCTATCGTGATCCTTTACATTCTCTAGTAATGAAAAAACGGTTGATAATATGATTTATTGTTCGAGTATTTATGAAGAGATATAAGGGAAAGGTTGCAATGTACTTCGTTTATCTGGCGCCTACTATAGGCTATGCTAATACTTACTATGCTAATCTCTCACTTTCCTATATACATTATATGCACTGCTTTATTTCTTTTTCCTTTAGATTTTTCTCCAAGATTTGGCTAACAAACATGTGTTGCAGTGAATTCATAGTACTGGGTGGAGTGAATGACTTTTGTATAGAAATTAGTTAAATACTGCTTGAATGTGCAAAGAGTGATTGATGAGTTTTTTTTATTAGCTAGCACCTTGGTCCCGTAGCAATTGAAAACAAAATGAAATCGATACCTGTCCGGCCCCGGCGACACACCGGTGTGTCGCGAATTAATCGCGAATTTAATGTTTATTTACATATACATAAGATTTACTTTATATTAGGGAATTTTCACATGTTGGGCCCGAGTGGTTAAGAACACCAAAACTGAATGTGAACGACACACAATACAAAAAAACAAAAAATTGGAGATGTCAGTGGTGCTAAGGACAAATAACTTACGGAAGATTGTGTAATTATAATATGATTTTTTCTCAAACATGCTTGGAAATTTGAGCATTATTTTGATAACATTCGAGATAAATCGAAATTGCTGTACTGGCCAAATACATATGCGAGCAGCGGCCGGCAAAAGTTGTATTCAAATCCATATCTGTCGTGGTTTAGCGGCCAAATAAATGACATTCATATCTGTCGTGTAATTTAAAAATGGAACGAACTTTAACTCCGAAACATGGCAACCAAGGACGTTACTTATCAAAGGTTTTATTTAAATTTCGAACTGGCTTGCAAATAGAAAGCTGTTTATTGAAAAAAAAAAAACAAATGAACATTAACGCGGGAAAAATTATTGTTGTTCCATGTCATTGTTCGTCATTGCTTTTGAAAAGTACTTGTGTCAAAATGAGTTCAAGTAAAGACGATGAGTGTGATGAATTTCCGCCCATTATTTGAGAAAAGTACTATACAAGCCTTGGCCACAACTAGAAATTAATGGACTTGCGTATGTGTGCCTCGGCTTCGCCTCGGCCCGAACTGCCTCCGTGGTCGAGTCCGACGGTCGTGGGTTCGATTCCCACGGGAAGCATACTTTGTAAAGTTGTTTCCAGTTTGCCTAGGACATTGCAGGTTTGAATCACCTGATTTTCTGATAAAAAGATGATTCCGTGCTTCGGAAGGCACGTATAAGCCGGTGGTCCCGGCCGCCAAATGGCGATCGTCAAATAAACCATGTCAGAGGCCCTTGAGGCGGTTTAGATACTCTGACACTAGGGTGTGTGGGGTCGTTAGACCTTACCACACACACGATAAGAAGAACCCTCGGCCCACATTTACACGTTCGTCCATCAATGCCTCTTTTGCTGGCGGCTGCAGTAATGTACTATGTAACAGTAAAAGTTCACGAACACTTTTGAGATACCTCCGATTTTTACAAAGTTCCTTACCCTGCAATCATAAACTCTAATAATCGTAAATGACGTGACGTTTCTGTTAAAATGACTCAATGTTATTTTTGCAAGAATGTCGTACATCATATTGGGATGTTGGCCCTAGGTCCAAGCATCCAAACGGTCCTGGGGGCAAACATCGACCGAGTACGTGACAAGAGCGATTCAGTGGGCGATGCAAAAGACGACGGAAGGTATGTGCTTATGTAAACCGAGTGAGCGAGTGAGTGAGTGGATGAGTAAACCGTGTCTATTGATACTTGCCAAGCAAAAATCGTGCCTAAACTTGCTCTTGATTGGTATATACTTAGTAAAAAAAAACAACAAGCATCAATGTGCATAAGCACAAACAAAATGAAGTAAATTACGCAAATAGCAATGTAGAGTTGTGTATGGAGCGAGTGTATGTTGCTTTTTGTCTGTGATTGTACAATTATTATATAAAACCATTGCACAAGATCTGGCTGCGCAATGCTGTGTCCAAGACAAGTCCAACTCGGCGTAGAAACGTCAGGAAACGCTTCGATGTGTTCGGAGGCTATGACAGACCTTGTCGAAAATTATGCGTTGTGTATTCTAAACGAAATAAAAATGAAGGTCCGTTAGACCAAATTATACATGCCTTCTGATTTTTGTGCTCACGTCAATATACGATGTAATTATAGTCTAAAAACAGCTGATTTCAAAATCATTCAGGATTTGCACAAATGCACAAATCTTCCGTCGCGTAATGTCAGCAGGTGTGGATCTGGGAACTGGCGCCATATTATGATGTGTTAAAGCCAATCAATTCAATATGAGAGAGGGTGGCAAATCTGTAAAGGATAAGTAGCGTTATCCCTTTTTCACAAAGGAATTATGATGGCATGGCCACTTCATAGCAGGCTTTGAGCGCGCAACGCAGTTATGCTTGTCGAGCAAGAAGGGCACAGATTGACGATTTTTTCGTCGACACTTGCAGGCCCATCCGGAGAGCAAGCTGCAGGAAGCGGCGCTGTTCGTGGCGGGGAACCTGGTGTGGCGCGGCGAAGCGGGCGCCGCCGCTCGGCAAGCGCGGCTGGCAGACCTCGGCGTACTGCGCGCGCTCAAGCTGCTGCGCGCAAGGCACGACGCCGCTCATCTGCACGACAAGTGAGTAGCACCGCCACACTTGCAGGCCCACGCTCGGCAAGCGCGGCTGGCAGACCTCGGCGTACTGCGCGCGCTCAAGCTGCTGCGCGCAAGGCACGACGCCGCTCATCTGCACGACAAGTGAGTAGCACCGCCACACTTGCAGGCCCACGCTCGGCAAGCGCGGCTGGCAGACCTCGGCGTACTGCGGGCGCTCAAGCTGCTGCGCGCAAGGCACGACGCCGCTCATCTGCACGACAAGTGAGTAGCACCGCCACACTTGCAGGCCCACGCTCGGCAAGCGCGGCTGGCAGACCTCGGCGTACTGCGCGCGCTCAAGCTGCTGCGCGCAAGGCACGACGCCGCTCATCTGCACGACAAGTGAGTAGCACCGCCACACTTGCAGGCCCACGCTCGGCAAGCGCGGCTGGCAGACCTCGGCGTACTGCGCGCGCTCAAGCTGCTGCGCGCAAGGCACGACGCCGCTCATCTGCACGACAAGTGAGTAGCACCGCCACACTTGCAGGCCCACGCTCGGCAAGCGCGGCTGGCAGACCTCGGCGTACTGCGCGCGCTCAAGCTGCTGCGCGCAAGGCACGACGCCGCTCATCTGCACGACAAGTGAGTAGCACCGCCACACTTGCAGGCCCACGCTCGGCAAGCGCGGCTGGCAGACCTCGGCGTACTGCGCGCGCTCAAGCTGCTGCGCGCAAGGCACGACGCCGCTCATCTGCACGACAAGTGAGTAGCACCGCCACACTTGCAGGCCCACGCTCTGCAAGCGCGGCTGGCAGACCTCGGCGTACTGCGCGCGCTCAAGCTGCTGCGCGCAAGGCACGACGCCGCTCATCTGCACGACAAGTGAGTAGCACCGCCACACTTGCAGGCCCACGCTCGGCAAGCGCGGCTGGCAGACCTCGGCGTACTGCGCGCGCTCAAGCTGCTGCGCGCAAGGCACGACGCCGCTCATCTGCACGACAAGTGAGTAGCACCGCCACACTTGCAGGCCCACGCTCGGCAAGCGCGGCTGGCAGACCTCGGCGTACTGCGCGCGCTCAAGCTGCTGCGCGCAAGGCACGACGCCGCTCATCTGCACGACAAGTGAGTAGCACCGCCACACTTGCAGGCCCACGCTCGGCAAGCGCGGCTGGCAGACCTCGGCGTACTGCGCGCGCTCAAGCTGCTGCGCGCAAGGCACGACGCCGCTCATCTGCACGACAAGTGAGTAGCACCGCCACACTTGCAGGCCCACGCTCGGCAAGCGCGGCTGGCAGACCTCGGCGTACTGCGCGCGCTCAAGCTGCTGCGCGCAAGGCACGACGCCGCTCATCTGCACGACAAGTGAGTAGCACCGCCACACTTGCAGGCCCACGCTCGGCAAGCGCGGCTGGCAGACCTCGGCGTACTGCGCGCGCTCAAGCTGCTGCGCGTAATACTGCGCGCAAGTATTTGCGTGGTGCGGGAGACGTGTTGAATTACCCGTGCAGCAACCTCATGCACCGTCACAGTATACAGTAATAGAGGGAAGAGAGAGGCGGAGACGCACTGGCTGCGGACAAGATGCCCGAAAACTATCATACAGATGTGTTGAGCTGACGATAGCCAGTACTCCCGTTTTCGGGCATGTTTGTAATGCGGCCTGACACGAGTGCGGGCGACCAAGTGCGGTTTCGCCCATAGTAATTGATTTAGATTTCGCAGTAGTCACGGGTAACAATTCTGTTTCAGAGTGAAGACGGCTCTGGCGCAGTTTAATGACTTCACATAATGCCGCAAGGGCCACAGGCACAAACGTGTGAGACGATAGTGTCTGTTTAGCTATAGTAACGCTTGTGATTCAGTCGGACGTCGACAGTGAGGTATCCAGTCATAAACCTTATGATATTACGACACTATGTGTAGATCTAAGTATTTAATTGTAAATAAATAAGTTCACAAATTGTTATTCGACGAGGAGTGTTATTAAATTTATTTATTTTTTAATTTAATCCTGTTAACGTCATCGTTCATTGTCAGTAACTGTATATTTCATAGCGTGTATGTAACATTTTGACGAGTATCTCTCCCAAAGAAATCGATACGCGTTTTCAACGACAGAGGTGCTAGTACCCCTCGCAAAATGGATATTTTTGTGAAACTAGCGAAATGTAGTTAAACTACAATAGTGTAATTTAGTTAGTGATTGATATTACGGCGTTTTATATGCATGTGTATATTGGAATCATGTTTATTGGAGAATGTGGTCCGACAGTGGATGTCTAATAATTGAATTCTCATGTTCTTGCTGAGATAAAATCAGAATATTTAAATAAAATAAACGTACCAATACTTTATTGTATACTGATTTTCTAAATGGCTCATATTGGTCAAATTTTGACGTTTATTGATTGAATATTAAATTATTGGTACTTTCGACTAAAGTGATGGCTTTCGAAGTGTGGTAACACAAATCAATTTTACAATGAGTGTTACCAAATGTCGAAAAATGTTTTGAATGAATAAATTAAATATTATCTGTAATGTTTCGTGCCTCTTCTGTCTATTAGCACTAAGCTAATGTTTTGAATGAGAATCAAACCATAAGCTTAGTTAATTTTTTTAAATCCAAAACGTAATTTCCTTGTTGACCAGAAACGATTATAAAAGCATCGGTTTCTGTGTTAGTGGTCGTTAGTGACTTAAACGTGAATACTAAATATTTTTTTTTCAAATATCGCATTTGGGGCACTAATTTTTGTCGCCCAATGTCGAAATGACAGCCAATGGTTTAAAGAAATGAATCTATAAAATCCACAGTCGGACTATAACAAAGTAAATTGAAAACGGAAGTACGAACACTACATTCCTTGTTGTATCCTAAATATTGAAGAATTTGTAAATAAAAGCTGAAAGACAAAAACAAGAAATGAGTTTCGTGCTTTCACTAGAATGAGTCTCATAAGATGATGGCGGTACATATTATAACAGGTAGCTTTTGATAACGCATTCAATGTATGTAGATAAGTAATTCTAATACTTTCACCCTCGGAATAATTATAATTGCTTATGGGCTATATTTCATAAAATAATGTCATTGATGCCAATGCTGTGCAAATGTAATCTTCCATTTCCGTATAACTATATTGTGACGTAATATGGTTGGGCTTCGAAAAAAACTTTTGGCGTGCGACTATTACGAATAATGACAGAGAATTTTAGTAAAGTTGTTGTCTGGTTAAACCTACACAATATTTGACTGTTTGTTGAAGATAATAAACATTTAGAACTTAATATTGCTGCTAATTTTTTCAACAACTAAGATTCATCAGAAACAATTTAAATCAGGAATGATGATCGTTCTTCGCTTTTTTCGCAGCCCAACGTATCAGTTAGACTGATGTGATATCGACTTACATTATCTGATGTAGAAAAAAAACAACTTGACAAGTTAATTCACATAGTTTTCGTAATGCTGATACTGTGAGCGAAATATTAAACACGGGTAGACTGGGAACTTAGTTATAATCAGAGCAAATATCGGACAAAAAATGTACTTCTAGTAAATGCCAACGTTCGTCGCAGGTGCTATTATAAAACGTGGGGCCGAGATTACATGAGAATGGACTGTAAGGAAACTCCGTCATACTCACACCTTTGATAACCGTTACTGTCGCGAGTCTTGACGTTTAGTATTTTAAAATGTGAATTAATCTGACAAGTTGTCAAAATCGCTGAAAACCTTATAAATATTTTAGTAATTTGAGCAAGGTAGCTTAATAATTTTTTTTTGATCATTTGGTTATGTTAATATATTATTATCGTTTTAGCCGGCGATCATGATGACCGAATATTGTACATTATTTTGGTACTTTTATTGGTGTAATTATAATTTAAAAACGTTAGTGCTTGTATAAAATGTTTCTTTCGCTTTAATATTCTGAACGTAATAAGTGTTTTCACACTTGGTTGCTTGCCCAGAGATTGTATGCGATGTAGTTTTCTAGTTCATTAAGAGCGGTTCTGCACTGCATCCGATCCGAATCCGTGAAAATACGAATACAAAAAACTCGACCGAATTCGGATATTGCTTTTCGCACTGCATCTGATTCGAATTCGTGAAAATACGGATCTTGAGTCGAAAAAACTCGGACCTCTGATACAAATCCAAGCTATGCATGGTTCATTTTTGGCATATCTAAGGGTGTCATTAATCGATCGATTGTAGAGTGAATTACTTGAAATCGATCGATATCTTTTACTTCTTTATTCTATCAGCCAAAGCTACTACACCAATCGATCCACGTCGATCGACACTAAGTCATTCCTACGTAGAGCTTAGGAGAGCGTTTAAATTGTTGAATATGTGTCCTTATCTATCAGCGTCAACTTCTGGCACTTCTGTTGTATGTACGAAGACGGACAGGTATTATATCCGATTAGAATCCGAGGTAATGCGAAAATGTTCATACAAACAGTACTACGACTACTTCGTCAATATTTCTTCCGAATTGGAGACTCACAGATGACGGAAGTCGGATCTAGTGCGTAAAATACCATACTAATAGTTTACGACTACTTCGGAACGTATTTTCACGGATCCGTAACAGATGCAGTGAATAACCGATCTTACAGTTCTCGTCAAATTACTTTGCCCCTCTGAAGTTGGCTACGAGTGGCTGCGTAGTATTATGGCGGTGGCGATTATGGCGGCGCGATTTTATGTCTCAGTCTTACGTTTACGTTCGATGCATGCTTGCGTCCCGCTTGCTCCCGTCTACGTGACTGCACCTGCGCGATTTTTCCAAATGGCTAACTTCAGAGGGGCAAAGTTATTTGACGAGAACTGTACTCACTATGTGTGCAATGTTAGACCCAGATTATAGGATGATTATGGTAAAATTAAATTGATCTTTTATTTTGTTCACTGTTAAAGTTTTAGGTCACGCCATTCTTATTTAGTTATATGCAATCAAGTGTGAAAATTCAATATTCATTTTGAAGTTTTCTTTTATAAATTATATACAAATTATGTTCAAATGACTGATATAGACTAGGCTAATTCTTTGACGAATATATGAGTTTTAATCATTTCAATGAATGAGTCGTTCCACATCCATTTGGTTTTTCTCTATTTATTGTAATCTGTAAATCTCTTCATTTAAATATTATGATGTTTATTTTCGCTCATATTTTTGACACTGCGAGTTCTGAAATGTAAAATAATATTATTTATGACAAGTTACGTTTTTCATGTTAATATGAAGATAATGCGAGAACTGCTTTTGTTTTATTTTCTGCGATCACCAATCTTTTGTCAGTCGTGATGTTGGCGTGTGTTGCTAGGTATTAATAGATGGGGGGGAGAGGGGAGTAGCAAGTAAAAATCCGGGTCATCTCATAATGATACATTGTTTATTAGAGATTTTTAAAAGTGACACATAGAAATACACAGAAATACATGGAAATACACAGAAATACACAGAAATACAGAAATACACAGAAATACAGAAATACACAGAAATACACAGAAACACACATATTATTATTATTTTAAAATATCAGCAGATGTTAAGAACTTCAGTTAATTAATCTTTGACCAGAACAATATCCATTGGTTAGCTGTCGCGTTTATTGATTTTTGTAAGTTGGCAATCTTATTGGTTTTTGAGTTTCTCGATTTTCTGCGATCACGAATACTTTTGTACGTCGTGATGATTGCTGGGATACGTGGTTAGAATCTTAGGTGCTATTCCTATATTGATAAAAATAATAAGAATAAGGTGATAGTACAGGTCACCTCATGTCCTCATGATACATTATTATTTATTACTATTTAAAGTATATTTAAAAAAAGATATGGTATACAAATATTGATCTTGAATGTCTTTGATAATCGCGGGACCATATGGTCCCGGACTTTTTAGGCGTACGAGAGGGCGAAACCAACTCGCAGAAGGCCCCATTAGACATTCTAATATAATGGGGCACTAACCGATTATCCCTGTAAACACTATGAAAGTATACCCAAAGATAATCCCCGGCTGGTACAGAACTTCCTATTATATCACCCCCTGCATAACCAATATTACTGAAAAACATGTACCTATCTAATGGCAGGGGGTGACTTGCACACTCAATAAATGTGCCCCCATAAACTGCCGCTAGCTCCTTAGTGACATAACAATAAGGGCGCAACATATCCTGAGGTGCTTAAGGTGAAGAGAAGTATACCACGGCTATCAGGACAATCATGCAAGTCCTTACCAGCAACTAACTGGATTATACATCCTTCTCCCGAGCACGTTTGCTCTTGCGAATCTCCACTCAGACCGGCCAATTAAGGCAAGAAAGAGGTGGAAGCTCTATTCCCCGTCAGTGGTCACGTCGGCCAGCCAATAAAGGCAAGCCGGAGATGAAGAATAAGATTGCTCCCCGGAGATCAGGTCCGTGGGGTCGCTACTGCCCAACAGTCCGTCACAGAACTGCCCTGCGGATTGTATCTCCCTACAAACACATGTAATTATTACATAATTTCAAACTATATTCAGAATCTTAAAAATATTCAGTGCAAAAATGTTTGGCAGAAACATAAATATCCATTTGTTCGTCGTTGCTCTCGAATCTTTTCTTGCACGTTTCCGATCATAACAGGTTCTTGCAAATTTCCGAATTTAGCAGTTTGTTGCGAGTTTCCGATCTAAGTTATTGCGATATGCTCGAAAACTTAGCTGAGTATGTTACGTATTAAGTGGTTTAGGTAAATACTATTCCTATTCCTAATATAATATAATTAGAACGAGGTGAAAATACAGGTCACCTCGTGATTCAATTCTTTACCACTGTACATTTTATAAAAGGATATGGGTACAAACATATTGTTATTATTTTAATTAAACGGCCTCTGACATAAATTCATCGTTGACAACAGCAATATCCACTGGTTCGCCGCTGCTCTCAACGTTTTCCTGTATGGTGAAAACCTCAACGGCATCTTTTGAGCCTCCGTCTTTAACGGCATCTTTTGAGCTTCCGTCTTCAACGGTATCTTTTGAGCTTTCGAGTTCAACGGTTTCTTTTACGTATCTGTTCTCAACGGCATCTTTTGAGTCTCCGTCTTCCACGGCATCTTTTGAGCTTCCGTCTTCAACGGTATCTTTTGAGCTTTCGACTTCAACGGTTTCTTTTACGTAGCTGTTCTCAATGGCATCTTTTGAGCCTCCGTCTTCAACGGTATCTTTTGAGCTTTCAACTTCAACGGTTTTTTGTACGATGCACACCTCAATGGATTTGTCTGCGTTGCCGACCACAACTGTATCTTGTGAGCCCCCTACCTCAACGGGTTCTTGTGAGCCTCCAACCTCGACGGTTTCTTGTACGTTTTCCACCTCAAGATTTTCTTGTAAGCTGGCGGCGTCCTCTGCGGTTTCTGGTAAGTTGTCGATAACAGCATAATCTTGCAAGTGGCCAGTTTCAAAGTTTTGGTGTGGATCGGTGTTGGCCGATTCAAGCGTCATCCTGGCTCGCTTATTCCCTCTATCACGAACTAAGTAATATGTATGATCCGCTTGCATGACAAATGGTCTTGCCGGCACCTCGCCGGTGAATGTCTCAGGTAGGCGATAGTCTTGGTCAGATCCATGACGAGCAAAACACATATATCTCTGCAACGACTCCCTAGTTTCGGCATGAACATCACTGATCGCCTGCAAAAATTTCATTTTCGCCTTCAGTTTTTGGGAACGAGACATTCTTTGAAGCGCTGGTAGTACTGATAAGAGAAAATGTCGGTCTTCGTCGACTGGTGGTCTTGGTACATTTGGCTGGGCTGCTTGATATGGTGGAACTGGCTGGGTTGCTTGACCTTGTGCAAATGGAGGGCCTGGTGGAATTGGATGGAATACTGGTTCTGGTAGGGCAGCGTGACCAGTGCCGACTCTGGAAATTTGGATCGAAGGAAGGTTGATTCCAGGAATTCGGAGTGATGCTGACGTTGGAGTATCTTCAAACACTATTGGTGAAACGGCTCGAGAAACCATTTTTCGTTCCTTTGGCATTGATTTTTGGGGGCTATTGCTTTTTGGAGAATATTTTTTGTCTCCCGCTTTAGGTATTAGAAACAACAACTGATCGTAGAATTCGTATTTCTTGCGCTTCTTCTGGAATAACGGATAACGGCGGTAGTTGACTGTTTCTTCTTCTCTTTGTAAGAAGAATTCTCTTTTGAAGCAGTTCCTCACATTTTTCCACCTGGTATATACTTTTAACCCTGAAATAAATGAAAATTATTAAATTATTTTGAATGCTTCCGTGACTAGTCTAATTCTACGTTGTGACCCCTACAGGATCATTGAAATTAGAATTCAGGGCAAAAATAAACTAAAACCTGGTATCTAATATGAAAATTTTAATTTTTTTTGTAGTTGTTTCAAGTTCTGTTCTTAAGAAACGTTAGCATGTTTTTTCCTAACGTATTTAGAAATTGACAGGTTCTCCACTTTTAATTCTCAATTCAGAAACTTGATGTGTTTCCAATAGTCCTATACTATTTGAAGCGGGGTTCTGAACACCCCTCAGAAAGGATGTCCTCATCGGGTATGCGCACCGTGCAAGCTCCTTACACAGCTTTCGTGGACACATTCAGTTCTGAGCCGAGACTTTTTACTGAACTCTGTCTAGAGTGGATAAATGTACTTAGTTACGACCCTGAAATAGAAATAACTTGGTTGGAGTATGATAGTTCCTTTAATTGTAGCGTAAAAATTGGCAGTACATGCCACATTGTGAAAAGTAAATTTAAGTTATACCTACCTATGCAATCTAATCGATCAAGTAAAGCATACACCATTTGGTATGCTATTATCATACTGTTCAAAGCTGGTTATAGTCCCGTTAGTCTCGTGGCCGCAAGCGCGACGCCGGCCCTGGGTTCGATTCCCAAGTCGGGTAAAAAGTGTTTTTGGGATTTTCTATTAGGTATTTCTCAGTAACTGTCCGGAGTTAAAAAGATGGTGGTGTAAAACCCCGTGCTTCGCAAAGCACGTAAAGCCTGGTCCTGCGCCTGATCTCTCTGTCTTGCCTTGAGAGTAAAGAAACTGAGTGCAACTGTGTTTGCGCACACACTTATTTTATTTATTTTTAGCCTATTCCGTCCCACTGCAGGGCAAAGGCCTCCCTTTCTTCCTTCCATTCTTCCCGGCTCTGGGCTAGTGTTGACCAATCCTGTCGATAGGCGTCAAGCTCGTCCCGCCATCTTCGCCTGGGTCTGCCGCGATGCCGCCGGACATTTTCTGGGACCCACATTGTGGTTGCTTTAGCCCATGAATCGTTTGACATGCGGCAGACGTGTCCGGCCCAATCCCATTAAAGCTTTGCTGCTTTTTGAGTGACGTCGGCGATTTGTGTTTTGGAGCGCAACACTGTGTTTCTAATGCGGTCCGTTAATCTGACTCCCAGTATGCTGCGCTCCATTGCTCGCTGTCAAACCTCAAGCTTGAACTTCTGCTGAGCTGTCAAAGACCAGGTTTGACTGTCGTATGTAAGAATAGGGAGAATGCACATGTGCATCAATTTGCGTTTATGGCAAATTGGAAGGTCTCCTTTCATGAGTGCCTTCATCGACCAATAGCTCTTCCAGACGTTTTCGGTGCGGCGAGCAACTTCTTTTTCTTGCTTCGCCTGGAAGGAGACTATTTGACCGAGGTAGATGTATTCTGGAACATATGCAATCTCCACACCTCCCACACACAGTTTATGTTGGGCGCTGTTGGTCATGAGTTTGGTCTTTGACATGTTCATCCGAAGTCCAATCTCGAGGCTTACCTTATTTAGGTCACTCAGCATTTCGCTTAGTTCAGCTGCCGATAATGAGAATAGGACGATATCGTCGGCGAAGCGTAGGTTGGTCAACCTTTTTTCGCCGACGATAACGCCTTTATCTGCCCAGGGATTAGAGAGATTTTTAAAAACCTCTTCAAGGGTGGCAGTGAACAGCTTGGGGGACAGACAGCGGGACAGTGAACAGCTTGGGGGACTTGTGCACTATAATATCTCGTGCGTATTTGGCTATTCTCCGTTTAGTAGGCCACCGTGATCGAAATTCGTATACTTAGTCTACTTGGGTAAGCCCAACTTTAATGAGAAAGATACAGTTTTCAGAAAAATGCAATGTCTTCTCGTCATGAAAACGAATGCAGTGTTTCAAGACGATCATCTTTGACCAGAGCATGTTGCCAGTGATATTCAACATGGTTGGGCACAATCGGTCTCATAAAAAGGCTCAAAGTCACTAACGTCGTCAATGGAAAAATCTGTACCCCTGAGTTACTCTCTCCTACTATCTGACACCACCACATAAAGGTCATACGCGCGTGAGGTATTAAATCTCGAATTTGATTTCCTAGTTTGCCGAACTGTTCATGCCCGGATACAATAATTTTATGCTCTTCTCTCCAACTACAAAACTCCGGGGTTGTATTATGCCCCATGTAACAAATATATCTATGTACCTACCTATTATGTATATAAAAGTATGAGGAACCGTGCGTATACAATGAATTTGGGAAACTTAGAAAGATGATATCTAGGTATAATTTATTCCACTTGAATTAACTTTTAAAAATCATATTTAACTATTCTATAGTGATAACGTGCAGTGGTTTTCCAAAAGATCGCCCATTCTTAATCCACATCACCATGTGAGACATTGTTATACTCCATCCAGTTTACATCAATATATTCCTGCGTTCACCCCGTTGTTATAGCGTAAAGAAGCTAGCAGGCAGGAAAAGTATACAAGGGATAGTGTATACGACTGCTATATATACACAAAATCAATACTAAAGTTCTTTCCCTGCACCCAGCAGTACTCAAATAGACTTTGAGACCAGTGCTTAAGGTCTATTATTGTTGGTTTCATGTAAGGCAGCTCAGTCGGTAAAGCAGTTAGTAAAATAACTGCTTTACCGACTGAGTGTTGTGACGTCATCAATGTCTCAGGTTTTTTTTTGCTAAGTAAATAAAAATGCGTCACTGACGATTCAATAAAACATTTGATTTCGTAAAAATGACCATTAGTACAATATGCTGTTTTGATCTTTCAATTAAAATAAAATGTATGCAGTAGGCAGCTCAGTGCCGTACCTACTTTCAAAAGTGTGTCCTGGCTTGACAAAGGAAAGAGTTTGAAAACTGACAAAGATTTATACGAAAAAATTGTATCTAAATCCATTTCTCGGTGCTTTAACTTTAAATCAACAACTTATAATGAAATAAAAAAAGGATTGAAAATACCTAATAGTAAAAGCCAATAAAAGCTGAATCCGAAAACCGACTAATTTGTCCGATCACGCGTTTAAAAAGCATGTCAATTTTCGGCTTTATCGGAACGCCTGGCAACCCTAACTGGTCGCAATGTAGTTACGGAGGGTGTTTTATTTCAAGACAGAAATATACGTACCTAATTACCTACCTAGTACCTAAACTCACTAAAAAGCACTTAACCCCGTCCAAGTATTGTTATGTAGACAGAACGACTAAAGACACATCACTATAAGATGGTGTCTGAGACAGATTACAAAAATGTTAAAATCACAGCTTACCGGCTCAATAAATTATTATATTCCATGGGAACCTATATAACACTAGAATGGTACCTATATATTTCCTCATAATCCGAAATTTATTTAAAAAAACGTGCAACGCCACGCGCCACATACAGCGCCGCCATTTTAAATGTTCGGTTTCAGGCGACTCCTACATGAAAGCATGAAAACACAGGGGCAAGCATTGCGGCATTCATCTAGGTGTCGCGTAGCGCTACTGGTAAAAGGGTATAGGATACCTAATCGTAATCTCCCAAAAACACCTAAACAAAATGACAACAGAACATACATTTAACCATGTAATTTTAGGTAATATTCAAACAAACCTATTTGCGATTTCTCAAGCTCAGGTCGTTCCTCCCAGTCTGGTATTAATTCTTTACTGATGTTGAGCCATAAATTTTGCTTCTCGTTCTGGTCTAATGGTGGCAACGTTTTATCGTAGGCGGCGGGTTGATCCCTTACCAGCGAGATTAATTTTTCTGTATCGATTTCTATATCCAACTCTTCATATTCCATGTTGAAGGTAGTCCCGCGTTAAGTGTCGCTCGGGCGACAGCGGTCGGTCGACTAACGTATACGTGAAGATATTCCGGCGGCGGCGGCGCGGCGGCGGCTGGGCGGCGCCCGTCCACGCCGGGCGGCATGCATGATGCGCGCTCTTTCCTACTGCAGTTGTCAGCAGGTGTCGTATCTCATTCGGGAAAATATATTGATTGACTTGTTACGTTGGCCGGCTATTTAGGGGAAGGTAGGTACCTATTCAATCAAATAAAAGTTTCAACACAATCATTCATAAAACTTGTGCTTGGTTTAAAACTGACGAGCAGAGTCAACGTCCATATTCTCGACTCGACGTTACAGTATCGTTAACGTTAGTGAATTTTGCATATAAAAACTACAACCCCATAGTATTTGTATCATAATAAAATATTCAGCTGAATCCGGTTTGACTGGAAGCCGACCCCAATATAGTTGGGGAAAGGCTATGCAGATGATGACACAATTTGTATCATATAATAATATGAATATAGTATCCAATTCTAACAAACATTATGTGCGATAAACGAGAATTATAAATACCTAATTATATTAGAATTATAAATACCTAATACAATTCATTCAAATTATCAATACCGTTACATTACTACACGTCGAAACATTCGTGCTAGGCCTTTACAAATTGTCAAATCGTGTTGTCATTCATTCTTAGTTCGGGTTCGGGACTAATCGTAAATCCCTAGGTGCATACGGAGTAGAAAACGCCCGACGCTAAGGCCGAAACTACGGACTTCCGGCTTAGAGAGTAGACCCTCTGACTCAGATTGTCTCACTCCTGAGGACCTGATGAACGTCACGGACGCGTCAATTGGGAGAAAGTGGGAAAATTGGGAACACTTAACTTCCAACGCTCATAAATGGTAGAAAAATGTTACAAACTACTATAACTGCAACATAAACTACGTTTATAACACATTTGCTCGTAAAGGGTCTCTCATTTCACCAATTTCAATATCGTATTGTATCTCATTACGTAGATACTTGTGCGTTATTGTAATGTAAAACGCACGAGTTTCTTTTTATTAAAGTAAAACGTACGGTTTATCAAGATGCTCCGTACTTTTTAAAATCTTAGCAAAGAGTTTTTATGTCAGAAAAGTGGTCAACATTTTATGAATAAAATTAACTTTGGGAGATAAAATATAATAAATAAACATTTAATTCTTTAATTTAATTAATTTTGACAACAATTAATAACAACCATTTATTTGTAACAAAAACACAAACATATTAATTTACTTTATTAGTAATACTGGCAGTTTTTGTGCCTTTGCCTTAGAAAAACCATTTGGCTACGGAACTCTAAAAAAGCGCTGATGCGCGCGCATCGCTAGTTTGTGAACAAGTAAAAATTATTCCGCGCGCTTTTTCTTTTCGCTGTATTGTTTTTATTTGAAAATGTCGTCAAGTTATGATGAATTTATTAATTCGACACCACCAGAAGTCTCAGAGGCAGCGAAAAAGGATACTCTAAGCGTATCAAAATTTCATCTTATGGAAAACAAGCAAAGATGCAAATTCATTTTCAGAAAGTGTGTTTTTAGCCTATTACATGGAAATTTCTCAAAAATATAAGTCAAGCTCATTGTGGTGCTACTATTCCATGCTAAAAAGCACTGTGAAAACAAAACATGGTATTGATATCAAGTCATACTCCAACTGGCTGGCATTTCTAGAAAGACGTTCAAGTGGCCATGTGAGTAAAAAGTCGAAAGTATTAGGTTGGGGATAAATTCTTTTCGCATTATAGTTTGTATGAACTTGTAATAAAATCTCTTTGGCTATAGGTACTCTTTGTATCTAGCTGGTTTTGGTATAATTGAAAGTTTAAATTTTAAAGAACATCATTCCAAATTCAAATGTGTGATTTTCATTTGTTTTTCGTACTGTCAAGATGAGTGAATCTAATGAAGAAATTCGATACATTTTAAAATTTTGCTACAAAAAAGGTAAAAATGCAAAGCAAGCCGCGAAAAAAAATTGCGATGTTTATGGACCTAGTGCAGTGTCTGTAAGAGTAGCACAAAGGTTTGAGCGTTTTCAATCCGGAAATTCTGATGTCCAATCAGTAACGTATGTACTTTTAAACGGTGGACTAAGAGAAGACGGGATTACAAGAACGAAAACATCAATAAGTTTAAAGGTTATCTGCAAAACCTAACTTTTTCAGACGTCTATGCAGCCAAGGACCCTAATGTAGCATATAAGGAGTTCGTAGATATTTTCATTTTGCTATACGATCAGTGCTTCCCCGTAAATCTTATTTCAGTTAATGTCCACAATAAACAAACTCTTGTAGCTTAGGTATTGCCCTGGGGTCTTTGATAGATGCCACGTAATCCTCATAGGTTTCTGAATCTAATTTTGCTGACAATAGATGTATGAGTAACGGGTCCCAGGAACTAACTTCTACCCCTAAGTTCTTTATAGCATTCAAACTCTCGACGGTGGTGTCATGCAGACTCTTGATGTGCTTGATAGTTGCTTGCTGCGCCGCCGGTAAGTTTGTTAATGTGGCTAAATGAGAACTACAAATTAAGTTGAGATTATTGTAGCGGTGATTTAGAATCTCCCAACTAATGTTGTAATTATCTGATGATATCTGTAAATGTTGAATTAATTTCTCAGGTTCTCCCTTCAACTTGCTTTTGAGGTACTGCAGTTTTTGAGCGTTAGACAAAGAGTAGTTACCGTGAATTGATTCGGTAAATAAGTCCTTGAAAGATGTCCATTGTTGATAGGATCCGCTAAAAATTGGAATATCTAATTTCGGAGTTGACTGCGTTTTGTGAGCCACAGACCACAATTTACTATTTACTGCCCTTTTTATGTCGTTGTAGATTTTTTCCTGCTTGGAGTATGCTTGCTCGTAATCTTCATCCATGATTTCCAGTTCTCCATCTAATTCCCAATGCAATGTATCAATTACCGACCATCTCGAATGTAAAGTCTTCAGAGCATCTTCCATCTCCCACTTCTCGGACATTTCGTCTAAATTAATACTTCGGATGGTACGCTGTAATGCTCTGAAGTTGCTTGATTGTTTTTTGAGCATGTCATCCGTCTTGCTGGATGTTCTTCTTGATAGTACTTCTGGAGATGAATTTTCAGCTTGTTCTTCATCTCGCTTGCTTGTTAGAGACGTACCTGATGATGATGGTTGACCTGCTTGCTGTTGAGGCCTTGTCTCCAACTCCGGAAATACTGGCTGCCCTGCTTTCATCAGTACTTGCTGTTGATTGATTAACGATTTAACCGATTTGTACAGCTCTGCTGCCCGCTCATATTCATTCTGAATAAAATATGGGTGAGACCTGCTTTCCTCAGTACAAAGTCGATCATGATTATATTGGAAGTCAGCCCAATACGCTTCCAATGTTTCTAATCGCCTTTTAAAGTAATCACCTACCTTACGGGTCGAACTGTCTTTCTTGATGTTGGAGGCTAGCTTGCTCATAGCCTCGTAGATCTCGGCTTGGTTCGCGTGAATAGCTTCCATGATGAAGTTTTTCCACGAAGTGATAACTGAAACGGTCTTACTTGTGTTTGCTGCTTAACTCTCGAATCCTCGACTCCCCGGATGGTGCTCCTTTCTTGCTAGTAGCACACACACACGGTTTTAGAGTTATCGAACACAGAAAATTTTACTGATAAAGTTACACTGATAGAAGTTTTGATAGTTACTGATATTTTTTGCTTGATAGTCACTGTTTACAAAAGGCTCGAAGGACCAAAAATCCAAAACTACCTGGCAAATTATAAACGAATCCAAATTAAATATACCAAAGAATAATATAACCAAAATTAGAATTAATAATGAAATTATCTCGGATCCAAAACGTATTTCTAATTCATTTAACGACTATTTTATTGACAAAATTCAACCTTCGATAAATTCAGGGCATAGAGTAACAAAAAATATTTTGAATAGACAGGATTCTATGTTTATCGCTCCAAGTTTTCCGAATGACATATCGAAAATCATTCTAGCGTTAAACAACACAAATAGTGTGGGTTATGACGGCATTAGTACAAACATACTAAAAGCAGTAGCTGATGAAATAAGTGACCCGCTCAGTCATATTACAAATTTGTGTATAAGTGAAGGTATTTTTCCAGACGTATTAAAAAAATCTGTTATTAAGCCATTGTTTAAAAAACAAGACTGGGAACTAATGGAATGTTACAGGCCGATTGCATTAATACCGATGTTCTCAAAAGTAATTGAATACTATATTTATAATCAACTTAGTTTTTATTTAGAAGCAAACAATATACTCTGTAACGAACAAAAAGGATTTAGAAAAAAGAAAACTATAAATATGGCGGTTTATGACTTTTTGCATTCGATTATGTCAAATATGGATAAAAAGACTCCAGTCTGTGCTATATTTTGTGACATGACTCAGGCATTTGATTATGTCCAACATGATATTTTATTAAAAAAACTTGATGCGTACGGTGTTAGAGGGAATGTTCTAGAACTTATAAAATCATATTTGCACGACAGAAAACAAATAACCGAAATAAGTAGATTAAACACTAAAACCAAACATGAAGAAAACATTCTATCTGAGGAACGAACCGTTACCTACGGAGTTCCGCAGGGAAGTGTTTTAGGACCTCCACTTTTTACACTTTACATAAATGACTTTCCAAAATCAATTGATCATCCTGTAACACTTTTTGCGGACGACAGTACTATAACGATACCCTGTAATAATAAAGATAATTATAAATTTGACATTAATAATACATTGATCAATACTATACAATGGTTAGATAATAATAATTTAAAAATTAATTTAAGTAAGACAGTAATTATGCATTTTAGCCAGCGTTTATTGACATTTTCCAATCTTGACATAACATATAATAATATTACAATTGACACGGTTAACACAACTAAGTTTCTGGGACTAATTATTGACCGAAATTTAAATTGGAAGGATCACATAGATTCTCTGAGTAAAAGAATCAGTAGTAGTGCTTATGCATTGCACTCGCTGTCACGAAATGTCAATAGGGAGGCGTTATTAACAGCTTATTACGGTTTGGCTGAATCTGTTCTCAGATATGGTGTTATCTTTTGGGGTAACTCGACCAATAGAGAAATAGCATTTAAAGCGCAGAAGAGATGCCTTAGAGCAATGTTTCATTTGAAAACCACGGACAGCTGCAAACACTATTTCATAATGCATAAAATTTTAACACTGCCATCCATTTATATTCTTGAAACAGTTATGTTTGTCAGGAACAATACTAAATTATTTCCGCGCAGAGCAGATCAATTTCCCAGGAACAGGCGTGACCAAACCCAACTATGTGTACCTACCTGTAGGACTGCACTTATGCGCAAAAGTGTTTTTTATATGGCTCCAACTATTTACAATAAATTGCCTAAAAGTTGGAAGGAGCTTAATAATGTACATTTAAAAAAAAAAACTTAAGACATATTTAGTAAATAAAGCATACTATAACATTAATGAGTTCCTCGAGGAAAGATTTGAATTGACATTTTAGCTTATTTGTTTTGATTATTATTATTATTTTTGTTAAATTACAATGGAATAGTTGAATTATTTTTTGGATTCTTGTATTATTATTATTATTTTTGTTAAATTACAATGGAATAGTTGAATTATTATTTTTTTTTTTTTGGATTCTTTTATTATTATTATTATTATTTGTTGACATGATTATTGTTTCAGTCTTAAAAACTTATTTTTGTTTTAAATGTTCTGTTTGTTTTTTTTTTTTTTTTTTTTGTTATTTTAAATTTAGTACAATATTATTAGTATGAATCGTTTTGACATTTGCACGTCACATCATGTGGCAAACATGCCTGTACCTAATAATGTATTACCATCTTGCATGCAAGTATTTCCTTGTATGTATGACACATGTTTAAGCAAATAAATATTATCTTATCTTATCTTATCTTATCTTATCTTATCTTATCTTAAAGATGCACGTCGCTCTGGTCGCCCTATTACGGATAAAATTGATGCCATTTTTGAAAAAGTGGAGCAAGATACGACAAACAAGATACGGCATATCAGTAGTTACGACGTAGCTGAAGAACTGGGAATTGACCACAATACAGTTTTGGCGCATTTGAAAAAAACTGGGTACACAAAAAAGCTCGATATTTGGGTACCTCGCGAGCTCACTGAAAGAAACCTAATGAACCGTGGACTCATTTGTGATTCTTTATTACGACGTAATGAAACCGAACCATTTTTGAAGAAGCTGATAACAGGTGACGAAAAGTGGATCACGTTCGACAAGAACGTGCGAAAAAGGTCGTGGTCAAAGATCGGTCAGGCTTCACAGACTGTGGCGAAACCCGGGTTTCCTCGCAACAAGGTGATGCTGTGTGTGTGGTGGGATTGGAAGGGCATTATTCATTATGAGCTGTTACCACCAGGCAGGACCATCGATTTTGAACTCTACTGCGAACAACTGATGAGATTAAAGCAAGAAGTTGAGAGAAAGCGGCCGGAATTAATCAACAGAAGGGGTGTGGTTTTTCATCATGATAACGCTAGACATCACACATCTTTAACTACTCAGCAAAAATTAAGAGAGTTTGGCTGGGAGGTGTAAATGCATCCGCCGTATAGTCCTGACCTTGCACCTTCAGATTTCCACCTGTTTCGGTCTCTTCAGAATTCATTAGGCAGGTATCTTCATTTTGTATAGCCACATTCATCGCAAAATAAATGATTTCTTTCTTTCTTTCTTTCTTTCATCACGAGAGCACTGCATCACACCTCACCTCAGCCGACACATCTTTGCGTAAGTAGTACATTGGTACCTCTATCTAGATTTTTTTTCTCGGTATCTTTTGGGTACATAAATCCTAATTTAATATTAGATTAAATTGCGAAAGTGAGTTTGTGTGTTTGTTTCTCACGTTTCTATATTAGAACTAAATCGCTGAACCGATGTTGATGAACTTTTTTGCGAAAGAACAATATTAGTCCCTAAATATCTCTACTACAAATACCTAAGTTTATACCAAATTGTATAATAATATAATCAATGTTCAAAAACTCCACATCTTTCTATAATTATGTAAATAGAGTATTCTGAAACAATAACCGTTCGGTTCCATTGACCTCTTTTTATATTACTCTGGCCAGGTATAGCCACATAGCCGCCATATTTTTCCCTGTATATCGATAATGGCTGCCTCACGGAATGAGGAAGCGATCGTCACGTATTATCGGACCCGGCAGGTATGAGCGGTACCCGGGTAAGTAACCACATGTAGGTGTTGTTTATTTATTTATTTCTGAAAGTATCTGGTTTGTTTATTTTGTACCTAATGTTTTGGTAGTTTGAGTCATTCTTGGAAGTTGGGCCGTTTTACACCATTATCATAACCCAGCCTTTTGAAGTCCATTACTGGATATAAGTAGTCATCCCAATTAGTGCGTTTTAACTTGATGTGCGGCACTAAGGGTTGAGGATTGCCAAGTTTTTTTTTAATAATAATTATATCCAACCCTATTATAATACAGCGGTGCGATTCTGCAGTGCGATTCTGTGGATATGTCGAAGTGAACACTAGGGCGGGGTGCGTGGCGGGTGAGTTGTCAAATCATACAAATAAGATGGAGTGACAGCTCAGTTGTCGTTCACTCCGCCTAGGTGAACACCGTGAGATGTCGACAGAATCGACCGGCTGTAAACATGTCGAAGTGAACACTTGGGGTGCACGACGGGTGAGTTGTCAAACCATACAAGTAAGATGGAATGACAGCTCACATGTCGTTCACTCCGCCTAGATACACCGTGAGATGTCGACAGAATCGACCGGCAGAATATCATGAACAGAAATCTTAGAAAAAAGAGATTTTATTGTTTTACATTTTGCAAAACAAATATTTCATTGTTTTTAAAATAACTGTAGGTATAGTCAGGTATAGTCAATTATGACCGGAAAGACAAAAACCTACAGAGGTGCATACCTCTGTAGGTTTTTGTCTTTCTTTTAAGAGTGTAAAGTCCCGCAAACCTCCATAAAAAGAGAGGATTCTCCGACCAGACGGTCGTTGTGTCCGGTGGGAAACTGCCGGATAGTTGATATTCGGACTGTTGTATATTATGTTCAAATCGCACGGAAAACTCTGATACTGCGATGCAGGATTTCGTTAGTAGTTCGCTGCTGGCGAGATAGATGGCGTTGCGATTAGTTTTGTTGCCGTAGACTTCGTTAGTTCTCTTGTGGCGGCACTGATGGCGCTACAAACCCCTTCAGTTTTCACTGAAATGACACGATTTCATTTATTTTCATTCTAAATCGAAGTCATATTGATTCGAGTAGGAACCTACTTTAGCTTGCTCTATTTCTTTAGTAGATTATAAAGTAAGTACGCCTTAGCAAAATAGAGTACAATACATCCAGAAACTTACACCAGCGAAGGCCATCTCTTATTCGATTTTCCCGTTAGTAACAGTTCAGGATTGCGATATGCCCCACGAAGCAACGGCAAAGTTATACAAGTATTATTCGCTTCTGAAAACAAAGAAACTAAGTTTTCAGATTTGCAGAACTTTATGTTTATGTACCTGCCCAACTGTTCTAGGTAGGTGAGTTCATGTAATTATTCATTTTCTAGATAGAGAGGTGTGAGCCCAGAAATGCCCAGAAGTCGGCGCTTACCGCAAAAAGTTTAATTAGAGAATTTGTTGAATTGAGTTTTCCGAGCGAGAGTCTGAGCGGAAACCTTTTAGGATTGCGGTTGAAAGATTTCATTCAAAGTGAAAGAAGGTAGCTTTTGCGAAAAGTAGCATGAGGAAATAATAACGGGATTAGTTACCTAATTAGTTTTGTTATTTTTAGAACTGTCGATGTCCAACGTGTAACAGACTAAACGTTTCTATACGGGTCATTGTACTTATCACTATGTTTTTTTTTACTATGGGAACAATCCCGAAACAGCGGAGAAAAATCCGGTACATTTTGCCGCACATTAAATGTATGGGGAGCAGTCGAGTTTCTTTTCGTGATTTCAATGTTGGTACCATAGTAAAAGTTGTTCATAATGATGAGTACAATACATTTGCGTTTATTCTGTTACAAGTTGTGTTTGACTGTTATTAGATTTCATTAGTATCTACCTTGTTTATTATATCTATGGTATCTACAATAATGGCTTGTTAGAGCGTCAACCAAACTGGGGCCCTTTTGAGTTCTGGAGAACTGCTATGATGTCTTAAAACTAACATGTGTGAGTGAGACACGGAGCTAGAACGAATACGACTATTCCGTTTTCATTACGGAATTTTAAGTTCAATTCTTTAAGAACGTATGAATAATTACTTACTTAATTGTATGAATTTACATCTCGTAATAGGCACAGGACATAAGTATGTATGAGGAGCTCGTGGCTTAATAATTACAGTCGCACGGGTCGATCTTCAAGGTAAAGCAACGCTTACCAGGGTCGGCCTGTGGATGACCATATTAACATATGGAGTTTTCTCCGTGCTTCGGAAAGCACGCTAAGCCGTTGGTCCCGGCTGTCATTTGTAGATCTTTGGCAGTCCTTACGGATTGTCAGAAGCCAGAAAATCCCAGTTAATGGGCTGTGGAGATCTGGTAGGCAGCAGCTCCACGTAAAATACTGGTATTCAGCTGAATCCAGTTTGACTGGAAGCCGAACCCAATAAAGATGAGAAAAGGCTAGGCAGATTATACGAGTACAATGCGCGGTCTTTTCGCACAGGGAAATCTCCTACAAGCAACCTTTGGCAACTTATCAACATCATAGCAGAAAACATAGGTTATAAACTAAGTTTAGGGTCCACTAAAGACTTTCTCAACCTTGAACTAGGAGACCTCTAGTTTTCAAGACTAGACTCATAACCTTCTAGCAATCTTGATATCTGCATCCCCTGCAAAATAGACACGTTTTCTGATCCACCGCTATTGTCAGGGAGTGCATCGAGAGCACTTCTCAATCTTGACCTTCGATGAATATCGGAGAACTAGCGATGTTAGCAGTTTTTATCTGAAGATAATCCCTTTATTTTATTTTTATTATTTTATTAAGGATAGGAAATCATCAAATGACCCCTTCCGCTTTTTGTGGAGCGGGTCATCCTCTTACTGACTTTAAAACCCAACCATGCTCCTCCTAGTGCCTTTTGAGTTCCAGGGCCGCGGGAACTCTTTCGAACAAAATCCGCAACGAAGATAATCCCTACTAATATTATAAATGCGAAAGTAACTCTGTCTGTCTGTGGACTTATGCGCGTTTGTCAACGTTCTCGATCGCGTTAGCGTAAACGTCAATTTGTATTGAAACTGAATAAGCACCGTCTGGTGACACTCACGGACAACCTGTTTTTTTCTATACAATTTGACATAAGTCAACGTTTATGTTAACGCGATCGAGTACGTTAAAAAACTCACACTAAGCTCTCTGTCTGTTACGCTTTCACGCTAAAATTACTGAACATGAAATTTATAGCCTGGGATATGAAGAAGGACATAGCCTACTTTTTACGCGATAACCGACAGCCACGCGGGCGGAGCCGCGAGCAACAGCTAGTATTTAATAGTTTGTCAGAATATCGCTTGCGATTGTTCGTTCACTGCGCCATAGTGATATGACTAGATAGGTCTTGCCCATTAAGGAAGGCAAAAGATTCAGAGGACGCCCGCCGACTATCTGAAGAAGGACAATCATCATCATCTGAATCCGGTTTGACTGGATGCCGACTCCAACATAGCTAGAAAAAGGTCAGACAGATTATAATGATGAAATGTCTCTTATGAATGCGGATAACTTTGGCTATGAGAACTTGGGGTTGATTTTCCAATTCATCTGCCTAGCCTTTGCCCAACTATATTGGGGTCGGCTCCCAGTCAAACCGGATTCAGCTGAATACCAGAATTTTACGCGGAGCGGCTGCCTACCAGACCTTCACAACCCATTTAACTGGGTAACACGGTATTTCTAGGCAAGACTGGTGTCAGATTTTTCTGGCTTCTGACAATCCGTAACGACTGCCAAAGATCTCCAAATGACAGCCGGGACCAACGGCTTAACGTGCTTAAGGCACGGAGGAGTCTCGGTATGTTAAGATGGTCACCCATCCACAGACCAACCTCGGCAAGCGTTGCTTATCCTTGAAGATCGGTCCGTGCGGCTGTTATAATTTTGCCACGAGCTCCTCATGTTTGATAATAGTGCATTCCACTGAAAAAATCTAATTAGTCCGTCAGAAAGACTTCCAAAAAACATTGGTCACGTATTTTTTCTTTTTTCACGTAAACAAAGTGTCGAAGTTACAATGAAAACTCGCGTGACGTCACTACGATGGTACAATTTTTACTAG
Organism: Melanchra persicariae; assembly: GCA_947386135.1. Classification (NCBI taxonomy): domain Eukaryota; kingdom Metazoa; phylum Arthropoda; class Insecta; order Lepidoptera; family Noctuidae; genus Melanchra; species Melanchra persicariae. The sequence goes on from OX376658.1 coordinate 4,590,637, forward strand.
CGACGTGACATTACCAGCCTCTCGTGAACTTTATGCGTTTTAACTTTATAATTTTTTTAGCGAATTGAAATAGCAAAAAAAACGTGTCCAATATTTTTTGAAAATCTAACGGACGGACTAAAAAGAATTCAATTTTTTCTCAGAATAACCTATTAGGTAAGGAAAATGTCCAAGGAAAATGAACCAACGGCTGAAAGGAATCACCAAATCAATAATTGTAGAGCCTTCACCTGTGTTACTAACCGACCTGTGGTACCTTACAAATCCATAATAGGGTGCGAAACTAAACCCCGGGACGTAATTGAGACTTTTATCCGAAAAATTGTTCCACATCCGTAATTGGTTATTAGGACGGACCCATACATCTATTAAGGCGAGCCTGACTTGAGCGCGTAGGCATCTAACGCTTACCCCAGGCCCCGCAAGGAGTAGCAATACGTAATAAGTTACGATGCGCGGGAGACGCGCGCACCAAGCGCACCGCTCGCTCATGAGTTCACGGACTCGGGTAGGTACTAAGTTCCGTCACAGGATAAAGTAATGCAGTAGATCAACTGGAATTGATTAGTATAAGTTTATTTTGTTTTATTTTTCTATTAAGTATTTTTTAAGGTTATAGATGGATTAAGTACGTATTGTACAAACTTGAATCCAATTACTAATCATTAAAAATCAGTAATAATACTTATTTATTTTAGAGTATATGGTGGATTTAAAATCTGACTGACACGAAAATTATGAATACGAGTACGATACAAAAATACGCGTCGCGCGCTATTTGGCTTTGGTGCGATACCTTCGTAAAAATCAAGTAGTAGGTAGGCACACTTACTTTAGGAAAATTATGTTACAATTCTTGAATATTATAATTCAAGAAAGCTTAGAAGTATAAATGGTTTGGAATTTGCCTAGATGCTATTTAAAAAAAAACAAAAACGTTTTTATATTTTTTAATCAAATAGTTAACATAATAAAAGTTACCAATGCAACTGGCTAAAATTCGTTGAACTGTAGCTGTCTCGGTTTGCATGGACCTAGCTGAGTAGATTGACACGGAATATGGTCCTTGGATTTGCTTGGACCTGGCTGCACAGGCTTATCATTAATTGTTTTCTTTCAATATTATATCTCGTATTGGCATACCGCGATTTTGGCGCGGATCCACAATCTCTGGCAATATACATTTCAAATAAAAATCTATAATTTTTTTCTCCATATGCACCCGCCAAAATTCGTCATCTCTTGAAATATTTTCTACTACTAGTTTTCACCGAACCATATTCCAAAAATGCATTGGTTCCTTTCTGTTACATGAAGTTGACCCTGCACTTGGTAATACCAATTACTTTTTTTGTTTATAACCCTGGTATGTTTTATTCTATCGAATTTAAATATATGTATTTTACTTTCTTCAATAGCAGCATTTCCCTTTTCTAAATGCCGTTATTGGACATTTAATTTCAACAATGGTGTCGTTCCCAACTATACCGTCGGGGGTAACCCCAATAAATGAGTATTATTTTGGAGACAAGTCACGCCCTTCCGCATGCTCTATTGCCCTGTAACGCAAATTTTGATTTTGATTTGTTGGTAATTAACAAGTAAAATTTTAAAAACTTACAAAATATCCCTGTTCAATAAAGATAACGGAGCTACAGTGCCAAAGACAGATTCACAGGCACACAGACGCACGTACACAGAAACATAGATAGCAAACCGTTATAAATAAATAGGATAGAATTGTAATATGGTGTGTGTTTCATTTCTTTATGTATTTTATGGTGTTACAATAATGATGAGATACTACTTTATTCAAATCTATACTAAATAATATTATAAAGTGGAAGTGCGCTAAGTGCGCTGTGGTAATAGCTAATTATACGTAAGTACCATGTACAACAAAGATATTGTTTTTCATTCGATCTAAAAAAAAGTCCGCGACGTTACACCTATATCTATCTCTTATAAATATACCACACTAAGGCATTTTATGTCAAATAATTTATTTAAAAATTAAAGGTGGTTTTTCAGCATTAATATTAGGCAGGCATATTAATCCTTACTAGCGAAAGTTACTTCATCATCAAGATAATTTTATGAAGATAAACTTTGTCTTTTACAGCATGTTATTTGAACTCACCGTTTAGGAGATAATGTAAAATTAAAATAATTCAACAATATTATTAAATCGAACGGGCGGTGCGCGAGACGCGGCCACCAAACGAGAACGCGTCGAGCCTGCGTGACTGCGTGCGACGCGGTGCAAGAAATTCTTTTTTGTATTATGATTATGAATTTATGATAGTTACATTCATGGGGAAGGCTGTACGGCTATACGGGAACGGGAATTCCTACGGGAATGAAGAGTTCCGTTACCTGTCTCCGAAGTTCTTCATCAGATCTTCACCAAATTGAAATGGGATCAGTCCGGGAAGATACACTTCCAAAAAAAATAGAATCATCAAAATCGATTGACAATTGGCGAAAATATCGCTGAGCAAACATACAACAAAAAAAAACAGTCGATTTGAGAACCTCTTCTTTTTTGGAAGTCGGTTAATAATATACAATACAATAGTCAATTAAAAACAGTTTAGTGTATGTAATTTATAATTTCTATACATTTTTCCTCTTGCCAATAAACACCGATAAAGTAACGCATTGGATTGGAAAAACTATCCAAACTGACCACATAGTTTTTTGTATGTCTTGTCATAACTTGATACATTGTTAGTAATTAGTAAGAGGATGGACTCTAGTCTACAGCGCATAAATGAGCTGGTCCGGTAGCCTAAACGTTACCAAAAGTATGTTATTATAATATTTTCATAGGAAATGGTCATACTGTAACACTTTTACACTATGGCACGCGACTCACGAGTGCGCTGCGCGTATTGTTTGGCATAGACGAGACCTACACAAACGTTGCAGACACCATAAATATTATTATTTGTTGTGTTGTGGTGGCTGTGAGTAGGTACCCACCTAGCGTATAACTACACTTATATTTCTTCTCTACATGAACACCACAACATTATTGCACCGATATTCAACTCTCATGTAGGAAATACGAGCTATTATTTTTGCATTTGTTTAGGAGTAAGATAAGTGAAAACGGACATTTCTAATAAATAACAAATATTATAAGACTTATACAAACTCTCCGAAACCATCAAGACTAACGTAGCGGGGTGAACTACCTATTTGACATTTGAAAACAGTAAATCATTGTATCATGTGCGCGCGAGGTGGCTTTATGCACTCTGAAATAGGGTTCAAATTCAATTGTTTTACATACTCGATGCGGTTGGTAAATCTATTCCGCGCGAAAACTAAACCACTAAAGCGCACGTCTTTATGCGTACTGAAATAAGGTTTAAATTAAACTGTTTACACACATGTTTGCGGTGTGGAAATTTATCTGTTTCGTGTCGGTACTTACCTAGTTAGTAAAGTAAATTATGTATATACCTATATACCTTTTTGTTTATTCAGCCAAAGTTTATAAAAAAAAGTAGTCACCGCTGCAACGAAGAGCCGTGACAACTTTTTTTTCCCCCATTTTTTTTTACAAAATTATAGCTACATCTAATAAAAACTAACTATATTACAACTGTTTGAACACTAAATTGTATACAAGAATTATTATTTAACCACTCGACACGTGAAAATTCCAAAATAAAAAATAAATCTTACGTAAATAAACATAAACATTAAATTCGCGGCACACTGGTGTGCCGGCAGTGCTAGAGCGGTAATCAATTTAGGCTTAGCCAGTAACAGAACTTAGCGGGGGTGGCGGGATCGCAAAAATTTGGCACACGTCCGACCTCCAACACGTTCCGCTCGGGACTAAATGACACGGGGCGCGCTCATGAAACGACAAAATCAGTTGATTTTGGAATTAGTGGGATACGTATTTTCATATTTCACATTATGACGGCCGATTTATATCACATTTTTTACGACCTTTATTGTGGTATAAGTTTTATTACTCAAAACCTTATATAACTCAAATGAAATGATAATTACATCTTGATTTTGACTTGTCTTTGCGATTTAATTGGATGCAGTAAAGTGCAAGTAATCGTGTATCGCACGGCCGAAATCGCAAGATCGAAGTGTGAAATATGTAATATTTTTTTTTTCAAAATTTAAATCCGTGTTGTTTACGAATAAAACACAATTTTACACAATGCAAAACAACGTTTTTCCGGAAAACCTGGCCTTAAAGCGGTTAAGTGCGGTCTACCAGCTACTCGGCAGCTACCCGGCGGGTACTTCAATATTGAATACTCATACCTCAACACCTTTTCACTAATCAAACAACCATTAATCATTTTACTGCTTTTCTAACTTCCATAGTAACCCAAGACCTGGCATTTATACTTTAAACTTGAAGTTTGTAAGTTATTCGAGAACTTAAGTCTTAAGTAGTCAGCAATGTTAAATTCAATATCTAAGTTGTGACTGAAACGAGTTCAATAACTTGGGACGGTTCTTGCGGGTAGACGAACATTTTGAAGATAACTTTAGAGTTGTGGCAAAGTTCGCGATCCTATGTCTTGAGAATTTGAATTTGAATTAGTTATGTAGGATTCTAGTAACTACATGAATTTCATAGTTAGTTATCTCATACAAATTGTTTTACGGGGAAGCTTTGGCTTAGGTACCTATTCAGTTGGTTTACCTGTTCAGTTAATTAGTACAAGTGCAACTGTACAAGTGTACTGATTAGCATGTCTGCGGTTCTGATTCGATCCCGTCAGTCAATCTATTTTTGGTATACTTGAAATATCAACCGTTTTGTGGTGGCAAATCTCAGGTGCACGGGAGATATATTACAGTGCACAAGTGTGTGCGCAAACACGGATGCACTCTGTGTTCCTTTACAAATAGGAAATTTGGGTATGCGGCACATCTGTCTTTCTGACCGGAAAACAGGCAAAACATCACGTTTTGTCTGTTTATAAACCTATAGATCTATGTATACTAATAAAATATAATAAAGTTGAAGAGTTTGTTTGTTTTTTGTATGTTTATTTGAACGTGCTAATCTCTGAAAAGTACCTACCAGTCGGATTTCGAAAAATATTTTTGTGTATAATAGCCACATTCATGAGGAAGGATACATGATATACGAGAACGGGAAATTCCTACGAGAACGGGAAAAAACGGGATATGCGCGGACGAAGTCGCGGGCAAAAGCTAGTACAGTTTAACCACTCGGGCCCAACATGTGAAAATTCCCTAATATAAAGTAAATCTTATGTATATGTAAATAAACATTAAATTCGCGATTAATTCGCGACACACCGGTGTGTCGCCGGGGCCGGACAGGCAGATAATTACCATCTGTACAAACACAGTAATCGTGATTGATTTGCAGAAAAAGCAACAAGAAGTGCAATGTGATTATCTACAGTTTCCTTTGACTCCGTGTTTTGTTTGTAAATTGTAAAGTGGTTCTCGAAGTTCCGGGACTGCTTCTAACTTACGATTATACAAATAATACAGTACAGTAGCTATGACAGTAGACTTGGATATTCTTTTGACATATATTTGAAAATATGTCTAGCTCCAGTCGGATAGTTCTGTGGACGATACCTACTTACCTTGTTATTTATAGAAAAGAAAGTAAACATTTGAAATTGTATTGAATTTGAATTATGAATCTGCTAATCAGCAGTTAAACTAATCAATTGGTTCGATTTTTTTAAATAAATAATGCTGGTCTATTAATCAATTACGTGCATGTTCGCTTAACCTTTGCGCAACTATTGAATCTGCGTAGTAGCATTATATTTGAATGGTATCTAAAGGCAAAGGTACGCCTTGTGCACAAATAGCGAGTGGCCGACAAGTCACTTGGACCACAGTAATGATATCCGCCCATCCGTCGCCCGGTCTGTAGCTCGCCTTTGCATCCACTAAGTAAATCCTTTGACCATCTCCTTGCTGTTGACTTTTGAGACTTTAGTGGGACTGAAGTCGACTTCCCTTGTAGGTGGACCAATTATATAAAAAAAACTAGCTGACCCGCGCAACTCCGTCTGCGTCACATTTTTCAGTAATGCTCCGCTCGTTCCTATTGGTCGTAGCGTAATGTTAGTATCCCTTACTTTCCTAGATAAATGAGCTACTCAACACTAAAATATTTTTTCAATTCGACACAGTAGTTCCTGAGATTAGCGCGTTCAACTAAACAAGCTCTTCAGCTTTATAGCTTTTGCCCGCGACTTCGTACGCGCATATCCCGTTTTTTCCCGTTCCTGTAGGAATTTCCCGTTCCCGTATAGTCTATACTCTTCCTCATGAACGTGACTATCATAATTATACAAAAAGAATTTTCCAAATCCGACTGGTAGTTCCAGAGATTAGCGCGTTCAAACAAAAACACAAACTCTTCAGCTTTATAATATTAGTTTAGATTATATTATAGTATAGATATCTAAATAATCTATGCCACATACTTTACCGTTAAAAAAATTGGGTTCAGTTAAGTCTCCTACCCTGCCTATAGTGTATTTCAATCCAAACCTAACTTATTTCAACATACATGCAATGTCTTCAATATTCCATCTGAACTCTGACCGGAAATCTTCCCGTGTCTGTTGAACTAACTCTGATATAATGCATTAAGACAATGGCAGAGCATTGTTACAAGTTACCAGTTGGACTATAATATGTGTTTGTTATGTTGGTAGTACAACATTCGTGTCCACTTAATGGTGTTTGCGGCTGATAGACAAATATTCACTAGGTTGTGTCGTGTAGTTAATTAGTCAGTAATTGAACAGACATAGGTATCTCTCTAACACGAAAACACCTGCAACATTGGTTACTTTGTGTATCGAAATGATTTAACTAGTAGAGCACAAATATTAACGACTGTCAATCTTTTATTTATTACTTTGTTTTTTTTTTGTTTACCCCTAAGGGAAGGCATTTTTTTTTGCATTAGAAAGCAGGTGTAATACAATCCAATGTTTGCTGGTGTATTTGGCAGTAAATATATCAAGTCAGCGTTCTAGGCAAGCTTACAATCAAATTCACAGCTCGACTTTACCGAGATCGCGTCTGTTTCAATGACATATTGGCCAGTTGCGTAGACACTTGAGACATAAAACTACACCAATTTTACACCACAATATCCACTAGGAATCAATTATTATTTATTTATTTATGAATGGGCTAGCTCTTGACCTCGATCACGCCTGATAGAAAGCGATAAATGAGGTCCATGATGCAGCGAGCGTGCCTAGAAGATGCCTTGAGGCACTGGTACTCCCACGCGTCGACGAAACACAGCAGGCTGCTTGATGCCGGACTCCGGTGGGAGGGTGGTCGCGAGCCAGGCAGGTGCTCCAGCCACTAAACTTCACACGTTAAAATCCCGCCAAAAACTTCTTTATTTATTACCTGTGTGACCAATGACTAAACAGACTTTTACTCGTATTAAAAAAAAATCATACCCGCGCTGTTTCTAACTTCAATAGCAAACGTTATCACGACAAAAGGCACACACTCTTCTCGCTTCAGATAAAAAGCCGTCTAACACAGACAGAAAATAATCGTTGTTTTATGCGGCCACACAAAGTAAAGTGATTTCACTCAGGGCGTGAAAACTAAGCTTTATAGTGGAGCAGCTCTAGTGCTCGCTAATGGAGTACCGGGTGACTCTAAGCTGACTAACGAATGATGCAGCTAAGTTCAGCTAAGCCGTCTGAGTAAATGTGAGCATTATGTTACTCAGATGAGTGGATATTATGGCGCGGCTTGTAAATTGTATCTTTTGGAAATGGAATTGGAATGTAATTAGATTGGTATCCAATTCCATTTATAGTTTGTAGTATTTCTGGACGGTTATGCGATGTGTAATGTGAATGGTGATCTACACTGGCAGGATTCTCAATCTTGAAAGTAAGCTCTTACCTTATTTTGCAACACACATAAAAAAAAAACTAACAATTAATAAAAACTGCAGGGATCGTTATGCAATCAATATAACATCATTATAACGATCTCTGCAGTTTTCAATTAACAATGATATACAGGGAACGAACATTCTATGAATGTAGTACTTGTTACTAGTGTCTAGTGATATGGTAGGCCAGATAAACTTGCAACCTTGCCGCACAGATCGATCTTCAAGGTTAAGCGACGCTTGCCATGGTCGGACTGTGGAAGGGTGATCATCTTAACATACTGAGATTACTCCGTGCCTCGAAAAGCACGTTAAATCCCGGCTGTCATTTGTAGATCTTTGGCAGTCGTTACGGATTGTCAGAAGCCCGAAAATCTGACTCCAGTCTTGCCAAGAAGTACTGTGTTACCCAGTTAATGGGTTGTGGAGGTCTGGTAGGCAGCCGCTCCACGTAAAATACTCGCATTCAGCTGAATACGGTTTGAGTAGAAGCCGACCCCAATAAAGTTGGGAATAGTCTAGACAGATGACGTAATCTGAAGCAGGTAACTTAATTACTTAGCATCTTCAGATTTTAAGGCTTATCAATATCGAAACGCCAGAATATTCAGTGATCATAAACAAGACAAACAGAAACTTTCCATTAATAAAATATTGAAATAACGAATCGTGCTCTATTTTTTTAAACTCAAGTACACCTTTTGGGTTAAACTTTCCTTAACACACAGCATTTTCAGCCGAATACTGGGAATAATAAAATCGGTTTTGTTAACCCTCGAGCCCTAATTCTGCCAGTCAAACTGACGTGCTTAATAAAACGGTTTTCCTCATCATTTTTACCAAAGATTTTCCCGCTAATTCTTTCGTTGTTTACCAAAAGGCGTGGGTGCGATCCCGGATGGGCCGCAGCTATTATAATAACTGCTAACAAAATTGCTAACAATATTTTTAACGAGCTATAATGGTTAAAGTTAGCTAATGCGTTAACTTTCCTAATGTGCGGTATCTCTCGCCCTAGTTTTCAGATTTTCTCTATCGAATTGCAAAAAGTTTGTTGTTTTATTTATTTAGTTATGAAAGCTTTTTTGTTTTTCCGATACATAATTGGGTTTCTGTTGAATTCTTCGTCAGTAGGGAATTGTTGAAGTGAAGGCTGATCGACTTTTGAGAATTTTCACTTCGATGGTTTCCATGTGGAAACTATGAGAGCGTTCTATTTTCCAGCAGTCAAACACACAAGCAATCATACACTTTCAATAACTATGTTGCTACGGCGTAGCGTACACGGATACGTCGTAGCATACACAACTACCGTACGGCATTTCATACACGGCTACGGCGTAGCAGTACTGCTACGCCTCCGGCTACGGATTTTGTAGCATATTCATAATTCGCTACTGCTACTTCTACTACGCTTCGCGTCACACTTCTTTCTTTGATGACAAAAGATATTTAGTTCCTCACCTCAATAGCAAGTAATTTTTCAATGGAACAAGGAAATTGAATTCGATTATTGACCGCTGGCAGGAATGTAAGTGCAGATAGGAAGCACGTAGTTTCGAGAGCGTATCGCGGTACGTGTACCGGTTGTACGAGTACGTGCGACTACCCCGGAGAGCCGTGTCGTATCGTGTCGTACGTAACTCGTCCGGACACGGAACCGCTGTGGGAGAATATTTGATGCTGTACTGTTCTTTGTTTATCTAGCTGCATATTTGGTATTTTGTTTTGGGAGAAAAAGTACATAATGTTTTACGTCCAACTGAAGTTATCGTAGTTCGAAGAAGTTTGAATAAAAAACGGCAATGACATTTGTAAGCAGCTAATTTTGAAGAGTCTGTCCTTTTTAAATCATATTGCGTTCACGGAAGAGTGCTAAAATTTGTCATTTTAAAAGTTTATTTATGATTTTTTTTCCACTAGTATTAGTTTTTTTTTACCTGCACTTTTGGGAATATTAATCTTACTTACTTACTACTTACTTTTGGGAAGAAAATATCTGCATATTGTTGGTTAAGTAGATACGTACATTTAGGAAGGAAATACAGATGATTTGCATTACCTGTTTAAAACGTCTTTGCATCTGTGCTTTAAATTCTCATTTTTGTAAAATTATAATCAAAACTTGCAAGGCTGGCGATATTTCATCGTAAGGTTCTTCACCTTCATCCTAAGGTTCAAGCTTCAGAAGTTCTTTCACAACTTCAGAGTTCTCGTTTTACGTTCTTACCTTACGTCATAGTTTCTACGAAAAGAGTTTAACTGAAGTAGTACTTAGCTTCGGATATTGTCAGCTTATGGTCTGACTAAGTGACTGAATAATTGATTATGTATTAGGAGTACCTAATCATAATTGTCTGTTTATTAGAAGTGAAAAGTTGGATTTTAAATCATATTGAGATCGAAATGAATCGGAAAATTAGCACAGTTAAAGTTTATATGAAGAAGAAGCGAGGAACCTAAAATTACTAAAAAATATGGTCAATTTTCGAGCACTATACGACCATAAATCTTCATTACTGTCCATCACAGAGAGCAGTTCGGGTTTCGACAACGCATGTCAACCGACTTAGCTATATTTGCTCTTAAAAATACTGTTCATAAATATATGTCACGAAAAACCGGTTTTTACGTGTTTTTTGGATATAAGTCGAGCCTTCGATTCTATTAATTATAATACTTTATGGGACAAAATGCGCAATACTAAAGTCCCCCGGGATATTGTAAATGTACTGGAATAATGGTGCGACAATCAAGTTAACCAAGTTAGATGGGGCAGTGCTTAGACTTCCCTGTGGTGTAAGACAGGGGGGGGCAACATCTCCAATTTTGTTTAACTTATATGTCAACGAGTTGATCGAGGAGCTGAGCCGCTCCAGAATCGGATGCAATGTTGATGGCATATGCGTAAACAACTTCAGGTATGCAGACGATATGGTGCTGCTCAGCCCCTCGGCTAATGATCTTAAATAACTCGTAGGGATTTGTGAGCGATATGCAGCTGCTCACCAGCTGATGTACAATGTTCAGAAAACTGAAGTTATGATTTTTAAATATGGAAAGGTTCCTGAGACTTTATTACCCATCACTTTAAATAATTCTACATTAAGAATTGTCAGTACCTTTAAGTATCTTGGACATGTACTGAATGAAAAGCTAACGGATGACAATGATTTGGAGAGGCAAAGAAGGAGCATGGACTTATTAATTTAATTGAATTTTAATTAACTAAGTTCTTAATACGTAGGTACATACCCAATGCTTAGCTATGACATGTAGTCACTATGGGTGATATGTATGTGTATGTAAAATGCCTGAAAAAAACCGACTTCCAAAAAAAACACTACAAACTACAAAATAACTTTAATTTCGGAAGTCGGTGTTTTTGGTTGCTTCTTCGTTATTTGACACCGACTTCCGAAATTAAAGTTATTTTGTAGTTTGTAGTGTTTTTTTTGGAAGTCGGTTTTTTTTTGTGAAAAAGTTTTTATTTTTCACTTTTTAGTAGTACCCCACACCTAAAACACCACTGAAAAGTCACAGGAAAGCAAAAATATGCAATTTCGTGTGATTTTTCCACATATTTTTTCCAGCAATTTGGATTTAAAAACCAAACTGCTGAACCGATTTTGATAAAATTTAAATGGGACCAATCGAGAAGTATCCTTCTTTCACATAAAACAAGAATTTTTCAAATCGGTTCATAAATGACGGAGATATGAGGTAACAAACACAAAAAAAAAAATACAGTCGAATTGAGAACCTCCTCCTTTTTGGGAAGTCGGTTAATAAAATGATTTATTATTATATACAGATCGTCCAAGATCTGCAGCATTGCAATAATCAGTGCAGCCAAGCCCACACAGCTGTAACGTTCCAGTGTTTAGCACATAATCCCCCGCATCACGCTCGTAAACCAGGTATCAGCTAACAGCGAGCACATAAGGGCCGTTACAGTGAATATTCGCCGCACTAGACAGTATGCAAATGGTTGCAAGCACTCCGTGACTGCGCATAGCCTGCTGCTGTATCCGTAGGTACCTGCAGCCCTGTCCTGTATCTGTAGGTACCCGTAGATTAATGTGCCGTGAACATAGCCCACGTCCGCAGAATAACGCTGAGTTAGCACGTGCCTACCAGCTATCTGAAATATTGCAGCGTTTTTTTGTTTTTGAGGAAAAATTGTGAATTGTGAAAGGTTTTGACTTTCAGTTATTGGAGTGGCCTTTGCTCTCAAATTGGAAGCTTTAATTGGGTTTTGACACGCGTGTTCGATTGTGTTCGCAATAAGTTTAGATTTTTTCGCTGTTTTAGGGTTACAGATATGTGAATTTTATAATGAGGACAATCTTTTCATAACTTATGCGATACCCGAAATGCCATAAACGAAATACGTCCACTGTTAGACATGGGCCTCCCCTAAATATGGGGGAGTTTGCCATAATCGCCACGCTTGGCAGGCGGGTTGGCGATCGCAGTGTAGTTGTAGCAATGCACCAACAGAATGCTGCTGCCCATTATTTGGTGAGTCCCTTAGTAGTCTCTTGTGGCACCCTCGGGAAGTGATGGGATGGTGCTATTCTTTTACGTCCCTACGGAACTTTACGTCCGACACCATACGGAACAGCTAGCTCTTTGAAAGAACATTATTTTCCATACCTAGTTGTTAATAGATGCTCGTCTCCGCGATACTGAAACTAAATTAGCTGAAAACGTAAAAGATTATTTGACTTTACTCAAATAATCTTTTACGTTTTTACATTGGATTAGCCCAGAGAAAGCAGAAATTGTACTAACACCACTTTTCGCAGAAATATTATACCTACACAGCATCATTACGATAGAATTTAATATATTAGAGAGCTTACCTTTGAAATACGGCCAGCTCCGGTTATTTCAATTTCTTGTGAGAAACTCGCAATCTGAGAGGAAAACTGTGTTTTTGAGTATTAATGTGACAATGAATAGGGCAGATACAAACACCCTCTTTTTTGGGTTCAAATGTTGCCGTGATACCAGAAAGTTATTTTTTTGTCAAAATTGTGTTAAATATTGATTCATATCGCGCAATGAGCTCTACCAGACGTGCCGTGAAGTCGTAAAAATATTTGCTAAACATACATATAACGGAGTATCAGAATGGGCAGCGGAGCGGTCTTTGTGATAGTCATCCATCATGGGCGTGTTATAGAAGAAACGTTGAAATAATATAATAATAATAATTTGTGATTCATAACAGTCACTCGTTTAATTCGATTACATTTGTAAATAAATTATACGGTAAAACACAAGATGAAACTAGATTACGAGCCAATAGGTTAGCACGCGTGCACTTCGTACGCTGTCTGTCAAAAGAATGCCAGCTGTCACGGCGGAGACGCAAACTTGCTACCCTATTCGGGGTTACCCGCTCATATTTTATAAATCACCATAAATTTTCGACCAATTGAAATAAATCACCATTTTAATTTTGAATTTAACAATAATTACTGTTCAACAAAATAACACAATCAGTCTCTCATCTTAAATCTTGGATTAACTTTTAATTTATCTGCGCGCCGTCACATATATACATACCTACTTAACTGTTCTTGTCGCTAGCGCTGTAGAATACGTGTAGGTAGGTAAACAACGTACCATTCTTTGCGATTGTTACTACATCATTCAATATCATATTCTCTATAGGTGCTCTACAGCTAATTCATACTCCTAAAAGTGTACAGAACATAAGTCACGTCTAGGAAATATGCAAGCGCTACGTGACGCCTACGTAGCACCTACATATTGGGGCCTAGGCACTAGGCAGGTAGGCAGCAATGTAGTATCTGGGTACTCGACCGATTGCCCTGATAAAATATTAGCCACCCCAGCTGAACGCAATGTGGGTTATGTGCTAGAAATATGTTTGCGTTTCGGTATATTTGTGATTGATAGATTATTTTCTTGCATATTTTATTGGAATATTTTGTAGTTTCTTCTATGGAAGTTCCTCCTTCTCGCATCGTATTCCTCATTGCTGAGGGTCATGAGTCCTCCGATGAGTGGTCAATTTCTGCTTTGCATTGTCTCTCCACCAGTGTCTGTCCCTTAGCATCATGGAGCGCATTATGCAGCTTGATGTTGAGTGTTGGACAGATTTGCCGTCTACAGTTCGTCATTCTTCTATAGTACGTTTACGTTATGTTAGAAAGTATGTAAGAGTTACAATATTATTAATTTTTCACAAACATGCTTGGAAATTTGAGCATTATTTTGACAACTTTCTTCAAGATAAATCGAAATTGCTGTACTGGCCAAATACATGCGAGCAGCGGCCATAATTTGTATGAAAATCCTTAACTGGCGTGTTTTAGCGGCCAAATAAATTACATAGTAAACTCATATCTGTCGTGTGATTTAAAAATGGAACGATCTTTCACTCCGAAACATGGCAACCAAGGAGGTAATTTATCAAAGGCTTTTTTTAATTTCGAGCTGGCTTGCAAATAGAAAGCTTTTTATTAAAACAAAAACAAATGAACACTTTAACGCGGGAAAAATTCAAAGTCAAAGTCAAAGGCAAAGTCAAAGCATTTATTTCAAATAAACCATTTACAGGTACTTTTGAATTGTCTCAGTCAGTCAAAAACATGAAGCTATTTGCACGTTCCAAAGCGTAGATCTCTATGGAGAAGAACGTGCAAGAAACTCCACGGACACTCTTTTAAACCAATTTATGATTTACAATAATCCTGGTTACATTATCTTTGTTGCTTTTATATGTGAGAACAATGTAAAAAAAAAGAAAAAATAGAAAAAAAAAGAATTCTTAGTATCAAATAAACTATTGAAATAAGCCAGCGACAGCTAAGAGATGACCAGTCTCCACTGATGGCGCCCGTTCACGAACATGACGCGTGCATCAGCACCATTCAGCTCAACCATTTTGAAGGGAACCGAATGATCCGATACACGCGCCACCATCAGCGAGACATTCCAGTGAGCATGACAAACCCTCAACTGCCCCTGCTCATTCATGTCAAACAAGGAAACCATCTATTAACATAAAAGGCTCCATCGTCCTCACATTTACAGGATTCCAAAATAAAAAATGCTTCTACTTTGTATAAAACTATAAATATCGACTGGAAAGAACAGAAAAATAAAAGTGTATTCCAAACATTATTATTATTATTAAACGTAAAAAGTAAAATAAAAAAGGGGGAGCATCTCCTCCATATATAAAATCCTAACTAGTGGAACCAAGCGGCTGAGGCTGTGGAGTAGGACCGGCATTTAGCCAAGCATTTTTATCAAGGATATAATCTTCCAGTTTATAATATGCCTGTCTACATAGTGTGCGTTTAATGCATGTTTTAAATTTTCTCTCATTCAGTCCGAGAATATCAAATGGTATTTTATTATAAAATTTAACACAGTACCCCATAAAAGAAGTGTGTACTTTAGCCAATCTGAATCGGGGTTGATCTAATTTGTTCTTATTTCTAGTATTAAAATTATGCCTGTCACTAATGTTACTAAAAAGATGGAGATTTTTCCGAACATACATTATATTTTCGTATATGTATTGACAAGGTACCGTCATAATGTTAATATCTTTAAACAGTTCCCTTAGGGAATCGCGCCGACCCAGATTATATATGGCTCTGATGGCTCTTTTCTGCAGAATAAATATAGATTCGATGTCTGCAGCACGTCCCCATAATAAGATACCGTAAGACATGATACTATGAAAGTAACTAAAATAGACCAGCCTCGCGGTATCTATATCAGTAAATTGACGGATTTTTCTGACAGAATATGCTGCTGAACTTAGCCGTCCCGCAAGAGATGTTAAATGAGGACCCCATTGTAGCCTTGAGTCAAGCGTGATCCCCAGGAAAACCGCGTTTTCGACGAATTCAAGTTTCTCTTTGTTCAATACAATATCGCAATTATTACTTTTGACATTCGGTAAAGCAAATCTAAAACACTTAGTTTTTTTCCCATTTAATACTAAATTATTAGCAGTGAACCAATTTTGGACCTGCTTTAGGGCTTTATTTTAATTATTGTTGTTCGTTGTTTTTCATTGATTAATTTTCTAGGTACTACCTAGTTACTTATAGAAAAGTACTATACAAGCCTTGGCCACAACTAGGCATTGCCTCTTTTGCAGGCCGTTGCTGTAATGTACAATTGTAGCTTTTTTCCGCGTCTTCGCTGTTCGGCTAAACCCTTATAGAGGTATGGGGATCAGACAGTAAAATCCCGCAAACCTCCTTTGAAAAGGGAGGATCCTCCGACCAGACGGTTGTTGTGTCTTTTGGGCAACTGCCCGATAGTTGATATTCGGACTGTTGTAGGTATCTGTTCAAATCGCACGGTTAACTCTGATAGCGCGATGCAGGATTTCGTTTAGTAAGTTAGCAGCTGGCGGGATAGATGGCACTGTGGTTCTTTTTTCGTTGCGATGTAGATTTTGCTACGTAATTTTATTTTGTGGCGGCATTGGTGCCGCTACACCAATAAAATAAACCAATGTTAGTGTAGCTTTGCAATCGGATTGGATCGGTCGCGTTAACGCGAACATCAATTTGTATTGAAACTGGAAAAAGAAATCCCTTTTTTATATACTTGACAATGGCGTGAAAGCGTTCACGTTTTAACGTGAACGAGTACGTTACAAAACTCGCTCTTAGGCCTCAGTACTCCTAACCTCTTATTAATAAATACAGAATAAAGTTATTCCAAGTTGAAACCTATGAAAATGTATGGTTACTCCTTTGTTATTCCTGATATAACTTTATTCCGTGTTTATTAGTATGAGGGCTAGAGATTGTCTCTATCAAACTAACACTAATAAGTATTTAGGCACCCCAGGTGCCTTATTGTGTGCCTTGTTTAAATGCAAAGAAAACCTTGTATTTATGAATAAATAAAAATAAAAAAACAAAATTGCCGTTTTATAGTCGTTCTATTATAATATAATTTTTGTATAAGCTATTATAAAAGCAGGAGCACATATTTATTCCATGACAAATAACTATTAAAGCGGAGAACACCAACAATACACTCAACATCTCACAACACCACATAAAAAGTGTGCCATCCATTCTTCAAAAACTCCAACGATTTGTTATCCTCTGAGCATCCGCAGCATCTGTGTGTTTTCTTCAGCGACTCACCGCTAGCGGCCACTTCCTAAGCAATAAGTCAGCAGAACAAAAACACCAGAGTCGAGGTGTAATGGTCCATCAACGAGATAAAAGAAATTCGCCACGATTTAGCAGTACCACTGAGAATATACGACACGTAAATCAGTTAGGTTCCCAGGATTATTGAGGATGAAATTGTTAGTTAACGTTCCATTGCACCGTCTATACGTGTACTTGTCCAAGTCCTGGTAGTTTAGTCATAGAAACTGTGCAATGGATAGTGAAATGGAGTTTTAGACGTGTAATTTGGTGTCGTAGTGAAGGTCGTTGTGAGTTAGCAGTGCCAACATAAATTGGTGCAGACAATGGCCTCAACATTGTTGTGATCTGAGTTAAGACTCACGAGGCCTATCTGACGATATTTTGTAAATTTTCTGAAGTCTCCAACTTTAGGTTTAATAAATGAGCTGGTAAGCTTTTTAGGTTAAATAATTTTACAGGCGCCCTTTGTGTGTGAGTGAAATACCTAATATTAGCTATTTTGGGATCATACAGGCTGGAGAATTCAGGCCACTGAGCTACAGTACACACATTCCGGAGTTTGGCAACGAACCTACGCGCGCAGACGGAGGGCCAATTTTACTAAAAAAATTGTAGAAGTGGTGATGTGTTTCAGGCATGCTTATTTGCTTATGTTTGCCTTAGTTCTCATTCGTGGTAATACTTATTTGAATTTTAAAAATAATCTTTGATAATATTTCGAAAGTAATGAAACAAAACTGAGTTCATTCTATTTATACATTTGTAATAGAGGGCAAAACACATTTAAACGAAAACTTTAAAAGTAGAAACGTGCAATCGTCCGCATATTTACATAATCCATAATCGCTTGAACATCAACACGATATAAAGGGTTCCGTAATGCGCTGCCCAGTATACTGAACCCGTCATAATCCTTGTACAATACAGATGTACGCGATAGGCTTTTTTTTTTTTTTTTTTTTTCTAGGATGGGAAATCATCAAATGACCCCTCCCGCTCTGGGTGGAGCGGCAGGGAGTGTCAGACTTTTACTGACTAAAACCCACCCTTTAGTCCTCCTAGTGCCTTTCTTCCCAGGGCCGCGGTAACTCTTTCGAACAAATCCGCAACCCTGGTAGGCTCTGGCCTTAACGGGCCCCGACCCATGCTGACGACTGCTGGCTTGGCGCGCGTAGAACACAGCGCGCCGTCAACCCGGGCCTGTTCTGATCGGACGGCGAGCTACCCATTGCTCGCCGTCCACAGGCATCAGTCACTGCGCCATGCCCAGGAGCATCAGTTCCTGGGCGGCGCAGTGGCTGACGTTCAACAGGAGGGGGTGAAATGGGGCCATTACTGGCACTCCATTTCAGCCCCCTCCGGAGCCCGTTGTAGGGGCTCTACTGCGGCTGTTGCAGTAGCAGCAGCCGCAGTGGAACCGGCTTTGGCGGCGGAGGAAGCGGCGGCGGTGGCGGCGGTCGCGGCGGAGACGGCGGTGGCGGAGGGCTTTCTCCGATTTCCGGCTTTGGCGGGTGGGGCGCAGGCCCTACCCCCAGCCCAGTGGTCGGCCGGCTTGCCAGCTGCCGCACAGACTACGCAGTGCGGCGCGGCGACGCAAGAGCCGGCCCTGTGACCGGGCTGACCGCAGCGGAAACAAAGACCGCTGCGGTCCACCTCCGAGGTGCATTGTGCTCCCACATGGTGGCCCACTTGGCACCGGAAGCACCTCAGAGGTCGGGGTTCCAGCAGTTTGACCTGCGCGGAAACCCAACCCACCAAAAACCTTCGGCCCTCCGTGATGGTTTTGGCCGCCGACACGGGGCAGCTCACCACAATGGTGCGCGTGCCCGTGTTGTCAGGACGTAGGGTGCCCGCCTTCACCTCCTCTGCTGAGCACCCCCCCGTCCTAACGACGGCGGCCACCACCTCCGCCTCCGTGACGGAGTCGTCCAGGCCCAAGATGCGCATGTCGATGCGCTTGGTGGGCCTGGACACTCGGGCATCGTCCGCGCTTAGGGACGCCCTGAGCCTTTCGGCTAGAGCGTCCGCGGTTGGGCCGCTGGCTGCCCCGGGGATCTCCAGCATCCGGGCCCCAGTCATGGTGACCCGGAGCCGAAGGCCCCCCACGATGCCCAGCTCACCAAGGTTCACTGCCTCCTTCGCCTTGGTGAGCACGTCCGCGTACGTCACGCCCCTCTTCGCCGCGTCCGGCTGCAGCGTAAGAACTACAGCCGCGGTTTTCGGGGGGCGCAGCGCAGCCGCGACGCTTCGCGCCTTCTGCCGCCGCTTCCTCTCCCGCCTCTTGGCCGCCCTGGCTGCCTTTCCCGCCTTCCTCTTCTCCCCGGCCACTTGCCATTCGGCTTGAGCCGGGGGAGGAGCTGAAGGCGAGGAAGCCGGGGGGAGCTGCTGCTCAGACGGCGCAGGAGCTTTCGCCGTCCGCGCAGCAACCCCACCCTTCCTCTTCCTTCCCGGGGCCGGGTCCGGTTTTCCCGGCACCGGCTTCGCAGGTGCTGGCCCGGACCCTTTGTCCTGGCCGGACGACCCCGGTGTGGCAGCCACGGCGGCCGCATATGACGCCTTTTTCTGGCCTTGGGGGGCCTTCCCACTCGCCGCTAACGGGGGGCGCAGGACAATGCCCTCCAGGACGGAGAACCGCGCCTGGAAGGCTGCCATCTCCTGCCGCACGAGGTCCAGCACCTGACTCTCCTGCGGCACGGGACGGCTGTCCTCTCTGCGCCCCCTTTGAGGCGCCCCCTGTGGGCCGGCTCCCCGGAGCCTGGCCAGGTCTGCGCGGAGCCCCTCGTTCTCCTTCTGGAGACGCTCCGTGGCGGCAGCCAAGCGGGCGACCTCCGCCCGCAGCTTGGACATCTCGTCCCGCGGAGGCCCCCCTGGGTTAGCCTCCGCTGCCGCCAGAATGGAGGCCATCGCCTCGCTTATGGCCTTGTTCTTTGAGGAAAGCTTCCTCTTCAAGGCCACATCGCGAAGCGCGGCCTCCACCACCTCCACAAACCCGGCCCTCCGGTCATCCGGCTCACCGCCGGAGGACTCCGAAACAGGAGCCCCGCGACCACCCTCTCCGGGGGGTCGTCCGTCAGCGACGAGCTCCTCGGCTCGCTGACCAGCCACCTTGGAGGCGGGCAATCTCCCCTTGCCTCCCTCTCGGCCCTTGCCCCGCCTACTGGTGGGGATTTTCCGAGCCGAGGCCACCTCCTCGCTGCAGGACGACCCCCGGTCGTCCTCTGGTCTAGGCCGCTTGCGGAAGGACCTAGAGTCCTCCGCACCTGTCCCCGCCCCCTCGGGTCCAGAGCTCGCCGAGCTCACGGTCACCAGGTCGTCGGAGTCCAACTCGGACTCCGACTCTGCACCCACGTGACGCTCAGGCGAGCCCTCCCTCCAGAACAGCGCGCCTCCAACCGCGCTCCGCCCGACCGACGCTTTGTCGGATGAGCCAAAATCATACCCGATCAGTTCCTGAAAGGACGGTTTGGATCGGGGGCCTCCTCGGCCACTGTTGCCCTTGGCAATCGGAGAATAAAGGACACTTTTGCCCCCCCCAGAATACGAGGGGCTTGACGCACAAGGCGTGGCGGATTCCCGGACTGCTGTGCAGTCCGAACCGCCCTGGGGTAGTGTCTCTTTTATCGTGCCTTTATCCATATTTTCCTTTTTGAGGGTGCGGTCCCTTTCTCCCCTTCTCCCTTCTCTCCCTCTCTCACTGCTTGCTCGCTGCCCTCGCAGTCACGTCTGATGATCAGACGCGTACCAGAGAGCAGCGAGCAAGCCAATGAGACGCACACCGTCCGAGGACCCGAACACTGCTCAAGTCTCCGAACGGTGTGCCCCTCTTGTGTCTCTCTTGGTCTGGTCTCTCACTTGGGACCTTCCGGCATGAGTGGCTCTACCGGCAAAGCCCCCAAGATCATTGAGACACGCAAGCCCCACCACGACGACAACGTGGAGACACGGTTGGTGGGGTACGCGATAGGCTTACGTGATATAGGTTTTACGGTCCCCATTGGCTTATAAAGGTGGTTATCTGTCTTTAAATCATAGGGGGATTGGAAATTATGGGCAGGTTTCTGTTATACCTAAGCCTGCTTCTGCTTTTGAAACTAAATCTTGCGTCTGAGGGTCGGTTCTATGCTTGAAGTTGGATTATTGTAATCCAATTGGACCGTTTTGTGAATATCTGATTTTGAGACAATGTTACTCACAATCGCAGGAGCAGTCTATAGGTGCAGCGAGGTTGGTTCGATTCCAGATTTTGATGTGCAAAGGGTTGGATCGTAAGTGAGACGTGGGATATATCTACGTATCCGAATTTTCAATACATTTACAACGTGTAACACAATAAACGCAATACCTCTTAAGGGGTCATTGTACTCATAATTATGAACAACTTTTACTATTGGGCCAACACTGAAATCGCGAAAAAAAAATCGAATGCTCCATACATTTCTGCACGCGTAACTCGATAAAATGTACTGAACAGCTGATTTTTTTTCGCGATTTCGGCGTTTGTCCCTTAGTAAAAGTTGTTCAAAATGATGAGTACAATGACCCCTTAAGATGTATTGTGTTTATTCTGTTATACGTTATATATGTCGCAACCATCTAAAATAATCAGCAATTTAATTGGTAGCCTAGTCTTTTAATTTAACTGCGCCGATTTTTCATCGACCTCTTGATGACATCTTCTGTTAAATTTCGTTAAATGACTAGCCCATGTCACTTATGTCGCTGATTAAACGCAGTTCAATGAAAAGGCTAGGCTTTTAATGAAACGGCTGATTAAGCTAACGACGAAGTTCCGTCTATAAAGCCTATAGCCGTTTTGTCAAGAAACCCCCACTTTGCTCTTTATCCCTTGGGTTAACGGATAATCTTAACTTCCACTGTTCAGATTTATAAAATGCTCACGGCAACTCTCTTTGCTGGATACGGACTAATGTGCACGGATTGCGCGTTTTTGTAACACAAAAGCTTTTTTGATGTATCTTTTCCCCATATCTTTTCCCCAAAACATGATATATCTAATATTTGATTTTAACCAGCGCGAACTATACCATTTTCATTTGCTCAATGCTAATTTCTGTGCTAAGTGCTCTTAAAGCATAACATGCGGAACATAGTGATACATTTAAAGCATTTAATTCTATTTTCCAATTTAGATGTTCATTTATACGTAAATCCCAGAATGCAACTTCCTTGACGAGAATAATTTGGTCATAATTCTAAACAATCTCTAAATCGTCCTTAGTACTCTATAGTTCTAAATAATAGTATTTTGGTCTTTGAGGTGTTGATTAACAATTTGTCCATAATAAACTCCTGTGAAATGTTTGTAATGCTACATTTACCGTCTCTGTGGCAGATGGGACCCTGGGTACGGTTATACATTACTTTTTCAACCGACTTCAAAAAAAGAAGGAGGTTCTCAATTCGGTTGCGTTTTTTTATGTTTGTTACCTTTTATCTCCGTCATTTATGAACCGAGTTGATTAATTCTTGTTTTATGTGAAAGGATATGCTTCCCAATTAGTCCCATGGAAATATCATCAAAATCGGTCCAGTAGTTTGGTTTCTAAATCAAAATTGCTGGAAAAATTATGTCATCCATGCATACGAAATTGCGTATTTTGCTTTCCTGTGACTTTCCAGTGGTGTTGTTAGGTGTGGGGTACCACAAAAAAATTTAAAATATTTCTTTTCACAAAAAGAAAAACACTACAAAGTACAAAATAACTCTAATTTCAGAAGTCGGTGTTTTTGGTTGTTTCTTCGTAAGCACCGACTTCCGAAAATCGATATTAACGCGAAAGGAGCTGCGGGCAACAATGATTTTAGTAATTTTGATATGAATTTTAAAGAATAAGCTCAAGATATTACGTACCACTTAAAACCCTCGATTGTGCAACAGCGTATTACCGACCCTTTTACGAACTGCAAACACGAATGGCGTGTTAGAAACTTTTAAAATCTTAAAGCTCGACACGAGGGCTGTACTTAATATCGACAGGCTGCACTCTTCCACTACACTTGCTTGTATTAGAACTGGGTCACGCGAGCACCTGCGCACGGATTTGTAAGTGTGTGTTTTTGAAATGGGTAATGGTGTATGTGTGTGTGTGTGATTCGAAAAAGGACAAGAGCAGTTGATTGGTTGGTTTTAACATACCAACTGTTACATGTGCACATTATGGAATGCAACAAAGTATTGAGTATGTGACACGAAACTAAAAACATTAAAATGGCGATGGACAGGCCATATGATGAGGTCCCAAATAGAGAAATGGACAAAGACCATCACCGAGTGGTACCCAAGAGATGGTTAACGCCGGAGGGGAAGACAGATCAGAAGATAGGGTGATGATCTGTCTAAGAACTGGAGAAGAACAATCTAATTCATTCAAAATTGAAGCAGATATCTTCAAAATTTTGTATACACGTTTAGTTTGGATGACAATGTATGGTTAGCTGTGTGACGTTATCCTAAATCCAACATGTTTATTTACCACCTGTATGTGTACAAAAGTGGACCGATGACCTGGTGAGGGTCGCGGGTAACCGATGGATACGAGACGCACAGGACCGGTTGTTGTGGCGACACTTGGGGGAGGCCTATGTCCTGCAGTGGACGTCTTTCGGCTGATATGATGATGATGATGAATGTGTACATTATAAGGCAGCCGCTCCACGTAAATTAGTAGTATTCAGCTGAATCCGGTTTGATTGGGAGCCGAACCCAATATAGTTGGGAAAAGGCTAGGCAGATGATGATGTGTACATTATGGATTGCAATAAACGATTTGAAGAGATTTTAAGAGATGTAATTTCAAAGCCTGTAACGTAAATAAATTTACTATCAATTGATGGGCAGGACGAATGGCTTAGCATTTTTAGTACGAAATTATTATGACAATGGAACACGCCTAGAAAACTTATAAAGAACCGAAAACTGCTATTTTCTGAAATGCTCGAGATAACTATTTAGACAACTGCTGAAAAATCTCTGCAGTGTTGCTGAAACTTTTTCAATTTTTCATTTGCACTTCGCAATTCTGTCTTCAGAGTTCACTGCAGGTGCGAATAAATGCTCACCAGAGGTGAAATATTTGTTTGAGTGTAATATAATAAGATAGATATTAAGTGTAAAATGTCTAAACAAGCTTTTGCTAGCGGGATCGCTCGCGTTAAGTTTTTTTTCCCAAAAAAATGCCTTAACTGTCTCCAAGGTCACATCTATCTTGGCACCATCATCATCATCATCTGCCTAGCCTTTTCTCAACTATGTTGGTGTCGGCTCCCAGTCAAACTGGATGCAGCTGAATACCAGTATTTTACGTTGAGCCCACAACCCATTAACTGGGTAGGTACTTCTTGGCAAGACTGGTGCCAGATTTCTGGCTTCTTAAAATCCGTAATGACTGCCAAATATCTGCAAACGACAGCCGGGACCAACGGCTTAACGTGCTTTCCGAGGCACGGAGGAGTCTCGGTATGTTAAGATGGTCACCCACCCACAGACCAACCTCGGCAAGCGTTGCTTAACCTTGAAGACCGACCCGTGTGGCTGTTATTATTTAGCCATGAGCTCCTCATCTATCTGCGCTAAAATTCATAAAAATCGGTTCTACGATTTAGGGGCGTGAAAGCATAACAAACAATTATAATTACTTGAAGTGAGGAGCTCGCGGCTAAATTATAACAGCCGCACGGACCAATCTTCAAGGTTAAGCAACGCTTGCCGAGGTTGGTCTGTGGATGGGTGACCATATTAATATACCGAGACTCCTCCGTGCCTCGGAAAGCACGTTAAGCCGTTGGTCCCGGCTGTCATTTGTAGATCTTTGGCAGTCGTTACGGATTGTCAGAAGACAGAAAATCTGACACCAGTTGCAGGCAGTCTTGCCATGAAGTACCGTGTTACCCAGTTAGTGGGTTGTGGAGGTTTGGTAAGCAGCCGCTCCACGTAAAATACTGGTATTCAGCTGAATCCGGTTTGACTGGGAGCCGACCCCAATATAGTTGGGAAAAGGCTAGGAAGATGAAGCCACCACAGTGAGAAACGATGCGATGACCATATTTACATTGTAAACGGCTGGCACGATTAAATGTTTTTGAGCGAGTACCTGGATGGTTTATATTCACAATTGGACTTGGTAGTGGTAGTGCAATCGTGCACTAGATAGTTTTTTCCTACAGTTTTATGTCATCATCATCATCATATCAGCCGGAAGACATACACTTTTGAACATAGGCGTCCCCCAAATGGGGGGGGGGGGTGCCATAATCTCTATTGCAGTGCGGTGCAGCTGTAGCAGTGTACCTACAGAGAATGCTGCTGCCCATTCTCTGGTAAGTCCCTTAGTCGCCTCTTACGACACCCACGGGAAGTGATGGAATGGTGTTATTCTTTTACATCCGACACTATACGGAAGAAATGTATATGTCGTGTAATATATTATTAAATTAGATATCTGTAAAACAATTTCTTTCAAAAAGGGTCGCATTGTCGGGACTTACCTCTCTTCGTGAGCCTTGCTACTATTTGTACAGCAGTTTTGGGAATCATACTTTCATTGTTGCGTACAGCTAAGGAGTGCAAACCCTACTGGAGTCTATGTTTCACATTAGTTACAACCGGGGCTCGAGGCCAGTGAGATTCTGTCAACGGTAGCGTGGCGAAGGCGATTGTCAATACGTCACAAAAATTTGACAAATGCTATTGAAATGTCACGTGATCAAATTCCAACAATTTGGCATTTCTACAGTCGCATTTGCTCATTGAATGGCACATTGTCTAGGGCATCTGAGGACTTTAAGTCAAGAGTGGATAGGTTACTTCGTATATACCGCTTCCATCAGGTGAGTTTTACGAAAGGTTTCTAATTCTTCCAAAGATTCTTGACTTTAAATTTAAAACCAACTATATTTTAAACCCATTTGGGGGCTCTTTCGGCTGATATGTTGATGATATTTTAAACCACATACATTAGTATCAAAGTCGCTGCATTACTTTTTAGCACACGATTCACACGAGCCGGAAGCCGGAGTGCTCGAGTATCGACGAGGGCACATTATCGGGCTCGCGCGTGTGCTCGAAACTCAGGCACAACTGCGGCGGCTGTAATCTCGTTACAAAGACAGCGCACGGAATACATTACATGATATGAGATACAGGATACTAGATGGGCTCTGTAGTAGATGGGTAATTTAGTTTGTGATAAAAAAATACAATGAAGTTTAGAATATAGTATGCATTTCGCTTTATTGTTGTCACCGGGTAATTACTTGACAAGCACTGTTTGTTGCAAATCGCGGTGGATTGAAAACTCTTTCTTATCTATATGACACGATTATATTCTAAACTATCGTATTTGGATGGGATTTATTGTGTTTAGAATTATCTGTTTACAATATATGTATAATGAAAATGTTATACTCCAGCAAGATTTATTACACACTTACGCAGTTTACAATATTCCGGTGACATGGATATTCTAGATAGGTATAATGTAATCGGGGCTGTTCTATGCACACAAAGTCATAAGCAGTAGGTACTGTAAAAGTTACCATTTAATCTCATCATCATCATAATATTATTATTATCTTATCAGCCGAAACTGCTGGAAATAAGCCTCCCCACGCTTGTCGCCACTACAACAGGGTCCTGTGCGTCTCGAATCCATCGGCTACCCGCGACCCTCACCAGGGCCTCAAGTCTGCTATTACAATAGTGTCAGAATGGTCTATCATTGATTGAAATCAATAATTGTTGATTTTGACAAGTTTGGTAATCTACTAATATAAAAACGTCTTTATGACTTTCCAATGGTCAACCACTGACACTCCATTAAAAGAAATGGCATAGAATGGTAATCTCGTACATAATGACAAATGAATGACAGACGTATGCGGTAATCTGCTAAAATTTTGACAGTTCCTTCGATTAGTGACCTACCGTTAGAACGTTATTGTGCAGTCATTGGTTTTCAAAGACATTGAATATTTAGAACCACGATTCTTTTACAAAACCATTGAGCGACCAATGATCGACCATTATGAATTTGGCAGATTACGAACATAGCAAAATGACAATGGGATCGTGTTGGAATTTATAAAAATAGCAGACTTGGAGCCCAGGTCATCGGTCCACCTTGTGGGAGGCCTCTTTTAATCTAACTAGCCTCTTTTCAACTATATTAGGTCGTCAATATGTCTGTCCTTCCAAGGCACCCATCGCCTAATAAACCTTTAGTATGAGTACAGTATTTTTATTTCTGGGAGCGGTTTCTATCTGACCTTCACAACCCAGTAACTGGGTAAAACGATACCCTTTGGCAAAGCGGGTGTCCGATATTTTGGTTGCTGATTACCCATAACCAGTAGTTAAGACCGGGGTCAATGGCGCGTTGTGTTGTGTCGCTGGCCGCTAGTGCCAAAGCCTGTCAGGGTTGCGGAATTTGTTCGAAAAAGTCACCGTGGCCCTGGAACACAAAGGGCATTTGGAGGAACATGGATGGGTTTTAGTCAGTAAGAGTCTGACACTCCCTTCCGCACTGCTCAGAGCAGGAGTCATTTGATGATTTCATATCCATAAAAAAATGAGAAAAACTTTCCGAGCACGGAGGAATCTGTTAAGATTCTTGGAGCGACTTCGGCAAGCGTTGCTTGATCGACTCGTGCGATTGTTTTTATTCAAATCAAATCAATTTATTGCCAGAATGTAGTTACAATGTATGATCCCCCACTACCCCCCCACTGGCCCCTTTAAATTCTACCATTACATATGGTGTACAAACATTCAATTTTAATCTAGCCAATATCATTATTAATATTTACACAATATCATTATTTTAATTAAGTATAATCAAAAAAAAAGAAGAAAAAAAAAATTCAACCACAACAAATACAATCTCATGCTTACGGATTTATTAATTACTGTTACAGTTATAAATGTTACATTTGGTTGAATTGTATTTACGTGCCACCTTGACTAGACCATCGTTTGGGGTCAGTTTCCCGTCGTTCAAGGGCGATAATAATTCTGTCGTGAGAAAGGAAAAATAGGTACTATTCGTCCCGTACAGCTCAGCGCCGTCTCTCTCCGAAACCAAATTCGTGATTGTTTTAAGACGTCATCTTGGGGCAAGAGGGTGGCCCCCCTTTTATATGGTGAGGTCAAAGCCCTACCCAAAATCAAGTGTATATATTTGTAGCACAAAGCATTTAAAAAATCACAATATAATCTTTAATTACATAACTTTTTCAATGAAAAAATAAATGCACGTGATATCTCACTACACCCCCTTCCCCTTGTGATATTTCGTGACTTTTTCCCAACCCCTTCCCCTCTTTCGAGCCTCACGTAATTAATGGACGACCCCTTAGCTTAGCTTACCTAAGTACTGGATTTTTTTATATGGAGTTTCTCCTATTTATACAGGTAACCATGACATACTTTCGATCCAATCTTCAGGATAAGATCTCTAGTTAACGGATGGCGTCGTGCCAGCAAGAAAATCTTTCACTTTGCCAATACTTTCCCATATCTCGATGCTCCAAGCTACAAGGCTATTGCCTACCTGTTCCAAAAGTATGAAAATGGTTTTTCCTTATTTTCTCGTCTCATGCGTTTTAGAAGAATATTAGAGACGGGAAACACGATAGGGGCGTATGCGGGAACGCGGGGGTACGTGTTAAAAGATGAATATTAATAGCCATCAAAAACATAAGTATGAAAATGGTTGCCAAATTCAATGTTAATAATAAAACGTAATTGTCGACTTCAGCAACAAAAGAATTGACATCTAAATGGGAACCAAATTCTGTAGATAAACCTAAAATAAGATAAATTAATTAATTTGATGTGGCTAGTTTTTACCAGCAAATCTATTTTATAGAAGAGTAAGATATGATAGGTAGATGATAAGTTGAGTCAAATATGAGATGAGTTTGAGTCATCGTGGTGAAAAGATTAGTCAGCTAGACTCTGCGTTACCAAGTGCCAGCTGTCCAGGCTTTTAGAATCGCATAAGGTACGATATTTTTAACGCCACTCGAGGAGTCTCTTTCCGACGACGACACGAAGAGGAAGAAGAAAAATATAAGAAAAAATGTATGGGAAAACGTCAAAGTCGAATCTTGAACCTTAGTTTTTCTTGTTTCAGGATTATTACAGAACTTTGCACCCACTTAGATCTCAAGTCTTTTGTCGCTGATGATTTTCACATTTATGTTTTTGATGGGTTTTTATTCACACAGATGGTTTAGGTATGCTTTTAATAATATTTAAGTCAAAGGCTTTGAGGCCAGATCTCCCAAATAAATTGTATTCCCCTTCTCAGCAAGTGTTCAGAGGCTTAGCTAGTTAGAACTAGATTAACTACAGAGGTTTAGCCAAGGTTTAGACAATTAGATTGGAATTAGCTTTGAGTTTGAACTAATTTGTACACAACCACAACGTAATTCGGGATTTGGGCGTAAGATATTTCATAGTACGATATATAACCTTTTCTAGGGGTTTTGAAATGGTTAAAATACGGTTTGAAACGGTCCGTTTGTCAAAGCAATGTGGGTAAAATCTCAAAGTGGAAGGTGGCTTATATACAGTACAAAGCGACTTAGTTCTCTCCCGGATTAGCTCAAAATACCCACATGTACAGTTGATAAAAGAGATAAGTTTAATAGTAGATAATTATCTACTACTGTTTTTTAAACCAATTTTGTGATTTAGCCTAGGGAGGCATAGCTCTTCTGAGTGTGTTATTATGTCTACGAATCAATATTTATCTATTTATAAAATCTTAATGCCACACAAAGGTAAAATTTTGCAAAAGCATGAATCTTACTGCCTGAAGGTGCAGATATAATATAGTGACATGTGTGAGGTGAGGACTCCAAATAAACATTCTTTTATAACATACACACCAATCTCTTCAGCCACATGTACATACAATACACATACCCATTCTTTGCTCGCGTTGTCGTCAAAAAGACTACAATAAATAGAACAGTCGTATAAGTAACAACGGAACAAATCCGGAACATGGCTTTTACGGCTCAACGTACTTAAACGGAAAAGGAAATGCTTTGAGGTCCTGTAAGCGGGTTAATTTAAATAATTCGGGACCGGTAGAGAGCCCGTGGCGGGGAATGGCAAAATAATTAGGTTTAATAAAAATTATATTTCTGTTCTATATTAAAAAAATATTAAATATGTTTATTATATTATGATTTGTTGTAAAGTTTATGGGGTCGGGCTCGAGTGCAAAATATTGTTATTTTGCTCTGGGGCATGTTATTGCCATCTTTTGTCTTGGGTAAGCGATTTGTGGTCTCAGTGTGCTGTCTTGGCAGTGTGGGAGGTATTATAGGATGCGCAATAAACGTAAAAGCTTTCTTCGTGTGTGCATAAGAAGGGTTCTGATTGCATGGTGATATCCATAGCCATAGATATGTGTATCAATTGAAGCTAAATGTTGGTTTGAGCGGATAGAAACTGGGATTCTTAATAAGAAAATTATGTAAACGTAGGTACCGAAGCCCGCAATCAACTGTAAGGAATCAAAAGCAAGGATTGACTAGGTAACAAAGAGAAGCAGTGAGTAATAAATATTTAAAAGTCCAAAAATACTCAAAATTTCCAACTACGTAGGTATTCCGCTCTATTCACATCGCAATAAAACGCAACACTAATTTATACTTAACTCTCAAAGGCAACAACATCTATTCAGTAACCTCGCCAGCCAGTAACCACAGGCCCATTCAAATAAAATAAAATAATGCACAATTCGGCCGCGTCTCGTTTATTCTCTATGAATATTCCATAGACATTTGTTTACAGCCAGACTTGTTTCCAACACTTAAATCCCAGTCCTTTGCACTTTAATTTGAAGGATTACTAAATTAAAATGTTGTGTCTAACTTTGATGACATGTTATGTTATGGATTATTTTGTTTTGTTTGAGTTGTTAGTTGGTTTATAATAGTTGAAGTATTGAATATACACACAGTGAATTAATGTAATCATGTACTTACCATTTTTTTACGTAGTTTAATAACTTTTTTTAAACATAGGTACCAACTGATACCTACAAAAGTTGTAAAAAAATAAAAGGCTCGATTTGACAGCAGGATACAACATTACTTTACTAGTAAGTATGAAAGAGACATGAAATAAATCTCTTTGTTGTATCCTGCTGTCAAAACAGGCCTTTTATTTTTTGACAACTATAAGCCGCAATTTGCAAACTGAATGCAGTGTGATCTTTGTGGGAAACCATGAAAATTTTGCGTGTTAAATTAAATAAATGAATGAATTAACTCGGAGAATATATTTTGATTCGTGGGTTTTAAGTATTTACGACTGACTCAAAAGGGATCATCATCTTCACATCAGCAGAAAGATGTCCACTGCTGGATATAGGCTTCCCCAAAATGAGGGGGGTTTGCTATAATCGCCACGCTTGGCTGGCGGGTTGGCGATCGCAGTGTAGCTGTTGAAATGTACCTACAGAAAATGCGACTAAGGGACTTACTAGAGGATGGATAGCAAAAGGGTCATGCCAAACTATTTAAATATCATCATCAAATTAGGTCACGCTTCGTAAAACAGACAGGTTCAGGAAAACATTGGGACAAACGGAATTAGTCCGCCATGTTGGATCGGGAGGTACAGCTCTAATAGTAAGTAACCCAAAACCTCGTTCCAAACACCTTCAGCGATTTGAATCGCTGAACGTTGCCATGACCTTTGTCTTGGCCATATTCATTCTAAGACCCAACTATAAGATTTTGCATGAAGCATCTTAAAGATTTTGAAGCATTTTCTGGGGGTCATCAAAGTTCTCAGTGAAAACCACAAAGTCGTGCAAATCTTAAGTGAGACACCTGTCTAAATTTTGTGCCTACCTAGGCACAAAATTTACGTTAATACCACTATAGTTTCAATCTATACCTACTTTTCATGATCTTCTAGGACTGCTGTGAATAGTTTCGAGGAAATGAGAGAAACGTTATCATTAAAACGTTTCTCACGAAAAATTACTTAAACAGGAGAGGTGATACAGCCAGTGCCTTGCATAACACTCTTTCAAATTCCTAATTTAATGAGAGGTCAAGCAACGCGGGCTTGTGGATGGCGAGCGTTGGTTGGCTTGCCATCCGATAAGAACCAGGGGTCTACTCTCTAAGCCCGAAGTCCGTAGTTTCAGAAGGATGCTACGGAAAGGGAGAGGGAGATGTCGAGTGCTCTCCCGGCCCGCAGCAGGCGCACCGGGCGTTGGAGGAGGGCATACGCTGCTCTCCTTCTGCCCCATTAACTGGGTCCAGGGGCGGCGGACTTGGGGACGTCCTTTGCCCCCCATTCATCCGGACCCGAGGTGGCGGCGAGTGGTGTTCCCGTGCGCCCCTCTGACGTCGCGGGGGGAGTTAAACATCTCACTCCCCCCGCTTACGAGATGTGGCCCGCGGAGGCGGTACCAGCCGGGGATTACGGAAGTCGCGTACGTTCCCGCGATCCCCGGCGTAGGTGGAAGATGGAATACCGGGAAGGTTTTAGTCAGTAAGAGTCTGACAGACCCCTCCGCCCGCCCCAGGGCGGAGGACATCTATGAGGATTTCAACCCCGTAAAAAACAGGCGAAGACTTTAATTAATTAACAACTTTATTAAATATCAAGTAAAACAAATTACTGACCTCTCGCAGTAATTCTTGTGGTCTCTGATCGGTGCCATACTTAATCGAGGTCAATTTCATTAAAAGAGTACCCATACAGTAATATGACTGAGCTTTCGCGGTAATTTCCGCGGTCTCTGATAGGTATTGGCTCAATGATCCGCTTGGCCAGTTTTCAAGTTATATATCTATTGAGGTCAGAGAGACAATTCTATTAATAGCTAATTAAAAGCTAATAACTGACAAAAAACCTAATTTTTAAAAACATTTTTGACAGATTGCAACTGACATGCGAATGCGAACGTTGCTTAAAAAATAGTAGAATTAGCGCTCTGATAATAACTTTCAGCAAGTCACGTGGTCTATGGTCAGCACCATAGAGAACGGCCGCTCGGAGCCGAGACTTGATCTTGACGTGATTGTCAAGATCAAGTGTCGGTTGTCAAAGGTATTGTTAGAATTGTCACGTGCTGTCAATTATTTGAGTAAGTGCTGTGCACTCCTGTAAGTGACAAGTTCACCCTACTTAAAAACATCTGGTATTTTTCTTTTTTGTGTAAGTGTTAGTGAATAAGTCGTTGGAGAGCCATAATTAAATAAATAAATAAATAAAAGGTGACGCTCACCAACACAACTATTTTGTATAGAAAGCGTTGGCCACCAGTGGCCACCAGTTGTGGTGGTCTGTCTGAGTTAATAACTCGGTTGGCCAGTTATCAAGTAATATTGAAATCGAAGTCAGTTCATAATAAACGAGAGTACAAACAGTAATATGGCTGAGCTCTTGCGGTCCTGGCTGGTATTGATTCAATGACTCGTTCGGACATTTCATTTGCGTGCATCCCTCGGTCGCTCCGCACTACACGCTCCTGTAAAGCCTTTTACGAGGCTTGATACATGTTGATACTTGTGCGATTTTTTTTTCGGTTTCCTGGAATTAGAAATAGAGATTACGATATTTACTTAACAATTAATGTTCACACATATAAAAAACAGACGTCAGAAAAATAGGTACTCGTTCAAAGGTCATGCTTGTTGCTAAAGAAATCTCTTCCAGCTTACCAACGAAAAGCGAGTCGAAAAAAGTGAAAAATATTTTTTTACAAAAAAATAAAACCGAGTTCCAAGTAAAAAGACACTATATAGTACAAAATATTTTTAATTTCGGAAGTCAGTGTTTTTGGTTTTGTTTCCTCGTTTTTTGACTTCTTTTCTTTAGGCCGGTTATAAAAGAGATGTAGACACCGTGTAAAAGTGTAGCATAGTCAAAAATAATTCAACTCACTTTACATAACGTACAACGGTACATGCATACACATTAGTAAAATAAACATCACGTCACGTTAGGTTTGTTGAGATTGCTCACGCCCAAAATTTTTAGTTTTTTTACAGGTATTTAAAGACATGCTCCTGTCCTGATTGACTCGTATCCCGTATTCGATCACATTTCTCATTTATACTTGGCACGTGGTGAAAACTAACTTTACTTCACTTCAATCAAGGCTTATTTATTGATTTTATTTTATTTAGTAATAATAAGATGATTCACAACACCCATTTACAAGCTTCAACAGTTAGCAATAGAGTGTTGTTTTTTTTTTATTTTTTTTAACGACAGAAATGAAGAAGCAGAAAAAAATAAATTCAACAATCAAGTATCAAAGATTGTCAACCGTAGTACAAATTGCATCTATTTTGGTGATGGCTTCGGATTATAGGATTGGAATCCAGATTGATTATTGGAATTTCCGATCGCTTTATTCAAGTTGACGTTGTCCACGAGCGACGTCAATATTACCCACGGCTTATCCCGATGGAGAGCGACTGCGTAATAAATTGATAGACAAACTCCCCTTTGTTGCGAATCTCGTGGAAAATTGGTTAAAAGCAATGCTAATGGGTTAAATAACTTTGTTTGTTTCGCTGTACTCGCGTTCCAGGATAAAGGATTGATGGTATTTGTTTTGATGATGGGAATATTAGAGGGTTGTTTTAATAGGACTTCAGAAGCGTCCCTATTTTCGTGTTTGTCAGTAATCTTGATCATCATCTGCCTAGCCTTTTCCCAACAATATTGGGTCGACTTTCAGTCAAACTGGATTCAGCTAAATACCAGTAATTTACGTGGAGCGGCTGCCAACCAGACCTCCACAACTTATTAACTGAGTAACAATAAGTTCTTGGTAAGACTAGAGTCAGATTTACTGGCTTCTGACAATCCGTAACGACTGCCAAAGATTTACAAATGACAGCCGGGACCAATGGCTTAACGTGCTTTCCGCGGCACGTAGGACACACTTGGTATGTTAATATGGTTACCCATCCACAGACCAACCTTGGCAAGCGATGCTTAACCTTAAAGCATAAACCCGTTCGGCTATTATTCTTTAGCCACAAGCTTCTCCTCCTTGTCAGTAATCTTGATACTTGAGTGAATAGGCAAAGGCGTCGTAGACACATTTGTGTGTTAAAGACAGCTTGAACATCTCATTGTTCTTCAACAAATACCGATCTAATTGAAACCACAAGCTCTTCAGTCGAGTAGTAGGCGCGTGTATCCGAATTGTGGTTTACGTTAATTTGGCGCGAAATCCGTCAAATGGGAGGATGTGTTGATGACGTCACATCGTGTCAAGTCTCGCCAAGTGGGTGGTTACTAACAGCTACTTTACAACTTCCCTTTGATACTCATGCCGCTGCTATTAATTTTATGTTACAAGAGCGTGTCATATATTTAATTTGCGCAAATTAGAGATACATTTAGGATTGTCAGATGTTTGTTTGTTTGTGTGTTCTGATTTTATGTTTGGTTTAGCGTAGGAGTTCATATTTTATTAATTGCTTAGTACGTCGTACGTACATCAAGATAATATACCATTTACAGGCACTTTTACATGGTCAATCCAGGTCAATCACTCAAAAAGATTAAGCTGGTTCTGCCGCGTATAAGCAAATGCTTAGGTAAATATGCGGCAGAACCAGCTTTCAGCTTAGTTACAATGTAGGTATTTACCTACATTGTTACTAAGCTGACAATGTAGGTAAATACCTACATTGTTATTAAGCTGAAAGCTTCTACAAACTTACATTAACAGAACACTTTAATCAAGTTCGACTGTACGGACTTTGCGGACGTTACCAGTAATCTCTGTACCAACCTGTATACCTTTCCAATAGCACTGGACTCGCTACAGCAGATAAACAGAATGAGATTTAAACTCGCAGGCTATTGATTCATCGCATCCCTCATTGAGTTGGCGCTTCAAATGAACGCAAGGGATAAATCTGAGCGGAAAAACGCATCGGATTGTCTCGCACGTAATTCCGCCGATCGTGTCAACATCGTCGCAGCCGCGCGTTTTTTTTTGGCCGGTTGTCAATTTCGTTTCAATTCAAAAAGCTAATATGTCGTCGGCTGGCTTTGAAAACCAGCGCTGTGGCTCTGTCTCGGGCACCAGTCAGAGCCACAGCGCTAACGTTCATCCGCGCCTCAGTTGCGAGTGCCGCAAGGTGTGTTGACTAGTTTATGTAAAGCGAGTTTGTGTATAGGTGAGGTGTGCATAACGAGCGGTTTGCTGATGACAGTCTCGTCTGGCGGGGCCTAATTAAACAAACATTTGGACGTATTGCGCTTGACGTGTGAACAAATTAGCGCAACGCAAAGTTTGCGTGCATCTGCGGTGTTTGCTTAAACACGTAATATTAATGTGTGTTGGATGGTTGCATATTAATTTTAGCTGGCTTTTAAAACAACTGCTAATAATTAGTTTAATCTCATAACAACGATAAATGATAAATGATAAATGATATTTATTTTGTAAGTAGGTTAAACATAACACTTTTACACGTCAATATTTTTTGGTCATTTTAAGCTAGATGAGGCCGGTGTTTCCTAGCTGACTACCCTGAGAAGAAACACCGAAACAAACTCAGAGGTCACAGTCTCTTTTGAAGTCCATACAACGCTTAGCAAAGTAGAATAATCTAGAGATCGCCCACTTTTTATAAAAACGAACAATAAATTCCTTATCTTCGTTCACGATCAGTCGAACATTTACACCATCAACGAGACAAAGACATCTGAAACTGTAATTCAAGACAAAGTTACAGTCAACAAAAATCTGTTTGTATTTAGTTTGTAAACAGTACTTGTTGACAGAAAGCTGTGTTTTTATTCCAGGCTTTAGTGCAGCGGGAATGGACTCGAAGTGTTGGGCGCCATTGTCCTTTCCGCATAGGGTTGACAAATGTCCGGGATTAGCCGGACATGCTTGTGTTTGTGTTTACCTTTGTCCGGACGTCCGGGTGATAATAACGTGTGTCCGGTTTTGCTGAAGTTTATAGGCTTTTTTATGAAGCTCATCTTGTTGTTTCTTTTTTGCTAATTTATTGTTTTAGTACTGTTGTTATGATTTGGGACTAACAATAAGCTAAACTAGGAATTGTTCACTTACTTAGCTATTTAGAAGTATAATATTGTTAAATTGATCTTAAATTAAAATAGCAGAGGACAGACGTGTATGGAATAGGGAGAAGGGAGGCTTTGCCCAGCAGTGGGGCATTTAAACAACAGGCTAATTTAGATTAGATTAGAAAATGTTGTTTATTAAGAAAGGCTTAGATATTTTAGCATACAAACTGCTTCAGACACTTTTCGTTTCACGTTTTTTTCCTTCACGTTCACGTTTTTTTTCTTATTGCATATTACTAAAACTGACGAAGACAAGAAAAAATCAGAACAGAAATAAAACTTTTCCATAAGAACACCACTTCCTTCAGAACGGCCGTTTTATTTTTGTGCCTAGCAACCCTAGGAGTTCGAGGATTTTCCAAGGATACTAGATAGTGTCATTACTCGGCAGTCAGTACTCCTTTATACCGGAACCGTCTCCACCACTGGAGTATCAACACTACGACGATGGCGCTTGCCCTACATTCAGACTAAATGAATATTTATTTTAATTTTACTGCCTTCATTTAGAAGTGAGGCAAACAAAGGCGGCTGAGAGGAGTGGAGGATTCAGGTGGCGTTGGGAGGATAAACATGTAAGATTTTATTAATGAAACTGGAGGGGGTGGGAGGTGCGTTATTAGTGTTCTTTCGACTTGTATCTTGATATCCTTGAAAATGTAGATATGGGTCCTCCAATTTCACATTTCCTACGTGCTAGGTTTCATAGCAATACTTGGCAACATAAAAACAATATTTCGAAAAACGTTACTCAGAACAGATTAGGATATTGTATCTGACGATTTTTTTTGGGACAAGCCCGCAACACATTCCCAAACCACTGCAACTCCTGAAAGCCAGAATCAACAGTAGCAACCACTAGAAAAACCCCGAGTCAATGAAGCTTGACGAGTCCCGGAGAAATGATTCAACTGTCTTGGATCCCGCAACGAAAATTATCAGAAAATAACAGCGTAGGAGTAGGAAAAAATGTATCTGATGATGTTTATAAGAGGTATACAAGCAACGCCATATACAACATATTCTGTCATATAATCACAGGGTAGTCTACATCGGCGCCATTGTGCCCTCCCACCTGCGGGTAGTCGTGAAATCATTTTTATTATCTCATCAAGTCTTGCGACCCCTGAATACATTTTAATGCATTATGCCCGCATTATGCATTGAGACGTGGCTGTTACCGGCTGTCTGTGAATATATATGAGAAGATAGTCACGTTTATATTGAAGTTTTAAGGTACATAACTAAAAAAAGCTTTTAGGTATGGTTATTGACTGCGAGAAGACATTCTTTCTGAACTTGGGTTTCTAGACTGCTACAGAAGACGTTTTCATTTCGGCTGATTAATTGTTTTAAAAATACTCTTTCTAAGTTTTTAATTGTTTTAAAAATATACATCAAACAATGCTATCAAACATCATCGTGAACCACAGGCCGACAGCATTTTGTATAATAAATATCTTGCCTCCATCCTAAAATTACGTGAATTGAAACTAAAATGGCATTCTCGAGAAAGTTATAACCACCAAACATTTTATATAATATGTATTATATAAGAGGAAATCCAAGCACAAACACGTTTCACGTCCGCGCCGACTCGCGCGGCTTAACTAGTTAAACTAGTTCCGCCAACTCTGAGGCTTTCCAATTTGTCTATATCTACCTATCCGTTTATAAGTAACAGTTTTGGCCAAACCTTAGCTAAGTATCTACAACATTTATTATATTAACGACTTAGATTTTGAAGTACTTATACCTACATGCAAAAATGAGCTTACAAATATAAGTACCTATTGTTTAAATGTTCTTATACTTCATGCACAAAGGGACAGTGGTGGACTTAATGCCTTAATGCATTTTCTACCAACCAAGGGTGGTATAACAGTGTTGTTAAGGTGCCTCTATCTGTCTCTGACTGTTGGTTCAGGCCTGCAGACTACTGAGGAATGTGTCGCAGATGGTGATGGGGAAGAATGGCACGGTTTTGAGGCGAATGAGAGTGAGGGACGGGCGGCTGATGGTACAGCATCATCGTCCCCGTGATATAAATGGAGCGCGCGGAAACCGAATAATACGCCTGCATCTTATGAGCTTTGTTGATTATAATTACTAAAACAACATGGCCGCGGGGCGCTCCGCTCGCGTGGGTTGACATACACACCAGCCGGTCTATTCTGTCGACATCTCAGCGTGCTCAATGAGGTGGAGTGAACGACAAGCGAGCTGTTATTCCATTTTGTTTGAATGGTTTGACAGCTCACTTTTCGTTCACTGCAGTAAGTCATTGTTTTGGCACGAGTAGCATGAGACGATTTGTTAAGTTTTACTTATTGTCTGGTAGTTTCACCTCACAAGTCAAGGACGGCGAGGAAGGCGAGGACAGCGTGCATGGTCATGTGTGGATTGGTCCGGGGTAGATAAAGTCACTTGATACGCACCTGCAGCTCCAGACGCTAGAGTACGATGCAAGAGGTGGTTCTAGTCGAGTTTTATAGACCCCTTCGCCGATCCCAGGGTGGAGGACATCCATGATGATTTATACACGAAAAAAAAGGTGCGATACTACTTAATTTTATTTAGGAAACAAACAAGCAAACAGGAAAACTATAATACTCAACGGAATATGTCGTTTGAAACGAAAGTAGGTACCTACCTAATCGTATCAACCTCAAAACTTTACTTTATTTGAATCAACAATGGAAGATATCCTTGCGAAACTTGCAGCTGGTAATAAATCTGCGATTATTTGTGGAGATTTTAATATTAATATTTTAGAAATTAATTCAAATAGCAGTAGATTTTTAAGCCTTTTTAAATCGTTCAATTTGTCTAATGTTTTTACGGAACCTACTAGGATAACAACTACTTCTTCAACCTGTATTGATAATGTATTCTGCGATTGTGATTATTTAGATAAAGCCGTAGTTAATTACCTTCCATCGGATCATAGCGGTCAATTGGTAACATTTAAGTTTAAAGCAGCCTTGCAAAAAATTCAAATACAATATAGGCCAATAACAACAGGCAAACTAGTTAGATTCAATGGTTCCTTACAAAATAAGTTAAATCTTTTGGGCCATAATATTGAGGATGCAAATAAATTTTATGATAATTTCTTTTCTGTAGTTCTAAAAGAATTCAACTCAACTTTTGAAAAGAAGTCTAAAAATACTTTCCCTAAGTATATATTTAGTGACTGGGCGACTAAAGGTATTAGGATAAGTAGGGAAGGACTATATGAGTTATATGGCCTTAAGCCTTTCATTAATACGGAATCCTTCAATAAATATGTAAACAAATATTCTAAAGTTTTCAGAAATACCTGCAAGGTAGCAAAAGCTCTGTATATTAGCAACAAGATCAAATCGGCAGATAACAAAATAAAGACAGTTTGGAAAGTTATTAATAATGAAACATGTAAGAATAAAGTACGAAACACTGTTTTTTTACTGGAGACTGCACATGGTGCCATAAGCTCTAATCTAGAAGTAGCTCAAGAATTTGTAAATTTTTTCTCCGAAATACCATCAAAAACTACTGAACCTTTAAATTCTTCACCAGAGGTCTCATTTAGTTTATTAAGAGCAAACGTTCCAGGTTGTACGGTTGAATTCCAATTCCAACATATCAACCCTATGACAGTTATAAAAGCTTTCCGGCAAATTAAAATCAAATTGACCGAAGACATATGGGGAATGTCTATCAAAGTGTGCACGTCCATAATTGAGACCATAGCACCATACTTGGCTTTAATATTTAATTTATGTGTGGACCAAGGAGTCTTTCCGGATATAATGAAATACAGTAAAGTTATACCACTTTTTAAGTCCGGCGACAGCACAGACACCAATAATTATAGACCTGTATCCGTATTGCCGGTTTTCAGCAAAGTGTTTGAAAAAGTAATGCTCAATCAAATGCTCATTCATTTTAACATCAATAAAATCTTACACGATCAACAGTATGGTTTTACCAAAGGTCGTTGTACGACTGATGCTGGTGTCACGTTATTAAAACACATA
This sequence comes from Melanchra persicariae, assembly GCA_947386135.1. NCBI lineage: Eukaryota > Metazoa > Arthropoda > Insecta > Lepidoptera > Noctuidae > Melanchra > Melanchra persicariae. The sequence goes on from OX376658.1 coordinate 4,631,896, forward strand.
TATACAGCGTGGGAAGAGGCGCAAGATGCCATAGGAATCTTTTGTGACCTCTCCAAGGCATTTGACTGTGTAAATCACGAAACCTTGCTCCTAAAACTAGAACATTACGGTCTAGGTAAACTTGCACTCAGCTTAGTGAAGTCTTATTTAAATGACAGACAGCAGCAAGTTCAAATAAACGGTGTTAATTCAAGGGGTTTAAAAGTCAAAATGGGGGTACCACAAGGCTCAATATTGGGTCCTTTCCTCTTTTTAGTGTATATTAATGATTTACTCCATCTTTTAAAAAATCAACCACAAATGGTATTATTTGCTGATGATACGTCCTTAATTTTTAAGATAGATAGACGTTCTACAAATCTTGACGATGTAAATAAAGCCCTGCAGCAGGTCCAAAATTGGTTCACTGCTAATAATTTAGTATTAAATGGGAAAAAAACTAAGTGTATTAGATTTGCTTTACCGAATGTCAAAAGTAATAATTGCGATATTGTATTGAACAAAGAGAAACTTGAATTCGTCGAAAACGCGGTTTTCCTGGGGATCACGCTTGACTCAAGGCTACAGTGGGGTCCTCATTTAACATCTCTTGCGGGACGGCTAAGTTCAGCAGCATATGCTGTCAGAAAAATCCGTCAATTTACTGATATAGATACCGCGAGGCTGGTCTATTTTAGTTACTTTCATGGTATCATGTCTTACGGTATCTTATTATGGGGACGTGCTGCAGACATCGAATCTATATTTATTCTGCAGAAAAGAGCCATCAGAGCCATATATAATCTGGGTCGGCGCGATTCCCTAAGGGAACTGTTTAAAGATATTAACATCATGACGGTACCTTGTCAATACATATACGAAAATATAATGTATGTTCGGAAAAATCTCCATCTTTTTAGTAAGATTAGTGACAGGCATAATTTTAATACTAGAAATAAGAACAAATTAGATCAACCCCGATTCAGATTGGTTAAAGTACACACTTCTTTTATGGGGTACTGTGTTAAATTTTATAATAAAATACCATATGATATTCTCGGACTGAATGAGAGAAAATTTAAAACATGCATTAAACGCACACTATGTAGACAGGCATATTATAAACTGGAAGATTATATCCTTGATAAAAATGCTTGGCTAAATGCCGGTCCTGCTCCACAGCCTCAGCCGCTTGGTTCCACTAGTTAGGATTTTATATATGGAGGAGATGCTCACCCTTTTTTATTTTACTTTTTACGTTTAATAATAATAATATTCCACATTTCTATAATGTTTGGAATACACTTTTACTTTTCTGTTCTTACCAATTGATATTTATAGTTTTATATAAAGTAGAAGCATTTTTTATTTTGGAATCCTGTAAATGTGAGGACCATGGAGCCTTTTTATGTTAATAGATGGTTTCCTTGTTTGACATGAATGAGCAGGGGCAGTTGAGGGTTTGTCATGCTCACTCGAATGTCTCGCTGATGGTGGCGCGTGTATCGGATCATTCGGTTCCCTTCAAAATGGTTGAGCTGAATGGTGCTGATGCACGCGTCATGTTCGTGAACGGGCGCCATCAGTGGAGACTGGTCATCTCTTAGCTGTCGCTGGCTTATTTCAATAGTTTATTTGATACTTAGAATTCTTTTTTTTTTCTCTTCCTTTACATTGTTCTCACATATAGAAGCAACAAAGATAATGTAACCTGGATTATTGTAAATCATAAAATGGTTTAAAAGAGTGTCCGTGGAGTTTCTTGCACGTTCTTCTCCATAGAGATCTACGCTTTGGAACGTGTAAATAGCTTCATGTTTTTGACTGACTGACTCTGACAATTCAAAAGTACCTGTAAATGGTTTATTTGAAATAAATGCTTTGACTTGACTTGACTTGACTTGACTTGACTTGTATTTGATCGAATAAATGACTCTTGTTTACGGGTAGGTAATAGATGATATAACAACAAAATCTCTAATATTAACAATATATAACAACGGAACTATAATTTTATTTAATATAGCGATTAGTTAATATAATGATCGATTGATATAATTTTAAAATAACTAATTTTTATAAGCATAACATACATTAAATATAAAATCGTTTGACATACCACTCAAAAGATATAAAACTTATTTGGTCTAACTGAACCACCTGTGCTAAGATAGGTCGACGGAGCCCCGCTTCGCGGAGCTCCTTTTTCTGGGTGGTTTAAAAAAAAACAACCACGAAGGCTAAAGCGGGAGCTCCACTCCGCTTCGCCTTCTAACCTAGCCTATCCGAGTCGGGGTACTCTGAGTCGGGGTGTCATAATGACGTTTTTTATACATATTAAACGTAAGACCAAATGATTTTCGATTACATAAACGTTATATCAAACAACGTTATACTAATTAAGTTTTGGAATAAATAAATGTTATATGTAAAGAAATTATATCAACAGTTGGTATATCTCACGTTGATTATATCTTATGAACGATAATAAAATTAAATTAGACAAAATGAGTTTATACGTTAGGAGACGCACCCCTTGTTTACTCATTGAAGCTTTCAGAGTTCCAGAAACCTGTAGTTTCAATGAAAAATATCTATTACCGCGTACGCTTATCGCTAGCACCCCTAGTTGTGGGAAAGTTTCAGCAAATTCTTCGGCGCCGGGCAGGCGGACACCACCGATCGATGCCACGATGTCAAGGTGCTTTCAGTTCTGTGCATCTTGTGTTCCAGGTAGATTAGAAAATATTTTTGTAATATTAAAAACCATAGTGGTGTGTATCTGATAGCGTAAAGATGATGATCGCATATTGATTATGACATTTTGTTGTGTCACATTTGAAATTTGGCGCCAAAGTGCATCGGTCATAATAGGTACGGGGAGCATCCTAAAGGTTAAGTGGCCTACCTCAGGCGATAGTTAGGCGCCTAGCCAAGTTCGGCAAAAGTAATATAAGTTAGCGAAGGCCAAGTGTTGTTGGTTTATGTTAATAGTTTTGTTACACTTGAACTTGGCGGCCATTTGCATTTTGTGGGAAGTCACCCGGTCGAGGCTCGAGCGAAGGACATGGCAGTTTTAATTAAACGTGTATCTTCCTATTTCTTAGAGTTAGGTATTGCACACTTACTGACACTTAGGTAGGTATGTAGGTACCGAATTTTTATTAACTCTTTGCACCTGTTTGTGCACACACTTGTGCACTGTAATATCTTCGACACCGATGGAAGCTGAGATTGGCCTCTATGGTCGAAATTCGGTACAGCTATTATTAATATTGTTAAACAGGCATTAGCTGTTTTTTTGTGATCTTTGTCAAAGGCAATCCCAGGAAGCGATGATCCGATTACGAACCTTATTTGATATATAGAACACTATGAATTTCATGGGCCATTGGTATCCTGCGAAAACACACGGTTTCAGTGATATGGATTCCGGAAGAGAAGTCACGGAAAAGAGTTTTAAGTATAACATGTTTGTGCCTAACATGACATGGATACCGCTTCTAAGTTCACTGTCAGTACGTAACTTTAGATTAACTTAATTAAGCGTAGACTTGATTATAGGGCTCTGTTATCGACTCTGTAAGCATTCCGAATTGATTGTGTCTAACTTAGTCGCTTTGATGTTATTTTCTATTGATAATGTATTTACTTACAAGCCTAAACCGAATTATCACAGGCTTAATTAATAGTAGGTATAGAAGACTGTTTATATTTATGTGTGCTAACTACATGCCTATTTAGTTACACAAGGTTATATGAGGCGTAATGTTAACCATATGGTGGCACAATTATTTTACAATGAAAATTATTACCGGTATAAACCGCATCTGGTTTATTCAGGCCTTTATTATTAAGTGTAAAATAGGTCGGTGCCTCCTAAATATGTATTTTGTTGAAAATGAATGAAGGTATACGTAACTCGTGAGTAAAACTTTTCTCTCAATAATGCTGGTAAGCATTATTGAGAGAAAAGTTTTACTCACGAGTTATGTGATAGGTGACTATAGAGTTATTGTGAGAAAATTTTTAAAGTTTAATTGTTAATTCAGTTAAAGAATACCAAAAATAACTGTGTCAAAAATATAAATGGAGGTTATTCTAGAATTCTCGGATTTCAACCGGCAAAGGTTATGAAATCATGCAGCCTAAGATTTATACTGTGGTATTGTGATGTAAATCAAACGCATATTACCATTTTGGAGCCTACTCCAACGTTATCATGTCAGAACTTGATTTTATCTTTATTCTGAATTTGAATTTAAATGTCTACAAGTTATTGTTCTATTATTGAAATTTGAAAATTCTCGACACAGATATTCGATGCTTAACGCTATTTTACACTTTATTGCAAAGGAGTTAAGACGGTTAGTTCTATGCACTTTTGTTCACGGATACAACTCCATACGAACAAAATTTTAATATTACGATTACGTCGGCGAACTTCGTTGTACAATAGGAAGCAATTAATTTTGTCAAGAGTTGAACGCTCGCTTGTTTTATTAAAGCGAAACACCCAAAAACCCTCTCTGGGTATCTCTGCTACAAGAGAACCGTTCTTTTGTGATAATATTTTCAGTCTCGTAACTTTTATGTTAACTTTTGTGAAAGGACTAATTGCGCGGAATTTTATGTGAATTTTTACAAATAATTTCGACTGTATTTTTTATAAATTACGTTTCTGGTTTTTCAGGCAGAAATCTGACGTAAAAAAATTGTCGATGGTAAGACCACCTACCTACGATCCGATAAAATAGTAAAATAGTACCAATATTTTTTGTAAAATAACATTTCACCTCAGTAAATTATATCGATGAAAAACTACTTTTAGCAAAAAGTAAAAAGCACTGTGGGCCGAACATTGAAAATTTATGGGCGGGATAAGCTGAATCGACAGCGTCGCTTTTTATTACTTATACTATTTTCGAGGTATTATAAAACGAGTCTTTGGTAAAAGAATTTATTTATTTTCGAAGTTTAGATTTTTTACTTTACCGGTAGAGGTTTGCTATCTTGTTGATTTGTACAGATATTGGTTGATTTATCGTGGTAAGTGGTACAGGGTGTAAAGTCCCATAAACCTTCATTGAAAAGAGAGAATCCTCTGACAAGACGGTTGTTGTGTCTGGTGGGCAACTGCCCGATAGTTGATATTCGGACTGTTGCACATGCTCAAATCGCACGGAAAACTGAAATGCAGGATTTTGTTAAGTTAGTTCGCAGCTGGCGGGGTAGATGGCGTCGCGGTTGTTTTTTTGCGATGTAGATTTTGCTACGTTGGTTTCATTGATTTTTCGTGGTAGCATTGATGCCGCTAAAGATTTATCATCATTTCTAATTTTGCGGAAAATGGAGAATGAATTTCGGGTTCAAACCGCATTTATCAAGTTACCTGAGGTTGATAGCCGCAATTTTATTATTAAAACATACAATAATTCATAACCTGCTAAAGCATTTTTTGCTTGCCTCCCACATTAATATTATAAATCGTGTGGTCTAGGTACAAAGCGACCACCGCATAACCACAGCCCACAGGCAACCTGCTCGCGTGACCACGTAAAAAGCGCCCGGATGGGCCCCGGGCATCCGCCGACCTTCGCTGCTCACCGCATCAAAGGTAGGATCAAACAACAAGGAAAAGTTGCTTAGTGTGGATGTGGCCTTTGCGACTGTGCGATTTGTCGGACGACTGAAGTTATTATTCCGGGTATTTTTTTTTATTTAACAAGGGATAAATTAAATCCGAAAGACGTCCTCTGCTGGACATAGGCCTCCCCCAAGTGTCGCCACAACAACCGGTCCTGGGTACGTAATGCATTCAAGAAATAAAGTACCTACCCTTAAGTTAGGTAATACGATAAAGGTTCAATCACAAAGATACTTCAATCAATAATATCTGCCTGCCTTCCTCAACCTGTATTTTTAGTTGTATATATGAATTGTATTTTTGATTGTAGTTTTATTGTTTTTTGATGGTATTTTTGTTGGACAACGTAAGTTAGATGTGTGTGTCTCTTTGTGGTAGTAACATCGCATTGGCGTTATAGCTGTAAAGATGTTGTTTACGTAACTGTATTTAAATAAATAAATTAATCTTATTGAGATCGGTTTAGTCTAACCGGATACAGCCGGCTATCAGTATATTATATGGAGCGACTGCCTTTGTAAGACTGGTGTCAGTTTTCCTGGCTTCTGATTACGTATTCGTAACGACTGTCAATGGCCTTCAAATGACAGCTGGGACCGAGGCGCGGAAGAGTCCTCGGTATGTAAAAAATGAATGGACAAAGATTCTTCAAAAATTGAATAAAAAACGAAACATTTCATTTTAAAAGTCGACCTTATCAAAGTAAAGCACAGCCCCGAAACAAAACCACGCAATAACCTCGAACATACTCACACAAAAAAAAACGCAAAATCGCGACTCCCCGGGCGTCCTAACACAATTTATGCGCGTACATAGGCAGAGGTAACAAAGCGAGACAACAGATGGTTGCATGAATAAAACAGTGGAGGCCGCCCTGAATATTTGACGTAGTGTGGACCGTTCCGCTGTCCGCCGTACGATCTTACCTACACGGGAAATCTTTTCTGCTTTTCGATATTATTTTTGTGTTGGTGAAGTATTTGGAAGTCAAATGGAAACTGATATTGGAGATGGTATTGAGTTTAGATAATACGGGAAAGTTGATTGGTCCGCTGTTAGTAGGTATGGATTCGTGAAGTTGAACTCCTGAGCTACTCAACATGAAGAAACATCATAAACTCAGTGTAGACAGGCCTCCCACAAGGTGGACCGATGACCTGGTGAGTGATGCGAGATGCACAGGAATGGTTGTTGTGGCGATACTTGGGGGAGGCTTAAGTCCAGCAGAGGACGTCTTTCGGCTGATATGATGATGATGATGAGACAGGCAGAAACTATAAAACACCATACTAACATATTCCTTTCGGTTCGTTTGCGTTCATACATCAACTCTCGTAATTTTAAGGAGCGTTCGAATCTGCATCGTAGTTGCACACTGTCAAAAACAATTCATAATTGCCAACACTTTGACAAGTTAAAACTGAGACATGTCAAGTGAACAAGAGTGCCAATGGGGTTGGCCGGTGAAAGCTTTAGGTAGATGGCGCTAGCATAGCTCTCACCTGTCAAGTTTGTGTTGTTTTTTGGATAAACTTGTTGAGTGCGTTTTTTTATAATATTGAAAGAACTGTTGTGAACGAAACATGTATTCGACATGGCGGATAAGTGGGTTGAAAGCTGAATTGAAGAAACGAGGTGCATCTTTACGAGGAAGGACAGCAGACCTAGTCGACAGGTATAACCTTATAACTATAAATCACAAATTTTCCCTTCTAAATACATGATTTTTTTTTATCGAAAGTAAAAGCTTTCAAGATAGTGCTTTTTAAGTTTTTTCTATCAAGACTGAACTCTTGTTTTGTTTACAGATTAGAGCTGTATGACCGGAATGTTTACTTTGGAAACACAGGAACTCAAAGCCACGATGATCCTCCTCACTCTAGCATGTATCGGGACATAATCCGCAATACTGGGTCAGCTATACTGTACTAATAGATCATTCTATAATTTGATTGTTTATACATTTAAGGCCCTATATGTGATGAGGAATTTATTTCAAGATGTTAGAAAAAGTTGACAACTTCTTTAACAATTATTTTAAACAAGCAATTTTGAGTAAGTAAATATTTAAATACCCAAAAGACAGTGGGCAAGAATGTATGAGAGTTGGTCCAAGCGTCGCCAAGGATGAATCATATACCAAATGAGAGGGTAAAATGTACTGTTCAAACATGCAGAAGGGCATCAAAATCTGTCCGAGAGATTTCGAGAAATGATAGCTTATTCTTGCCTCAGTAGATACTACGAATTTTTTATTTTGCTTTTTTGTCGAGTATTATTATAGTTTTTTCTTGTTATTTATAGTTAAAAATCATTACTTCATCATTACCTCATCCTTCTAATCATCATTATTCATCATCATCATCCATCATCATCATCATCATCATCATCATCATCATCATCATCAAGTAATGATAGATTTTATATTTTGCTACGTTGTCGGTATGTTATTTGTTATAGGTAGGTATTACGTATTTATAGTTAAAAATCTTCGCATCATATTTTAGTAATCATCGTTGTTGATCATCATCATGTTTATTTCATCTTTTATTATCATTTCGTTTATTCATTTTTCTTATCTTATTTAGTATATTTTTAAATATTTCTTAAATAAATACAAAAAAAACATAAAATAATATGAAAAATACTAGCCCCCGGTGGTCTACTATTTTTAGTAGTCCACCGGTATCGGGAATAGGGTCCAAGCTACCGGCGCCGGCGGTCAGGGCTCTAGAGAGAGGGACCTCCTAACAATGCGGGCCGTGTCCACAAGTACTGCTTTCTGAATCAAGCCCTTGATCCAGCTGCCTAACGAGAGCCTCCTGAGGTGTTGGTCGAGGCTCGTGGCTATTAAGCCGTTGGCTGACACGACTATCGGTACAATGATTGCCGAATTCACATCCCACATGTCGACAACCTCGCAAGCTACATAAGTCAAGATATTTGATTTGTTTATCTTTCTCGGCTTTCACGAGGTTCTCGTCATGCGGAACGGTGATATCTACAATCATTGCACGCCTCTCGATTCTGTCCACCACCACTATATCAGGTTTATTTGCAACAACAGTCCTGTCAGTGATGATGGACCGATCCCAGTACAATGTGATACTGCCATTATCGAGAACTGGGTCGGGCACATACCTGTAGTACGGTACCTCCGATTCCATAAGAGAGTTTTTCAGAGCAAGTTGCTGATGGATAATCCTGGCTACAAGGTTATGTCTATGCAAGTACTCTCCGTTAGCAAGACGAGAATAACCAGAGATAATGTGGCGAATTGATTCTCCCGGATGGTGACATGTCCGACATCTGTCAATCGTGCCGTCCTTGGCTACATTTCGGTGATCTCTTCGGAGAAACTGAAGGTTTTGTTTGTGCAATTATGGACGAAGTTATCTTGACGAACAACTACCGGAGGCATATTATGAAGGACGGGACGGTTGACGTGTGTCGGGCACGCCACCGTCCGGGTGAGTCCATCAGACATATTATCTCTGGTTATTTTCGTCTGGCTAACGGCGAGTACTTACACAGGCATAACCAAGTGGCCAGGATTATTCACCAGCAACTTGTTTTGAAATACCAACTTGTGGATTCTGAGGTACCGTATTACAAGTATGTGCCCGACCGAGTTCCCGATATAGTGGTGATAGACCGATAATCGATGTTATCATTCCACATGACGAGAACCTCGTGAAAGCTGAGAAAGAGAAACAAATCAAGTATCTCGACTTAGCGCACGAGGTTGTCGACATGTGGAATGTGGACTCGGCTGTCATTGTGCCGATTGTTGTTACGGCCAATGGCCTGATGGCCAAAAGCTTTGACGACCATCTGTCGAAGCTGGCGTTGCGCAGTTGGATAAAGGGCCTGATACAGAAGGAAGTACTCCTCGATACGGCTCGTATTGTGAGGAGGTTCCTTTCTCTGAAGCCCTAATAAAGGAAATAATAATATCTTGGGATAATCAACACACCGCCATCTGATCCCAAACTAGGCAGAGCCTGTACTATGGTAACCAGACAACTGATAAACATACTTATATATTTCTAAATACATACATATTATAGATAAATCTCCGGTAGTTTTTCGTTATGATAACTTCGTCCATAATTGCACAGACAAAACCTTCGGTTACCCCAAAGAGGTCACCAAAACGTAGCCAGGCTACGGACGCTAATTGATCCACGACGGACCCGTGTAGGGCCCGGAAAATGCGTCCGTGAGTGAAGGGCCTTTCTCTACCATACCGCCCTGCGACCGTCAGTGTCAAGCACCGCAGGTTTGCGCCAGTTCTCATTTGCCAAGGAGAGCGGAGTGAGTCCCTTGTCCACCGCCACTACATCTCGATGCATACCCACGTCAACAGTTTCGAAGTATTCCATGAGACTGCATATCTCGCGATTGTGGAGAGTCTTAGTATTTAAAAAGCCTCGACCTCCACACTTTCGACCACCTATCTTCCATCGATAGCCTAGTCCTGAATTCTCCAGCAATGTGCTGAGAGGATTCAAGGCTAGGCAAAACCAAACCGGACTCAAACTATCGCCCTGAAATATAACCCGCTCGGTCCTTACCGGTTCGCTATTCCTCTTGATATTTCGACATCCTGGATAGCGACGGACTGTTCTCCATTACCCCATACATGACGTCAGGAATATTGATGAAACGCCACGCACCCTGCGTAGCGTTTCATCAATTTTATACAATTCTAGCACCCTCATGAGCCATGTATGAGGCACCGAGTCATAGGCCTTCTTATAGTCTATCTAACATGTCGACAGATCCTTTCGAGAACGCCGAACCTGTTGGCTAATGGCCGTATCAATGAGGAGTAGCTTCTATCTCGGGACCCGTACCTACATCCATTTTGAGAGGCGGTTATTGCTGCTAATGTAAAAAATAATTTTAGCTCTCAAAATGGATGTAAGAACCTTATAGACCGTCGGTAAACACGTTATCGGTCTATAGTTTTTGCTGAACTGCCCCCATTTCTGGTAATGAATCGCATGCCCCTTCTACCTTTCGAGTCCAATCTCCTTCGGTGTGACTGACAGGCACCGACCAGATGCTGTGCCAGAATGAGAACATGGCGTTTGCCCATGCGTACACCTTCTGCTTCAGGAAGTCGATGCGCTCTGTGACACAGGACAATAGTCTTGGGGGCTGATTTCAATCCCCGAAAACGCCCGTCTCACAAAGCGCATCACTCTAGGCCGAGTGTTGCCCTCCCTGAAGCAGATCAGTTTGCCGATTAACGTTCTGGCCCCACCGATACGACGCTCGATCCTGCACTGCCAGGCGGTACGGCTGGTTTTGGTCGTGTAACTCTGTCATTGGTTATTTTGACGTGAGCTACACGACATGCCGCTACAGCCGCGCAGTACATTATCCAGTGTGCATCAGTGAGATCGCAGTCATTAAAATAATTTGACAACTGCGAATCCAGAGCTGCCATCAGCACCCTGTTTTTGTTACGCATGGGCTAACGAGGTAAGCGTGGTCTAAGTTCAGGCGGCATATAGCTATATTCCCGAATAGCGTTAGCCACTTCAACCACCCAACGGCACATAGTCACCATTCTCGAGTCGTTAGATTGCGACGTCGTTAACTGACGTTCTCCCCTGTTCAACGTCTCTGGCATAAAGGCTTCATATCCGAAACTTCAAGATCCGGAACAACATCCCTAAATCCTCTATGCAGTATGAACTTGTCCCCATGATCAAAAAAACAATGGAATGAGTGTTCTTCAACATTTAACATTTTTTTGTAAGAGGAAAAAATAACCACAGGCATTAATCCATTAATTAATTAGTGAGTAGCAATGATATAATAGATGATCGATTAATAATGATGATTATAAAAACACAAAGTTAAAACTATAGTAATATTCGACAAAGAAGCAAAAAAAAACTATAATAACTTAGTAAACGTATCATTACTCGATGATGATGATGATGATGATGATGAATAATGATGATTATAAGGATGAAGTAATGATTTTTAACTGTAAATAACAAGAATAGATTAAAAAAACAATAGTATTCGACAATCAATCAAAATAAAAAATTCGTAATATCTTCTGAGGCAAGAATAAGCTATCATTTCTCGAAATCTCTCGGACAGATATTAATGCCCTTCTGCATGTTTATACAGTACATTCTACCCTCTCATTTGGTATATGATTCATCCTTGGCGACGCTTGGACCACATTTGCCCACTATCTTTTTTATTTAATTAAAAAAACACATTAATTATAAATAGGCTGTAGGTAGGTTAGGATACCTGTAATAAGATTTTCAGATTCTTTTGTTCTTGTTTTCTTTAGTGTATTATTTTTTATTTTATGAGGGTGTGAAAATAAAACTAATAAACATAACTATTTGAATTTCTTTTTATTATTTACAATCCTTACTCTAAACATACACAACATCAATCATATAACAAATATTTCGGATGCCACATAACATGAGACTAAAGTTGTCTGCAAAATGTTATAAGATTTTGTTAAGCCTATTAATCTTTCTATGTGTACTCTTTGACTTGCAAGTTTCTGATCACGCGCGCTTTTTACAAAACCTGGCAACTGTGGTCTGCCTTTCAAGAAAGCAGGTATATTAATTGACACATTTTTCACTGCAAACAAGTCCTGGACATTAAATTAAATCCTCTATCAGCCATGACACCATCACAATATCACCTTCATCACACAAATTAATCAATGAGCTGCGTTCAATCATCATCTTGGGTAGAAATATATACATTATCAGGAAGAGTCAAATCTTCTGAACTGGTAGTTTGCACAGCTGACGTGACAGCTGTGTATATCTCATTAAAGAGTGCTTTTCTAATATTTCGGTTTGATAAGCGCTCTTCTCGAGCTTGAACTTCTTGAGAAAGAGTTTTAGTAGTCCAGAGAAACAATGTTGGGACTGCTGTTTTTTCAGGTAACGATGCTTGTTTTCAATACCTAGAAACAACCAAAAAGGATAAAGAACACATTTTTATTATGATGCCGAATATTTTTAGAATACAATTAATGTGACGTACCTGTATAAAAACTAGTTTTATGGTAATCTGTTCCCAAGAAATGTTTACGACATAACCTCGAATTTTTTCCGGCTTGAAGTTTTGTCTCCTTATGGCCTTTAGCCAGTTTTTTGTCATTGCATCACAGATCTTTGGAATTGTGAAAATAATTAGTTATTCAAAATGTTCATAGAAAATTCTTATATTTTGGTTAAAGCTATGCTAGCGCCACTTTGACAGTTGCCAACCCCATTCTTCGAATTTTTAAGCAACGTTCGCATGATCGCATGTCAGTCGCAATCTGTCAAAAATGTATGGAAATTCAGGCTTTTTTGACAGATTGCTACTGAGATGGGAAACGCGAACGTTGTTTAAAAATTAGTAGATTTTCCCTCAGTACTAGTAGTGTCTTTGTCAAGTTCTGACTGAGTTGTTGTTGACTTTGTTCGTTGTTGTTTGATTGTCTCTGAGATGATAGGTAATGTGACTTGAATTTGAACGCTTTTCAAGTTGGTTTTCTAACCATACGCTGGCCGGTTGTGAGTGTTAGGTACAAAGCACCGGCGCTATCAGCCCACTAAGCACAAAAAATTAGATTTATGATAAAGTAATATTGCATTATACCTACACACTTGAAAGGTAGATACATAGGCTAAAGCTTAGTACCTAATGGCAACAACAAGCCTAAAAACTTAAGACTAAAATGTAGATCGTTCTGCCAAATAATAATTAATCCATAAAAGTAAATACTACGACAGAAAACTAGATCGATCCATAGGCACTACAGACAAATAACCGATATTAGAAAGTACGCAGTTTCCTACCAAATATAATAGATATTGTGTATCGTCTGGCGTCCAAATGAAAACGTTTGGGCATCACATGGCTCGCTGGCTTTCAATCCTACGGCCAACAAATCGACGCCTGCCTGAAACTTATTAATTTCGCTTCAGATACACTATATTTTGGTTATTGAGAGTAAATAAAGATTGATGACAATGGATTTTAGGTGTCTGGACTGTGAGATCGTGGTTCCTATATTTAATTAATAAAATAGGCACCAACGACTTCAAAATCATAGACATTTTATTTTAATATAATATAAAAATAAATATGGATGGATGGAGAGATCTTTTCTTTGTTTTCTTTGGTCTCCAAAGAAAAGATGCATGGATTGTGTGTGCAGTGATATGAAAAAAAAGGGAGTCAGTGACAGCATAATGGGTGATAGGACAGAATGGAGGAAGGGGGGGGGCATCTGTTACATGGGATAAGGGCAGGAACTTAATGGTTGGTACCCATATGTTTGTGTTTGTTTAAAGCTTTACTTAGGCTGTGACCACACTGTGACACCTACAGCGAGGTCACTTGGAGTAGGTCAAACAATTGAGTAGGCAGGGATTATTTTTAGCATGACGCAAATAATGATAATGTACCTACTAACTTTTGCCAGCGGGTTCACCCGCGTGAAAAGTTTTAATCCCGAGTTGAAAACAACTGGGATTAAAATGTAACGTTAGTGTCAATCCAGGTCTATCTGTAGGCGAGTTTTATACTTTGTTTCCTGCCTTGCACCCTGGCCAAGGGAAAAATTGTAACTTTGTAAGCAATAACGAAGTGGAGACGAACAAACATAATGCCCTAAACCAGTTTAAACACAGATATCCGCAATAGCTCTGTAACTTTAAAGCTTATGATTTGCTACTTGGTCTAGACAGTAAACAGCCGGAGCAAATATTCGAAGGGACAACAGTTCCCATCTCTATCCTATGAAAAAGTTTAATTACTTACGACAGAGTAGAGACATGGAGTATGAAACTATGGATGTCAGAGTGATCAGATGACTCGGAGTGCCTTCTGAAACGGAAAATTTTAAAGCTTAAAAATATGAAAGTTTGGCGTTTTTTTTTTTGAAGGTCGGTCGTTGAAGGGGAAAGTCATCAAATGACTCCGCCAGCTCTGGGCGGAGCAGGGGTGTCAGACTCTTATTGAATAAAACCTATCCGTCTTCCTCCTAATGCCCTTTGCGTTCCAGGGCCACGGTGACTCTTTCGAACAAATTCCGCAAACCTAGCAGGCTCTGGCACTAACGGGCCCTATTTACTTTGCTGTCATCTCGCGGCGTGAGGTTTGCCTCTCCCTCACGCGGCCCGCCTCCTCCTTCATTAGTATTACTGCTTCGTAGAAAGACGTGGCGGCTTCCCATGCCTCCTCGGTCCGGACCATGGTATGAACCAGGGCCGGTAGCGAGGGGTCGCCGCCGCCGATCACCCTGTTCTATCCTACTACCAATATGGATGAATGGATGGACGACTGAGTGTTTGTTACTCTTTCACGCCAAAATTACTGACGATCTTTGGTTAAACTTAACCTTAATATTCATTAGAATAACACATAGGCAATTCTAAATTAATATTATATACGCAAATTGAGTTAGTTCGGGTAGTATTTTGATGATTTTTTGTACAGAGATAGATTCCAGGCCGTTTCCAGGGTCCACTTTGGAATCGGCCTCGCTTCACCCACTGATGAGCATCTTCTTCTTTACTTCGCTCAAGTAAGCGCAGCGGTAGTCACCTTGGTGTGGTCGCTTTGTATTCTATAGGCCAATTTCATGAGCCGCACATAAGCGCTCCGTTTCTTCATACTCCACGTCCTTTCCAACACTGCTCAGGACGCCGTAACTGGATGCGGGCAGTAAATATTGCATCGCACGTGGACACAGGGGACCCCCAGGACATGCTCTAAGGGAATATCAGGTTTAAACCTATTAAAATAACGTCTAGACTTGAATGTAAATATGCCGCTAGTCTTAGAGATAAAATAAGATGGTTTTGGGTTTCTTTTGTGGGGATGATGATGGCAGGGAATTGGAAGTCGTACTTTAACTTTTTATAAGATCAAGTTACAGGTCTGGGCTAGGTGACGAAATTCGAACGTAATTCGTAAAAAGAAAAACAATTTTCATAGTTCCTATGAACATTAGCGCAATCTGCTTTCAATATATATATAACTATTATATATAGATATTCACGTATATAAAGATGTCATGTAGGTCAACATCATTTATTGCAGAACAACTGACTGCCACCTCCAAACGACTCTTCTACCTAGCTCGAAACTATGCTAAGGCAAACAAAGTCCAGTTCTGCTGGACATCTAACGGACGTATCATGCTGAAGAAAGATCCAGAAAGTCAATTTATTGTTGTAAAAAGTGAACTACAGCTCAACCAACTACATTTAAAGGATAATGCATGACTAGTACTCCTGTATTGCCCTAAGTTTAGCCTAAATAACGTTTCTTACACTAAATTTGTTCTATGTTTTTGTTCTGTGTTTATTGAACTCATTGTAATACTATTTTTCATTGTAAACAAGAAATACTCTACACCATACACTACACACAAATATAACTTTCAAACACTAATTAAACATTCACTACAAAATATTCCCACTAAACCTGTGGCCTCATTCGTGTCATTTAATAATTTTCATAATACCTCCCAATTACCGCCTTATTTCCATCCCACTTCCAAATACCTACATTAAAAATGTCTAACAATACTTATGATTTAATCAATAATGTTGATCACTTTTCTGTATCGGATACACACACATGCACCCCAGAACAGACACAAAACTATATTAAACAATCCACATATCATTTGAAAATTCTTTCACAAAACATTAGATCTATCAATGTAAATTTTGCTGATTTACAAACCCTATTACACCGTATTGATATTCATTGTGAACTCCTGGTACTGACTGAATGCTGGTTAAATTGCTCCAGTAACATCCAAATTCCCATTCTTCAAAATTATATTACATACCACACCACCGAACACTTAAACAAGAACGACGGAGTGGTCGTCTATGTAAAATCCACTCTTGTATCTGCGTACGAAGAACCTGACTTTTGCGGATCTGCCTCTGGTTTAATAATAAAATTAGACCCAGATGTTGCAATACTTTGTATATACCGATCACCAGCAAACGATAATATAAACACATTCCTCTCTGCACTCAATTTAATACTTCAGTCGCTGGCTAACTACAAAACCGTAATCATAACTGGAGACATTAACATAGACATTAAGCATAACTCATCAGATACACGAAGTCATGAGTATCTTAACACCTTGGCTTATCATGGATTCTTACCTGCACATACAAAGCCTACCAGAGGTAGTAACTGTTTAGACCACCTTATAATTCGCTCCAAGTTTAAACCTTTGACACTTGTCTATGATTCAACTGTAACGGATCATTATTCTTCTCTGTTTTGCCTTAACAAAATTATTATTAAATCGAATTCCAAAAAGTATATAAATAAAATAAACTACGACGCTCTTGACACAGTTATGACAGGTTTAGACTTCGCTCCCATTCTGTCCATGATAGATCCTAATGATGCTGTAGATACCTTTATAAGGCTAATTAAAACAGCCATAGAAGACTGCACTACAAAAATAAAGGTATCAGCGAAGAAACAAACTCTGAAACCGTGGATAACGCCAGGTTTGCTTAAGTGTATACGTAACCGTGACTCTCTGCATAAAAAAGTAAAGCAATCGCCTGACAACATCGTAATCAGTACCACCTATAAACGATACAGAAACTTTTGTACAGCATTATTAAAAAAAGCAAAAAGACAATTCGATTCTCTAGAATTAAATAAGGCTATGAATAACCCTAAAAAGCTTTGGGAAACTATTAAAAATATCACAAATACTACCAAAACCAAACACTCGTACACACAGTTGTTATCAACTTCATCATCTCCGATACAATCTTGCAATGACGTAAACCAATTTTTTGCAAGTATAGGAAGGAATCTTGCAGATAGTATAAACAACCAACAATCATTCACTCGCACTTCACTCCCCCACTCATCTAACATCAAAAAATCATTTGTTTTGGAAAAGACAGATCCTGAGGAAATTATATCAACCATAAATATGCTGCGAATAAATGCAGCAACCGGCTGGGATGGTATTTCCACCCTGTTCTTAAAACGTTACGCCACATCCCTCGCACCTATACTATGCCACATGTTCAACCTTTGCTTTGACTTAGCCATTTTTCCAACTTCGTTCAAAAAGGCAGCCATTCATCCCATTTTCAAGGGCGGTGATGGGTCCCTCATAAATAACTACCGCCCCATTGCGGTTCTTAGTACTTTATCAAAAATACTTGAACGTTTAATGAATAAGAGACTCACTTACTATCTTGAGCATTTTAATATTTTATCACCACAACAATTTGGGTTTCGCAAAAAGAAATCCACAAATGACGCAATTCACAAGTTGATTGATCACATTGTGAAGAATTTAGACAATAGTAAAAAGGTATTGACTATTTTCTTAGATCTTACAAAAGCCTTTGACACTGTGCCCATTCCAACCCTTTTACTCAAACTAGAACATATAGGTGTTAGGGGCCAACCACTTAATTTATTTAAAAGCTACCTAACAAAACGATCACAATTTGTGACTATGGACAATTATAATAGCAATACAGTTACTATCGAATACGGCGTGCCGCAGGGAAGTATTTTAGGGCCCACTCTCTTCCTTGTATTCATCAACGACCTCTGCAACCTAGATATACCAAATGCCCAAATAGTTTCTTATGCTGATGACACTGCAATAACTTTTACCGCTAACTCATGGTTGGAACTACAGTCAATTGCACAAAAAGGATTTAACTCCACACTAGGATGGCTTTACACACATTCCTTGACCCTGAATACAACTAAAACTAATTTTATTACCTTCTCAATAAACTCAAATTCCCAACCAAATCCCTATATTTCCCTAAAAGCTCATTCGTGTAGTTTAATGTCGCAGGCCTCCCAGTGCTCATCACTTACTCCAGTAGATCAAATAAAATATCTTGGTATTATCATTGACCAACACTTAAATTTCAAATCACACATTAATACCCTATCAGGCCGTGTACGGAAACTTATTTACATTTTTAAAACACTGCGACATGTAGCACACGCATCTGTTATACGGAATGTATACTTCGCTCTATGTCAATCACTAATCACCTACTGTATTTCCTGTTGGGGAGGAGCAGCAAAAACAGTGATAAAGCCAATAGAGATCGCGCACAGAGCCATACTTAAAGTTGCCACCTTTCGCCCTATCTTATTTCCTACGACCGAACTTTATAAATCTTGGAACGTTTTAAATGTACGACAACAGTACATTTTACATATAGTTCTACTCCAACATTCCAGAACACCATACAGACATATCTCTAAACGTCGAAAAGACAGAATCTGCTCAATTCCACCTCCACATACCTCTTTCGTAAAACGATTCTCTTTATATCTTGCTCCATCTCTATATAATAAAATTAATGCAAAATGCCCAATCTTCAAACTCTCATTGCACAATTGTAAAAAAACTGTACGGACACTCCTTTTGGACCTCAATTATGATGACACTGAACTATTTCTTACAAAGTAATCTCATAAACACACATATACACACGCAAGCACACCATCGCACACACATACAACACACAACACACACCCACACCCACACACTAGATATATTTCGTATAAATAATAATAAAAATAACTCTTGATAGTAGGTAACTACAGTCATATAAGTACAGATGCTGTTTTAAATGTTAATAAGCGCTCACTACTTTGTTAAATTCGCCAATTAGGGGACCGGCACTGTCCCTCCTTAACACAGGCTAAATTTTTAGCCTAGCTAGGAGAACAGTACTTCACCCGTCTTTATTGTATGTGATTGAACCTAAAAAATATGTAAATGCAACATTTGTAAACCTTGCAATCCCATTATGAAATAAACTTTATTATTATTATTATTATTATATCTTTACGTTGTAGGTGCGTGCGTATGACGTTGACGCGAGGACATTCAATAGGTAACTTGATGACATTATTATCCACAGAAGACTGATAGGATCCTAATGGCATGGAGCTCGAGACAAGTGAGATTCTGTCAACGGTAGCGTGGCGAAGGCGATTGTCAATACGTAAAAAATGTATGCGATTGACAGATGCTATCGAAATGTCACGTGATCAAATTCCTACATTTTGGCATTTCGACAGTCGCATTCGCTAATTGAATGACACATTGTCTAGGGCCTTTATCACCGTGCACTCTGGACTGCATTTTTTACTCAATTTAAATCTGTTCATTCATTTCCAAGAACAAGAACTAGCCAGTTAGCATGAAATCCTTTGAAGAGTGAACGCTCTTGTACATCATAAAGCCATTAATGTCTGTCTGTCAAGAGTTTATTAACCTTAAAAACAAATAATCTAGGAGACAAAAGTAGCCACTCTCACGTGGGAGTAATAAAAGCTTTAATTACTGCCTCCGAGCACGTGACGCCGCCTGTAAATATTGATACCCACTTGTGGACACGGGCGAGCCCGGGAGGCAGAGCTCGTAAATATATAAACAACGCTGTTGGCTACACGGCTTTACATTTTTCGGTTAAATCTGGACTGAATTATTTAGTTAATATGCAGGGTTGTGTGAGGTTATGGACCTGTGTGATATAAATGGTTCGTTTTATTCTAAGGCTTACTGGGGCAAACCAGAGTTATCATTTCACTCAGAGTTAGTCAGAAACTCGCGGCTAAATAATAACAGCCGCACGGGTCGATCTTCAAGGTTAAGCAACGCTTGCCGGGGTCGATCTGTGGATGGGTGCTCATCTTTAAATACCGAGATTCCTCCGTGTCTCACTTAACTTAACTTATAACGCTTGGCGATATTGTAGTTTTATGGCAGTGACAGTATAGATATAGGTATTTATTAGAGATAAATTAAGAATGAATATTGTAAATTATTAAGTCTATATAAAAAAAAATGGCAAAATGTGTTGCTAAGCGTAACAACAGAGCACGGCTGGACCAAATCGGCAATTTTTTTTCCAAATATTCTTTGATGTCCATCCCCTGGTACCCATTGCGATTAAGATTTTTGCACAGCGGTCATCATGCGTGTGGTCAACGTGACCCGCCCAATCCCACTTGAACCTGGCAGCAATAAAGGCTTATTTTTATTGAGTAGTGGGCTTGCTCTTGACCTTGACCACGCCTGATGGAAAGCGATAGATGAAGCCTATGATGGAGCGGGCGTGCCCATAAGTAGCCTGTGTTATTTTATTAATGTTCATTATAAAATAACTGCCTCCGTGGTCGAGTGGTTTAGGCGTTTGCTTTTTGACCCGGTGGTCGTGGGTTCGATTCCCACGGGAAGCATACTTTGTAAAGTTATTTCCAGTTTGGCTAGGACATTGCAGGCTTTAATCACCTGGTTGACTGATAAAAAGATGATTCCGTGCTTCGGAAGGCACGTATAAGCCGGTGGTCCCGGCCGCCAAATGGCGATCGTCAAATAAACCATGTCAGAGGCCCTTGAGGCGGTTTAGATACTCTGACACTAGGGTGTGTGGGGTCGTTAGACCTTACCACACACACGATAAGAAGAACTACAAAAATCAATAGAAATTTCTCCAAACGAAATATATTATGCCGTGTCTAGCAACGGATGTTTATGAGGAAATAACATAGCAAAACTATCGGGAAAAAATAAATACTCACATATGAACGTAATAAAACAATTCGAAGAAGAAAATATACTGTCGAAGGATAATACGAATCGTAGCATGTATGAGTTTGCCAAAGAAAAACAAGTATGTCAATAAATTATGTTTATACGGAGAGACTTTCGGATCACAGATACTTTCCTGATAATACTTAAGAATTTATTGGAAAAGGCGATATTTCTTTGGCATTGTTTTGATTCTGACTCAATGGTTCCTTACCATTTTCCATATTGGTTCCGTAAGGAAAATGTTCAAGGTCATCTTTGAAAATGGTTTATTTCCTAGAAGGTTTGAATTAAATGATGGAATGTATTTTAAGTAACATACTTTGAAACATAAACTTATGACATACTGCCTCCGTGGTCGAGTGGTTTAGGCGTTTGCCTTGTGACCTGGTGGCCGTGGGTTCGATTCCCGCGGGAAGCATACTTTGTAAAGTTGTTTCCAGTTTGGCTAGGACATTGCAGGCTTGAATTACCTGATTGTCTGATAAAAAGTTGATTCCGTGCTTCGGAAGGCACGTATGTATAAGCCGGTGGTCCCGGCCGCCAAATGGCGGTCGTCAAACCATGTCAGAGGCCTTTGAGGCGGTTTAGAAACTCTGACATTAGGGTGTGTGAGGTCGTTGGACCTTAGTGCCCACACGATAAAGAAGAGGAAGATGACATTTAATAAACAACTAGTGTCGAAAAGCCGGTGCCTGAACTTGATGCCTCAATGCTGCCACCTGATGCACGTCATTTCAGAAAACCGTCATTGTGGTCATCATAAGGGACTTGATATAGGTACAAATCGGACGGGGCACGCTTGTTCGTGTGTCCCACCACAGCGCCTAAACTACTGAACCGAACTAAGTAGAATTGGCACTCTGATGCAGAAATAGGCATTAGTTTAAAATTATTTTCATTTCTCGGGAACTGTCTGGGAAAGCTACGTACCTACCTAATTAGGTAATTATATGTCTTTCATATAAAATTATCTGCCTCTAATTTTGAAACAAACTGGTTCGAACGGGAACTCTTATCAAATGAAAATAATTTAGTTTTTTCCCCAGTAGCCGAGTGTTTTTTACTAGTTAATCTTCAAAGAGGGAAAGACGGCGTACCTACAGATAATAAAATTTGGATCTAGTCCTGCGAGTGTCTGCGAGCGGCACAGAGCTCGGAGGCATTGTCAACATTTTACGTACAAACCAAGCGACTCACTGAGAGTCACTGTTTACTTACGCATAGAAATTGTCAGCCCGTGACAATATACCTAGTACATTACTGCAGCGGCGAGCAAAAGAAGCATTGATGGACGAACATGTAAGTCCACACATACGTAATTCCATCAATGCCTAGTTGTGGGCTTGTGGCCATGGCTTGCATAGAGCTTTTCTCAAAAAATGCGCGGAAATTAAAACCAAGTTGTACCTAGAAAATTAATCAATGACGAACAACCATAGACCTATAAATATTTCAATGCGAACAACTAACAACAATCATTTTTCCCGCGTTAAAGTGTTCATTTGTTTTTTTTTTATAAAAAGCTTTCTATTTGCAAGCCAGTTCGAAATTTAAATAAAACCTTTGATTGTTACCTTCTTGGTCGCCATGTTTCGGAATAATAGATAGTTCCATTTTTAAATTACACGACAGATATGAGTTTACTATGTAATTTGTTTGGCCGCTAAAACACGACAGATATGGATTTCCATACAACTTTTGCCGGCCGCTGATTGCATGTATTTGGCCAATACAGAAATTTAGATTTATCTCGAAGAAAGTTGTCAAAATAATGCTCTTTCCAAGCATGTTTGAGAGTATTCTATTTAGTAAGTCAGTAAGATATAATAAAAAATGGACAAGTATTTTTTGCTTTATTACATCAATAAAATTGATAAAGGTAAAACGCCGAGCTATCATCAGGCGCCCTAGTATGCCGTCTTACAATACTATCATAATTTCGTTGTGAAAAGAGATAATGCTATGCGTTTTCTCTAGCTGCGTCTCCCTCACCTACTGGCATTGGCTCGTGATAAAAGAGCCCCTGGCTATGTTAGTCATCATCATCGGCCGAAAGATATTTGCTGTTGGACATGGGCCTCCCCAAGTGTGCCTAGATCGAACGGTCCTGTGCGTCTGGCATCTATAGTAGATTCCCGCGGCCCTCAACAGGTCATGGTGTTCTCATTACGGTCTCATATATTATTCATAATGGCATTTATGCCATCGGCAGCGCTGCAATTCCGTGGTCTGTGGCGAGAAACAATGAGATTACCAAGATTTATTAGCGGCATTGAAAATTGCTTGTCTGACGAAACAAACGAAACTTGATCAGTATTAGTTTGTAGTAACCTGCCTGGTATGTACAGAGCTGTTTATTATCCAATTTGGTATGCTCTATGAAGTTTAGGTAGTTATATAGTAGGTACTCTAAGTTTTGATTTAATTTTAATTCGATAGGTTATAAGACTATAGTAAAGTTTGACAAATACTTTGGTTCAAATTCTTAAGTCAGGAATCGGGAATTAAAGTCAATACTGTTTTCCTATACCCTATTATGATCTAAAAAGCCGCTAATCTTAATGCGGAATTGTCTGCCGCACGATAAATGGGTAAAAATAACCATCGAATGGGTCCCACAAAATGCCAAAGAAATCGCAGCAGACCAAGGCGAAAATGGCGGAACGAGCTCGACTCTTAGCGCAGCAAAGGACAGAGTTGTGTGGAAGAAGGAGAGGGAGGCCTTTTGCCCAGCAGTGGGACAAAATAGGCTAGATATACATGTAGATATAATATAAAATGTACAATCTGTTACCTATCAGCAAAAAAGTAACTGTAACTGTACTTACATAATTTTTATAAACCTTCCATTTGCAAGCTTTTCAATTAGCCTTAATTAAAATGTTAAAGCACTCAGAAGTCAAAACAAATCCTAATAACAAAAATAAAATAAAGATGTGAATTCACTGACGCAAACCAACAGCTAAAATTAAAAATAAAACACTTAAAGAATAAAAATGCAGAATCCAAATAAAGCTTCCTACGTACTTTGCATTATGAAGCAAAAAGGTTTGAATATAAAATGTTTCTCTCCATTGCTTCGGACGACTCATTCGGCTTTGTCCTGCAATTTGCTGGAACTGTGGCGACCGCTTCATAGTGCCAACATGGCGGCTATTTAGTATCATGGAAACTCGAAGCGGATGCTACCATGCTTACAAGGATATAAATTTTGTTAATTAAATGGAAAATTTTGTTATAAATCTTGGAGATTCTTGCGTAGTGTATTTAGTTTGTGTGGCTGCACCACTATTTTACAACGTTGTGGTTTGAATATAGTCAACGGTTGGATTTCACACTTCTTTTTAGGGTTCACTTCCCAAAGGGTAAAAACGGGACTCTATTACTAAGACTCCGCTGTACTATCCGTCTGTCTGCCTTTCTGTCACCAGGCTGTATCTCATGAACCGTGATAGCTAGACTGTTGAAATTTTACAGATGATGTATTTCTGTTGCCGCTATGACAACAAATACTAAAAAACAGAATAACATAAATACCTATTTAAGTGGGGTTTTAAGTAGGGCTCATTTGGAAAGATTCACTCTTCTTCATTCTTCAGGAGGAAAGATAGACTGATTTTTCACTTTCTATAGAAAACTTAAAATTGCTCTCACTCTCCCTCTAAACTCTTTTTCGAAAATGTTCTCAACAAGTTTTTAGACCTGGTTGGATGGCGTATGCATACCAAGTTTCATTAAAATCGGTTCATTCATTTCGAAAAATAAGGACTTGAAAGTCTGTGTGAAATGCCGTACGGCGTAAACGCTCTTAAGCCTGACCTGTTAAAATCTGGCATTAAAGTAGGGTTTCAGTTGGTCTTAACTCCCAATTCTCAGTTCAGAAGTCGGCCCTAAGATAAAATGAAGATTTATGTTATTCCAAAACAACCCCTTTGCTTTTGCCCTTGACAAAATCCTGCCTAGCTTCGGTCAGTTTGATATTGTCACTAATACTTTCATCAGCATAGACAAAAAAATCTGCATTTCTATCTATGTACGACTATGTAGATTATAGTACTTATATTCTAAGTAGTAGCATCTGCAGAAGCCTATTTGTAATTTTAATCTTATTTTTTTTACAAATCAGAAAAAAGTATCCACGATTTTTGGAATAAGTAACATGATTTATGTGTTCATGGCGATGTAGCAATGCTACGGTTTGGCATATTACATGCAATTAGTTTGATCCTTCTGACTGACCCTCTGATTCAAAAGTGCCTGATATGGTTTAATTGAAATGAATGCATTGATTGGATTTGCACTTTTTGAGTTTTCGATAAAATTTACTCTTGGCTTCATTACACTTTCGATCTTAACCGCTGCGGCCCCGACATGTGAAAATTCCCAAAAAAAAAAAAATCTTATGTAATAGGTAAATAAACATTAAATTCGCGATTAATTCGCGACACACCGGTGCGGTGTGTCGCCGGGGCCGGAGTGGTTAAATTACAAAATGAAAATGTTTTTTATTGTTCTCTAAGAAGTCACTTAAGACTGCATCAGAACATGAAGCTAATTTAGTTACAGCGTTGAGACAGGGGGATAGTTAACGAGCGCCATAGTAACCGATCCCCTCAATTAACTCCCACTCCTTGAGGGGTAATCAGTTGACGCACAGTTTTCCTTTATTTTTCCATTACAACTAACACGCTGGAAATATTGACTGTCTGTTTTTCCTCAGTATATATTGTTTTATAGGGTCTGATTTAAATGTTTGATTTTTCTTGGCGATTTTGGCAACAGGGACCACATGATAAAAAATCCTAGCGTGTAATTATGGCTCGCCAGACCAAATTTCGTTTTTAAATATCCAGTCACAATTATTGCAATTAGAGTCTGAATGATTTAACTGTCTTGGATCCCGCAACGAAATTACTCAGAAAATAACAGCGGAGGAGTAGGAAAAAAGTATAATTTCCACTTCCCTCCTTATTAAGCAGGAGACAGAACAGAGCTAGGCCAAATAGGCATCAAGGGACATATACAACTGGGTTAAGCCCAGTTGGCAAGCACCACGGATTATAATGGGTCCTAAATTGTGAGCTAGTTTTGATTCTAGTAATAGGTAGGCTGTGTACCCGCAGTATGTTGCAGAGAGAAATTAACACTTTATAAATCCAAAATGATGCAAATTTTGGTATTCAGTTGCATCTGGGTAGAGGGCCAATCCCAACATTTAATATGTAGTTGAGGAAAAACTATGCTGCAAATGTTGATGAAATAAATACTAACATAACAGTCCCGCGATCCTCTTAATTAAATCGTTAAAAACTCGTTTAAAACTGCTTCTGCCATTGTAGATGAACAACTTCCTTCAATATACTTCCTATACTAAGTTATCGATAAATGACCACACCTTTGTTACACCCTGTATAAAGTCACAGGTTTCACATTGGAAAAATTAACAATTAATGTAACATCATATTTATTAGTTTATTATTTTAATACATGTATTTTATTAATTATTTGTGTATTATTTCTAAAACAAAATTCTATTTTAATTCTTATTTATTTGTTGTACACCTACCACAGTGTAGTCTTTTAAACCCAAAGGCTGACTGGTAGAGAATGCCTTGTTGCATTAAGTCCGCCCATGTACCACTATTGTACATAAAGTATAAAATCGATTTTTCTCAAAATTTCTTGATGTGGAAAAGTTCTTATCATTACGAAAAATTGCTTAGTTTCCAATAAAGTCTGACATTCTTTCTACTCTCCTTTATAACATCTGAATCACTTAGTAGTGGTTAAACACGACAGCACCGAGTTAACATCAACGCAGACAAAGGATCAGGAGTAATCCCGTTATGTGTTGCCATTTTATAAATGAATTCACGGCGACGCTAATGTCAGGAGCGACTTGCAAAAAAGATTTTTATGGAGAAGAGGAATAAGTATATGAGATCAACTAAGTTGTATGTGGAAAGGGTGCTGCATGAGCTTGAGCTTTTATAAAAGTGTTGGCTTTCATTACTTAGATTGCTTTCTCTTTTCTTTTTTCTCACATTAAAATTGTAATCGTGTTTGCCAAGCTTCACAATAATCTTTTCAAGTGTAGTAACTATTATTGGTATATAGCTTTTGAAACAGATGGAAAAGCTTATGAAGCTAATTTTCCCGCGTGGAAGGCGAAAATAATATCACAATGCGATATAAATAGTATGCTATGTCCTAATCCGGAATTGAATATGTCTTCAGAATCAGAATAATTTATTTTTAAAACATAAGTAATAATTAAACACAAGGTGTTAAAATTAGGTAGTGCGCTATGTGTGTAGATTTGGCTAAATTAGTCGCGACGATGCCCGTTTTTTACCGACTTCTAAAAAAGGAGGAGGTTCTCAATTCGGATGTTTGTATTTTTGAGCGCAGCCTGGCGTTTCTTATTCTGTCAGCTCTTTTTTACACATAATAACGTTTAATACGGGGTTATTTTAAAATGACCGGCCAAATTTTCACTGGGTGTTCTACCCATGAATATGAACAACTTTCACTATTTGACCGACTCTGAAATCACGAAAAAAAAATCAGCTGTTTCATACAAAAGTTCAATACCTACTCGACTAAAATGTATGTAACAGCTGATTTTTTTTTCGTGATTTCAGAGTCGGTCCCATACTGAAAGTTTTTCATATTCATGGGTACAACACCCAGTGAAAAAATAACCCCGTATACATAGGTAGTACAAAAAGAGGATTTTCCTTTTTTCATATAAAACTGTGCTCGTGTATGTCAGGCTTAATCTTTACACGTGTTGTGTAATCGGTTTATAAGTATTGTTCACTGAGTGGTTTATTTATGTGAGCCGTGCGGTAAAGTCCGTTGGAGACCAAGAGCTAAGCTAACTTAGTTTAGCTCTGCTCTCACCACTGGGGTGTTTTTTTTTCATATAAATATACGCAGCTTATTTTGCAGTTTGCGGAAGGTATGAACAATTTCCTCGGCTATGCGAGCTAGCTCTAAATTACTCAAACCTTTTTTTTTAATGGAAAAGTTAAAGTTACTAAACAAGACATGATTACTATGACAATCATGCCTACATTAAATAAACATTTTGAATGCAAAAAAATATTTTAGTTAAAATATTCATATTGTGCTATGTCAGGAAATTAATTTAAATAGTTGTTCAAGTATGTCAATAACAATTTAAAAAAAACTATTTAATGGTCACATAAAGTGTCCGGGATATCGTGGCCACAGTATTGTTTTAACGACGAAAGAATTACAGTTAAACAATGCAGAATTTTGAGACAAAATGGTCCCAATTTGGTCCTAGCAACACCATCAGTTACTGCGAAGCCAGTTGGTAATTAACCAGTGCAATACCGGCTTGGAACAAAAGCCATTAATTTCACTAATACTCTACTGTACTGGCTCGAGCTACTGACCTAGTGTTTAGCGATACTTGCGTGCATTCCGACACCCGTAACTTTCGGGTCAGCACCTTTTTTGAAACAATTAATTGTGTTTTATTCATATTTGTCATTAAGTTCATAGCAAAAACAAAATAACTTGAATTTCGGAAGTCGGTGTTTTTGGTTATTTCGTCGTTATTTAACACCGACTTCCGAAATTAAATTTATTTTGTACTTTGTAGTGTTTTTATTATTATTTGGAAGTCGGTTGTATTTTTTTTTGTAATTTTTACTCTTCACTTTTTCTTAGCTTCTTGCTCATAGAGTAATAGTAACTGAATTGTCGACTCCACAATCATTGTACCGGTACTCGTGTCAGCTAATAGCTTCATAGCCACGAGCTTCGACCAACACCTTAAGAAACTCGTATTAGGTGGCTGGATTAAGAGCTTGATTTAGAAAGCGGTGCTTCGGAACAAGACTCTGTAAGGTTTCTCCCTCTAGAGCCGGTGGACTCTCTTCTTATTCGTTGTCTTCATTTCTGAACGTCGTGCTCGTCTTAGAATGCTTTGACGGATTCACAGACGAGCTGCTTCCATGCAGTGGTCACCGTGAGTCCTGTTGTCGCCCTTATCTGGTGAGCTGACCAGCGAGTAGGTGAACGTCCGCGCGATCTTTTACCATCCACCTTAAAAATGTAAACTTTAGGTAGTTATAAAAAATAATAAACGAAATAAAATACAATGCCACCGTATTGCGAGAAGAAGCTGTCCTAGTGTACAGCTTGTTCTCGCAATACAGTGGCCTATACTGCCCTGGCCGTGAGTACGGATACCCTACTCACGGCCATTCCGACAATTCCGAGCGTTCGTTCCAACGGTCGTGCCACTATTTTAGGCATTGTTTCTTAATTCAAACAAAATAAGGGCACGTAGTGTCTTTGTAATGAGGTTTCGGATCTGAGGGTCAATTCTACTAATTTTTAAACAATCGGTCGGATTCGCAGTGCAACGTCGTTCGCAAACTGTCAAAAAAGCTTCATTTTTCACATATTGAGAATGAGTTGCGAATGTAGATTTGGCACTCTGTTTGCTGACTACGCTTTTAAGAGGGCCCTTCCCGGTTCGTCTATCTTCAACGCGAGCTTGGTTGAAAAGCTTGTTGTTTCATCCAGCGCAATGTGTTTGACTAACAAGAAAGAGAGAACGCGATAACATTGAACGAAGATAATGTTTGAAAATTTCACAAAACTAGTTCCAGGAAATACGTGTTTTTGAATGAGCCTTACAAGTTTGTGAAATGAATATTATTTATTTAGAATCTCAATTACATGTGCAAGGTTTCTATCAAGATGTTTTTTTTACTTTTACAATTTATGAGTACATAATGAACGGCCAAAGTTCAGGTGAAATTTGTGCAAAATGCAGATTTTTGGAGGCTTATACTGAAATTGTTTCTCCAAATTTTTATTTCTTGCTTTCATAGAAACCTAGATATAGTGCACAACATACCTATTACTCAAAAAAATCAAAGATAGATGTGTTACAACGGCATAATCACGTACGAGCGTTTGTATGAAAAGTATAACGGGTTGGCCGCTCTTAAAATGCCGCATCTTGTGTTTGCGTCTCATAACGACTTGAAAGCTTAATACAAATGAGATTGGTGGGTATTTTAACATGTAGAACATATCGTGGTGCATTTAACTTGAACTTACAGATTACAATGAATTTCCAGATTGTGTCACCTTAATATTTTTCAAATGCAGTACAAAGATGAATTTTACTGATGAACTTTGATGCGCGTGGTTTGGAAAAGTGCGCCGAACGGTTTGCCACGCAGATATTGTATGACCCTTGACACAACGTGAGGTGGTGACTAGACGTCTATATTATTATAATTTAAGCTTGAACTATATTTATCTATCATAAAAGACGTCCACTGTTGAAGAAATGCCTCCTCCAAGCGTCGCCTTATCGTTGAGCATGCTCCTAAAAAGTAAACCATCTTGTTCAATGTGTAAATCGAAATATCAATAGGATATTTGACAACTATCAAAAATTGAGATGAACGAATACTTATCCGAAAGCTATCACTAACGTTGTACGATTTGTGAAAAAATAATAAAAATTGATGGCAAAACATAGGAGTTACAAGTTTTTAAGTTATTATTATTGTCATGCAAAATGTCGTGTACTTGATGGCGCAAATTCACGATGGCGATGCTAGTGAGTGATGTCATACGCCATTAACGCCTACCAGACCTCCACAACCCATTATCTGGGTAACACGGTACTTCTTGGTAAGACTGGTGTCACATTTTCTGGCTTCTGACAATCCGTAACGACTGCCAAAGATCTACAAATGACAGCCGGGACCAACGGCTTAACGTGCTTTCCGAGGCCCGGAGGAGTCTCGGTATGTTAATATGGTCACCCATCCACAGACCAACCTCGGCAAGCGTTGTTTAATCTTAAAGATTGGTCCGTGCGGCTGTTATAACGCTGAAAACCCTATTCCTAGTGTCTCAAAAACACTTGTCATCGCCGGTGTCACAATAGAGACAGGGGCATGATTAGGGTTACATGTTGAATTGTTGACGAAATCACTACAATCCGTCCCGCTGTATCATAACAGGGATTAAATAAATCTTCACTTAATTAACTTCACCCGGTCGCAATCATGAAATTGTTAATTATGAATAGAATCATTAGACCGTTTTAATTGGTTTTGTCGGGACTGAAATGGCACCGATATTTCGTAATATTTCGATGTAACTACTACACAGGGTGATTTTTATTGGTTACCCATTTCGGGATGAATATTTTTTGGATCTCATAAATATGAAAAAAAAACTGCTGTTATGTGGTTCACAGTACCTACATACGTGTTCCATTGTATTGTACTAGACAGCAGCTGTATTTTTCGACACAGGTTGGCCCCATGGTGAAATCCTAATTAATAGTACTAGTAGGAAACTAAGTGTGTTTGTTCCGCCTTCACGCTGAAATTGCCAAACAGATTTTGATAAATTTTGGTACAGTGATAAATGAGACCTAGAAGACGGTTTAGGCTATATTAACGCGCGGGAAGCCGAGGGGCGAAAGCTAGTCCCCACTAGTATTATAAATGCAAAAGTAACTCTGTCTGTCTGTCTGTTACGCTTTAATATGGCAGACATATAGCCTAGGATATGGAGAAGGACATAGGCTACATTTTTACGCGATAACCGACATCCAAAAGCTAGTATTTTATAAGCCAGCATGTTAGCTGTAGCTAGTTCTATTTATGACTAGTTTCACCTCCTGAAAGACTGCAAAGCCAAATTCAAAGTCAAAACGTTTATTTCAATTAGGTCATTAAGCGGCACTTTTGAACGACATCATTTAATTAAAATAATAAAAAGTGACTCTACTGTGCAATAAGTGTAACTCACCCTGTATAATAGGTAGTTAACTAAGTGTTACTGAAATTGCTTATTTCAATTTCCATTTTCATTGGATGTATCTACAGAAATTGTTTAATATCTGGCTGTATTGGAAATATTCAAAAGTGTTTCTGTGAACTATTTGTGGAAGTATTTCAATGAATTTCATGAAATAACGTTTGTTGATTGGACCAATTTATAGCTGGGTATTGAAATACTCGTATATAGGCTTATGAAATTCTCGTTACTCGTTATATTGATATTGGTTGAGTCTCTTGTTTATATGCTGGTAATGTTACGTATAAAATACAGTTTAAAAGTGCGATTATTAACTTTTTGTAATTTTTTGAACAACAAGTCGTGCAAGAAGACGGTAATTAAAAAATCTACGAATAGGTACATAAATGTAGATCATAACATAAATCACTTACTTAAATGAGAATCCCCTTAAATCACAAATATAAAAATACCTGAACTGTTGAGTACCTGATAAGCAATGTATTATCAAAACTCTCTTATGTAAAGAGAATTTAAATTCAGAACAGGAGCTAAATAGTTCAAAAGAAATAAATATATCTTATCTTATCGAAAATGTTTTATTAATAAGACTGAAAATCATTATTATAACCACTGTTGCACAGCCACAAAATCTGTCACCAGTCTTGCTGAAACGTAAAAGTGCCCAGCCAAAAATCTGACACTAATCTCGCCAAGTGGTATCCTTCGTAGTGGTACCCAGTTTCTGGGTTGAAGAAGGTCAGATTTACAGTAGCTTCATGTTAGATGCTGGTATTCAGTTGCATCCAGTTAAACAGCATAGTTGGGACAAAGGCTACACTGATTGGCTGGTAGGCGACGGTTAATTATAGAACTGTTGCCTCAGTTCACCGAGTGAAGAAAGGAGATGTGTCACTTTTGTATGGGACTTTGGCCATAACCTGTACCTTTTTAGCGAAGCTGGGAAACTAACCCCTGAAAAGATTAAAGTAGCATTTATATATCTTTTTTAAACAATGAAATCGTCATTCTGTGTTATAATTAGTCAAAAAAATGTTTAAGAGAATAATAATAATTTATTTTTAAAATTACAAGCTCACATACTTTTTGTATTTATCGTCTACGGTGGTATTATGTTTTGATAAGACATGATTTCAGAACGAATGCACTATACAAAATAGGCAATAATTGAAAAACTATTAGTTTTTGTACACAACAAATTAGTCTTAAATTCAAGAAAGAATATTTTTCCTCAATTCGTGGAATTTTTTCCTCTGTTTCGATGAATGTACACCTGATAGCCGAAAATGAAACATCTCCTTTGAAGTTAGGTCTATGCCTTGTCGCATGCGTGCTGGACATTTGCACTATTGGCGTCGTCCTAATTGGCTAACAATTGTACGAGTTAACGATGCGATTTGGCCACGCGATGAAAATGATCCTGTGCTCGCGCGATGATTTGCAAGATTCAATTAAATTCTAAAGTGTGTGTTTAATCTTGTCGCGTGACGAAATCGCATCGTTAACTCGTACGATCGTTAGCCAGGTAGGACGACGCCTCATCATATCTCATTAATTGGGAAACACTATGCAGATTGTTTCTTCTTGATATTCACAAACAAAAAACCATTAACGCAATTTGTCGTGAATTCCCCTCTTCACACAAAACTAAACCTCTACCACTTGCATAATGAAATTTCGAAAAAAACGCACGACAATTCTTATTTATAAGTTTTTTTCTGTCTTCGTCCTGCAAAGTATCCCGCAGTATTTTCAGTCACGTTCTCAATCACAGGATTGCTTGCGGTCTGCTCGGGTCACAGAGCACGGAGACGCCTCGGCGGGCACTGCTAGACGGCACGTTCCATACAAACCAAGCGTGTCAGTGAGTGACACCGTTTACTCTGTTTCTGATACTTAATTTGAGGACTATGCTATGCCACTATGGCTGCGACATCCCATACATTTTGGCCTTTTTAGGGTTCCGTACGCAAAGGGTAAAACGGGACCCTATTATTAAGGCGCCGCTGTCCGTCCGTCCGTCTGTCCGTCTGTCACCAGGCTGTATCTCAAGAACCGTGATAGCTAGACAGTTGAACTTCTCACAGATGATGTATTTCTGTTGCCGCTATAACAACAAATACTACAGATTAAAATAAATATTTTAGTGGGGCTCCCATAAAACAAACGTGATTTTTTTGCCGTATTTTTATAGATAATGGTACGGATTACACCGTGCGCGAGTCCGACTCGCACTTGGCTGGTTTTTTTATATGATCATTTTATTTATTGATATGCACAGTCTCAAACAAATGATATTCACAATAATTGTCACATAGTGATTATTTAATTGGTGTACCCCTTTACTTACGGGACCACAGCGTGCACAAAATAATTAAACAACTAAGCCAATGAAAAAAAAAATAGAAACAAGATATTAATACATAATATTTGAAAAATAATAAAAATTTAAAACTTTAAATAAACCTTAACCATTTGATAGAGACTCGTAGATATCTAGACACCCGGTGCTCTATGGCTCCATCCTTATTTATTTCCTACTATATTTTTACTACAATGCAGTGGGGGTTGGACGTCGTATTTCGTTGTGCACTAGTGTTGCGCCTTGATTTTTATTGTTGTTGTTAGTTTATTGAGATGCAAGCGGTCGTACTCGTAGGATTCTTGTTTGTGTGCTTTGCTTTGACTGGAAATGTTGAACTAGCTAGGACTTTGTGGGTATCCGTGTTTGCTTTGGAAAATGTAGATAAATTTACATTTGAATCCTCCTTAACCTTTGGTAAGCAAAGTATGGTTCAATCTGAACCGGGTCGTGGGGCCCTTGTGCTCACAGCCTTTTCAAAGAAATTTCGAAACGGCTGGTTGATAATTCCCGTGACCCAAGAGCCGGCTTTTACTTTGGGCATAGACTAAGCATTGGCATTCAACGTGGCAACGTGACGTCAGTCTCTTGGGCACATTACCAGCTGACAGCGTTGACTTTTTTGATGCTACATTTTAGTTTGTTTTAAGTTTTGTGTTATTTTTAATTTAGGTAAGTTATTTTATATATTATTTTATACATCTGAACTACAATAATTTTCGACTACTTACATTCTCAAATTTTGTCCAACCAATATGTGGCTACCTGCTTCCCTACGACCTGTTCATTTATATGATTCCGCTGAGAAAAAAAGTGGGTCTTGTAAAGCGCAATGGTGTGAAGAATGTCACCACCATCGTCTTCCTCCTACCCCGTAATCATGATAGGCTTAAGATATCATAGTAGAGGCTCTGATCAGCATTGTTATTTGCTACTGATCCTAAAAGGATCCTACAGGTCATGATGGGGAAAGAACGTCAGTCTTAAATAACACTAAAGAATTGAAGTAGAACCATAAATTAAACGTAATTCATTTCGCCAACGGATCATTTCATATATCAAATCTTCAGAGCAAAAACAATCCCAGTAATCGGATTGCTCATTAAAACGCGATGTAATCAGATCTCAAGGCGAATGAAATATTCGCGAGGAGAAGATTAGGAAACTGGATCGCTTGCCCTAGTAATCTCGCAAGTTTCGCTCGAAGAAAACTGGAGCGGTTCCGTTTAAAATATTCAATACAGGTAAAGTGAGATGGGTTCTGAACACGTATTCAATTTCCCGTTAACTTTTCGAATAGCGTTCCCTCTGGGGGTATTAGGCGGTTTGCTTGTGGTTGTGGCAGTTGCGACTTTTCCTGCACAACCTGCAGCCGCTAGGAGGTGAAGGGTCAAACGTGTGTTGATGTTAGGTGGGTATTGGTGTTAAAAACTTCTCTGGCGTCGCATTGCGTATGTGCAAACAGCATTAAGAGCGTTTTCTCCTAATGGAAGAAAAATCAGAGGTAAAGCGAGTACTTTTTAAAGTTTATTATAAAAAGTGAACCATTTACCTCTTGGTTTGGTTTGAAATTGCACGGCACAGCTGCACGGATCCATCTTCAAGGTTAAGCTATGCTTGCTGAGGTCGGTCCATGGATGGGTGACCGTCTTAACATTCCTCCGTGCCTCGGTAAGTACGCTAAGCTGTTGGTCGCGGTTGTAATTTGAACATCTTTGTCAGTCGTTACGGATAGTTAAAATTTAGAAAAATCTGATACCAGTCTTCCAAAGGGTATAATGATCCAGTTACAGGTTGGAGGCTTGATGTCTATCTAAATTGCCTAGTCCTCATCATCATCATCAACATCTCAGCCGAAAAACGTCCACTGCTGGACATAGGCTTCCCACAAATGGGATTGCCATAATTGCCACGCTTGGCAGGCGGGTTGGCGATGGCAATGTACTAGCTGTAGCAATGTACCTAAAGAGAATGCTGTTGCCAATTCTCTGGTGAGTCCCTTAGTCGCCTCTTACGACACCCACGGGAAGTGATGGGATGGTGCTATTCTTTTACGTCCGACACCATAAGGAACTCAGAAACCCGACACCATACGGAATTGGCTAGTCGCTTTATGTAAAATTACTGCTATTACCTATACTACTGGTATTCAGCTGCATCAAGACTCGAGCCGACCCCAACTTATTTGGGAAAAGGCTAGGCGGTTTGGTTGGCGTCACGACACGACACAACGCAATGTGAACCCGGCCTTAGCTGCCCCCTGACCTTTGGGTTAGGGTAGTGGTGTACCAAGTTGTAGTTTAGTCGTCAACCCTCATTAGTTTAAAACGTATAGTCTTTGTTTTAAGGTCAACAGCTGTTAGTTAGCCTTCATTAACGTTATTAAGTACCTACTTAATTGTTGACAGAAATATGATGTTTTGGCAATATTCAGTTTGCAATGGATCTATATTATATTTTAATTTTGACTACATAAAGTTGGATTTTTCAGAGCCAATTATCGTACGCAAAACACGTTCGAATTCAAGTTGCAATGTCAACTAAGTACCAATCAAAAAATTTAGTTGCTGGGGAGTTTGTTGCGCCACTTCTTCTTCACAGCTAAAACACTAGGAAGTGGTGACGGGCGGGTGTTTTTGGGGACTGTCTTTTGTAGAACTTTGATGTTCAAAAAGTGCGGGCACTCAGCCTAATTTGAATATGTATAATGTGAATATGACTTTTGACTTTGACTTTGAATCAATGTAAAAAGCTTGTCAAAATAATGGCAAATAAAATATGTTTTGCCAGTTTGCGATTGTGAAGCCAATGCGAACTTTCCTTTACATAAAATACCGGAATAACTCATAAGAGAAGTGTTTCGGCTACTACTTATTATTTCTGTACAAGGTTTACTTCATTATGTTAGAAAGACAACAGCCTGATATTTAGAACCTAAAATAAAAAGGAACATTGCACTTTACTAGATACAGGAGACCTCACGATCAAGTTTCCCGCAATCGCTAAACAGCTTTTCCCATCTCCCTTCAGTTTCCTACCGAGAGGACGTCAAACTTTACGTATCAGTATCATAGACGGATACACCGGCTAATGACCGCTCTACCAGCTGCCTGTGAATATCGCCAACACCTCGACAGTATTGCCAACGAAAAGTTTTGTGACCTGAATAAAGATAGTTGGTTGTGTGCACGTTTTAGTGTCTCTTCAGTTGGTGCGATTAATTTCATAGGTGTTTCTTTAGAAAAGGAACGAGTTTTTTCTAGTTGTTCGTAGAACGTGGTACTGGTCTACGCTCCGGGTATTTCGTCTGTTTGTTTTCTCTTAGAAAAAAGAATTCTAGGGTAGATATAGATTTGTGTCCTCTCAATTGCATGAGAACGTGTGTGGACTATTTACCTCTCTGCCTCCTCCTCCGGAGAAATATATGTTACTTCAATTATTAAATCAGTCATCTATCTATCTATTGGGGTACGGTTTCCGCACTTAGTCCTGATGTTGGACCATTGTGCGTGAGCCATAGCGGCCGTCATTCCAACCAGCCAACCTCCCAGAAGCAGATCAGTCCTCTCAGTGTGTTCAGGATATCTGTAAGTGAATTCGGTGTCCCTATTGTTTCGGCAACGACTGTGCACTCAAAGAACGCGTGCGATACCGTTTCGTCCTCCTCCATACATGCTTTGCATAGAGGACTGTCCGTCATACCAAAAATCAGTAATTACCTGCTATGAAAAAAAATCCCTAACGAAGGCAACATGGTTCACCATGGTTCTCCAATGATAAATCTGAAGTCAACTTAGATATCTTAAGTCTATTTAATCTACGCAGTAGTGCAATTCTGTAAAATTATAAGTGTGAAAACTTAATTGCATGAAGCTGAAGTGACCGCAACCTAGCTGTTACATATTCTTTATGTTGTATGCTTTCCATTGGAATTTAGTTCGTTTTACAAGAAAGTTCAGAGCATGAGCCACATGTTGTAGTGTCCCAAAGTGCCCATTCAACTGTACTTTGGAGGATTTAATAAATGTCACTTAAGCTGCCATTAACGTAGCCACCTACTGGGCCCAAAAATATAATCATCGTCAACTCAAAAAACTTTTTCACAAAAAAACACGGTGTTTTTGGTTGCTTCTTCGTTATTTGACACCGACTTCCGAAATTAAAATTATTTTGAACTTTGTAGTGTTTTTTTGGAAGTCGGTTTTTTTTTTGTGAAAAAGTTTTATATTTTTCACTTTTTAGTGGTACCCCACACCTAACAACACCACTGGAAAGTCACAGGAAAGCGCTATTTCGTATACATGGATGATTTTTCCACATATTTTTTCCAGCTATTTGGATTTAAAAACCAAACTACTGAACCGATTTTGATAAAATTTCAACGGGACCATTTGGGAAGTATACCTTTTCCAACAAAAAAATAATTTTTCAAATCGGTTGGCCAGCGACGGAGTTATGCGCGAACAAACAAAAAAAAAAACAAATATCCGAATTGAGAACCTCCTCCTTTTTTAGAGTCGGTTAAAAAGAAAAAGAAGATTGCTTCATCTTCGTCTTCTTTGCGAGTCGATGGTTCAGACAGTCAGTGTATTTTTTTATTTTTTATTATTTATTATAGCCATGAACATATTCTGCACGGCAACCCTATTGATATATGCTCAGAAACATAATTTTATTTGATAAGATATAATTTTCATCTGCTAAGCAGATGAGTAAAGGTCGATCTTACTTGGGATCCTAGACTATACAGGGTTATTTGTAAAACACCAACAACCTTTCAGGGGGTGAAAGTACTCATCATTATAAACAACTTTTACTATGGGACCAACTCTGAAATATTAAAAAATAAATCAGCTGTTTCATACAAAATGCAATAGTCACCCGATGAAAATGTATGAAATAGCTGATTTTTTATTCGATTTTTCAGGGTTGGTCTCATAGTAAAAGTTGTTTATAATGATGAGTACTTTCACCCCCTGAAAGGTTGCTGGTGTTTTACAAATAACCCTGTATATTACGAGTCATGCTGAAATTCGTTAGCATTTTGTTCGTGTTTACTGCAAGCATGGTCGCTTCTAAAAGTTAATATCAGCCATCGGCGAAAGCTAAATCGCATTAACCTGAAACGGCCGGTCCATTCCTAATATTAGGTAGGATGAAGGTTCATTTCAAGCTAACTAGTTTTACAAAATTGACCGGCAATCCAGTTTGGCTGGAACGAATACGGCAGCTACATACCAACCTAGACCCGTATAGAATCGTATTTTATTTAAATCGCTTCAGGCTTTTAGACTCTCTAGTCGCCGGATGTACGGTCTACATCTCAAGATCAAAAAATCTATACGCAGAGAACGGATATTAAAGTTTGGACGGAAATTAGACTTCGTGCACGATTAAAACAGCGACCAATAAACTTTATTAACATCAAAACGGCTTCCAATACCAGTCTTACCAGATGAAAATGAATACCAGTATTTTAAAAATATCACTATACAATGTGTAATAGAATAAACGAAATACCTTTTAAGGGTTCATACTTCCCATAGTGAATGTTGTTCATTATGAACAACATTCACTATGGGACAAACACTGAAATCGTGTAAAAAAAAATCGACTTTCCCATACATTTATGTGCGCATAACTCGACAAAATGTACTGAACAGCTGATTTTCTTTCGCGATTTTGGTGTTTGTCTTGTGGATATTATCATTTCTGATTCGATCACACGGCAACTCCGTGTGATCAAGCACGGAAACTCCGAGCATTGCCCTTTTCATTGCCTTTTAGGTGACTTTAAGCCTTCTGATGAGGCCCATTGTGAGCGACCACGTTTCGGTTTCATAAGTCATCACTGGCAACACGCGCTGAACAAGCATTTAGTTCGTGTTTACTGCTGCTAAAGCATTATCACTTTTAAAAGTTAATATCGGTCATCGGTTATTCGGAACGCCGCCGTACTCCGGGAGTAGGTCAGATCGTGCCAGTTGCAACCGTGACGCGCGATGCATTTTAATGCCTCGTTTCCGCTTCCCTTAGCTTGTCTCTGCATTTAATTTTATGTAATAACATTATTATATTAAAAATCCATTAAAAAAACAAAATTACTTTGTCAAAAAACCCTACCGCTAAAAACGACTTAAAACTTCCAAACAAGTCGCTTTTCAAGCAGTCTGATGCAGTTTGTGGCCTCAGATCTGTGATCGAACGTACGTAGTATGCAGCAAAATCTCCTCTATAATGTTATAAATGCGAAATTGTCTGACTGTTACGCTTTCACGCTAAAACGGCGATCCTCATTAAATTTGGCAAATATATAGCCTGGGATATGGAGAAGGATATAGGCTACTTTTTTCTAACGCAATAACCGAAATCCACGCGGGCGGAGCCGCGGGTAAAGCTAGCGGGCAGATTGACTAATCTGCATGAAAAGATTAGCTCTCAAACTTTCTGCTTTATACGGTTTCATTCATAACTGAGCGAGCACAAAGGCTCGGGTATTCGGGTAGTACGAACGGATCGTATTTCTTTTATATTGTTGCGTATAGATCAACGGTTTAGGGGCCAATAGTGATCAATAAGTGGGTTAGCGTTGAGGCGATTGCCTCATAAATCACCTTTATTGTGGTGTTTTTTGTAGCAAATCTACCGTTATGATATATTTACTTGATACAGCTGGTGATTGATACAGTACAAACAAGTTATATGACGACATATTGGATAAACACGAACTATAACGAGGGGTACATAGTACATGCCTATTTAAAAATAACAGCTATTGTGTTCGAGCATGACGCAATGGGCTATACTAAATCAAAATCTCGCAAAATAAGCGTCAAGAAGACCTAGGAAACCTCAATTTTCCATATTGTAAATGTGAAAATAACTCTGTCTGTGTGTTTGTTACGTTTTCACGGGGCAACACAGCAATGTAGCCTGAGCTCTGCCGCCCGCGAACCGCCCTCGTGTACTTACTTCCCCCTATTTAAATTACGACGATGTGTAAGTCTGATGTATCATCATCATCTGCCGAGGCTTTTCCCAACTATGTTGGGGTCGGCTTCCAGTCAAACTGGATCCAGCTGAATACCAGTATTTTATGTGGAGTGGGTGTTAAACTGATGATCTAACGGCATCTTACCAGGTTCTTCTCCGATATCTTATTGGAGTGGCGACCGCGTACCGGAAGACGGAGCGTTGGAAGGCCTCCCACAAGATGGATCGATGACCTGGTGAGGGTCG
The DNA here is from genome assembly GCA_947386135.1 of Melanchra persicariae. NCBI lineage: Eukaryota > Metazoa > Arthropoda > Insecta > Lepidoptera > Noctuidae > Melanchra > Melanchra persicariae. The sequence continues at coordinate 4,673,611 of OX376658.1, forward strand.
CTGGTAGCCGATGGATGCGAGACGCACAGGAGTGGCTATTGAGGCAACACTTGGGTGAGGCCTATGTCCAGCAGTGGACGTCTTTCGGCTGATATGATGATGATGATGATGATGATGATGATGATGATGAATTTTTGCCTGAAATAGTAATGCAGTCCAGCGAGTGACTGATCATTCCATCCTCACAAACATTTATATTTTGATTTTAGGATGAATGAATGTTCATTCACATTGCAATCAATCAATCAATCAAATATTTATTTATCAGAATATGGTACAATAGGTGGTATGATAATGGTTCCAGCATATCCTGCCATAATATGGCGTACAAATATTTATAAATTAACAATATAAACAAAGCAAAGTGGAATAGAGAATACAAAATTAATTTATATTGCTCAATAAATAAGAATTGTAATTGTATTGATTTGAAATTATTATAATTACATATGAATAAAAATTGTATTATGTCAGTAACGACTTATCCTCTAAATATTCTTGAACACTGTAGTAATTTTTTTCTAGTAGTATTCTGAACAATACCCTTTTGAACAACGGCAATGGCAAATCTTGCGTATTACTTGGTAGATGGTTATAAATAATAATTGCCATGCAGTACGCATTTCTTTTAAATAACATTAATTTTATTTGAGGAAGTTTCAATTTGTCTTTGTGTTTCGTTCTACTATTTATTTTGTAATTGGTTTTTTCAAATAAATGATAATTGTTTTTTACAAAAATACATATTTCATAAATATAAAGACACGGCAACGACAGTACTTTCAGTTTTTTAAACAATGGCTTACAACTATCTAAAAAGTGGGCTCCACACATTGCCCGGATGCATTTTTTTTGTCCCTTATAAACTCTTTGCACGTCCACTGAGTTACCCCAAATTATAAGACCATATCTGAGTACAGATGCTACATAGGCATGGTAAGCAACCATTGCGGTATTCAAATTAACAGTCTGTCTTATTCTTTTCAGAACATACACAAAGCGATCTATTTTTTTTAGTATCTTATCTATATGTGGTTTCCAACTGCAATTTTTGTCCACGGTTATACCTAAGAATACACATTCGTCAACAGTGTTTAAGGGGGAATTGTTGTACTGAATATCTAGACTATCTGTGCTTGTGTTTGTGTTGAGTGCTTGGAATTTTACTATATTTGTTTTTGTCATGTTTATTTTTAAGTTATTTTTTTCTAGCCATTTGATTGTCTTGTCCAATGCTTTAACAATTCGTTTTTCTAAATCTTTGTTATCGTCGCTTTTAATAATCAATGTTGTGTCATCAGCAAATAGTACGCACTCTTCATTAATCGCCTCTGGTAGATCGTTGATGTATACTAGAAAGAAAAGAGGGCATACAGTTCCTCCTTGAGGTGTGCCGAAGCTGTTTTGTCTGTATGTTGATCTGTATGTTTTTTGTTGGTTTTGACATTTTCTTGTTATTTCTACGCATTGCAATCGGTCAGAAAGAAAGCTTTTGATCCAATCGTTGGCCTTCCCGCGGATTCCATAGTGAGAAAGTTTTGAAAGTAATGTTTTATGGCAAACAAAGCTACCGGTTGCTGTCGGTCATTTGATTGAAACCTGCTTAACTACACTGGAAGCGAAAACTGAGATTTAATCAAATACTCCATATTGACAGAGATTGATGTTTGTACGAAGTGTGTCTATGTACATTAGGAACTCTTGTTTTATCCTTAGAGCCTCAGAAAGACTCCTCTGATCATTAATCCTTGCCAGAGACACTAGATGGCGCCACCTCCACTAATACACAGTGAAAGCAAAGTGATTGGTAAAAACTTGAGACGACTTTTTCTGTTTTGGAATAGAACATAGTTAATGGTTTTCAGCTGTTTCATGCGAGATAAAAAATAGCAGTGATTGAAAGTTTTTTCCAAAGTTATATTTTAAGCCTTTCGATGTATATTTGTGGCACTCACAAACAAATCTTTGTGAAATAAAAGCTCGAGCTATTTTTAGATACTATGTTGCGCGGCAGCGCGGACGATCCTTGGGAATATTTACATAAGTAATAATGAGGTCAGCTATATACTTATTAGATATACGCGTGTCTGTTAGTTACAAGGAGTACCTACTACCTTCTGCACACACATTAAACCATCATATAACCTTATTCTGAGTGCGGTCGTAAGGAAATATTGACATTAGCACCCTTACCAAGCAAATGGGTGACCCATATACCGAAAACATAAAATAACTGAAACTAATTCCTCGTTAAAAGGCTCTAGCTGTGCCAACTTTAGCGGAGCGTAAGCTAATGAAATTATAACTAGTGCTTTTAAACTAAATTTACATAACATAAAAGTCCTAGGAAATACTCGAAATGTACTATCGAACTTGCTATTTGGTATATAGGTAAAGAAAATCGTTTTTTCATTTCACTGTCAATTCGATCTCCTTTATCCAGTTATTGACGGGTCGGCATTCGAATGCAGCTGAATCTAGTCTGACATTCAAAGCCTAACACTGGATATATGGATTCAGTAACTGGATGACACGATACCCTTTGGTAAGACTAGTTAATTTTCCTGAAGACCAGATACAACTATTGATCTTAAATGTCAGACGGAACCAAATAGCTTTAAATACTTTCCGAGCCTCGTAGGAATCTGTAATGACAGTTACCCATCCACGGGCGGACAACCAGCTCTTAACATTATTTAAAAGTAAGTTAGCTACCTATAGGTATGTACCTAACATCTTGCTCGACTGTACTGTAGGAAGAGAGAATTTCAATTAAAATAAGTAAAATGCAAATGGTCAGGCGTCCACGGATTCTCAATAATCTGAACCGCCGCTGAAAAGCGTCGTTAACAAAAGTCACGTAGTTGCTAACAATAAGGAACTTATCTTCACAACTATATACGTACGGCTATAAAACCGAATATCCGCTGTATTTTCACCCTTATGTCTTTGTGATAGAGTTTTTTATTCCAAACTTATCTGTTTGCGAACAAGAGCCCTTGATGTCCTTTGAATGTCTAGACTGAATGGGACTGTTAATTCTTTTTCATCGTTATTCAGAAATTAATTGAGTTATATTTAGTTGTTGAATCCTAAATATTTTTGAATGAAAATCCATTCAAATGCTCGGACCTGTTTTTCGGACAGTACTATGTGCACTTTCTCCATTTTAAGTATTTTCAAGTAGGTCCTCTTTGTGGTATTTTATTAGATACTTATAAAGTAGTATTTTTTTTTGGGTTTTGTTTTTTCTGTAATGATCGACATTAATGGCGCAATAATTATAACCATTTTTGTATGAAATCTCTCAGGAACCGACCACCGCTAATGAAAGTGTGTTGTGTTATTGGTGTCCGGCCTTAATACTGCTATCGCACGAATTTTGCGTGATAAATTAACCTACTTCCCCGGGTGGTCACGGAGTAAAAACGAAAGCGTTTACACCAATCACGCACAATTCGTATGATAGCAGTGCTAAGGCCGGATACGTCATTGATATTGGGTGCTGTTTGATGCACTGTATCCACGTTGGAACAAGTTTTCAAAACTAACACAAAGTGTCTTGGAATATGGCAATACTTATTGCAAAAAAAAAAAAACAAAAAAAAGTCTGATTTCTAAGTCCAACTGAAGTTATTATTGTTCGAAGTAGCCCAAAACGGCAACATCATAGTTCGGCAACCCAATATTATTTTATTTCCTTAGTTGCGTTCGACTCATCGATTCGATTAGATTGGATATCTACATAAAGTTAACCCTAAAACCAAAATTCTCATGAAATATTTTGACGCAAAGTTTTCCAATGCTTTGCAAAAAAAGTTTGTGGAATCGAATTCCTAACAACTCGGGAGTTTGAAAGCCGAAAGCATATATCGAGAGAAAAAGTAATAAGTATATAACACTTCTTTACTTTTTTCTTCGAAAGTCTAAGTTAAAATCACCTATTGATATTAGAATGCGGAAAAAAAACCTTTTCAAAGATGAAAAATTCTAGAAAAATACCTACCTTCTACCTTCGTTCTGCGGCAGTCGGGTTAAAATTCTCCTTAAGTAAAAAGTATGTAGAAGAATTCTACACCAACTGAAAATGTACCTAAGGCTTAAAACATGCCCTTTGTTCGAAAGAGTTACCGCGGCCCTGGAAAGCAAAGGGCACTACGAGGAGCACAGATGGGTTTAGTCAGTAAGAGTCTGACACTCCCTCCCGCTCCAGCCAGAGCGGCAGGAGTCATTTGATGATTTCCCATCCATAAAAAAGGCTTAAAACATGCAATGAGTATTTCATTCTATCATTGTACTATAATAGCAATTTATTATTCCATGTCCATATACGTATAAAACAACCAGTAAAAATTCTATACCTGCATTAAAACAAAAATATAACGAAAAAGTTCGTACAGCATTACGACCAAAAGAAATTGTTATTATAACTCCATAACCTCGTTTGTTCACATACTCGCACGAATTCGATAAAATATATTTCTTGTGAATCAAATTCAATTTGGAATTCGTATGACCCAGTTTCTTTGGTTCAAACAAAAATTATTTCCTTTATTTTTATTCGTATGAAGAGACTTTCAAAACATACGAATTCAATTATTTTGTGGTATGAGCAGATTAGAAAAGCACATGATTTTCTGTAAATTGGATTGAGTTTTCCTCGTATCCATTCAAAGAAGATATTTGATGCGCTATTTAAAAAAAAAATAATACTTTATCACAGCATCAACAAAACAAAAGTAGCAAAAAAATACTGAATGTAATCATGGCTACGGCGTAGCGGCCTACGCCGTAGCGATTCGTAGACAGCTACGCGAACCAAGCGTAGAGGTCGCGAAATCTTAATTTTGGAACTAGTTTTCTCCTCGAATGTATTTTTGTCTTGTTATTATTTTAATAAAACATAATAAAGTTTTATGTAAATTGGCGTCGTAAACTTTAATATGTTTATGTTAATATTGTTTGCAAGCTAAAGGTGTTGTTCGAAATCTTTATTAGTTTGTTTTACGTACTGGAATATTTATCCCCTTACTTTTTATATTAAAATTTAACTCTATAGTAAATACTGATTAAGCGAAATAAATAAAAAGTAATGGGCAGTTACAACAAATAAGAGTTTGTAGGAGGAATAAATAAGAACGAAAAAATCGTTATTTTAACGCGGTACACATTTAGGGCCATTTTCACCAAGCAAAACTGATCGCGATCAGCGAATAAACCACGTTTATGAGTTGTCAGTGTCACTATTTTTATATGGAATATTGACGCTGACAGCTCTTGAACGCAGTTTAGATGTACTGATCGCGTTCAGTTTCATTGGTGAAATCCGCTCTTAGTCTGAGAAACGATTTAAAACAAAAATCTTGTTTTTTTACCTTAAAAAATAAAACCACTCATTCCAAAAAAAAAACCAAAAATTATCAATAAAATATATTGCAGTTATGATTTCAGCATAACCGTCCGATATAATCGACTTGACCTCAATACGGGATAGAACCGGTTTGGTCTGGAAAAAACCGGTTATCTTCTGATTGCAATCGTCTGTGCGCTGCCTTATTGACTATAGAGGGCTCAAAGGATGTGCTGCACACTTCGAATTGGTCGTTTAAAATTTTATTCCATGTTTGGCTGAGTAGGTCTTTTCTTTCTGATAGCTCTTTTATTTCTTCGTTACGTATTATAAAGTGATACTCGTAGGAGGAGCTTGTAGCTAAATAATAACAGCCGCACGAGCCGATCTTCAAGGTTAAGCAACGCTTGCCGAGGTTGGTCTGTAGAGAGGTGACCATCTCAACGTACCGAGACTCCTCCGTGCCTCGGAAAGCACGTTAAGCCGTTGGTCCCAGCTGCCATTTGTAGACCTTTGGCAGTCGTTACGGATTGTCAGAAGTCAGAAAATCTGACACCAGTCTTACCAAGAAGTACCGTGCTACCCAGTTAATGGGTGGTGGAGGTCAGGTAGGCAGCCGCTCCACGTAAAATACTGGTTGGTATGCCGCTGAATCCGGCTTGACTGGAAACTGACCCCAATATAGTTGGGAAAAGGCTAGGCAGATGATGATGATATTATAAAGTGTCGGGGAAGGTATTGTGTTAGTTGGATTTAACTTTTAGAAAATTCCAAAGCGATAACTGAAGAAATATGGGTGTACCATAGGTTCACTTTAGGATACATCTTTAGAGGTAGCGGAACAGAGAGTAAAGTCCCACATACCTCCATTAAAAAGGGAGGATCCTCCGACCAGACGGTTGATGGTGTCCGGTGGGCAACTGCCCGACATTTGATATTCGGGCTTTGCGTTATGTTCTAACCGCACGGTAAACTCTGATATCGCGATTTAGGATTTTGTCAAGTTAGTTCTCAGCTGTCGAGATAGATGGCGCTGCGAGTCTCATTTGTTTTGATGTTAATTTTGCTGCGCTGATTTTTGTGGCGGCATCAATGCCGCTACACACCTCTAACAAAGCGCCGTTGATAAAAGGTCTGTCCGAAGTCACAGTATATGGTGATCAACGACATATTCTTGCTCAGATGCGACACACTCTCTTCGATATTTCGAAGTTAATTCCTCTTATAGTAACACGGGCAATTGATATCAGTTCCCATCTCGAGAGAGGCCCAGTTCCGATTGGTTTCTAACTTAGTAACTGGTCGAACCCTTGTCATATATAACATCTATAGTTAATTTCCTTTCTACTAGGCTTTAACTAAGGTGGTATGACAACCAATATTTTATGAACATAGTTGATTTATGTGTCACCGGAATATTGCAGACTCCGTTAGATTGTATATTTATTTGATTACTAGATGTCATAATCATTTATTAATTTTCAAACATGGGTAATTGGTACAGGCTACCTACCGTACCTACCACCCATTTTTTTTTTTTTTGGTATGCCAATATGTCCAGTCAAGTGGACGTCTTTCAGCTGAAATAATGATAATAAACCATCCCATGAAACATAGCTCGCTGCTTTCTTTCATCATCATCATCATCATCATATCAGCCGAAAGACGTCCACTGCTAGACATAGGCCTCCCCCAAGTGTCGCCACAACAACCGGTCCTGTGCGTCTCGCATCCATCGGTTACCCGCGACCCTCACCAGGTCATCGGTCCACCTTGTGGGAGGCCTTCCAACGCTGCGTCTTCCGGTACGCGGTCGCCACTCCAAAACTTTTCGGCCCCATCGACCATCTGTTCTGCGAGCAATGTGCCCTGCCTACTGCCACTTCAATTTGGCGATCCTTCGGGCTATGTCGGTAAACTTGGTTCTCTTGCGGATATCATTTTTCCTGATTCGATCACGCAAGGAAACTCCGAGCATTGCCCTCTCCATTGCCCTTTGGGTGACTTTAAGCCTTCTGATGAGGCCCATTGTGAGCGACCACGTTTCGAGTCCATAGGTCATAACTGGCAACACGCACTGGTCATAGACTTTCGTCTTGAGACACTGTGGTATGTGTGTGGTTGCGCGGTATCTTCTCGTCTCACATACCACAGTGTCTCTGCTTTCTTTAATGAAGTACAATGTAACCACAACTTTGTAACAATTCAGTGATTTAAAAGAGTACCCGTGGAGTTCTTTGCACGTTCTTCTCCATAAAGATCTACGCTTTGGAACGTGCAAATAGCTTCACCTCTTACTGACCGACCTTGACCATTCAAAAGTGCCTGTAAATGGTTTAATTTGAAATAAATGCTTTGAGTTTAAGTTTGAGTCTGATTGGTAAGTACTTGTAGGCTGTAAGTTAATCTATGTATTTATTTTGTACACGGAAAATAATATGTTAAAATAGAGCCCTAACTTTGAATGAAAATTCAGTCATCATGTAGCTATAGCCTTTTCCCAACTGTATTGTTATTGTATTTATGTATTTTATGTAATTATGTATTAAGCATTATTTAGAACTTTTGTACACTGACTACCCTAAATCTATCTCCTTTCGTTTCAGTCCATCCAAAGGTTGTCTGTAAGAGATTGCCTTGTGCGATAAGACCGCCCATTGTACACTTATTTTATAAATGTTTGTCCTGTTTTTATAATGAGGTGTACAATAAAGTATAAAATAAATATATAAATATTTGGGGTCGGCTCCCAGCCAAACCGGATTCAGCTGAATTGGTATTCAGCTGAATGAATACTGCTGAAAAATACTGGTGTATTTTACGTGGAGTGGCTGCCTACCAGACCTGCACAATAATTTGAATGAAAATTCAGTGCTATGGAGTAATTTAATAGAAAGCGAACCATACCAAACATAGATATGCTGCTTGTTTAAATCGAGACAGGTGTGAATTACGTGATATTGAAACCGAGACAAGTTAGATTGCCTCCAAACTAAGGGGACCACACAATGGACGCGGTGCTAATCTAAGAGCCAATTTATAACATGTTTATTCTGGTTAGTCAGAGCACAGCTTTAATGTAGTTGTTTATCGATTACTCACACATCCACCAGTTCATACTTAAGGTATTATCAACCAATCTGGAGGCCTACCACAACCTCTTAAAACAATATTATTTTAATATTACTTTGTAATTTCTGTTGTTGCATTTTCAACTCTCGGCGCTGATCCGAGCGTTGAAAATCCAACAGAGCGGAACGCAAAGTAATATTAAAGTAATATTGTTTTAAGAGGTTGTGGTAGGCCCCCAGCGTTTTAAATAAGTTTTATTTTTCTGTCTTTTGGCATAAACCCAGATATGATACGAGTACGTTGTCCTATTACGAAGTTCGTTCAAAAAAATCTGACACAGTCTTGCCAAGAAGTACCGTGTCACCCAGTTAATGGGTTGTGGAGGTTTGATAGGCAGCCGCTCCACGCGCTAGTATTCAGTTGAATCCGGTTTGACTGGGAGTCAACCCCAATATAATTGGGAAAAGGCTAGGCAGATGGTGTTTTTGCAGTTTTTCATACAAAACTACAAAAGTACAGAAAAAAAATAAAACCCGAAGTTATGTAGCTGGGTGTGAGGACGCCCTTATAGCTTCATTATACATAGTGACTGGGTTTGGTTGTATTTGAGTTGAGCTTGTTGGTTTGTCTCTGGTAACACAAAACAATCAGACAAAAACGAGATAGTTGCTGGTATACTGAGAGATAAATCGTCGGTTGACGTAAACTTACAAAATTGCAACAATACGACAATGACTTTTTAACAATTGGTGATATAACAGGAGTGAAACAGTATTTATCTACACTCACAACGTAATGTTCCAAATATGAGTTCAAAAAGGAATGCATAAACACGTACTTTTTTTTCGTGAATAGGTAAAATTTAAAAAAAAAAACCATTACAGTTCAAAATTTTCCTTCGATTTTTAACTTTTTAATTTTTATAGCACACTTTTTCTTTTTAATTTTTAGGTGCGGGCTCATTGACTTAAGTCAATGAGCCAGCATTTATCTTTGTCTATACTCATTGCGTATTAACTTATTTTATTTTAAACTGTATGAGTGAAGATAAAATAGTGTATGCAACGGCATATAATTAGGTATTAAAACACTCGTGTGAAAAACCCACACTTGTGTTTTAATAACCCCTTTTGTATGGTCGTTGCATAAACTACTATTTTTCCAATGGTATCAACTTTTTCCATTCTCTGTAGGTATGTACATGCATTGCAAATTGCAACAGCTTCACTGCGATCGCCAAGTCGCCTGCCAAGCGTGGCGATTATGGCGACCCCTCCCCCATCTGGGGGAGGCCTATGTCCAACAGTGGACGTCTGTCGGCTGATATGATGGTAATGATGAATCAACAATTTTTATTTCAATGAAAGATTTTTAAGGAAATTCCTAAAACATTGCTTCATATGTTTTAAAATTCGTCTGTGCAACATCGTATATTTTTTCGAGTTGTACAGTTGTTTTGAACATTTTTGAAAATTTGCTGTATAAATCAGTCAACCTAAACAAAGTAGGCTTTTTCAAGAAACGATCGTGCTCCACTAAAGCCGCGATCTTTGCCATTTCGTCAAGCCTAAAAAAGGGTATTCACATAATATCCACAATATAACGGCAAAGAGACCCATATTCAAAGATTTATATGAAACATGATAATCCTTTCAAAGCGGAATAAATCCTGAACAAAAAATCATGAAGCAATATAACGCAGATATTGTCAAACATGTTTCCGATTTGCGAGTGCTTGAACTTTTCATATTGCCTTTTTCTGTTTTTATTTATTGTCACGTATCGAAATATCAATATATAAAAACAATAGAGGGTGAATTTTCGGCCATAAATCCAAGAAACGATGATTTATCAAACTGTCAAAAGATGCACACACCTGTGTAGCGGCGACCTAATTCTAGCTAGAGAACCATCCTTACTGGGATCTCTAACAACGCAAAATGGACCTTAGTATATGGGTATAACGTTTCTTATGTGTTTTATGAGGTGTTAAGAGGAATTTGGGACGTAAAATGTAGCCGTGAACCCCAAGAGATGAGTATCGTCATCATATTTCTGTTTTGACGTCTATTCTCGAGGTAGATCGGTTTAGAAAGAAAGTACATATATAAAGTTTGTTTTTGTCTTGCATTAGGAGATTGGCACAACGTGCCCCAATGCCCGATATTTTAGGTCAATGGGGGTACGTACGTATATCACCGTATTCTTACGCGATTGGGAAAAACGTAGGGTTATGAGTTTCACAGTCTATGTATGTTTGTAACACACTGTCTCATGCTATATATACTAGCTGCCGACCGCGGCTCCGCCCGCGTGAATGTCGAAAATTATCCCAGGGCAACATACTACCGGGATAAAAAGTATATCCTATGTGTTATTCCAGACAATAAACTACCTCTTTGCCAACTTATATCAAGATCAATTCAGTAGTTTTTGCGTGAAAGAGTGACAAACAAACATACATACATTCATCCATCCTCACAAACGTTCGCATTTATAATATTAGTAGGATAGGGATTAGTAAGATGTTGATTTGAATTCCGCGCATTTAGCATATACGAAATTAATTGAACGATGACTATTAAACACATTTTTTAGAACACACAACTGAATTTGCTAACAGAACAATACACTGTTGCAAAGACATATTTCAGTCAGTGATACTTCCTTGTTTCATGCTTTTCAGGTGGTCAACTGTTCTTTTATTTTTGCACCGAAGAGGCGACGGAGGGACTGTGTGAAGTATGTTTAGATTCTAGATAAAGCTTGACCACTGAGATGGCGTCCTGTACAGGTGTTCCAGAAAAGTGTGGTCATATTTAAGGATGATGTTGGGTAGCTGATATATGACAAAACTTAAAAATATGAATTTTTGCTCCAAAAAATGACTTTACAAGCAGTTTGATGTGGTTGGAACATCAAATCTGTGACTGAACTAAACTAAGTGCCACCAACTGTAACAAACTGCTTGAAAAATCATTTCTTCGTAATTTTTTAGTTCATTTGTTCTGGTCGAAATTTTTGAAAAAAAACAATTTTTTTATGTTTTGACATACCCAATATCACCCTTAAATATGACCTTTCTGGAACACCCAGTAGAGTCGTATGGAAGGGTACATGTTGTGCAGACGCCAAATGGATTGGAATATGGGCAGAGAATGATGGTGATGTTTTTTAACAGTCTAGACCAAAACATATTCAGAGTAACGTGAAAAATTGTAGATATCAGTGAATAGTCCTGGGAATATGCAGTCCGAAGTAACACGAAGGTACGATAGTAATGCTTTTGTTTCATTTTATTCTCTCCGGAACGATTTTCCTCTGGAAACCGTATCGTGTAATTCCCGAATGGTTGGAGAACTTATTACAGTACGGTATACACGCAGAGTACTCAATTCTGTGTTCTTAAAATATTAGGCTCTTTTTACGGGGGAGTTTTGTTCCCGGTAAATATAAAAAATACAATAGGACAATGTAAATGAGTATACTGATGAATTTCGATTGTCCAAATAAAATTTTATTTCTCACAATAAGAGGAAGAATTATTTCTAGCTATCTATATAATTATTACAAGATTATTTCTCTCATAAAAGTTACGACAATGTAAAAATAACCGCCATTAGAAATCAATTTCGCTCATTCTTTCACTTCAGAACTTAGTCGGATCGTTAAGCAATTGATTCGGTTCAATTCGTTTTTCTTTCATTCTTTGCCAGCGGATGCCAGCGTATAAACTTTTAAACGTTACTGTACAAATACTTGTATGAGAAAATAAAGTAAGAAATCTTTGAAATGTCTTAAGTGCACCCTATGGCTGCAGCTTGTAAAGCGACAGCGGGTTGACAGAGGCTTTCCTGACGAGCGGAGCGTTTACACTCATAGAAATGATAAAATCGTTGCTCGTTAGGATTTAGAGCCAATGACTGCTAGATGGAAGTTAAGGAGAGGAACTTGTGGCTAAATAACTTACAGCCGCACTGGTCGATCTAGGAAGTTAAGCAACGCTTGCCGTTGACAATTCATAACATACCGTGTCACCTCTGTGCCTCAGAGACCATGAAACCGTTGCTCCCGGCTGTCATTTGTAGATCCTTGATAGACGTTACTATAGTTACGGATAGTCAGAAGCTAGAAAATCTGACACCAGTCCTGCTTAGGGTACCGTCTTACTCAGTTACTGAATTATGGAGTATGAAAAATACTGATATAGCCGCAAGAAACCAACGTAGCAAAATCTACATCATAACAAAAATAACCGCAACGCCATCTACCCCGCCAGCTGCGAACTAAGTGAACGAAATCTTGCATCGCGGTATCAAAGTTTTCCGTGCGATTTGAACTTATACAACAGTCCGAATATCAACTATCGGGCAGTTGCCCACCGTACACAACAACCGTCCGGTCGGAGGAACCTCTCTCTTTAATGGAGGTTTGCGGGACTTTTCTCTCTGTTCCGCATCTCTATACTGGTATTCAGCTGCATCTGGTAAGACTGGATGCCAACCTCAACATATTTGGGACTAGGCTATTCAGATCGATTGGCTGGTAGACAGAGTTTCATCACCGAAGTTTGTACTCTGCGAGACACATGTCGCAAGCTTGCTGGGCTTATGTTATCTTATCATACCTTTTTTTTTATTGAGGAATGGGCTTGCTCTTGATCTTTGCCCAGAAGATGGCTAGTTCACTCGTGCTTTATTTATTTATTTTTTATTTCAGGCAACTAAGGCCCATAAAGCACAATACATATATAAGTATAAAAAACAATAAGTAACTAATACATATCGACACATACATACACAACACACCCATACACACACATACATATATACATACACACACACACATATCGACATTTCGTCTGTAAGGGAATCCAGACGCGCGCTGGCAGAAAGTTCCACACTTTATTACACCTTTACATTATCAGAGTGCCAATTCTACTGAACGTTGTTTATTAAATAGTAGAATTAACCCTCTGAACTGTTGCCCAGCTCAAAGACAGACGAACACTACATTCTTTTTTAAGAAACGTTGCCCCACACTTTCATGCCACCGAGACCGCTACTTCTATGAAACAGCAGGCACCCTATAAATTGTTCAGTAATACGAATTTCCAGTACACACCAACCTACCTAACAACCTACTAAGTAAAGTAGGTATTTCTAAACAAGCTCCGCCAACAGGGAGTCACGGGAAGTGAGCATTTATTATGGGCTGAACAAACTGCGGGCCACTCACACATGAATGAGTTGCTCTGAGGAAACCGGACCGGTAATGTTGTTAGGACGACGTAGAATAATTGTTGCAGGAGCTGGCTTCTTTACTTATGTAACGCTCACGGCTTCTCGAAACCATCATGATTCTATGAGAGAGAAGGAGCTATATAAATCACATAGCACTATCCTTTTTTTACACGACGAAATCATGATGTCATTGGTAAGTCATGGCCTCTGGGCCCCAAGTCTGCTATTTTTATAAATTCGTCATTCCAACACGATCCCATTGTCATTTTGCTATAAGTTCATAATCTGCTAAATTCATAATGGTCGATCATTGGTCGGTCAATGGTCTCGTAATAGAATCGTGGTTCTAAATATTCAATGTCTTTGAAAAGCAATGACTGCACAAGGACGTTCTGATGGTAGGTCACTAATCAAAGTAACTGTCAAAATTTTAGCAGATTACCGCATACATCTTCTGTCATTCATTTGTCATTATGTACGAGATTACCATTCTATGACATTTCTTTCAATGGAGGGTCAGTGGTTGACCATTAGAAAGTCATAATGACGCTTTTATATTAGTAGATTACCAAACTTGTCAAAATCAACAATTATGAAATCAATGATAGACCATTCTGACACTATTGTAATAGCAGACTTGAGGCCCTGGTGTTTGGATGGTTCAGTTTGGCGTGTTCTATTCTGAGACAAAACACGAGATCACAGTCTCTTTTTAAGAGCGTTTACAGGGTACAGCATTTCATACAAACTTTCAAGTCTTTATTTTTTTAAATGCATGAACTGATTTTAATGAAACTTGGTATATACGCTATACGCTATACGCTAGATATCCACGTCTAAATAGTTAGTAGAGAACATTTTGGAAAAAAGAGTTCCTAAACTCTTTTTTTCAAAATGTTCTGACTTTCTTTAAAAAGTTTTTTAAAGAAAGTGAAAAATCATTCATTTTCGAAAAATAAGGACTTGAAAGTTTCTATGAAATGCCGTACCGCGTAAACGCTCTAAGCTCATACGATAAAATTGTAATGGTAAGATAAGTACACTTAGGGGCCGAGCTCAAAATACTTAATTATTTAAACTTTATGTATTTATGTATAAAGATAAAGCGCGTCAAAGTTCAACGGTGACGTCACGTGGCTAGTAAAAATTTTACTATCTTAGTGACGTCACGCTAGTTTTCAACGCACGGTATCTTCATCATTTTCTGTATACGTGAAAAAATAAAAAATACGTGTCCAATACTTTAAAGAAATCTATCTGACGGACTAATTAGATTTTTTCAGTAGAATACCCTATTGTCTTTTATTTTATTACTACATAGTCTGTCAAAGTTCTACGAGTATACCTATGGACCAGTACTCTGTAATTGTTCTACCTTTTTTACCTGTGTACACAAATAATAGTTATTTATGATATTAGTGCGGTAAATTGGTTTTAACAAACGAGTAGACGAATGTAAGCACGAGACGAAGTCGAGGGCTTACCATAGTCACGAGTTTGTAAAAACCAAATCCGCACGTGTGTCATACAACGTTTTTCGACACATTTGCGAGAAAACAGTACATAATGAAACAAACTTTTGTCTTCAGAAATCAGTCGGAAAGTCGCAACATTCTTTGACGTTTCTAATATGAAAATGGCGAGAATTTGCAAAGGGCGCCACATGCGCGTGGTGAAAATTAGAACCACATCTTTCATTTATTTTTATTTATCTTCTCTAATTTTCTTTATTAAAATGAGACAAACCTATACAGCAAAAGTGCTTCCAAGGAGGTTCGATCATTCAGCTTATTTATTCTCGTGATGTGAAACTCCTTGGAGGAATTCTTATTATTTTTTATGGAAATAAAAAAAACCGTAAAGAATACGCACGTCGCTACTTATACAACGGACTATGCGGTAAAATATGTACTTAGGTGAGAGTACCTATTTTACCGCACGTTCCATTGTGTGGTGCATAATTTTTAACTTTCGAACAATGCATACAGGCTTCGTAAATGCATTTTTTGAGCAAATGTGTTGAAAACGTATTTGATTTGATTTGATGGATCAAAGAAACACAAAACTAATACTATGGAAATTCTAACATTGTTCGAACTCGGTAGATGGTTATTTTTATTCTAGTCTGTCTAATTTCCCTAGGGAGCTTATATTTTTGTTTGATAAATATTACCTTATATCCTCCAGTGGCTACATTGCAATCCATCATATTTAATGTAAAAAAAGGTTGGAAAGAAAATTCTTCGACTTTAAATGTTTTAATGTCTCCACTGGACCGGAAATCTCTCAAGTGTTGCCAAAATATACCTACTGAAAACAAAATCTTTATATCTCAGAGATATGAAAAATCTTTTTATCCTCATTTGAAGCAGTGGTATTATACCCAAAATATTAAGCTGGGTACTGACCGGTGTTACGGGCGTAATGTTACATGTAATGTAACATGTTACAAAGCGAGCAATCGTACAGTTAGTACTTGGAAACGAGCACGAACACGCGCATGTTACTCGGATTTTAGGACACGGGCGTATCGTAACATACAGCTGCGAATGGTAGGTACATTACGGCCTATAACACCGGTTAGTTCCCACCTTTAGAGTGAACAAAATTAGGAAGAATCAGTTCCGCACTCACTTGTTTGAACACAAGCGAAAAATATTCGTGTCAAAACAAAGCCTTTTTTACCACCCGCTGGTCTAGTTCAGCGTTCAGAATATAGAACAAACCAGAAGACGCTAACGAGTTAAACTCTAACTACTGTCAAACAGTGACGTTTGACATTTTTTTCGTCACTTTTATTTTATTAGCAGTATGTTTAGAGAATTCCAAATTTCTAAGCCAAAAAGGCGTTTTAGTTAGAATTATTTTTTCTCTAATAAGGGAAAGATCTTTGTTTAGCACAAAATACACAATACACGGCACAGATTCCTTTCTTTTGTCAACTAAACAAAAAATTAAAACAATACAGTGCGTTGTAATTTTGCCTGTCGTCACATCTAGTCATTGTACCACTTTTTACCTAAAAGTGACGTAACAAGCCCCCACTCCTCCACTTTGATGCATTTTTATATAAAAAAATATTAAGTTTAAAATACGTGTCTAAAATTTTTTCACAATGAATCTAACTGTCGGTCTAAATAGAATTATGTTTTTTTAGTAGGTGGCTTCTGGTTCGTTTTTTACTCCGGGTGTCAGGTAGCCAGCCCCCCAACAATTCCACAGATCCGCCAGACTATTTCAATCGTCCGAAGCTCCCGCCAATCATTCCAATCAGCTTTCAATCATTTTCGAGCCTCCCCCTCGCTAATACGATTTCACGGCAATTTTTTCTATTTTTCTTTTCACATTCCGTTGAGTTTTCTTTTTCATTTATAATTGCGATTCATTATGGCGCCCGTTTCACGTCAATTCATTGCTGTTTGACCGAGTGTAATAATTACGGGAATTTTTAATGTTCAAGAGGGATTGTTGTTTAAATAAATATTTGAAAAGGTCAGGTTGTTTGGTTTCGAATTCTAGTTTTATTTAAGAGTCGTGCTAACAATTGATGTCATACGAACATCCAATTAACTGTACTATATAAACAGGTTGCCTAATGTAGATTTGCTCTTATCTCGTTTGAACTTGAGCCACACAAGTCATGACGTAGGTCTGAACGAGTAAGTTAGGAAGGTTATATCCTATCTCTATATTAGCAGATTCCCGACACGACCTTTAATTAACTAATTGCCTTGCAAATAGGATGTGAAATCAAGAATTCAATCTCTTGCCTTCGAGGGCCTGTGATACAAGCTAGCTTTTGGAAACTCGTGTATCATACACGTGGCTGGGTACCTATGTACCTCCGCACATTATATCTTATGGGAGTGTATTCTTTGGCAAACTAAACGCAATATTATGTTAGATAGTATTCAGGTTACATCTGGAGTTATTTACTATACGGACCTTGTAGAAACCAGAACAAATTTCCGTGCGTTCAAGCGATGTTGCCATACCTATTACTGGAATCAAAAGTAGCTCACAATTTAGGACCCATTATTATTAGTGTTAATGTGTCTTCTCAATTCATCATTTATGACTATAAACAACTTGTACTAAGCTTGAAAATATTAAACTGCGAAAGTAAGAAAAACAAATAGTCAGCCTGAGTCCTGGGGCTCGAGTCTGCTATTGCAATCGTGTCTCAATGACCGGTCAGTGATCGAATATTTGACAACTTTGACAGTTTTTGTATGGGAAATGTGTCATAAGTTTGACGTTATCCTCTCCCCCCCGGACCTCTGAGGAGTTCAGACGCTTTTAAGGAGACCCGCTGTGTAAATTAAATTAAATATTAAAATAAAATTTCGCCAATTAAATCGAGTTAAAAAATAGGAGTTCATCACTCTCGAGGAGGTCTTAGTTGCCCAAACATCGTAGTCTGCCATCGAAGTGGCGCACCGCTCCAGCTCCACCTACACTGCCCCGCCCGCCGCTGCCAACAGCCGGCCTCCTGGGGCGTGACGAAGTCCAGCCACTTAGCTGCGCACGCGCAAGGCCACAGCTCACCACCACTGCTGGGAGGTACGTACCGGTGCTCCTGGTATTTCGCTATCACTCTCCCGCACGGCTCAACTACATCCTAATCCAACGCTTTGATCCTGGTGCTTCACTTAAATCGACGATACAATAATGCCGCTTAGACGCACCCCACCGAAACAGCAAATACTCTCGGAGACGGACTCTGAGAGTGTTGAGGGAAGCGTGTCGGATATGCAAAGTATTAATGACCAGGGTAACATAAATATGAGGCGGACGATGAAACGTAAACAACAAGAAAACGAGCTTGGTAATTTTATGCAAGAGGTACGCGAGTCCTTCGCGAAGTTCTCTGAGGAACATAATTTGAAATTACAAAGTTTAGAATCATCTTTAGCTGAAATAAAAACCCAGAATGACAGTATCAATACGTCTATGCAGGCCTTATCTTCCAACTATGACGTCATATTTAAAGAATTAGAAAACCTCAAGCGTGAACGTAAGGAAAACTTGGCATATATTAACTCTCTGGAAAATAAAATAGAAAACCTTGAAAAACAATCCTGTTCAGCCAAGATAGAATTGAGAAACATTCCAAAATTAAAAAACGAGTCGAAAGCTGAGCTGAGTAATGTTGTGAAAAAAATCGGAAATGTTCTCAATCTTCAATTACAAACCTCGGATATTAAAGACATTTATCGTCCTTTTGCAAGGCCAGGCGTGCTGAAACCGATAGTCGTAGAATTCACCTCAGTTCTTACAAAAGAAAGTGTCCTAAGCAGCGTAAAAAGCTTAACTCTGGAAAAGAAGACCGAGAAGTTGAATACGAGCTTAGTCGGCCATGATAGCCCCAAGAAACCCATCTTCATATCAGACTGTTTGACACCAAAGGGTAGGCGACTATTTTTCTTGGCGCGTGATTTTGCAACTACGTATAAATACAACTACTGCTGGACTTCTTACGGAAAAATTTATCTTCGAAAAAAAGAGGGTATGCTGCAAATCCGTATTAATGATGAGCAAGACCTCATTAAGCTTAAGGGCGAACAGAAGGCCACAGAATGACTATGTCAATATTACTCGTATATTCAACCTAATTCATCACGATCTTTATGTCTCCATTTATTATATTTAGGTTTTTTATTATTGCATGTTATTTACTTAAAAGATTCCTTTTGTAAAACGAATACATCAGTTAATTTTTCACTCAAACACTCCACACTAACACTTGGCTACTTTAAATACAGCCTAATCCACAAAGTACGTAATATTACATTTGTTCATAATCCTTTATCGCCTATAATTCATAAATTACATAAAATATATATATCCTGTTGGAAAACTTATAGCAATAACGCCGTAACTTGTCTTGCTCGACTACTGAATAACGCTATCAAATTATTTATCTACAAATATCATAAGTTACATTACCCTATAATACATTGTAGTCTGAGGTTACATTTAAATGATCCTGTGCCTAACTATGTTGTCAAAAATGCTTGATATTTCTAGGGAAATTGATGAAATAACAGTGTCAAAGTCGGTTATGTGTCATGTTGAAGATTGCAAAAGTATGATTCCTCGTCCGAATGACTGTTTGACTGTTGTTACCCAAAATATTCGCAGTTTGTCTCGAAATTTTGATGCATTTGCGGTGTTTCTGTCCAGATTGGACTTCGACTGTGACATCATTATTCTGACAGAGTGCTGGTTATCATGTAACCCTGTATTACCTAATCTCGACGGATATAATCGATTCTCTTCAAATATTTTTTGTAATCAAAATGACGGAGTTACAGTTTTTCATAAAATAAGTCTCCATGCTATTTGCGAGGAGCCGCCATGCCAATACTGTAATTGCCTCATCCTAAAAATCGGTACGGAAACTGCAATAGTGGCAATTTATAGATCCCCTGCAAACCGGAACACGGATGCGTTTCTTCTATCTCTCAATAAGATCTTAAGTAGTCTTAGTACCTATAAAAATATATCTGTCATTGGAGATATTAACATAAACATCTGCCCCGAAGACCGAGGACCTAATTCCCTAGAATACTTAAATCTTTGTGCATTCCACGGTATTTTACCCGCCCATATCCTCCCCACGAGAAGCGGCAAGACGTGTCTTGATCACGTGATGCTTAAAGCGCAATGTCAGGCGCTCACTGCTGTTTTAAATTCAACAATCACTGATCATCAGGCTGTTTTACTTTGTCTTCATCGCAGGCAGGCACGAACATTTGCCCACGTTTCCGTCAACAAAATAAATGTTGAAAAATTAAATTCAAATTTAGCCCAAATTGATTGGCAACCAGTCTATTCTATATCTGACGCAAATATGGCCATGGAATTTTTCGTAACCACTATTCAGCATGAAATTGCAGCAAACACTACCGTCCTAAAATTATCAAAACGTAATAAAATTATTAAGCCATGGATAACCCCAGGACTGATACGTTCCATGAGACACCGAGATAGATTGCATAAAAAGTCAAAAAAGTCTCCTGAAAACAGCATGCTCAAAATTATCTACAATAGGTACCGAAATTTCTGCAACCGTCTATTAAAGAAAGTTAAAACGTCGTACGAAAAGAACCTTTTGAAAACTGCGGGCAATAATAACAAAAAACTATGGGATGCAATAAAAGCTATAACTAACACTAAGAAGAATAAAAATAACGCGACAGAATTAATAAATCCATCGAATGCAGGAGAATCTGTAGGTCTCGTGAATGACTTCTTTGTCAGTGTAGGCAAAAACCTAGCTGACTGTACTACAAAATGTGCGAATCCGGAGCACTCTCATTTTGCATCTGAAAATGCAAACCCCTGTGTAAAATCTCTTGTCTTATTGGACACAGATGAGGCTGAGGTAGAAAGTTTAATCATGGGTCTGAAAAACTTCTGTTCCGCTGGTTGGGACTCCATATCAAATAATCTTCTTAAAGAAAATAAACACACATTTGTGCCCCTTTTGACACATCTTTTTAATACTTGTTTATCACAAGGTGTCTTCCCTACAGTCTTAAAGAAGTCAGTGGTGCATCCGATACATAAATCCGGAGATAAAAACCGCATCACCAATTATAGACCCATTTCTATTTTGCCCTCGCTCTCCAAACTCCTAGAACGCATTCTCAATAAAAGACTTACAAGTTACCTAGAAACAAATAAACATCTTTCAAATAATCAATTTGGTTTCCGAGCTGGCAAATCAACAAGTGATGCGGCCCATGAACTTGTTGATTATGTGGTAGGGAATTTGGATGCGGGCAAGAAGACTGTGGGCATATTCTTGGATTTGGCTAAAGCCTTTGACACGGTCTCTGTGCCATTGCTTTTACAGAAACTGGAACGAACAGGCATTAGGGGAGATCAACTCAAAATATTTAAAGACTACCTCTCTGACCGTACACAATGTGTGAAAATAAATGATCATATAAGCAGTGACCTTCCTGTCTCCTTCGGTGTCCCTCAGGGCAGTATTTTGGGTCCTAGTCTATTTCTTATCTATTTAAATGAACTCTGTGAGCTAAATCTTGCTGGAGGTAAAATAATATCGTACGCGGACGATACGGTGCTTCTGTTTTCCGCTGACTCTTGGGAGAATGTTTACAAGAGCGCGCAGCATGGTTTCAACATAGTGAGCCACTGGCTGCAGAAAAATATACTTACGCTTAATGCAGGTAAAACGCAATTTCTCACCTTCTCTATGCGAAACTGTAATCCCCCTCCCTCATCTCTCTCCATTATAGCTCACAATTGCTGTAATAGCCTACGTTGTTCTTGCCCTAATCTAATTAAAGCTGACAAAGTTAAATATTTAGGAATAATTATTGATAATAATTTATCTTTTCGACCTCATGTAGATATGGTTACTTCTCGGGCAAGAAAACTGATTTACGTTTTCAAAAATTTAAGAAATGCAGCTGAACCTAAATTAATGAAACAAGTATATCTAGCACTTGGCCAATCAATCCTGCAGTACTGTATTTCTGTGTGGGGAGGAACGTCGAAAACTATACTCAAACCGTTGGAAGTTGCACAAAGAGCAATACTCAAAGTCAGCACTTCCCGGCCCTACTTGTTCCCAACTTTCCTTCTTTACCAGTCCTGCGAGGTCCTCACGGTCCGACAGCTCTATGTCTTGCACGCAGTCTTGAGACACCATGCTAACACAAACTATGACAAATCCTCTTACTTATCCAAGCGCAGACGAAAGGTTACCACACACAATAAACTGCCGACCTTCAAACACCCATACGTTCGAAAGTACTATTGTTTCTTAGGCTCTTTTCTGTATGAAAGACTAAATAAATTTGTAAATATGTACCCCTTAACTAAGAACATATGTAAAGTTACGATAGTGGACTACATTCGCAAGCTAAACTATACTGAGACTGAAAATCTGTTGTCTATAGTTAAGTAGCTTATAATAATACTCACCCTCCTACACACATCCACTCATTTACACTCTACTCACCGGAGGCTACCACCACTATACAACTAATTAAGATTTTTCTCCATGTAACTTCCTTGTAATCTTATATAAATGTGTATAAAGGTCTAACTTAGTTAATTCCCAAGTGTAACTCACGACAGGGAAAGAGCGCTGATGTCTGAAATACAGATATTTTATATCTAGTTCAGACACAGATGTCCAATATCGGAACTTAGAATTAAGTGTATTGTTGTGTGTCACCATTTATTTGAATGTTTGTATGTTTTGGAACAAATAAATTATTATTTTCTTTATTTAAGTCACATACATATAAAATACATTTTTAAATATTAAAATACAAAGATATCAAATTATTTAAAAATGTAAAAAATAGTAGCCCACCGGTATCGGGAACAGGGTCCAAGCTACCGGCGGTCAGGGCTCTAGAGAGAGGAACCTCCTAACGATGCGAGCCGTGTCCAGAAGTACTGCTCTCTGAATCAAGCCCTTGATCCAGCTGCCTAACGAGAGCCTCCTAAGATGTTGGTCGAGGCTCGTGGCTATTAAGCCGTTGGCTGACACGACTATCGGTACAATGATTGCCGAATTCACATCCCACATGTCGACAACCTCGCGAGCCAAGTCAAGATATTTGATTTGTTTATCTTTCTCGGCTTTCACGAGGTTCTCGTCATGCGGAACGGTGATATCTACAATCATTGCACGCCTCTCGATTCGGTCCACCACCACTATATCAGGCTTATTTGCAATAATAGTCCTGTCAGTGATGATGGACCGATCCCAGTACAATGTGATGCTGCCATTATCGAGAACTGGGTCGGGCACATACCTGTAGTACGGAACCTCCGATTCCACAAGAGAGTATTTCAGAGCAAGTTGCTGATGGATAATCCTGGCTACAAGGTTGTGTCTATGCAAGTATTCTCCATTAGCAAGACGAGAACAACCAGAGATAATGTGGCGAATTGATTCTCCCGGACGGTGACATGCCCGACATATGTCAACCGTGCCGTCCTTCACAATAAATCTCCGGTAGTTTTTCGTCATGATAACTTCGTCCATAATTGCACAGACAAAACCTTCGGTTTCCCCAAAGAGGTCACCAAACCGTAGCCAGGCTACGGACGCTAATTGATCCACGTCGGGCCCGTGTAGGGCCCGGAAAAAGCGTCCGTGAAGTTCCTTACTCTGCCATACCGCCCTGCGATCGTTGGTGTCAAGCACTGCAGGTTTGCGCCAGTTCTCATTTGCCAAGGAGAGCGGGGTGAGTCCCTTGTCCACCGCCACTACATCTCGATGCATACCCACGTCGACAGCAAGGAAATATTCCCTGAGACTGCATATCTCGCGATTGTGGATAGTCTTAGCACTTAAAAAGCCTCGACCTCCACATTTTCGCGGGATATACAGTCTCATTACCGACGACCGTGGGTGATGCATTCGATGTGCAGTTAGCAGTGTACGAACCCGCCTATCCAGGGCGTCAAGTTCCGTTTGAGTCCATTTGAGTACGCCGAAAGAGTACATCAATACCGGCATGACCCATCCGTTGAAAGCGCGCACCTTGTTTCCGCCCGACAGAAGGCTGTTGAAAACCTTCTTCAGGCGGCCAAAGAAGCGCTCCTTCAACGAATGCTTCATGTCAGTAACACTGATGCCTAACGCTTCCGACATACCCAAATACTTGTAAGTTTCGGTTGGAGAGAGGGATATCAGGTTTATGGAATCCGAGAGTTGACATCCCACGGATTCCATAATCTCTCCACGCTTTACATGCATGACCGCACATTTGTCCACACCAAACTCCATCCTGATGGCACTACTGAAAGTTTCAGTTACCTTCAGTAGCTCCATCAGTTGCAGATTATTGGGGGCAAAGAGTTTCAGATCATCCATGTAAAGGAGGTGAGATATAACCTGACCTCCTCTCTTCAACCGATAGCCTAGTCCTGAATTCTCCAGCAATGTGCTGAGAGGATTCAAGGCTAGGCAAAACCAAAGCGGACTCAAACTATCGCCCTGAAAAATACCCCGCTCGATCCTTACCGGTTCGCTATTCCTCTGGATATTTCGACATCCTGGATAGCGAAGGACTGTCCTCCATTGCCCCATACATGACGTCAGGAAGGTGCGTAGCGTTGCATCAATTTTATACAATTCTAGCACCCTCATGAGCCATGTATGAGGCACCGAGTCATAGGCCTTCTTATAGTCTATCCAACATGTCGACAGATCCTTTCGGGAACGCCGAACCTGTTGGCTAATGGCCGTATCAATGAGGAGTAGCTCCTTAGTACCGCGGGACCCATTCCTACATCCATTTTGAGAGGCAGACATGATGTTATTGCTGCTAATGTGATTATTAATTTTAGCTCTCAAAATGGATGTAAGAACCTTATAGACCGTCGGTAAACACGTTATCGGTCTATAGTTTTTGGGTTCCGCGGTGCTACCAGATTTATGGAGCAGGTGGGTAACTCCTGTGGTAAGGAATTCGGGCAGCGAGCCGGACTCCAAGGCAGTTTGGAACAGAGACGCCAAACGAACATGCGACCCAAGTAACCACTTAACCCAAAAGTTGTGCAGTCCGTCCGGCCCTGGAGATTTCCAGTTAGGCAACGGACGGACTGCACGGGCTACATCTTGGGGGCCAATTGTGATTGCCCCCATTTCTGGTATTGGGTCGCATGCTCGTTCGACCTCTCGAATCCAATCTCCTTCGGTGTGACTGACAGGCACCGACCAGATGCTGCGCCAGAATGAGAACATGGCGTCATCTTCTGGCAGGCGCGTGTCAGTCACACCTTGTTCCGGTCGCTCCCAAGCCCTGTATACCCACCTTTCATCACTTCGGAATGTGCGATTCAAGGTGTATCGCTCCACTCGCCGCCTATACCTACGAATACGGTTTGCCCATGCATACACCTTCTGCTTCAGGAAGTCGATGCGCTCTGTGACACAGGACATATAGTCTTGGGGACTGATATCAGTCCCCGAAAACGCCCGTCTCACAAAACGCATCACTCTAGGGCGAGTGTTGCCCTCCCTGAAGCAGGTCAGTTTGCCGATTAACGCTCTGGCCCCACCGATACGACGCTCGATCCTGCACTGCCAGGCCGGTACGGCTGGTTTTGGTCGTGTAACTCTGTCCTTGGTTATTTTGACGTGAGCTACACGACATGCCGCTACAGCCGCGCAGTACATTATCGAGTGTGCATCAGTGAGGTCTTCGCAGTCATCAAAATAATTTGACAACTGCGAATCCAGAGCTGCCACCAGCGCCCTGTTTTTGTTATGCATGGGCAAACGAGGTAAGCGTGGTCTAAATTCAGGTGGCGTGTAGCGATATTCTCGAATAGCACACTCCAAAGCACTCCTCAATTCGTCATTGCACTGGGTACTTACGTTTGTAACCCTGTCATTACTGTCCTCGTCAGCGTTGCTGAGTATTTGGGCTGACAGTGGTGGTTATTATTATTATTATTATTATTGTTATACGTCAAAAATCGATCATTGACCGGTCATTGAGACACGATTGCAATAGCAGACTCGACCCCCTGGCCGTGGGTCCAGGCTTATATAATACGGCTAGCAACTACTATGACGTTCTAAAGCCATCATGATTTCGTTGTGAAAATAAGATATTGCCTGTATAGCTCCATCTCTCTCATACAGCGCAATTACGATGGCATTGGTAAGCCAGGAGGCAGATTAGACCAATAAATCATAAGTCAAGTGGTTATCCCTTCCAATATCCTTTGAAACAGGTGACATAAATAATTTTAAAAATGTATTGCTTGACTTTTACATTAACCGAAGGAAGCAGAGCTGTTAGGGAAATGCCTCTGTTTATTTATATTAACCGGTCAAGCGCCTCTGGCACACTGGTCAAGCGCCTCTGGCACACCGGTCAAGCACTTCTGGCACACTGGTCAGGCGCCGCAAGGCCCCTTCTATATTAGCCAATCAGAAGAGCATCTACGCAACCACCCTCGTATGTAGATATGAGAGGTTCCACGTCGAAACTTCAGATAGTAAGAGTGCCACAAACATCCACAAGGGCACTAATTGCTTCATCGAGTGGTCCTCTCGAGATCAAAGCGAGTCGGTTGCGATGCCGCTCGAGGAATGATTGGCGACTCTCAGGCTAGGAATCAGGCTGAAGTAAGTCGAGTTGTGGGGCAAGAGAATGTTTGTGGTGAAGTGTTAAGTAGGTAGTGTTTTCATTTTTCAAGCAGTTTGATACAGTTGGTGGCATTTACTATTAGTTCAATCACAGACTTGATGTCATCAACTGCATCAGACTGCTTAAAAAGTCATTTGTTCGGAAGATTTTAGTAGTTTTTTTTGGTCAGTTTTCTGAAAAAAAAAAGAAATATATTTTTCAACACATTTGCTCAAAAAATGCATTTACGAAGCCTGTACACATTGTTCGAAAGTTAAATTTTACACACCACACCATGGAAAGTCCGGTAAAATAGGTACTCTCACCTAAGTACATATATTACCGCACGGTGCTATTGTATAGCGCCGTGCGGTAAAATATGTACTTAGGTATTCTTTACGGTTTTTTCTTTATAATTTCCATAAAAAAATAAATAAGAATATCACCAAGGAGTTCACAATCCTAGAATAAATAAGCTGAATGATCGAACCTCCTTGGAAGCGCATTTGCTCAATACGTTTGTCTCACTTTAATACTAAAGAGAAAATGAGAAAAGAATAATAAAATAAACAAATGAAAGATGTAGTTCTTATTTTCACCACGCGATTGTGGCGCCGTTTGCAAATTCGCGCCATTTTCATATTAGAAATGTCAAAGATTGTTGCGACTTCCCGACTGATATCTAACAACAAAAAGTTTATTTCATTATCTATTGTACTGTTTTCTCGCAAATGTATTGAAAAACGTTGTATGATATACGTGCAGAAATTGGTTTTTACAAACTCGTGACTATGGTAAGTACATTCGTCTACTCGTTTGTAAAAACCAACTTACCGCACTAATATCATAAACTAGCTGTTGCCCGCGACTTCGTTCGCGTGTATGTATTGTAAAATGATGTGGCTAGGTAAGATCAATGTTTTCGTATATATCTAATACGAACAGTCAATATCTATCATTGCTTGCCTCTTTTTTTATGTATGGGAAAACATCAAATGACTCCATTCGCTCTGGGCGGAATGGAAGGGAGTGTCAGACTCTTACTGACTAAAACCCATCTGTGTTCCTCCTAATGCCCTTTGCGTTCCAGGGCCGTGGTGACTCTTTCAAAAAAATTCCGCAACCCTGGCAGGCACTGGCCCTAGCGGGCCTCGTCTTTATGCTGACATCTATTTGTGACGCGCGTGGAACACAACGCGCCGTCGAGTATCACCTCTTCTGTTCATGTAATTTTTCGTGAGAAACGTTGTAATGATAATGCTTCTTTCATTTCGTCGTAACTATTCACAGCAGTCCTAGAAGATATCGTTAAAAATGTGGGTATAAATTGGGACTATAGCGGTATTAACGTCAATTTTCTGCCCAACTCAACTTAAGATTTGTAGATGACTTTGTGGTTTTCACTGAGAACTTCGATGACCCCCAGAAAATGCTTCAAAATCTTTAAGATGCTTCTTTTAAGTTGGGTCTTAGGATGAATATGACCAAGACGAAGGTTAAGGCAAACACCTTCAGCGATTCAAATCTGGAAATGAATTGTTGGAGATGATTAACCGATATGTTTATCGTGCCCATATCCTTTCAATTGGCAGATATAGAATAGAAAATCAACAAACGGAGGTATCGAGAGGAACACACCTTGGATGGGTCGCTTTTATCAAAATGGACGACATTCTGAAGCCTGCCAAAATTCCGCAATGTCTGAATTCCCGCCTTTATAACCAGTGTGCTTTTCCCACCATGACTTACTTACATGGACGCTCACGCAGGAGGCTGTGTACAGACTGATAGTTGCACAGAGAGCCATAGAGCGTTCCATGCTTGGTAGAGGTACGTCGTCGAGATCCGAAGACGTACGAAGGTTTTGAACATCGGAAAACGAATTGTAGAACTAAAGTGGAGCTGGGCAGAACACTTGGCAAGGCGCGGTGATGATAGGTGGAGTAAGGCAGTGACTGAGTGGCGTCCGAGGACTGGAAGAAAAAGTATTGGTCGACCGGCGGCGAGATGGGCGGACGATATTGTTGCCATCGTAGGTAGAACCTGGATGAGGCTGGCATAGGAACGTGGGGATTGGCACACGAAAAGAGAGGCCTATGCTCAGCAGTGAGCGAAGTTGGACTGTGGATAATGATGATGATACACGATGTTGATGAAACTTGCTAAGTTTGTTAACACGCGCTAGAGCTACATAAAGTTGTCCATGGGAAAACCAATCAGAAGAGAAGTCAACCCCTGCAGAGGACACGGCGGAGCATACGGTGAAGGTCTGCCCTGCTTGGGCGGAGCACCACCGTGTCCTCGTCGAAGCGATCAGCGACGGCGACCTGTCGCTACCGGCTCTGGTTCACTCCGTGATCCAGAGCGCGGAGGCGTGGGAAGCCGTCACCTCCTTTTGCGAAACAGTAATGCTAGTAAAGGAAGGGGCGGGCCGCGTGAAGGAGAGGCAAACGTCACGCCTTAGCCGCCGAAACAGAAGAAGACGCCCCGGGCGTCAGGAGTCGCAGGGCGATTCTCGGCCACCGTAGGCACGGGCCTGTGGACGGCGAGCGTTGGGTGGCTCGCGGCCCGATAACAACCAGCGGCCCTACCATGACGTGTTAAAGCGTGAGTCGTTCGAGCGAGAAGGAGGGATGGAGCTATACACCCTATATAGCGCCACTGGTCCGGGTCGACGAAGCGTTGTGTTCCATGCGCGCCTCCAAGAGATGTCAGCTAAGTAGACGGGGCCCTGTGACCCTGGAACGCAAAGATCATAAGGAGAAACACAGATGGGTTTTAGTCAGTAAGAGTCTGACACTCCCTTCCCGTCTACCCAGAGCAGAAGAAGTCATTTTGATGATTTCCCATCCATAAAAAAACCCCGCAACGGATAGAGTAGAGTAGGGACTCCGTTGTGCGTAGGTGTCCTGGCTAAGTTTTGCCGGCCTAGCTCAGTCCAAGTGTACAGAAGCAACCAGGGTGCTTTACAGGTTGAGTGGAGAGAATTAACCGTTAAAAAAAAAATTAAAATAACGTCAGTGGAGCAATCAGACCAAATCTTTCTTTTATGTTTTGCATCAAATGCATAACGGTAAGTTTTGTATCAAAGAATCACTGTTTATGACGTTTTAAAAGTAACTAAAAATGTATTTTGGTGTAATTCTCATGCTTTTGATAGTTAGTACTTTTTTCGGTCAACAGATGGCATTACGGGTATCTGAATTATGTAGATAATAAGTTGATTTTTTCCAGATTGCTACAATTCCTATCAGGTTTAAGTGTAAAAATTATCTAAATGGTTTTGTAACTAACTAACATGTCATTTTGTGCATATAATTATTTTGTGCATTCAATTACGAACAAAAACCTTTTAAAATCAATATTGCTTACCTCCCATAACATACGGCGTGATAATATGTAGCTTGGTTTACAAAGAACATTTTCGCTGAATTCCAATTTAATCTATCCAGTAGTTTTGGCGTGAAGCCGTACCATACACACATACAAACAGACAAACAGACAAAAATTCTAAAAAGTCACTTTTTGTCATCAGTTACGTTTTTCTAACAAAAGCCACTTATTTTTTCTCGAAAATTCTCAATGTACAGTTTTTCTTTCGTTACTGTTTTATTATATGTATAGATAACTATTAATTTCCATAAAAATTAATAAGAATTCCACCAAGGAGTTTCACATCACGAGAATAAATAAGCTGAATGATTGAACCTCCTTGGAGGCGCTTTTGCTGTATACGTTTGTCTCATTTTAATATTTTAAAGAAAATGAGAGAAGATACATAAAAATAAATGAAAGACGTGTTTCTAATTTTCACCACGCGCATGTGGCGCCCTTTGCAAATTCTCGCCATTTTCATATTAGAAATGTCAAAGATTGTTGCGACTTTCCGACTGATTTCTGAAGACAAAAGTTTGTTTCATTATGTACTGTTTTCTCGCAAATGTGTCGAAAAACGTTGTATGACACACATGCGGATTTGGTTTTTACAAACTCGTGACTATGGTAAGCCCTCGACTTCGTCTTGTGCTTACATTCGTCTACTTGTTTGTAAAAACCAACTTACCGCACTAATATCATAAATAACTATTTTATCATTCTTTCCTAAATGTATATCAGCTACCCAACATCACCCTTAAATATGACCACACCTTTCTGGAACACCCTTGAAAGTGGTCAGCCTACCTGACGTCACAATGGCTGGCCTTTTTATTTCTTTGATATATGTATGTATTTCTTAACGCAAAGGTAGCAAATATTTCATATAATATTTCATTATAGGTTGTATAAATAGTAACAAATAGGTATTAAACAGAGCGCAAGGTTTCATGTACATAATCGACAATATCTACGCCTTAGGCAGTGCGAATGAGGCTGTTTCTTTGTTTCTCGGGACTCTTAATTCTTTAATTATCACCTGTACTAAAACCATAACAGTCTCGAGACGAAAGCGTATAATTAAGCCGTGGATTACTCCTGGACTTTTACGATGTATGCGAAACCGGGACAATCTTCATCTAAAGTCCAAAAAACATCCAAATGACGAGATTGCTAAAATTACCTACACTCGCTACCGTAATTTTTGTAATAACATTTTAAAGAAAGTCAAGCAGGAGTATGATAAAGCGGAACTCGCTAAATGTGAAGGCAACACCAAAAAAATGTGGGACACTATTAAAACAATCACATACACCACAAAACATATAACCCCACCTATGGACCTGATTGATATGAAACAGCCCAAAAACTCGGTAAATAAAATAAATCGTTTTTTTGTGGAGATAGGAGTATCCTTGGTGGGATCTCTGCCAGGGTTTGATCCGGTCTTCTACTTAACTTCTTCTATGCCGCCTTGTCCCTTCTCGTTTGTGCTTTTACCCACGGATGAGAATGAGATAAGAATCATCATGGCATCTCTCAAAACAAATCGTGCAGTGAGGTGTGATGATGTTCCTAGTGAATTAATTAAAAAATATTCAAATGTATTATCCTATCCCATCGCGTTTATTTGTAACACTTGTCTCTCTACAGGGGTATTTCCGTCTCAACTCAAAAAATCACTAGTTCACCCAATCCACAAGAGTGGTAGCAGAGATTGTGTCAATAATTACCGCCCAATATCTATTCTGCCTACTCTATCTAAGATTCTGGAAAAAGTTATTAACAAGCAACTAGTTGATTACTTGGAAAGGAAAAACATATTATCCGAAAATCAATATGGTTTTCGTAGAGGTAAATCAACTAATGACGCCATACATCGACTAACTGACACTGTTATTGCTAAGCTAGATGATAAAAAGAAAGTCCTTACAATTTTCCTTGATTTGGCGAAGGCTTTTGACACGGTCTCTGCGCCGCTCTTGTTAAAGAAAATGGAACGTCTTGGAATACGTGGCGAACAGCTAAAATTATTCGAAAGCTATCTCAAAGGAAGAACTCAGCGTGTTGTGGTCGATGAGTGGTTGAGCGATGACTGTGACGTCACTATCGGAATACCCCAGGGGAGTATTTTAGGGCCCACCCTCTTCTTAATCTTCATCAACGACCTCTGTCAGTTAAAACTCATCAATGGTAACATTATCACATTTGCTGATGACACGGCTCTTCTGTTCTATGGTGATACTTGGGAGGAAGTGTTCTACTTTGCACAGCTGGGTTTCTCACTAGTAATGAGCTGGTTAAAAAACAACCTACTTACACTTAATACAGACAAGACTAAATACATGACATTTTCATTAACAAACACTCATCACATACATAACTCCTTACTGAACATAAAGGCTCACTCGTGCAATAATGGTTCTTCCAACTCATGTACATGCCCAAAACTCCAAAACGTGGACTCAATAAAGTATCTTGGTGTTACCATAGATAAAAACCTAAATTTTAAATCTCACATCGATCTGTTGTCGAAGAGAGTCAGAAAGCTCATCTTCATCTTCAAAAGCCTACGACGTGTTGCCGATGCGAGAGTCCTTAAAACCGTTTACTTTGCACTATGTCAATGCATACTAAATTACTGCATAACTATATGGGGTGGTGCCCCCAAATCATATATGTTGAAAATCGAGAGGGCACAGAGAGCAGTGCTCAAGGTGGCTCATGCTTTACCATTCTTTTACTCTACCACTGAACTCTATGATAGTTGCAAGGTTCTCACTGTTCGAAAACTGTTTATCCTGCAAATAATATTAAGGAAACATGCTGAACTTAAGTATAAACCTGATTTAAATGCTCATAAAAGAATAAAAAGCAATGTATGCTTAACCAAGCGGTGTAAAAGTAGTCTCTCGCACCGCAACTACTGCTTCCTCGGCAGTTATTTATATAATAAAATTAACTCCTGCATAAAAATTTACGACCTTCCAAAGACTAAGTGCAAGCAAGCCCTTACCACGTTCTTACTTAATCATGACTACGACAGCACCGAAAGTCTACTAATTATTACAAGATAAATCACCACACTGAAACGACCTCCACACCTCACTTTACGATCTCCACACCACACCATTACTAC
Organism: Melanchra persicariae; assembly: GCA_947386135.1. Classification (NCBI taxonomy): domain Eukaryota; kingdom Metazoa; phylum Arthropoda; class Insecta; order Lepidoptera; family Noctuidae; genus Melanchra; species Melanchra persicariae. The sequence goes on from OX376658.1 coordinate 4,706,935, forward strand.
CTCCACACCACACCATAACGACCTCTACACCACACCATAACGACCTCCATAACACACCATAACGACCTCCACACCTCACTTTACAATGTCCACACCACACCATAACTACCTCCACACCACACCATAATGACCTCCACACCTCACTTTACGACCTCCACACCACACCATAACGACCTCCACACCACACCATAACGACCTCCACACCACTCCATAACGACCTCCACACCACACCACAACGACCTCTGCACCACACCATAACGACCTCTACACCACACAACAAATTAATTTTTAAGAATTTTAGTATTCTAAACTTTTCCTTTTTTAAATAACCCGACCGCTTCAGGAGGGTATTATTATTATTATGTATTTTTGTACCTACTTGTTTTCCAAAGGTCTTATTGTTTTTTGCTTTAATTTTGTAACAAGAACACTGTTTGCGGGGGGGGCCTGGTAATCTGTGTGACAGGATTTCCTAGTGCAGATACCAGTCTCCCACAAAGGAGTATTTTTCTATTTATTAAAATAATATTAGTTTGTAAGGCACCTTTGTGGAAGTGAAATTAAATGTTTATTATTATTATAATATCTCGTTTGGTCCAGCCATCCTGATGGTCACCAGCCGCTCCACATAAAATACTGGTATTCAGCTGAATCCGGCTTGACTGGGAGCCGACCCCAATATAATTGGAAAAAGGCTAGGTAGATGATGGTGTGGGACACACTATAATCAATAATTAATAATCAACATCATCATCATTCACGTCACTAAATAGTATTTTTGTGCGAGGCTTACTGACTGACTTTCTACTTTTGATCGTAGACTTATCACACAATCAGATCTTCTTCTTCTTCGTGGGGGTAGTAAGGTCTAACGACCCCACACACCCAGTTTCTAAACCGCCTCAAGGGCCTCTGACATGGTTTGATGACCGTCATTGGCGGCCGGGACCACCGGTTTGTACGTGCCCTCCGAAGCACGGAACCATCTTTTTATCAGACAATCAGGTGATTTAAGCCTGCAATGTCCTAGCCAAACTGGAAACAACTTCACAAAGCATGCTTCCCGTGGGAATCGAACCCACAACCATCGGGTTATAAGGCAAACGCCTAAACCACTTGACCACGGAGGCAGTTCACATAAAATTCCAGTAATATCTTCATTAGTACCCCTTGTACTCGAAACAGTTCAAAGCGAAGTCGTAACGATTAGCGTACTTCACTTGATTGTATGCGTGTACCGATGAATGTAGAGTTCAAAGGAGTGGAGCATTCTCGAGATAAGTTGTTTCTCTTATGTCATGTGTAGGAGGATGCTGGAAATGCGTGGTACGGATGAGGAAGGGCACGGTAATATTGTCGTTTACTTGGTTTGATATGTAGGTAAATGCGGGGTGCGTGTTTTTATAAAATGACTAGCGAGTAGCGACCCGTTCCGGTTTTGCACGAGTGCAAAAATGATTTACACAAACCTTTCTTGTTTATCGCTTTTTCTATTAGTAAAAATCGTATCGCAAAAAAGACAATTTTTCTCTTTTTTGTGGATGGAAAATCATCAAATGACTTCTTCCGCTCTGGGTGGAGCGGAATAGTGTGAGACTCTTACTAACTAAAACTCATCCCTGTTCCTGCTTATGCCAACTTTAAACCTCGCCTCCTCGGCCTAGTTCTGGACTACAACGAAGACTTTCTTAGAAGATTAACATGGAGCAAACTTGCGGAAACAGTTAACGAAATTCTTTGTCTAAAGAAATCAATCCACCTGCATAGCCTTTTCCCATCTTTGTTGGGGTCGGCTTCCAGACAACTAGCAACAAGAAACTCTTGTCTAAAGGAATAAAGCTTTTTATATCCTTCCACGTGCCTTTGTGGTTTACTCGAGTGAGCATAGAAGTGGCACATTCCACGTGCAAAGACTTTTGTCCACAGAGCATCGACTGTCTTCAACGGACACTGCTAGAGACGACCTTAGATTGCAATAAATATCCAGATGGATATTGTGTCTCCTTAAAATGCAGTAAGTACAAAACATAAATTTTCTTCGAACCGCTGACAGTTCTTATGTGATGCACAGTTTTGAAAACGTACGCCAAACACTAGCTGTTTTTTTTTAATTCCTAATAAATGAACGAAGTTCGATCCAGCTCTTGCTATACTTCCCCCAACGACGCCCTAAGCCGAGGCTGTTCCCCACAGGGGGTGCTTTGTGCGTGTAGTTGTTTAGTTTTTAAGCCCTGACTGGAGACTTTAAGTTTTAGTAAGGCTGCAACATAGGCCTAGGAGGAGCTATGCAATGCTTGCCGAGGTTGGTCTGAGGATGGGTGACCATATTAACAAACCGAGACTCCTCCGTGCCTCGGAAGGCACGTTAAACCGTTGGTCCCGGCTGTCATTTGTACCTAGTTCTTTGGCAGTCGTAACGGATTGTCAGAAGCCAGAAAATCTGACACCAGTGTTGCCAAGAATTACCGTGTTACCCAGTTAATGGGTTGTAGAGGTCTGGTAGGCAGCTGCTCCACGTAAAATACTGGTATTTTTTTATTTACTAGAGATGTGTTTGCTCTTGACTCTATTCAATGTCAGAGATGACAGAGACAAAGTCTACGATGGAGCGAGCTTACCCAGAAGGAGCCTGTTCACTCTAACTTTGAAGAGATTAGGGTTGTAAGCATTTGGAAACACAGACGCAGGCAGAGAATTCCACTCTTTTGCTGTGCGCATTATAAAAGACGTTTGGAAACGCTTAGTGCGAATTGGTGGAATAGCTACAAGGTAGGGATGGTAAGATGCAGTACGTCTGTATGTCCGATGGTAGAAGGGGGCCGGTGGGATGAGGTCGTGGAGTTCTTGGGTACACTCACCGAAGTACAATCTGTAGAAGACCGATAAGCAGGCAACCTTACGGCGATGAGCCAAGCTATGTAGTTTGGCATCCACCAGTTTTACGTCACCGATAAGTCTCTTAGCTCTGCGTTCCACCGAGTCAAGCGTGGCAAGCTGATACTTAGCTGAGCCATCCCAAAGGTGGCTACAATACTCCATGCAGGATCGGACTTGTGCTTTGTAAAGGGTTAAAAGCTGTCCAGGCCTGAAGTATCGCTTCACCCTATTTAGCTGAATCCGGTTTAACTGAGAGCCGACCCCAATATAGTTGGGAAAAGGCTAGGCAGATGGATAGGCACGTCTGGTTGACGACAACCCAATGAGGTTGTCATCAAACGGACTTGCGAGTTGACATGCGAGATGCCACTTATTAGATAAAATCGAGACCTTCCGACCGACGCGACGGGGGCAGTGCGGCTATTCCGTGGTCTGTCTTTCTATCGCTAACTCGCTTCATTACACAAGTCATATATTACCACGAGTGGGAGTTACCTCACAATGTTTTCTTTCACTGGAACGGAAAAAAAAGGAGGAAAACATGTAGACTTGGTTTTTAAAATAGAAATCGGTACTATCGCACCATTAACAAAAAAATAAATATATTCTTAGTTCTTTGGAATTTTACTAGGCACAATTCAATGTTCTAAGTTCATTTTAGTTAAAGATTTAATTCAACCAAGTCCACTCAGATTAAACATGTTTTAACATACTCCGTATAGAGTAACTCGCAGAGTTTTACGAGGCAAACGACATTTTTACGTATCATAAAATCTCTTCATAAGGAAATCTTTGTGAGAACCGTGTGGAAAGTAATGATTTTCTTTGCTTTTACAACTGTGTTTGTATTCATAACGGGAGACTTCTAAGTTTGCGGGTGAAAGACTTTTATGAAGAAATAAAAATCTTAAGGATTTTGGATGTGAGCCTTTTTGGCCTTTTTATATTTTTTATTTCTAATATCTTTATTTTATTTCGTTGTTTGCCCTGTGTGAGTCCCAAATACAAGTATAAATAGTTTTTTCTTTGGAATGGAGCAACAGTTTATTTTAGTGTTTCTTGGGCACCGCAATGTGGTAAAAAAACATCTGCACTCTGCTCCCATATTTTTACTGAGCAAAGTGCTATTTGAGTTATTATTTATCGAACAATAATTACCATTTAGCGCATAATCAGCATGTGCCACGTCATTATTTTCTGCAATGTCTGTAACTTCCTACATATATTGCTATACAAAAAAATTGCAATTGAAGCAACATTATGTAACTTCAAGTACGGAAGTCAATATAACACTGACAACACTACGAGACCAAAAGACATCTTGATATATTTAGGCCCCATAAGGTCTCCATTTTCAAAGTGGGTCAACGTCCCCGTAAAATATTGTATACAATATTTATGCTCTGTGACAAGTTTACGTGATGCACCTTACCTTTTAAAGTGGGTTAGAGTTGTCTATGGGTGGCCATAAAGTGTCTTGTTTAAAGAGTGAAACAGTGCATAAGTAATGAAGGAAGCCTGACCCGCAGCCCTTGTGAGCCACATGCTTTTACGGCGTTTCTACGAGTATGGTAAAGGATAGACTATATAATATATTTGGTGGCTTTTGCTGTCTTATATTTAGCAACTTAAAGTTCGTAAGAGAGTTTTGAAAGAATTCCAGGACTTGATCCCCTTGAAACCCGGATAACCTGGAGACGATTGTTCTCAACCCTTTAGTTAATCAATTTCAGTAGTTTCCACAACTATGTTGGGTAAATGGTGGCTTGGGGGTGCCACTGAATACCATTTTTTTACATGGAGCGATTCCTATCTGACAACGTTTTTTTACAAATACACTTTTTTTTTTATTTACCTACCGGCTGGTTTTAATATGAACTGTCCCGAATTTGGCACAAGCTCGTTTACCATGCAGAGCAAATTTATACCCATGGCTCAATGAGGGCAAGGCGTTGGCAATTTGTTCCCGGCTGTAAGACGACACATGTTGACGTGGCGACGAGGGTGTCAGCAGAAGGTAGGCTTAATTAACTCTGTGAGTGATGGCCAGCCGCCTTTGTAATCTGTCATTGTCTACACGTGTCTATATTTAGTGGGTAGTCAAATTTCAAGTTAGAAAGTCCTTGGAGTCTTTGATAAAGTTTGGGGAACACATTCATTTTTCGTATAGCTAAAGATTGGAATTTCCTACCAGAGTCTATATTTCCTGATAGCTAGATATAGTCTAGGTTTCCGGGAATCTTTAAGTTAAGAAGAATAGGTTACTTCTAGGCAAGCATGCTCCATCTTCCGCCACATCATCGCTTACCATCAGGTGAGATAGTGGTCAAGCGAGAGCCTAACAATGTTAAAAAATAAATAAAAAGTAAGCATTGGATATGTACTGTAGCACCACAGGGCTACGGTCTGTGTGTATAGAATATTAGAAATAAAACTCAATTTGAGATGTTAGAATAACATCAGGGCAAATCGGCCCAACTGCTGGCTACTCCATCAGTCAATATGAAACAAACACGTTGTAACATTATTTCCTAATTTAAAATAATAACTTATTATTTTACTGGACGCTTCCAAAGTGGCAATGACTAATTTGGCTGCCAGAGGTGGCACAGTACTTACCAAATTCGTCGATATAATTAAGGACTTAACTTAGAGTTTAGTTATTTACTAACACAAGGTTGCAAACCCAAAACAAACCTCCATTGAAAAGGGAGGATCTCTGACCAGACAGTTGTTGTGTCTGGTGCGCAATTGCCCGATAGTTGATACACGGATTGTTGTATTATGTTCAAATCGCACGGAAAACTCTGATACCGCGATTTAGGAATATACGAATAAATATAAATGACGACACGGTTGGCGCAGTGGTTGAGCGATCGGCTGCTGCGCTGCGTGTCGCGGGTTCGATTCCCGCACGGAACAAATATTTGTATGGCCTACAGATAGTTGTTCCGGGTCTGGCTGTTTGTGTATGTGAATTTGTATGTTTGTAAACGCACCCACGATACAGGAGAAATTCCTAGTGTGGGGCAACGTTTTATTTAAAAAAAAAAAAAAAAAAAAAACAAACCTCCATTGAAAAGGGAGGATCTCTGACCAGACAGTTGTTGTGTCTGGTGCGCAATTGCCCGATAGTTGATACACGGATTGTTGTATTATGTTCAAATCGCACGGAAAACTCTGTTACCGCGATTTAGGAATATACGAATAAATATAAAATATAATTAGTTCGTAGCTGGCGGGATAGATGGCGTTGTGGTTCTTTTTTTACGATGTAGATTTTGCTACTTTAGTTTTTTGTGGTGGCTTTGAATCCGCTACAGGGGTTATCAACTAACTCGGAGTTATAAAAGAAAACTCTGGTTTGTTAAGCGGGCCTAACACTACACACTACCCACATAATTCAATGGCCACGTGTTTTTTTTAACCAACTTCCAAAAAAGGAGGAAGTTCTCGATTAGACTGTTTTTTTTTTATGTTTGTACAGCGATATTTTCGCCAATTATCAAACCGATTTTAATGATTCTTTTTTTTTTTAAAAGAGTATTTTCCCGGACTGGTCCCATTTTAATTTGGTGAAGCTCTGATGAAGAACTTCGGAGATAGGCAACGGAACTCTTCAATAAATGATAGCAAATCTCCCGGGATTGCTACAATCGCATGCCTGTTTACTGTTTACACCAGTTCATAACATAACATCACGTCGGTACGCTGTGAAGGGGTACGCAGATGTGTACAAGTCAACCATGGTTTTGGGGTTATCTTTTCGGGCACAACTTTATTGTTTTTTAAAATAAGAAGCGCTATCGAAGAACGACCGCATAGGTTTAGCAGTGGTGGGACTGGCAATGAACAACACAGGACCGGTCGATGGGGGCCAATGTTTAGTAGAAGACGAATCCCGACAGAAACATTGATCAAATGAAAATTAAAAAAGAGGGACACAATATTATTGTGTTGTCAATTACGTCTTCTTATTTTTATTACTAAATTGTGTGTGCCAAATTAACCTTTTTTTTGTGGTTCGTACGAACCCTGTACCCAAAAAGCGAGAAGTCATGGATGTAAAACTTTGCCCAACAGTGGGATGATGTGCTGACAGTTATCAGTACATACCTAACCAGTTTTGTTGTATTTACAAAACATAAATGGATCGAAATTACTGCTCCATCAGAATTGCAAAATAATATACTCACATTTCACACCCGTGAACTTTATAAAAATATTTCGCATTTTAATATTTACATTTTAAAAGCTTTCACTCACTTGTATACCATAAAACAGAATAACGCAACACGTATATTTTTTTTCATGAAAAGCTTTTCTATAAAGGTATTGAATAAAATCCGTCGAATGAATATAAAATGAATGAGAGTAACAGAAAAAGTTTTCAGCAAATAAAAGTTTTTATTTTGGTTGAAATGCAAGTTTAACATTTTGGATGCTAACTGGTGTTGTTAACGTGAGTTTGTTTAGTAAACATGTTATTTATTGGTGGATTGTGCTGCATCACACCCTGCGCAACAGGGAAGCGCATCTATGAGAAATATTGAAAAACACTGAAAAGAGTCTCGAGCCCAATTTTGATGAAAACAAAAATTACAACATTAGATTTTTCAAAAATCGGTATCCCTAGCCGGGAATCGAACCCGTTGATTTTGAAATAAAAACACATACTATTTTGTTAAAAATGAGTGCTTTCCTTTAGTTTGCCATGTGTTTTTACTTCCCAGAATTTGATCCTTTTTTGAGATACTTTTAGATTGTGTAATGAAACTGTGTTTTTTAAATAAATGCCCAGCACTATGTAGAATGCCCTTGGTCTATTTTTCTAGATAGAATACCTCTTAGGGAAAAAGTCTCATCCTAATTAAACAGTGGTATATATTCCAAATAAAATGTACTTATTACAAATCGTAGCCCTTTTACCGACAAAATGAATGTTTGTGACGGCTGACCGCGACCCCATGTGGGTTCTGCCTACGGAATTATGTATCCATAGAATATTACACGTTTTCCGTTCGTTTGTACATTTTATATGAGGAAACCCTCAAGTTATTTTATTTTAATTGTTAAATTGAAAATCAAATGTTAACATTAAAGGCTGTCGAGGTACCCAAAAGGATTTAAAACATACTGATTTCGGTTTGTGAATATAAAAGATGAAACTCAAAGACTCACTCAACAGGCTTTTCTACATAATACTAAAGTTATTTTCGACCTATGTACTAATATGACTGGATATGTTCCTGAGACGAAAAAAAGTTTAGATTTTCGGAATACCTTTTCAGGTTTCAGGGTCAAACTGTGTAGCACAGGCTTTATTTCCCCAAAAGACCCAGATTTCTTTGTAGTCTACAACCTATTGCGAAAAGTAATACAAGGAGGCTTGTTATGCGTTAAGCAAAATAAAATGTGATGTGCCCTTTTAGTGTTTTTGCTATGCTAAAACCCACCCTCAGCGTGGTCAAACCCCCCAAATGAAAATCCTGGATCCGCCCCTGTTTTCTTGAGATTCAAACCATACCTATACCTATGCAGTACCGTATGTTATACTGATTTTCCTTATTTGCACAAATTATCTGAAAGTGCAACTATTTCAGTAGGACCATTTACCAAAGATCATCGTATCATGTACTAGGTAAATTATTAGTGTAACTGTTCACCATACAGGTCCATCCAATAGGAAAATATGTGACTTTTCCATAAATATCGCGAACTTTTCCAATCAATGTTACTCGGACGATAGTACATGGAAACAGTTTGCTATCGGCATAACTGAAAGTTTGTTTGTGCCGTCAAGTTGGTATGTGTTGGTACCGTCAAGCTGGCTCGAGTCGTGACGCTGGGATGCTGCAAACATGTCAGGGCCGCTCCTATGAAAAGTTTGTTTGAATACGATATTACGAGTATGTATTTGTATTGATTGAATTAATAGACAGTGGGCAGGGCACATTGCTCGGAGAACAGATGGTCGATGGGGCCGAAAAGTTCTGGAGTGCGACCGCGTACCGGAAGACGCAGCGTTGGAAAACCTCCGATGACCTGGTGAGGGTTGCAGGTAGCCGATGGATGCATGACACACAGGACCGGTTGTAGTGGCGACACTTGGAGGCCTATGTCCAGCAGTGGACGTCTTCCGGCTGATATGATGATGAAGATGATGAAACTTAAAAAAACACAACCGAATTGTAAACCTCCTTTTTTTGAAGTCGATTAAAAATGTATTTTTTTTTTTTTTTTAAACTTTGCCCCACACTAGGAATTTCTCCTGTATCGTGGGTGCGTTTACAAACATATAAATTCACGTACACAAACAGCCAGACCCGGAATAACTTTGTTAGGCCATACAAATATTTGTTCCGTGCGGGAATCGAACCCGCGACACGCAGCGCAGCAGTCAATCGCTCAACCACTGCGCCAACCGTGTCGTCGTTTATTAGTTAGTTTTTTTTTAGTATTAATCAAAATCGGGCTCGAGCCTCCTTACAGTGTTTTTCAATATTCTTCATAGTTTCGAATTTGGCTATCCACGCACACTAAATTCACCTATAACTCTTGACCATAAACTGTTTTCAATAAACGTTTAACTGTTTGCAGTGAAATCCAAAAGGTGCTGAAGCTTTTGAATTTTACTGCAAACAGTCAAATGTTTATTTCATCACTTTCACCTCCCATTAACACAGTATTTGCGCGATGAGAAACATAAACATCACCTGATTGTGTTAGTTGAGCAAATAAATCTTAATAACGTTATTTCGCATTCAAAATACGCTATTTGGCGTGATTGGCGTAAATGTACATTTAATAAAAATATCGGAATTGATCGAATCTACAGTAGCATTGTGGAATTTGTCGAATGTTTGTATGAGACAATCATCATCATCATCATCATCATATCAGCCGAAAGGGTAACCGCCGTTTGCCCGAATTTTATTTACCCTAATAATCATTTGCCATAACAGTTAACAGCCATAATATTATACGACGTAACATTCATTTGCTATTTTGCTATATTAGTCACGTGCTAGAAGCTTTGTTTCTCATAAAGTCACTTACCATAACATCATTTGTCATAATCATTGTAAGCCCTAATTATCACATGTCCTAATTATCACATGCTATAATTATCATATGCCATAACATCATTTGCCATCGACATTGGGTATGTAACAGTTGTTATATCAGGAGAAACTGGATGCAATCGGGAATCCCCTTCGTGGTTATTTTTTTATAAACCACACAGAAGTAGGACCCACCATCAACCATGCATAGAATATTTTAAGCATTGGCTAGGTCTATTCGCTCGCTTCGCTCGCTCAAACGACCCCGCCATCCCCTTCGTGGTTATTTTTTTATAAACCACCCAGAAATAGTTTGGTTAGGTTTGGTTTGGTTAAATGTTATGTCTAATAATCATTATGGCGTTTAAATATTATGTTTAATAATTATTATGGCACTTAAAAATATGAAAAACAATACATATGGCACTCATATCTTATGGTATCTAAGTTTCGGGCAATCAACAGTATGTCATATGTCTTTTAGCGCAAACAAAACATTCGGGCAAATGAAATTCGGGAATATGATGATTATGGTATATAATCTTCGGGTAAACAATAGACAACCAGCTGAAAGACGTCCACTGATGGAGTGTCGTCAAGTGTTGCCACAACGGTCCTGTGCGTCTCGCATCCTTCGGCTACCCGCGACCCACCAGGTCATCGGTCCACCTTGTGGAAGGCCTTCCAACGCTACGTCTTCCGGTACGCGGTCGCCACTCCAGAACTTTTCAGCCCCATCGACCATTTGATCTGCGAGCAATGTGCTCTACCCACTGTCACAGTAATCAGTTAATAACTGAGGTAATATCCTATCCTACTTCCAATACTAATATTTACTGATATTTAAATCTCGATTTTTGTTTGTTTACATAGATTAGGATAGGTTCCGTATGCTGCGGATGTAAAAGAATAGCACCATCCCATCATTTTTCCATATATTTTTCCAGCTATTTGGATTTAAAAACCAAACCACCAAACCGATTTTGATAAAATTTTCATGGGACCATTTGGGAAGAATACCCTTTCCAACAAAAAAAGAATTTTTCAAATCGGTTGGCAAACGACGGAGTTATTTATATAAGGCGCGTACAAACATAAAAAAAAAAAAAATACAAACATCTGAATTGAGAACCTCCACCTTTTTTAGAAGTCGGTTAAAAATATGTATTTATTATAAACTTAAAAAAAAAAACGCTTCAAAGACTGCAGAGATTTGAATTTGGATGATCCTTGGCCACGGGTATCACTTTATTTTGAGCCAACTGCACATTTATTGATACGAGTGGCCTGTAGGTGGGTACTCCAAGAAATCCTACAGCGTTCTCCGCGTTCTCTACAACAACTCGCTGAGGGCGCTGCAGTGCTGCTTCGCTGCTGCAGTGTATCACGATCACGAACCGCGCCACGCCGCGTGCGCATTAACTATGTTTGATGTTGTTTCGATTACGACAGTTTTAGTCTATTATAAATGCGGAAGTTTGGATGGATGAATGAAAGAAAGAAAAAGAAAGAAAATACGTTCATTCTGCCACACATGAATGGACGTTTGTAACTCAACTATGGCGGAACGGCTGAATGTAATTTGGTCCAGAGACAGAGTATAGCCTCGAATAGCATATAGGCTACTTTTTACCCAAGGAGTATGTTCCCTTCGGATAAATTGTGACATTCACGCTGGCGAAGCCAAAGCCGAAGAAATTCATAGTTATACAACAGACAGGCGCCTAGCCTTTTCCCAACTATACTTGGGTTGACTCCCAGTCAAACCGGTTTCAGCTGAATACCAGTATTTTACGTAGAGCGGCTGCCTAGCAAACTTCCACAACCCATTAATTAGGTAACTCGGTAGTTCTTGGCAAGACTGCTGTCAGATTTTTTGGCTTCTGAGAATACGTAGTTATAGCTATACAATGTGTAACAGAATGTACGCAATACCTCTTCAGGGATCATTATACTTATAATTATGAACAACTTTTACAATGGGACCAACTCCGAAATCGCGAAAAAAAATCAGCTGTTCAGTACATTTTGTCAAGCCCTCTTCCTCTCTCCTAATGTTGCTGTGCCCGACTGGGTCCATATTGCTCTTTTACTGTATTGTACTATGTATGTTATACCATATGTATTACATATATGGTATGGTATGGTATGCAATAAAATATTGAGTATTGAGTTATGCGCAAATATTAATGTATGGGGCAGTCGATTTTTTTGTCAGATTGGTCCCATAGTAAAAGTTGTTCATATTAGATTGTCCACTGTCAACGCATCAGACAGGATAATCGACACTTGAGCGGATAATGAGTACAATGACCCCTTAAGAGATATTTCGTTTATTCTTTTACACACTGTATTACAATTGGCATAGTAAAAAGTGCTACTAATTGTGGACCAAACAGTTGTTTTATAATGTACAGTTTCTGCAAGTGGCTTCGCCCGCGTTTAAGTCGGAAATCATACCAAAAGAACATACCTACTCCCGGGAAAAAATAAACTTTCGCATTAATAATTATTATTGTAGTAAGATAAATAATAACTCATGATGTGATTCAGTTTTTGGGAAAAGTTTATTCCGATGTCCGGTTCTTGAAAAAAGGTCAACCTTTTTAAGTTTTGATATTTTTTCTTTACTGTAAATAGCAGCTACAGATCACCAACCTTAACTTCGCACTTCCGGAACAAAAATAAAACATTACAAGTAAAATAGTCATGTAAATTTATTGAAAAGAAAAGAAAATTCATGACACAAAAAATACTAAGGTTCTAAGAAACCTCCCATACAGAACACTAAACATAAGTAACAACTAACGCATTTAAAAACGCAATAATTATACAAAAGCCGAAGACAGAGCATGGAAGCAGCTCGTCAGTGACTTCGTCAAAGCATTCCAAGACGACCTTCAGAAATGAAGACAAAGAATAGGAAGATACAAAAGTAACCTGTTGCTAAGAAAGTAAGTAAGTCATATAAATCAATGAGATTATACTTCAACAGTTACTGAAATCTTTGCTGTAGGCTTTCGCCAATTTAACAGTAAATCGGCTAGAGTGAGGTTTTTCTGTGCCGAGTAGGAGGTGTTCGTAAAAGTGACAGTGTCATTTATATCAGCTTCACATCTTGATCCCCCGTAGTTACCACCACACTGGCAGACCGGTTCATCTTCCTCGTTGAGGGAACAGTCACCGTCGTTGAGACAATAACCATGACACATGGAGACCTCACACCTTTCTCCAGAGTGACCGGCATTACAACTGAAATAACGATAGTGTCGAACAAGTTAATCTATATAATATAAGAAATGGGAAACTACTTGATTGACATAACAACGCAGAGTCGAAACTGTATATACTGGGACTCGGAATATTAAATTTTGCACAAGGCTGTTTTTATGATGAATGTAACTAACAAAGGATTTTTGGAAATTTAACCTTTAAGGGGGTGCAAAGGGAGAAAGTCTTTTGTACTAGTAGAGTAGTTTTAACGAAATTAAATAATGATGCTATCTAGGAAACACAAACATGAAGACTATGTTATACCAACCTGCACGTAGGAAGTCCCTCATCATTTAAACGACAGTTGCCTTGGAAACAATAGTTTAGGCAATCTGATACCTCGCACCTATCACCTGAATGATCTCCTTGGCACTGGCAGACGGGCTTGCTGTTTTTATTCAAGGAACAGTTACCGCTGTTTAAACAATAACCATGGCATGCAGGAACCTCACACCTTTGTCCGGTGTAACCGCCATCACAACTGAAATAATGATGGTGTCAAACAAGATAATCTATAAATGTATATGAAAGGGAAACTGACGTATGAGAACTGCACCCACTACTGCCCTGCAGGCCATGTCAGGACTAGCACCACTTCATTTTATAGTTCCGGAGGAAGCGGCCCCACATTCAGGCTTAGAATCTGGTACCCTAGGAACAGGCTCTAGAATTAAGCACACGCGCATAGTGGAAGATGTGTATGAAATTTTGCACACGGCTGTTTAGGAAAACTATTTAGGAAACACAAACATGAAGTTTGGAGGTGGCGGTATAGAGAGTAAAGTCCCGCATACCTCCGTTGAAAAGGGAGGATCCTCCGATCAGACGGATGTTGTGTCTGGTGGGCAACTGCCCGACAGTTGATATTCGGACTTTTGTATATGTTCTAATCGCACGGTAAATTATGATATCGCGATTTAGGATTTTTGTCAAGTTAGTTCGCAGTTGTCGAGATAGATGCCGTTGCGAGTCTCATTTGTTGTGATATTGATTCTGCTACGTTGATTTTTTTGTGGTGGCATTAATGCCGCTACAGAAGAAAATCTTGCACCAACCTGCATGTAGGAAGTCCCTCATCATTTAAATGACAGTTGCCTTGGATACAATAATTCAGGCAAGCTGATACCTCACACCTAACACCTGAATGATCTTCTTGGCACTGGCAGACGGGCTTGTTGTTCTCATTCAAGGAGCAGTTACCGTTGTTTAAACAATAACCATGGCATGCAGGAACTTCACACCTCTGTCCACTGTAACCGCCATCACAACTGAAATCACGATTATGTGACCTTAATCTGCGTTAAAAGTGGAGATCAATATATGGAACAAAATGTAGAATGTGTTTCACCTGCATTTGGGAAGTCCTTGATCATTGACGCTGCAGTTACCTCGCAAACAATAGTTCTCACAGGCGGAAACATTGTACCGCTCCCCGGTGTTACCAGGTGCTACTGTGATTGTTGGCATGAAACTCGACAGTGAATCACAATCCTGAATTTCCCTGGTTTGGTCATCAATTTCATAGTTTGCGGTTATACCAACTGTACTTTCAGTATAGAACGAACTTATCTCTTTAGGAAAGTGTGAATAATGTCTTGTGTTCTTTGGCAACTTCCATACAGTTGTTTTGTCTGCGTCACGGCTCATCCAATAGAGGTTATCGTTTGAGATGGTTAACTCTTTTGGAAAACTCATACTATTAGAGTATACCGTATTTAAGGGTTTACCATTTAAATGTACAAGATTTAGAAATATAGTTGAACATGGATAACCGCAATCTTCGAAAAGGTAAAATTCCCGATTTTGTGTGTCCATGGTCAAGCTAAGTGCGTCAAAAACCGTGGCAAAATCATAAGTCGACTTTAAATATCTTCTTCTCTTGGAACCGTCAAATCGAGCTGTCTCTATGACCTCCTTGTAATGTGATTTCGTAAGGTTGCTGTTTATCCAGTAAATGTCTCTAAAAATTAAAAATCACTCTTAATCAATATGTTTACGAAATTAAACGGATTAGATGCTTGTTAGTCCACAAATTCAAAGTTGGAGCGTATTATCCTCGGATATCTCGTCAAAGGATGAGATCTGAAATAAAATATTATTTTGGAACTAATCCAGAAAGGAACTGGAACCACCGACATGGCTTACAGAGTAAGCAAGCTGAGAATCAGCGCCGTGCTGTGGGTCTGCCCATGGCACAGCATTATGCTGAGTATGAACCTTTTTTTTTTTTTAGGTATGACCACTAGCAAGTTAACACACTTGGGATATCAACTGCTTAACCGGACTAACCTGTGGTGGCCTCAAATGAATTTAAGGCCCCCAGCCAAGGCAACAAAACTAGCTACAAGCTAAAAACACTACTGACCGCTTACTAAGGGCATTCCCTGTGAAATACACATACACCGGCGAGGTCGGTATACGGAACGCGGTCTGTATCTGTTTATTCTAAGGGTGCTGTTTTCCCTACAGCTTTCCTGTATCTTTGTGATCTCGTCGTCGGATTCGACGAGTGTATGCCGAGGACGGCGAATCTTACTAATGCGAGAGGGAGTGTACTGGGTTGCGTTTGAAATCAAAGGGTTTTGGTGCTTTTCAGCGGATTCGAAGAAACGCTTTGTAAGGCGTTTCATAAACTGTTTTAGGGTCGGGATTTTAAGGTCGACATGAAGTCGTTCGTTCCGTACATACCACGGGGCGCCCGTGGCTTTTCGGAGAAATCTGTTTTGGATTACTTGCATCTGAGTATGAACCTTTTTTATTGTAGATAATATATGCATTTTAGTTCTGTGGCAATAATGTGAGCAATGGTGTGAGGAGCTCGTGGCTAAATTATAATAGCCGCACAGGCCGCTTCAAAGTTAAGCAGCGCTTGCCTAGGTTGGTCTGTGGATGGGTGACCATCTTAACGTACTATCCAGACTCCTCCGTGCATCGGAAAGCACGTTAAGCCGTTGGTCCCGGCTGTCATTTGGAGATCTTTGGCAGTCGTTACGGATTGTCAGAAGCTAGAAAATCTGACACCAGTCTTGCCAAGAAGTACCGTTTTACCTACCCATTTAATGGGTTGTAGAGGTCTGGTAGGCAGCCGCTCCACGTAAATTATAGGTATTCAGCTGAAACCGGTTTGACTGGGAGCCGACTCCAATAAAGTTGGAAAAAAAGGCTATGCAGATGATAAGTTTAATTATTTGATCACTATCATTGGCAACGTACCCTTTACAGCTATCGACGATAATATCAGTCGGGGTCCGGTCATCCATCTTAAATAAAAGATTTCCGTAAATGTTGTTATTAGATCCGCGTTTCAGTGAAATCCAATTAATACTTTTTTCATTGATATCAATGAAGAAAAGAATTTCTGTTCTCGGGTCATACGCTAGACTGTGAATGTTACGACCGTTTCTCTTGATGTAGCATTCGTTTTTCTTGGAGGATATGTTATAGCCACATATTGTGTGGTTGTCGTCCTGTCTGTCGACGTACAGCATCGTGTTGTGAACTCCATCGTAAGCTAACGCTCCGAGTTTATGGTTCTTCAAACGTACGGTGTTTGTTCTGTAACCTTTGTTATAAAATATTAGTTGATCTTCTACGCTGACAGCGATGTCTGAAACAAAATTTAATAAAACAATAATAAAAAGCCTTTATTCGCTGACCAATATAAATTACGGTTAATGTTAATTTTTAAATCAAGATTATTCAATAATTTTTTTTTTTTTTTTATTAAATAATCTTAGGCTGTCCTTCGACATAGGCTTCCCCTAGTTTCTTCTACTTATATCTGGCACGAGCTGGTCTTCTCGACTAGTTTACTTTACTAAGGAATAAAAATGCCGGTTTAACAGATTTTTTTATAGACAACATATCAGATAGCCACATTTAGGCCCATATTCCAAAACGTAAACTCCAACTCCAACTCCATCGGAGCTTGTCATAAATTCAAGTTACTGACGGCATTTATTTGCTCATCTCTCGAGTACGAAAACGTCAATTATACAAGCTTTCATTGACATTTTCGTGCTCATGTTGGAGTTGGAGGTCGAGTTGAGTCGGAGTTTACGTTTTGGAATATGGGCCTTCGGTATTTTTCCAGGGTTGCGGAATTTGTTTGAAAGAGTCACCGCGACCCTGGAACGCAAAGGGCGTTGAGAGGAATACGGATGGATTTTAGGCAGTAAGAGAGAGCGGAAGGAGTCATTAAAATTTGATGATTTCTCATCAGAGGTAGTCGCTCTATGGAACTACAAGACTACTATATATCTTTACTAGCTGTGCCCGCGACTTCGTTCGCGCGTGCATTTCGTATTTAGGAAGATATTACACAAACTCACTAAATGTATGTAGGCATTACGCCGTACGCTATTGGTGAAGACACAACGTTGTTATTTTTGCTCCTCAGATTTTAAATGAATAAAGTAGTAAAAAGTGGAAATTTTATCAATATTATACTGTTTACTTAAAGCCAGTGAAGTGACCTATCGAACTGTGAAGTTTTATGGTGATCCGCTTGGGTGGAGCAAAGTTATATTAATATTAAACGGTGGTTTAAAATCTTAACTTTGAAAAGTGTATTAACGAACTTTGTCCCTGACCTACGGCAACCCGCAGAGCGCTCGATACCTCCCGCGCTAACCACCGCTGTCCCCGCTGTCGCCCGCGTATTCACTGCCCAGCGAATAGCGATCACAATTTTGGACGACTCACTTAAAGTAACTGTGGCGGAGCGGGTTAAGTACCTACACTTCATCGCACGCCGTGGTCACCGGATCGAGTCCCGCTAAATACAAACACTTTTTGTATTATTTTATCAAACTGCTACGATATCATAATACTCACGGAGACTTGGTTAACCCCTGAAATACTCAATTCTGAGTTTATTGATCAACGGTATTCCGTACATAGATGTGATCGGGATCGCAAGGCTACTCAAAAGAAAGATGGTGGTGGCACCCTCATAGCGATACTCAAGGGACTGGGATCTGTCACAATTGAGTCCACTATCTTATTGAATCAATACATTGAACATGTCATTCTTCGTATCCCGAGCGCGACCAGAGGAAAGTACGATATCATATGTTCAGCATACATTCCACCAAAAACACCCGAAGGCGTTTATGGTGCATATCTGGAGCTTTTGCAAGCGGTTGTTGAGGGTGAAAGTATTCAAAATTTCTATCTGATTGGTGATTACAATCTCCCCGACATTGATTGGTTATTTACTGGAGGTTCATGTTCTACTATACAAGACTTAAATAGCAGTAACTCTCCAACTGGAAGACACATAAGCATCTTTATGTCTATTTTCAATGCCTACCAGTATAATAGTATAAAAAATTCGACCGGAAAGATTTTGGATTTGGTGATCAGTAATAATGAGTGTTCTGTTATTACACCCACTGGCACACTATTAACCTCAGACCCTTATCACCCACCCTTATGTATATTAGCTTCTTTCAATTTAGGTAACCGAGCCATGACACGTAAATCTACACAGAGGCACAACTACCGTAAGGCAAATTACGAAGAAATTAATGGTGATTTGGGCAAAGTTAACTGGGACGAACTATTACAGGGGCAGTCTGCAGAAGATGCAGTAAATACATTTTATGAAGTTGTTTTCAGAGTTATTAACGCTCATGTTCCCTTAACATCGGTCAAGTCTTCTAAATATCCGGTTTGGTTTTCACCTTCATTAATACATATATTTAAAAATAAAACCAAGGCTTGGTGTAAATGGAAGGCGTATCAAAATGTATCAGATTATGAGCAATTTTCACTATACAGGTCGAGATTTCATACTGAATCAAAAATGTGTTATTGCCTATACATAAAGTCAGTTGAGGATAGCATAAAAATTAACACTAAATATTTCTGGACTTTTATATCTAACCGTAAATCCATGGCTTCCATTCCTTCAACTATGTATTACGAGGGACAGTCGTCCAACAATCCAGATGAAATCTGTAATTTCTTTTTAAACTTCTTCCATTCTGTTTATGAGCCTTCCACCCTCAACAATGTGCAGCATCAGACCTTCGATCATGCTGAGAATAGCCGTCTCGTTAACAATCTTGTGATCAGTATTGAACAAGTACACAGTGCTTTGAAGTCCGTAGACTGTTCCAAAGGCCCAGGACCTGATGGTATACCGCCACTCTTCCTAAAAAATACCGCTGAAACTTTAAGTCTCCCACTATATATTATTTATAATAGATGTTTGAGCCAAGGAACTTTCCCAGAAGTGTGGAAACGAGCCAATATCACCCCAGTCCATAAATCTGGCCCAAAGTATGAAATTGAGAACTACCGTCCTATTTCCATTCTGTCGATCTTGTCAAAGCTTTTCGAGAGGCTTGTCCACAATCAGCTGTATCCAATTATTCATGATCAGATTATAAAGCAACAGCATGGGTTCGTCAAGGCAAGATCTACAACTACTAATTTGATTGAATATACTGATTATTTATTCAATAATTTAGACTCACGAGTACAGGTGGACTCTATTTATACTGATTTTCGTAAGGCTTTTGACAAGGTCGATCATAAATTACTTTTGGGCAAGATAGCATTTAACGGCATTCGTGGGAATTTGTTCCGTTGGTTTACTTCCTACGTTACAAATAGAACGCAAAAAGTAGTAGTTAATGGTTTCCAATCAAAATCCATAACTGTTTCATCAGGGGTGCCTCAAGGTTCGATACTAGGCCCTTTGTTATTTATTATCTTTATAAATGATATTGACATGTGCTTTCTTAATTCTAAGTTCTTACTTTACGCAGATGACCTTAAAGTATTTAGACCCATCAAAACTATGGTTGACTGTCAACTGCTTCAACAAGACCTCAATCGTCTTGCAGATTATTGCAATAAAAACAAACTCCAACTCAGTATTCCTAAATGTTGTTGTATTAGCTTCACTAAAAATAAAAATATTTTGAAATATCCTTATACAATACATAGGGAATCTTTGGCAAGGGAGAGCTCGATCCGCGACCTAGGAATATTACTTGATGATAAACTGCACTTAGACGCACATGTTAATAAAATTGTTAATAATGCTTATCGCATGTACGGCTTTGTGATGAGATCAGCCACAGAATTTAAGCACCCCAGTACATATTTATATCTTTATCGATCACTTGTTAGATCTCAATTAGAATATGCAGTACCTGTGTGGAACCCCTACTACAGTAAATATATTGAGTGTATAGAAAGCGTACAACGCAAATTTTTGAAGTCTATGCATTATCGCTGCTTAAAAAGTTGTTATCTCTCTTATAGCGAGCTACGTAAGAAATATAATGTGCTATCTTTGAGTTCCAGGCGTACTTTTCTTGAAACTACATTTTTGTATGACTTATGCAATAACTCATATGATTGTTTAGATATTAGTAATAAGTTGTGTTATATAGTTCCCAGAACATGCCACGGACGCAAAGTGCGCGCACGACCTGTATTCGCCACTACTTCCAGTCGTACAAATGCGGGCTTGCGTGCACCTCTTCGTCGCCTAATGAGCAATTTTAATAAGAATTTCTGCAGTTTAGATCTGTTTGATTTACCGCGTGGAAAGTTTAGATTCATGCTGCTTAACTTATTAAAAAATTAATGTGACACTATTGTGACGCTTATGCGGCACTATTGACAGCTTTATGTTTTGTAGATACTTTTCTTTAATATTCCTCTTTTTTGTTGTATTTCAACGTTAGTCTTAAAATTTACCAAATTGTCTCATTGTTTATCTGTGGAGAACGTGGTTGATTTCACATTTGTATCATTTCTGTATCCTATCTTTTTATAATTCTTAATGTGTAATTGTTTGTTTTCCCGAATAAATAAAATAAAATAAAAATAAAAATAAAATAAAATAGGTACTCATCATGATTATGATATGACTTACAAAATTACGAAGAACGAACGAATATTAACACTTAAAAATTTCTTCGTAAACAATATTACTTGTTATGTGATATTCATCAATACGTATAAACAGGCTTTGCGCGCTGCTTACTTGCGACAAAGCGACATACAGCCTGACCGTGCGAGATACAGGACTACCGCAGATCCACACCAACACGACTAATAGTTTGTCTCTGAGCATGATTAATGGTCATGCCGAAACCTTAACCTTATCAGAAGATAAGTCTCCGCAGAGGACATGGTGGAGTATACGGTGGAGGTCTGCCCTGCTTGGGCGGAGCATCACCGTGTCCTCGTCGAGGCGATCGGCTGCGGCATCCTGGTTTACTCCATGGTCCGGAGAAGAATATAAGATGAATGACAGCACGATTTGACAGTTATTCCTAGTTCGGGGCTAATCGTAAGTCCGTAGGTGATACGGAGTAGAAAACGCCCAACACTAAGGCCGAAACTACAGACTTCGGGCTTAAGAGAGTAGACCCCCTCAGCCGCCGCTACAGAAAAACACAACCCGGGCGTTGCGTCGGGTGTCGGTGTTAGGGTTATTCCCAGCCACCCTAAGCGCGGGCCCGCAGATGGCGAGCGTAGGTTGGCTCACTGTTCAAACACTAACTACTGTTGCGGAATTTGTTCGAAAAGTCACCACGGCCCTGGAACGTAAAAGGCATAAGGAGGAATACGGATGTGTTTTAGTCAGTAAGAGTTTGACACTCTCTTCCGCTCCACCCAGAGCAGAAGAAGTCATTTGATGTTTTCCCATCCATAAAAAAACCCACAACGGATAGAGTAGAGTAGAGACTCCGTTGTCCTGGCTAAGTTTGCAAGCCTAGCTCCGCCCAAATGTACAAAAGCCACCAGTGTGCTTCACAGGTTGAACGGAGAGACGACCGACAATACTCAAGCCGCAAGGGAGTGATAATCTGAGATAAAAGTCAGCTCAATCACTTAGCACTAACAAACCTATATTTACCACCTGTATATGTACATTATGGATTGTAATAAACGATTTGATTTGAAACCTGCACCTCACCGTTCACGAAACTGTGAGAAAGAAAGAAAGAAGGAGGAGCGGGTACGGGTCCAGCACTACCATCTCGAAACCTATCTTCGCGAGTTCTTCTGTGGGTGTGTGTGTGTGTGTCCCTTGAAGCTCTGGAGTGTGAAACCCGCTACTGGTAATTTCTGGCCTTAGGCTGGTCACCACGAATCACCAGTTGACTGGGAATTGAACAGTTTTGTTTCAAAATAAACAGAAAATAATTAGGAATGAGGGAGATCCTGGGAAAGAAATCCAAAAGGCTCACCGAGTCGAAGCTCCAAAGTTTTGAGCATCGAAGCCGAGTTTTTAGCCTGTCGGTTTTGTATCGGTTGCATTTTGGGGAGTGTGCGACGGAATTGCATAGTTTAATTCCGCCAAGCTCGTTCCATCATCGGACCACAAGACGTACGGCGCCACCCACATGAACAAAACGTTTTGGAACACATGGCGTGGAATTCCCTGACTGAGTCTGTGTTTCCTGATAGTTACAGCCTGGGACTCTTATCAAGAGTGAGTAGGTTACTTATAGGCAAGCGTGCTCCATCTTCGATCACATCATCGTTTGCCATCAGGTGAGATAGTGGTCAGACGCGTTCCTATCAAAAGTAAAAAAAAATGAAAACAAAGTCAGTGGAGCATTTATTTTTGCATCAAATGCGTAACGCCTGGTAAGTATCAAAAGAATCTTTAATATATACTTTTTGGTGTAATTCTCGTGCTGTTGATGGTAAGTACAGTTTCGCTCAACAGATGGCATTGCAAGTTTCATTAAAGATGCTTACCCCTACTTACTATGCATGTAGATAATAAGTTGATTTTTTCTAGATTGCCACAATCCTATCAGGTTTATGTGAATGTTATCTACATTAGTTTTGTATTTTTTAACGCGATGCAAACAAATACAGAATACATATAAACAGAAAATAGGTTCAGCTTGTCTTGCTAAAAAGATATGCAAAATACAGCAATAACATATTATTAATATTTGAAAATATTAGGTTTGGTAGGAATAAAAAAATAAGGAAATAAATAAGATAAAAATAATACAAAAATAATTACAAAATTTGTGGGATCCGAACCCACACCTGGTCTTTCGAGAGGCAGGCTTTAAACCAACGGACTATGAGATCTGTTCATAAATGATTAAAATAGCCGATAGCTTAGCTCCCTGAAAGGGTTCCACATCAGGTGCTCTAGACCTTCATTTTTTTTATGTCGACAGACAGTACTCATCATATTGACCAACTATTTCTAAAGCGGTATATTAATATCTTTTATAGATTAGCCGGGCTGCTAAGGTTCCACGTCTTGTATTCAGATCTTCAAAATAAATTATAGCCTATATGTTGGCGAGGACTAATAGCTATACAACAAAAAAAGTTTCATTAAAATCCGTCCAGTGGTTTTTGAGTGAAAGACGAACAACAGACAGACAGACAGACAGACAGACAAAAAAAGAAAAAAAAATATTTTTGGCTTCTACTGTTTGTATAAAGCACCTCCGGAGTATTTTTTTTAGTTTATATTCAATGTACAGAATTGACGTCTTCTACAGTTTTATTATATGTATGGTTAGGTTAGGTTAGGTTAGGTTAGGTTAGGTTGGGGGCCCAAGAGGGGCAAAGCGCAGGCGCCGATCGCGCCTGCTGCTAGCACCGTCGTTCCCGAGGCAGGAACGGCGGTGGCGGCGGAGGAGGAGGGTGCGATGTCGATTGATGGATAGGGTCGATCATCGCATCCTCCAGGCGAACACCAACCACTGCAGAACAGCCCAAGACCTGCTGATGCAGACCATGGCTGAGTGGTTGGTGGACTTGGCGGTGGTCGCCGAGCCCTACTCGGTCCCTGGCAATTGGCTGGGCGATCGAGACGGCCTGGTGGCAATAGTGACGCGGTCTTCCACAGACTCCCCTCCCCTCTCGCTCTTAGAGAGAGGACCGGGATACGTGGCCGCCGCGTGGGGAGGTGTGGCCCTAGTTGGGGTCTATTTCTCCCCAAACCGCCCTCTCTCGGACTTTGAGGATTTTCTTGAAGTCCTGACTGCTGTCGTAGGGAGGGCGGCGCCGCGCCAGGTCGTGGTGTTGGGCGACCTGAACGCCAAGTCGGTGGCCTGGGGCAACCCGGCTGCCTCGTGCAACGTCCGGGGACGCGCCGTCGAGTTCTGGGCGGCGTCATGCGGTGTGTCCCTCCTCAACAGGGGGGCGGTCCACACATGTGTGCGGCAACACGGAGGGTCGGTGGTGGACGTCTCGTTTGCCACCCCCGTGCTGGCCGCACGCATCGTGAACTGGCGGGTGGAGACGGTGGAGACCTTGTCGGACCACCGATATGTGCGGTTCGACATCTCCACCCAGGGCCCCCGGGGGGAGATGGCCCGCTCTGGCAGGTCTCCCTTCCCACGGTGGGCTCTAACTCGCCTGGACCGGGAGGCAGCCAAGGAGGCGGCCTTCCTCCAGGACTGGCTGTCGCCCCCCCCTGTCGAGGACGTCCCGGACGTTGACGCCGCAGCGGTCCGGCTAAGGCGATCCCTGACCGAGGTGTGCAACTCCAGCATGCCTCGGTCCCGTCGCCCGCCTCCCCGTCGCGCCGTCTATTGGTGGTCGGAGGAACTGGCGGGGCTCCGGGCCACCTGCGTGGCGGCCAGGAGGGCCTACACACGGAGCCGACGGTGCAGCGTCCGTAGCCAAGCAGACGAGGACCGCCTTTACGCCTCTTACAGAGAGGCTCAGACGGTCCTCAAGTCGGCTATGGGCGCTGCCAAGGACTCGGCGAGGGCCGAGATGCTGGAGGGTCTCGACAGGGATCCATATGGGAGACCATACAGGGCGGCGCGGAACCAACTGCGGCCCCATGGTCCCCCACTGACGGAGACCCTCGAGCCGGCGTTGCTGGATGGGGTGGTCCGGTCCCTGTTTCCGCGCAGGACCGACTTCACCCCACCAACGATGGACCCCCCGCAGGGGGCGGCTTCACCGCCGGAGGAGGAGGTACCCCCGGTGACGGCGGATGAGTTTTACGCGGGGGTTCTCAGCCTTCGCGCCAAGAAGACGGCCCCTGGGCCGGACGGCGTCCCTGCTCGAGTGGTGGCCATAGCTGCCGCTCAAATGGAGGACAGATTTCGGGACCTCTTCAGCGCGTGCCTTACGGCTGGGAGGTTCCCGAAACTGTGGAAAGAGGGGCAGCTATGCCTTCTCCGAAAGGAGGGACGCCCGGCGGATTCCCCCTCGGCATACCGGCCCATCGTTCTGCTCGATGAGGTCGGTAAATTGTTCGAGGGGATCATTGCCTCCCGGCTGAATGGCCACCTGCGGAGGGTAGGGCCGGACCTGTCGGACGCCCAGTTCGGGTTTCGACAAGGGCGTTCGACTATCGACGCGCTGGCCCTACTCAAGGGCCAGGTGAAGGGGGCGGTCGAGGCGGGGGACGGAGTGCTGGCGGTGTCATTCGACATAGCCAACGCCTTCAACTCCGTGCCCCACTCGACCATACTGGAGGCACTCCGATATCACGGAGTGCCCCAATACTTGCGGAGACTCCTGGCCAGCTACTTGGAGGATCGAGAGGTCCTCCTTGTCGACAAACTGGCCAGGTTGCGGCGATATGGCGCGGAGTCTGGTGTTCCGCAGGGGTCAGTCTTAGGACCCCCCCTGTGGAACATCGGCTTTGACTGGCTGCTGCGGGGAGCCCTCCTCCAGGGCACGAGTGTCATCTGCTACGCGGATGACACTCTCCTCACTGCCCGGGGGAGGAACTTCGGGGAGGCGGCCTGTCTGGCATCGGCCGGCGGGTCATTGGTGGCAGGGAGGATCCGCCGCCTGGGGTTGAAGGTGGCGCTGAATAAGACCGAGGCCGTGTTCTTTCACGGGCCTCGGCAGCGCTGCCCTCCTGACGCCCACATTGTCGTGGAGGGCGCCAGGGTAGGCGTCCAGACCCAGATCAAATATCTGGGTCTAGTGCTGGACAGCAGGTGGCGCTTCGGCCCACATTTCAGCGGGCTGTCGACGCGCCTGCTGAGGGCTGCGGACGCCCTCTCCTGGCTCCTCCCGAACCTGGGAGGGCCCAGTGCGCGATGCCGGCGCCTTTATGCCGGCATCCTGAGGAGCATGGCCCTGTACGGGGCCCCCATCTGGGCGGACTCCCTCCATAGGAGGGAGAATGCGACGGCGATGCGCCGGCCCCAAAGGGCCATTGCACTGCGGGTGGCGAGGGCTTACCGCTCGGTGGGCTTTTCGGCGGCGTGCGCTCTGGCTGGCACCCCTCCTTGGGAGCTGGAGGCGTGGGTGCTCGCCAGAGTGTACGAATGGACGGCGCGACGAAAAGCCCTCGGGGAGCGCCCCGTCGCGGAAGAGCGGGAGGCCGTGCGGCGGGAGGCGAGGGACGCCATCATCGTCCATTGGACGCAGGACCTCGCCTCCGCCACTTTTGGCCGCCGAACCCTGGACGCGCTCGGCCCCGTCCTGCGGGACTGGCTCGAGCGGCCCCACGGTTTCCTCTCATTCCGTCTGGTGCAGGTGCTGTCAGGCCACGGCTGTTTCGGCACGCGCCTGCACCGGATCGGGAGGGAGGAGACTCCGGCGTGCCACGACTGCGGCGCGGCGGAGGACACGGCACAGCACACGCTCGAAGTGTGCCCGGCTTGGTCTGAGCCGCGCCGTAGTCTGACTGCGGAGATCGGACAGGACCTCTCACTTCCCAGCGTGGTCAACTCTATGCTGGACAGTGAGAGGTCCTGGGCTGCGGTCGCCTCTTTTTGCGAGGACGTCATCTCGCAAAAGGAGGCGGCGGAGCGCGCGCGGGAGGACGACCCTCTCGCTGCACCGCTCCGAAGGCGGAGAAGAGGTCGGAGAAGACGCCGTCTTCTCCCTCCTCATGGTGGTGATAGGCGGGCGACAGGCGCGGGGGCGCCTCCACCCGCATTGCACTCTACACCACCTCCGCCGGTCATTCCCGGCCCTCGCCCCTCACGGGGTGGCCGCGTAGGGCCCGCCGTGTAGGCGGGCGTTCGTCGGAGAGGGACTGGACGCAAAGGCTATGCCGGTCTCCCAGTCCCCCTCCACTCAGACGATGCGGGAATGCCGCTGGGTTGTTTTAGTGGGTATACCGGGCCTTGGCCCGGGGAGTCCCACATACCCCTCCCATTCCCCCAATGGGAGGGTATGCGTAATGCATTTTTTCCCAGCGCAAACAAAAAAAAAAAAAAAAAAAAAAAAAAAAAAAAAAAAAAAAAAAAAAAAAAAAAAAGGTTAGGTTGGGGGCCCCCCGCAGGAGGCGGCTTCACCGCCGGAGGAGGAGGTACCCCCGGTGACGGCGGATGAGTTTTACGCGGGGGTTCTCAGCCTCCGCGCCAAGAAGACGGCCCCTGGGCCGGACGGCGTCCCTGCTCGAGTGGTGGCCATAGCTGCCGCTCAAATGGAGGACAGATTTCGGGACCTCTTCAGCGCGTGCCTTACGGCTGGGAGGTTCCCGAAACTGTGGAAGGAGGGGCAGCTATGCCTCCTCCGAAAGGAGGGACGCCCGGCGGATTCCCCCTCGGCATACCGGCCCATCGTTCTGCTCGATGAGGTCGGTAAATTGTTCGAGGGGATCATTGCCTCCCGGCTGAATGGCCACCTGCGGAGGGTAGGGCCGGACCTGTCGGACGCCCAGTTCGGGTTTCGACAAGGGCGTTCGACTATCGACGCGCTGGCCCTACTCAAGGGCCAGGTGAAGGGGGCGGTCGAGGCGGGGGACGGAGTGCTGGCGGTGTCATTCGACATAGCCAACGCCTTCAACTCCGTGCCCCACTCGACCATACTGGAGGCACTCCGATATCACGGAGTGCCCCAATACTTGCGGAGACTCCTGGCCAGCTACTTGGAGGATCGAGAGGTCCTCCTTGTCGACAAACTGGCCAGGTTGCGGCGATATGGCGCGGAGTCTGGTGTTCCGCAGGGGTCAGTCTTAGGACCCCCCCTGTGGAACATCGGCTTTGACTGGTTGCTGCGGGGAGCCCTCCTCCAGGGCACGAGTGTCATCTGCTACGCGGATGACACTCTCCTCACTGCCCGGGGGAGGAACTTCGGGGAGGCGGCCTGTCTGGCATCGGCCGGCGGGTCATTGGTGGCAGGGAGGATCCGACGCCTGGGGTTGAAGGTGGCGCTGAATAAGACCGAGGCCGTGTTCTTTCACGGGCCTCGGCAGCGCTGCCCTCCTGACGCCCACATTGTCGTGGAGGGCGCCAGGGTAGGCGTCCAGACCCAGATCAAATATCTGGGTCTAGTGCTGGACAGCAGGTGGCGCTTCGGCCCACATTTCAGCGGGCTGTCGACGCGCCTGCTGAGGGCTGCGGACGCCCTCTCCTGGCTCCTCCCGAACCTGGGAGGGCCCAGTGCGCGATGCCGGCGCCTTTATGCCGGCATCCTGAGGAGCATGGCCCTGTACGGGGCCCCCATCTGGGCGGACTCCCTCCAAAGGAGGGAGAATGCGACGGCGATGCGCCGGCCCCAAAGGGCCATTGCACTGCGGGTGGCGAGGGCTTACCGCTCGGTGGGCTTCTCGTCGGCGTGCGCTCTGGCTGGCACCCCTCCTTGGGAGCTGGAGGCGTGGGTGGGTGGGTGCTCGCCAGAGTGTACGAATGGACGGCGCGGCGAAAAGCCCTCGGGGAGCGCCCCGTCGCGGAAGAGCGGGAGGCCGTGCGGCGGGAGGCGAGGGACGCCATCATCGTCCATTGGACGCAGGACCTCGCCTCCGCCACTTTTGGCCGCCGAACCCTGGACGCGCTCGGCCCAGTCCTGCGGGACTGGCTCGAGCGGCCCCACGGTTTCCTCTCATTCCGTCTGGTGCAGGTGCTGTCAGGCCACGGCTGTTTCGGCACGCACCTGCACCGGATCGGGAGGGAGGAGACTCCGGCGTGCCACGACTGCGGCGCGGCGGAGGACACGGCACAGCACACGCTCGAAGTGTGCCCGGCTTGGTCTGAGCCGCGCCGTAGTCTGACTGCGGAGATCGGACAGGACCTCTCACTTCCCAGCGTGGTCAACTCTATGCTGGAGAGTGAGGGGTCCTGGGCAGCGGTCGCCTCCTTTTGCGAGGACGTTATCTCGCAAAAGGAGGCGGCGGAGCGCGCGCGGGAGGACGACCCTCTCGCAGCGCCGCTCCGAAGGCGGAGAAGAGGTCGGAGAAGACGCCGTCTTCTCCCTCCTCTTGGTGGTGATAGGCGGGCGACAGGCGCGGGGGCGCCTCCGCCCGCATTGCACTCTACACCACCTCCGCCGGTCATTCCCGGCCCTCCCCCCTCACGGGGAGGGCGTGTAGGGCCCGTGTAGGCGGGCGAACGTCGGAGAGGGACTGGACGCAAAGGCTGTGCCGATCTCCCAGTCCCCCTCCACTCAGACGATGCGGGAATGCCGCTGGGTTGTTTTAGTGGGTATACCGGGTCAGCCCGGGGAGTCCCACATACCCCTCCCATTCCCCCAATGGGAGGGTATGCGTAATGCATTTTTTCCCAGCGCAAACAAAAAAAAAAAAAAAAAAAAAAAGGTTAGGTTGGGGGACCCCCCACAGAGCTTGCGTCCACGTCGCGTCCCCTGGAAACGACCCAGTTCTGTCACCGTAACGGAGTGGCAGACTGGGATCGGCCAAAGTGCTCTGTGCTTCGTAGCTATCATTTTATTCTTGCGGTTTTAAGCTACGATCTTGCGAATGTCGAAACCCTCGCGGGACGCCTTCGGGCGTTTCCTCCCAAAAGGCCCTTCTCAGGGCCAACCAAAAGGCCCTTCTCAGGGCCAACCAAAAGGCCCTTCTCAGGGCCAACCAAAAGGCCCTTCTCAGGGCCAACCAAAAGGCCCTTTTCAGGGCCTCTCGGACGCTTCGGCGTCAGAGGCTAGCCGCGCGCCGTCTGCGGCTAACTTCTGTGGAAGAGCGGACGAGTTATCGGACTCCGACGACGAGTCCCTGATCAGCGTCTCGGACGCAGGCGACTCTCAGTCGCGAAAGCGGGCCTTCCTGAAGGATGGGTCCGAGGGTTCCTCGGGCTCAGCCAGGCGGTCAAAGGCCAAAAGGCCAACGGTAGCTGCGGATACCCACGTGGTGGGTCTCGCGGACGCCCAGCGCCAGCTGGACCTGGCTCGGCGTGTACAGCACCAGCAAGAGCTGGAAGAGCGGGTGGCTGCGAAGGAGCAGCGGGCGCGTGCAGCTCGAGCCAAGTCTGGCTACGGTGCGTCCCGCGTGCTGTACGCGGACCATTCTTTGGCCGAGCTGCAGCAGATGGCGGAGGAGGACGAGGAGGAGATCGCGGAGGTCGCCTCCAAGTCCTCCAATCTAAAGGGCACATTCCAGAAGGCCCTTAAGTGCCGGGCCGCGAGCATGCGCGGCATAGTTGAGGAGCTCGTCAAGCGCAAGACGAGCGAGGAAACGCGGCAATTGCAGGCGAGGGTCGATCGCCTACAATCAGAGGTAAGCCAGCTACATCAGAAGCTGGCTGACGTCACGGCTCGGCCAATTCAGGCCGAACCGACACCTGCGGCGGAGGCCCCTACCTCCACCAACCTTGAGGATATACTCCGCAAGGTTGTAATGGAGGAGCGGGCCTTCACACGAGCCTGTCTTGCAGGCATCGAGGACCGGCTCTTGCCGGAAAAGCGCCTCCGACCGCCGCTTGCCGCCGACGAGAGGCGAGCCGAGCCGGGTCCGTCCTCGCAAGGGGAGGACGCCCTTCTCCCTTCCACTACCCCGTCCAACCAGCAGGGCTGGACCGAAGTGGTCAGGAAGGGGAAGGGCAAAGGAAAGAAGACGGCGACAGCCGCCCCTGCTGTCGCAGCCACCACGGCCACCACGACTCCCAGCCCGTCGCAGACGACTGGGAAGGGAAGGAGGAGGGGCAGGGGCGGAAAGGCTGCAACGGGCGTCCCTGCCGCCCCCGCCACCACGCCTCCCAGCCAGTCGCAGACGACCGGCAGAGGAAAGAGGAAGGGGAAATTGGTTCCCCCAAAGACCGCGGCCGTCGTAGTGACGCTCACCGCGGAGGCCGCGGAGCGAGGGGAAACATACGCGTCCATATTGGTGCGGGCGCGTGCTAACGCCGATCCCACCCAACTGGGGATCGGCAAAGTCTCCTGCCGCAGGACCCAAACCGGGGCTCGAATCTTCGAGTTCCCTGGGGCGGAGGGCAGTGCCAACGCTGACCTCTTCGCAGCCAAACTGCAGGAGGTCATCGCGGACGCAGCCAAGGTGGCCCGACCCGTCAAGTCGGCGGCCATCGAGGTGGCCGACCTTGATGACTCCGTCACTAAAGAGGAGGTGGTGGCGGCGGTTGCAGCAATAGGGGGCTGCAGCATCGCAGCGGTGCAGGGCCGGGACATCAGGCCCGGCCGCGGCGGCATGGGAACTATCCGTCTCGAGTGCCCAGTCGCCGCCGCCAAAGCCGTCCTTGAAAAAGGACGGCTCTTGGTCGGATTCAGCTCGGGTGCAGTCCGAGCACTAGAGAACCAGCCCCTGCGCTGCTTCAGGTGCTGCGGCATAGGGCACACCCGAGCCCTGTGCCCTTCAGCGGTCGATAGGTCACTGACATGCTACCGCTGTGGCAAGGAGGGCCACAAAGCCGCCTCCTGCACGGCCGCCACGCCGCACTGCGCAGTGTGCGCCGCCAGTGGCTGCCCGGCAGGCCACGTGACGAGGGGGAGGATGTGCAATCCTCCCCCTAAGAGGGGCAAAGCGCAGGCGTCGGTCGGGCCTGCTGCTAGCACCGTCGTTCCCGAGGCAGGAACGGCGGTGGCGGCGGAGGAGGAGGGTGCGATGTCGATTGATGGATAGGGTCGATCATCGCATCCTCCAGGCGAACACCAACCACTGCAGAACAGCCCAAGACCTGCTGATGCAGACCATGGCTGAGTGGTTGGTGGACTTGGCGGTGGTCGCCGAGCCCTACTCGGTCCCTGGCAATTGGCTGGGCGATCGGGACGGCCTGGTGGCAATAGTGACGCGGTCTTCCACAGACTCCCCTCCCCTCTCGCTCTTAGAGAGAGGACCGGGATACGTGGCCGCCGCGTGGGGAGGTGTGGCCCTAGTTGGGGTCTATTTCTCCCCAAACCGCCCTCTCTCGGACTTTGAGGATTTTCTTGAAGTCCTGACTGCTGTCGTAGGGAGGGCGGCGCCGCGCCAGGTCGTGGTGTTGGGCGACCTGAACGCCAAGTCGGCGGCCTGGGGCAACCCGGCTGCCTCGTGCAACGTCCGGGGACGCGCCGTCGAGTTCTGGGCGGCGTCGTGCGGTGTGTCCCTCCTCAACAGGGGGGCGGTCCACACGTGTGTGCGGCAACAGGGAGGGTCGGTGGTCGACGTCTCGTTTGCCACCCCCGTGCTGGCCGCACGCATTGTAAACTGGCGAGTGGAGACGGTGGAGACCTTGTCGGACCACCGATATGTGCGGTTCGACATCTCCACCCAGGGCCCCCGGGGGGAGATGGCCCGCTCTAGCAGGTCTCCCTTCCCACGGTGGGCTCTGACTCGCCTGGACCGGGAGGCAGCCAAGG
Source organism: Melanchra persicariae (assembly GCA_947386135.1). Classification (NCBI taxonomy): domain Eukaryota; kingdom Metazoa; phylum Arthropoda; class Insecta; order Lepidoptera; family Noctuidae; genus Melanchra; species Melanchra persicariae. The sequence continues at coordinate 4,739,613 of OX376658.1, forward strand.
AGGCGGCCTTCCTCCAGGACTGGCTGTCTCTTCCCCCTGTCGAGGACGTCCCGGACGTTGACGCCGCAGCGGTCCGCCTCAGGAGATCCTTGACCGAGGTGTGCAACTCCAGCATGCCTCGGTCCCGTCGCCCGCCTCCCCGTCGCGCCGTCTATTGGTGGTCGGAGGAACTGGCGGAGCTCCGGGCCACCTGCGTGGCGGCCAGAAGGGCCTACACGCGGAGCCGACGGCGCAGCGTCCGTAGTCAAGCAGACGAGGACCGCCTCTACGCTTCTTACAGAGAGGCTCAGACGGTCCTCAAGTCGGCTATGGGCGCTGCCAAGGACTCGGCGAGGGCCGAGATGCTGGAGGGTCTCGATAGAGACCCGTATGGGCGACCATACAGGGCGGCGCGGAACCAACTGCGGCCCCATGGTCCCCCTCTGACAGAGACCCTCGAGCCAGCGTTGCTGGATGGGGTGGTCCGGTCCCTGTTTCCGCGCAGAACCGACTTCACCCCACCAACGATGGACCCCCCGCAGGAGGCGGCTTCACCGCCGGAGGAGGAGGTGCCCCCGGTGACGGCAGAGGAGTTTTACGCGGGAGTACTCAGCCTCCGCGCCAAGAAGACGGCCCCTGGGCCAGACGGCGTCCCTGCACGAGTGGTGGCCATAGCTGCCGCTCAAATGGAGGATAGATTTCGGGACCTCTTCAGCGCGTGCCTTACGGCTGGGAGGTTCCCGAAACTGTGGAAGGAGGGGCAGCTATGCCTCCTCCGAAAGGAGGGACGCCCGGCGGATTCCCCCTCGGCATACCGGCCCATCGTTCTGCTCGATGAGGTCGGTAAATTGTTCGAGGGGATCATTGCCTCCCGGCTGAATAGCCACCTGCGGAGGGTAGGGCCGGACCTGTCGGACGCCCAGTTCGGTTTTCGACAAGGGCGTTCGACCATCGACGCGCTGGCCCTACTCAAGGGCCAGGTGAAGGGGGCGGTCGAGGCGGGGGACGGAGTGCTGGCGGTGTCATTCGACATAGCCAACGCCTTCAACTCCGTGCCCCACTCGACCATACTGGAGGCACTCCGATATCACGGAGTGCCCCAATACTTGCGGAGACTCCTGGCCAGCTACTTGGAGGATCGAGAGGTCCTCCTTGTCGACAAACTGGCCAGGTTGCGGCGATATGGCGCGGAGTCTGGTGTTCCGCAGGGGTCAGTCTTAGGACCCCCCCTGTGGAACATCGGCTTCGACTGGCTGCTGCGGGGAGCCCTCCTCCAGGGCACGAGTGTCATCTGCTACGCGGATGACACTCTCCTCACTGCCCGGGGGAGGAACTTCGGGGAGGCGGCCTGTCTGGCATCGGCCGGCGGGTCATTAGTGGCGGGGAGGATCCGCCGCCTGGGGTTAAAGGTGGCGCTGAATAAGACCGAGGCCGTGTTCTTTCACGGGCCTCGGCAGCGCTGCCCTCCTGACGCCCACATTGTCGTGGAGGGCGCCAGGGTAGGCGTCCAGACCCAGATCAAATATCTGGGTCTAGTGCTGGACAGCAGGTGGCGCTTCGGCCCACATTTCAGCGGGCTGTCGACGCGCCTGCTGAGGGCTGCGGACGCCCTCTCCTGGCTCCTCCCGAACCTGGGAGGGCCCAGTGCGCGATGCCGGCGCCTTTATGCCGGCATCCTGAGGAGCATGGCCCTGTACGGGGCCCCCATCTGGGCGGACTCCCTCCATAGGAGGGAGAATGCGACGGCGATGCGCCGGCCCCAAAGGGCCATTGCACTGCGGGTGGCGAGGGCTTACCGCTCGGTGGGCTTTTCGGCGGCGTGCGCTCTGGCTGGCACCCCTCCTTGGGAGCTGGAGGCGTGGGTGCTCGCCAGAGTGTACGAATGGACGGCGCGGCGGAAAGCCCTCGGGGAGCGCCCCGTCGCGGAAGAGCGGGACGCCGTGCGGCGGGAGGCGAGGGACGCCATCATCGTCCATTGGACGCAGGACCTCGCCTCCGCCACTTTCGGCCGCCGAACCCTGGACGCGCTCGGCCCAGTCCTGCGGGACTGGCTCGAGCGGCCCCACGGTTTCCTCTCATTCCGTCTGGTGCAGGTGCTGTCAGGCCACGGCTGTTTCGGCACGCACCTGCACCGGATCGGGAGGGAGGAGACTCCGGCGTGCCACGACTGCGGCGCGGCGGAGGACACGGCACAGCACACGCTCGAAGTGTGCCCGGCTTGGTCTGAGCCGCGCCGTAGTCTGACTGCGGAGATCGGACAGGACCTCTCACTTCCCAGCGTGGTCAACTCTATGCTGGAGAGTGAGGGGTCCTGGGCTGCGGTCGCCTCCTTTTGCGAGGACGTCATCTCGCAAAAGGAGGCGGCGGAGCGCGCGCGTGAGGACGACCCTCTCGCTGCGCCGCTCCGAAGGCGGAGAAGAGGTCGGAGAAGACGCCGTCTTCTCCCTCCTCATGGTGGTGATAGGCGGGCGACAGGCGCGGGGGCGCCTCCGCCCGCATTGCACTCTACACCACCTCCGCCGGTCATTCCCGGCCCTCCCTCCTCACGGGGAGGGCGTGCAGGGCCCGCCGTGTAGGCGGGCAGACGTCGGAGAGGGACTGGACGCAAAGGCTGTGCCGATCTCCCAGTCCCCCTCCACTCAGACGATGCGGGAATGCCGCTGGGTTGTTTTAGTGGGTATACCGGGCCTTGGCCCGGGGAGTCCCACATACCCCTCCCATTCCCCCAATGGGAGGGTATGCGTAATGCATTTTTTCCCAGCGCAAACAAAAAAAAAAAAAAAAAAAAAAAAAAAAAAAAAAAAAAAAAAAAAAAAGGTTAGGTTAGGTTGGGGGAGGGGGACCCCCCACAGAGCTTGCGTCCACGTCGCGTCCCCTGGAAACGACCCAGTTCTGTCACCGTAACGGAGTGGCAGACTGGGATCGGCCAAAGTGCTCTGTGCTTCGTAGTTATCATTTTCTCCTTGCGTTTTTAACTACGATCTTGCGGTGGCTATGCCAAAACCCCCGCGGGACGCTCTCGGGCGTTTTTTAAAACCCAAAGGCCCTTCTCAGGGCCAACCAAAAGGCCCTTCTCAGGGCCAACCAAAAGGCCCTTCTCAGGGCCAACCAAAAGGCCCTTCTAAGGGCCAACCCAAAGGCCCTTCTCAGGGCCACTCCGACGCTTCGGCGTCAGAGGCTAGCCGCGCGCCGTCTGCGGCTAGCTTCTCTGAAGGTGCGGTAGAGTTTTTAGACTCTGACGACGAGTCCGTCTTAAGCGTCTCGGACGCGGGCGACTTCCAGTCGCGGAAGCGGGCCTTCCATAAGGATGGGTCAGAGGGCTCCTCGAGCTCGGCCAGGCAGTCGAAGGCCAAAAGGCCGACGATAGCCGCTGACACCCACGAAGTGGGTCTCGCTGACGCCCAACGCCAGCTTGACCTGTCGCGGCGGGCGCTGCACCAGCAAGAGCTGGAGGAGCGGGTCGTCGCAAAGGAGCAACGGGCGCGTGCTGCTCGGGCCAAGTCCGGGTACGGCGCGTCCCGCGTTCTGTACGCGGACCACTCCGTGGCCGAGCTGCAGCGGATGGCGGAGGAGGACGAGGAGGAGATCGCGGAGGTCGCCTCTAAGTCCACCAACCTTAAGGGCACCTTTCAAAAGGCCCTTAAGTGCCGGGCCGCCAGCATGCGCGGCATCATAGAGGAGCTCGTCAAGCGGAAGACGAGCGAGGAAACGCGGCAGCTGCAGGCGATGGTCGATCGCCTGCAGTCGGAGGTCAGCCAGCTTCATCAGAAGCTGGCCGATGTTACGGCTCGGCCAATTCTGGCCGAACCGACACCTGCGGCGGAGGCCCCTACCTCCACCAACCTTGAGGACGTCTTCCGCAAGGTGGTTATGGAGGAGCGGGCCTTCACAAGAGCCTGTCTTGCAGGCATCGAGGACCGGCTCTTGCCGGAGAAGCGCCTCCGACCGCCGCTTGCCGCGGACGAGAGGCGAGGTGAGCCGGGTCCGTCCTCGCAAGGGGAGGACGCCCTTCTCCCTTCGGCTACTCCGTCCGACCAGCCGGGTTGGACCGAAGTGGTCCGGAAGGGGAAGGGCAAGGGGAAGAAGACGGCGACTGCGGTCCCTGCCGTCACCGCCACCACGCAGCCCAGCCGGTCGCAGGCGACTGGAAAGGGAAAGAGGAGGGGCAGGGGCAGAAAGGCGGCAACGGCCGTGCCTGCCGTCCCCGCCACCACGCCGCCCAGCCAGTCGCAGGCGACAGCAGGTTTCAGAGGAAGGGGAAACTTGTTCCCCCAAAGACCGCGGCCGTCGTAGTGACGCTCACTGCAGAAGCCGCGGAGCGAGGGGAGACATATATGTCAATATTAATGCGGGCGCGTGCGAATGCTGATCCCACTCAGTTGGGGATCGGCAAAGTTTCTTGCCGGAGGACCCAAACCGGGGCTCGCCTTTTCGAGTTTCCTGGGGCGGAGGGCAGTGCCAACGCTGACCTCTTTGCAGCCAAGCTGCAAGAGGTCATCGCGGACGCTGCCAAGGTGGCCCGACCGGTCAAGTCGGCGTCCATCGAGGTGACCGACCTCGACGATTCGGTCACCAAGGAGGAGGTGGTAGCGGCGGTCGCAGCCATTGGGGGCTGCGGCGTCACAGCGGTGCAGGGCCGGGACATCAGGCCCGGCCGCGGTGGCATGGGCACTATTCGTCTCCAGTGCCCAGTCGCCGCTGCCAAAGCCGTCCTTGACAAAGGACGGCTTCTTGTGGGCTTCAGCTCGGGTGCGGTCCGGGCACTTGTAGACCAGCCTCTGCGCTGCTACAGGTGCTGCGGCATCGGACACACCCGAGCCCTTTGCCCGTCGGCGGTCGACAGGTCTCTGACCTGTTACCGCTGCGGCAAAGAGGGCCACAAAGCCGCCTCCTGCACGGCCGCAACTCCGCACTGCGCAGTCTGTGCCGCCAGTGGCTGCCCGGCAGGCCACGTGATGAGGGGGAGGATGTGCAATCCTCCACAAAAGAGGGGTAAAGCACAGGCGCTGGTCGTGCCTGCTGCTAGCACCGTCGTTCGCGAGGCTGGAACGGCGGTGGGAGCGGAGGAGGGGGATGCGATGTCGACTTAATTAGGTCGAACAACGCATCCTCCCAATAGTGTCGCGGTCTTCCACGGACTCCCCTCCCCTCTCGCTTTAGAGAGGGGACCGGGATACGTGGCCGCCGCGGCAGCATTCGCCTCCTTTTGCGAGGACGTCATCTCGCAAAAGGGGGCGACGGAGCGCGCGCGGGAGGAGGACCCTCTCGCCGCGCCGCTCCGAAGGCGGAGAAGAAGTCGGAGAAGACGCCGTCTTCTCCCTCCTCATGGTGGTGTAGGCGGGCGACAGGCGCGGGGGCGCCTCCGCCCGCACTGCACTCTACACCACCCTCGCGGGTCATTCCCGGCCCTCCCCCAACGGGGAGGGCGTGAAGGGCCCGCCGTGCAGGCGGGCGTACGTCGGAGAGGGACTGGACGTAAAGGCTGTGCCGATCTCCCAGTCCCCCTCCACTCTGACGATGCGGGAATGCCGCTGGGTTGTTTTAGTGGGTATACCGGGCCTAGGCCCGGGGAGTCCCACATACCCCTCCCATTCCCCCAATGGGAGGGTATGCGTAATGCATTTTTTCCCAGCGCAAACAAAAAAAAAAAAAAAAAAAAAAAAAAGGTTAGGTTGGGGGACCCCCCACAGAGCTTGCGTCCACGTCGCGTCCCCTGGAAACGACCCAGTTCTGTCACCGTAACGGAGTGGCAGACTGGGGTTCGGCCAAAGTGCTCTGTGCTTTCGTAGTTCACATATTCATCTTGCCTTTTTAACTACGATCCTGCGGTTGCTATGCCTACACCCCCGCGGGACGCCTTCGGGCGCTTTTTAAAACCCAAAGGCCCTTCTCAGGGCCAAACAAAAGGCCCTTCTCAGGGCCAACCCAAAGGCCCTTCTCAGGGCCAACCCAAAGGCCCTTTTCAGGGCCCCTCCGACGCTTCGGCGTCAGAGGCTAGCCGCGCGCCGTCTGCGGCTAGCTTCTCTGAAGGTGCAGTCGAGTTTTTGGACTCTGACGACCAGTCCGTCACGAGTGTCTCGGATGCGGGCGACTCCCGGTCGCGGAAGCGGGCCTTCCGTAAGGATGGGTCAGAGGGCTCTTCGGGCTCGTCCAGGCGGTCGAAAGCCAAAAGGCCGTCAATAGCTGCAGACACCCACGAGGTGGGTCTTGCGGACGCCCAACGTCAGCTCGACCTGGCTCGGCGGGAGCTGCACCAGCAGGAGCTGGAGGAGCGGGTCGTTGCGAAGGAGCAACGGGCGCGTGCTGCTCGGGCCAAGTCCGGGTACGGTGCGTCCCGCGTTCTGTACGCGGACCACTCCTTGGCCGAGCTGCAGCAGATGGCGGAGGAGGACGAGGAGGAGATCGTTGAGGTCGCCTCCAAGTCCTCAAATTTAAAAGGGACCTTCCAAAAGGCCCTTAAGTGTCGGGCCGCGAGCATGCGCGGTATCGTTATGGAGCTGGTCCAGCGCAAGGCGACTGACGAAACGCGGCAACTGCAGGCGACAGTCAATCGGCTGCAGTTGGAGGTCAGCCAGCTTCATACGAAGCTAGCTGAAGCCACGGCTCGGCCACATCAGACCGAACCAAGACCAGCGGCAGAGGCCCCCGCCTCCAACCTTGAGGATGTCATCCGCAAGGTGGTTATGGAGGAGAGGGCCTTCACGCGAGCCTGCTTAGCAGGAATAGAGGACCGGCTCTTGCCGGAGCAACGCCTCCGACCGCCGCTTGCCGCGGACAAGAGGCAAAGCGAGCCGGGGCCGTCCTCGCAAGGGGAGGACGCCCTTCTCCCTTCCACTACTCCGTCCAACCAGCAGGGTTGGACCGAAGTGGTTGGGAAGGGGAAGGGCAGAGGAAAGAAGACGGCAACAGCCGCCCCTGCCGTCGCAGCCAGCACGGCCACCACGACTCCCAGCCAGTCGCAGACGACCGGGAAGGGAAGGAGGAGGGGCAGGAGCAGAAAAGCGGCAACGGCCGTTCCTGTCGCCCCCGTCACCACGCCTCCCAGCCAGTCGCAGGCGACCGGCACAGGGAAGAGAAAGGGGAAATTGGTTCCCCCGAAGTCCGCGGCCGTCGTCGTGACGCTCACCGCGGAGGCCGCGGAACGAGGGGAGACGTACGCGTCAATATTGGTGCGGGCGCGTGCTAACGCCGATCCCACCCAACTGGGGATCGGCAAAGTCTCCTGCCGCAGGACCCAAGCCGGGGCTCGAATTTTCGAGTTCCCTGGCGCGGAGGGAAACGCAAGCGCTGACCTCTTTGCAGCCAAGCTGCAGGAGGTCATTGCGGACGCGGCCAAGGTGGCCCGACCTGTCAAGTCGGTGACCATCGAGGTGACCGATCTTGACGACTCGGTCACCAAGGAGGAGGTGGTGGCGGCAGTCGCAGCTATTGGGGGCTGCAGCGTCACAGCGGTGCAGGGCCGGGACATCAGGCCCGGCCGCGGCGGCATGGGAACTATCCGTCTCGAGTGCCCGGTCGCCGCCGCCAAAGTCGTCCTTGGTAAGGGACGGCTCTTGGTCGGGTTCAGCTCGGGTGCAGTCCGAGCACTTGAAGACCAGCCCCTGCGCTGCTTCAGGTGCTGCGGCATAGGGCACACCCGAGCCCTGTGCCCTTCAGCGGTTGACAGATCTCAAACCTGCTACCGCTGTGGCAAGGAGGGCCACAAAGCCGCCTCCTGCACGGCCGCCACGCCGCACTGCGCAGTGTGCGCCGCCAGTGGCTGCCCGGCAGGCCACGTGACGAGGGGGAGGATGTGCAATCCTCCCCCTAAGAGGGGCAAAGCGCAGGCGCCGATCGCGCCTGCTGCTAGCACCGTCGTTCCCGAGGCAGGAACGGCGGTGGCGCCGGAGGAGGAGGGTGCGATGTCGATTGATGGATAGGGTCAATCATCGCATCCTCCAGGCGAACACCAACCACTGCAGAACAGCCCAGGATCTGCTGATGCAGACCATGGCTGAGTGGTTGGTGGACTTGGCGGTGGTCGCCGAGCCCTACTCGGTCCCTGGCAATTGGCTGGGCGATCGGGACGGCCTGGTGGTAATGGTGACGCGGTCTTCCACAGACTCCCCTCCCCTCTCGCTTTTAGAGAGAGGACCGGGATACGTGGCCACCGCGTGGGGAGGTGTGGCCCTGGTAGGGGTCTATTTCTCCCCAAACCGCCCTCTCTCGGACTTTGAGGATTTCCTCGAAGTCCTCACTGCAGTCGTAGGGAGGGCGGCGCCGCGCCAGGTCGTGGTGTTGGGCGACCTGAACGCCAAGTCGGTAGCATGGGGCAACCCGGCTGCCTTTTTTTTTTTTTTTTTTTTTTTTACGGGGGGAAATCCTCATGGATGTCCTCCGCCCTGGGGCGGGCGGAGGGGTCTGTCAGACTCTTACTGACTAAAACCACCCCGGTGTTCCATCTTCCACCTACGCCGGGGATCGCGGGAACGTATGCGACTTCCGTAATCCCCGGCTGGTGCCGGCCCGCCTCTGCGGGCCACATCTCGTACGCGGGGGGAGTGAGGTGTTTAACTGCCCCCGCGACGTCAGAGGGGCGCACGGGAACACCACGCGCCGCCACCTCGGGTCCGGATGAATGGGGGGCAACGGACATCCCCAAGTCCGCCGCCCCTGGACCCAGTTAGGGGGGCAGAAGGAGGGCAGCGTATGCCCTCCTCCGACGCCCGGTGCGCCTGCTGCGGGCCGGGTGAGCACTCGACATCTCCCTCTCCCTTTCCGCAGCCTCCTTCTGCGCGATGAACCCGGCTGCCTCCTGCAACGTCCGGGGACGCGCCGTCGAGTTCTGGGCGGCGTCGTGCGGTGTGTCCCTCCTCAACAGGGGGGCGGTCCACACGTGTGTGCGGCGGCAGGGAGGGTCGGTGGTGGACGTCTCGTTTGCCACCCCCGTGCTGGCCGCACGCATCGTGAACTGGCGGGTGGAGACGGTGGAGACCTTGTCGGACCACCGATATGTGCGGTTCGACATCTCCACCCAGGGCCCCCGGGGGGAGATGGCCCGCTCTAGCAGGTCTCCCTTCCCACGGTGGGCTCTCACTCGCCTGGACCGGGAGGCAGCCAAGGAGGCGGCCTTCCTCCAGGACTGGCTGTCGCCCCCCCCTGTCGAGGACGTCCCGGACGTTGACGCCGCAGCGGTCCGGCTCAAGAGATCCCTGACCGAGGTGTGCAACTCCAGCATGCCTCGGTCCCGTCGCCCGCCTCCCCGTCGCGCCGTCTATTGGTGTTCGGAGGAACTAGCGGGGCTCCGGGCCACCTGCGTGGCGGCTAGGAGGGCCTACACGCGGAGCCGAAGGCGCAGCGTCCGTAGCCAAGCAGACGAGGACCGCCTCTACGCCTCTTACAGAGAGGCTCAGACCGTCCTCAAGTCGGCTATGGGCGCTGCCAAGGACTCGGCGAGGGCCGAGATGCTGGAGGGTCTCGACAGGGATCCATATGGGAGACCATACAGGGCGGCGCGGAACCAACTGCGGCCCCATGGTCCCCCACTGACGGAGACCCTCGAGCCGGCGTTGCTGGATGGGGTGGTCCGGTCCCTGTTTCCGCGCAGGACCGACTTCACCCCACCAACGATGGACCCCCCGCAGGAGGCGGCTTTATCGCCGGAGGAAGAGGTACCCCCGGTGACGGCGGATGAGTTCTACGCGGGGGTTCTCAGCCTCATCGCTAAGAAGACGGCCCCTGGGCCGGACGGCGTCCCCGCACGGGTGGTGGCCATAGCCGCCGCTCAAATGGAGGACAGATTTCGGGAACTATTCAGCGCGTGCCTTACGGCTGGGAGGTTTCCGAAACTGTGGAAGGAGGGGCGGCTATGCCTCCTCCGAAAAGAGGGACGCCCGGCGGATTCCCCCTCGGCATACCGGCCCATCGTTCTGCTCGATGAGGTCGGTAAATTGTTCGAGGGGATCATTGCCTCCCGGCTGAATGGCCACCTGCGGAGGGTAGGGCCGGACCTGTCGGACGCCCAGTTCGGTTTTCGACAGGGGCGTTCGACCATCGACGCGCTGGCCCTACTCAAGGGCCAGGTGAAGGGGGCGGTCGAGGCAGGAGACGGAGTGCTGGCGGTGTCATTCGACATAGCCAACGCCTTCAACTCCGTGCCCCACTCGACCATACTGGAGGCACTCCGATATCACGGAGTGCCCCAATACTTGCGGAGCCTCCTGGCCAGCTACTTGGAGGACCGAGAGGTCCTCCTTGTCGACAAACTGGCCAGGTTGCGGCGATATGGCGCGGAGTCTGGTGTTCCGCAGGGGTCAGTCTTAGGACCCCCCCTGTGGAACATCGGCTTTGACTGGCTGCTGCGGGGAGCCCTCCTCCAGGGCAACGAGTGTCATCTGTTACGCGGATGACACTCTCCTCACTGCCCGGGGGAGGAACTTCGGGGAGGCGGCCTGTCTGGCATCGGCCGGCGGGTCATTAGTGGCGGGGAGGATCCGCCGCCTGGGATTGAAGGTGGCGCTGAACAAGACCGAGGCCGTGTTCTTTCACGGGCCTCGGCAGCGCTGCCCTCCTGACGCCCACATTGTCGTGGAGGGCGCCAGGGTAGGCGTCCAGACCCAGATCAAATATCTGGGTCTAGTGCTGGACAGCAGGTGGCGCTTCGGCCCACATTTCAGCGGGCTGTCGACGCGCCTGCTGAGGGCTGCGGACGCCCTCTCCTGGCTCCTCCCGAACCTGGGAGGGCCCAGTGCGCGATGCCGGCGCCTTTATGCCGGCATCCTGAGGAGCATGGCCCTGTACGGGGCCCCCATCTGGGCGGACTCCCTCCATAGGAGGGAGAATGCGACGGCGATGCGCCGGCCCCAAAGGGCCATTGCACTGCGGGTGGCGAGGGCTTACCGCTCGGTGGGCTTTTCGGCAGCGTGCGCTCTGGCTGGCACCCCTCCTTGGGAGCTGGAGGCGTGGGTGCTCGCCAGAGTGTACGAATGGACGGCGCGGCGGAAAGCCCTCGGGGAGCGCCCCGTCGCGGAAGAGCGGGAGGCCGTGCGGCGAGAGGCGAGGGACGCCATCATCGTCCATTGGACGCAGGAGCTCGCCTCCGCCACTTTCGGCCGCCGAACCCTGGACGCGCTTGGCCCAGTCCTGCGGGACTGGCTCGAGCGGCCCCACGGTTTCCTCTCATTCCGTCTGGTGCAGGTGCTGTCAGGCCACGGCTGTTTCGGCACGCACCTGCACCGGATCGGGAGGGAGGAGACTCCGGCGTGCCACGACTGCGGCGCGGCGGAGGACACGGCACAGCACACGCTCGAAGTGTGCCCGGCTTGGTCTGAGCCGCGCCGCATTCTGACTGCGGAGATCGGACAGGACCTCTCACTTCCCAGCGTGGTCAACTCTATGCTGGAGAGTGAGGGGTCCTGGGCAGCGGTTGCCTCCTTTTGCGAGGACGTCATCTCGCAAAAGGAGGCGGCGGAGCGCGCGCGTGAGGACGACCCTCTCGCTGCGCCGCTCCGAAGACGGAGAAGAGGTCGAAGAAGACGCCGTCTTCTCCCTCCTCATGGTGGTGATAGGCGGGCGACAGGCGCGGGGGCGCCTCCGCCCGCATTGCACTCTACACCACCTCCGCCGGTCATTCCCGGCCCTCCCCCCTTACGGGGAGGGCGTGTAGGGCCCGTGTAGGCGGGCGAACGTCGGAGAGGGACTGGACGCAAAGGCTATGCCGATCTCCCAGTCCCCCTCCACTCAGACGATGCGGGAATGCCGCTGGGTTGTTTTAGTGGGTATACCGGGTCTAGGCCCGGGGAGTCACACATACCCCTCCCATTCCCCCAATGGGAGGGTATGCGTAATGCATTTTTTCCCAGCGCAAACAAAAAAAAAGAAAAAAAAAAAAAAAAAAAAGGTTAGGTTAGGTTAGGTTAGGATATATATAGAAATAATGAATAACAATCTTTTCCTAGAAAGACATCTCTTATCTTTTACTAAATTCTGTGTTCGGGTAATTCCATCTGCGCTTATTAATTTTAAAACTGCATCCAAGTGTGCGTTGGTCAAACACGATCTCGCGGGAGATTTGTATCCTTTCATTAATGAAAATAATTGATCACACTTGTAGGTGATTCTAAACATTATTATTCCGCTGGCGAATTGACGTATCTCTTTGTACTGAACAGGTAAATACTTGTAAAAGTTGACTGCACCAGCACTGTAAAACTTTATTGTAAATGGCTTCTTATATTTATTTATTAATAATTTGTGCTTGCCGCATCAGGAGACTGTTCCTAAAATTGGCTCGGGCCGCAGGCAAATGTGCAAAGGGCCGCATGTTTGACATGCCTGGCCTAAATATAAGTAGTCCTTTAAAACAAAAGCCTGGATATCAAACTCCTGGAGTAGCCAAGTTAAAGTGCTGATCGAAACCCGATAGAGCACCTCTGGCAAGAGTTGGATCGCCGTGTAAGATGCAGAAATTATTCAAATAAGGATGCTCTTTACGAAGCCCTAATAAAATAACGGAACCGAATTTCTAACGATTGTTCACAAAATTACTTAGTTTAAAACCGTCACTTTGCGTATCTATCTTGAAAGCCTATGAATATGCAACTAATACTAACTACTAAATTATCAAAAATAATGACATGAGTGTATTAGAACAAATTTTTTAAAAAACCAAAAAAAAAAATCAAAATAATTTTTGATCCGTTATTTTTAAAACTTTCAACAATAATCTCTCCGTTCAGGTAATTCATTCTCGTACTCACCCCAGCAGTGTGCCACGCCCACGTGCACCGCCACTACCGCCAGCAGCCACTGCGCTTTACACATGATATAATTCTGCAGATTATAACGTTGTTTGTACAGAGGTAGAGGGTGCGACCACCGCTGACGATCGCCCTTTATATATTAAAGCAAACGCCTGGTTTCCGCAAACTTGCCAGGATAGGAACAGAGTGGTATCTTATCTGTGACCGCAACCGGTTTGTTCAACGTTTTATCAAAAATAATAATGAGTGCCCCTTTATAATTGCGTAATAATATATTAAATTTAAGTAATGTTTAGTTTGTCTCCGGTTCCTTATTTAAAAGATATTTTATATAAAAGGGAATAATGAAACATGTGACGTGGCGCTAATTCATTACAGAAACGGGGAAACTGTATATAAGGGGGAACCATTAGCTCTTTCATGGAAAAATTAGGTAAAAAATATAATTCTAGGTCAACGGCAAGTAGTTCCAAATACATATTCCATTATGTAAGATCCACGTGCAAACCCAGAGTTATTTTTATCTCCTAGTTAGTTTTAACCCGGGGTCAGTATGTATTGAATATTTTTGTTATTCAATCTCTTGTTAGCAACTAACTCCGAGTTAAAACATAACTCTAGTTTGCGCAAGCAGCCCTTAATCACTTTTCAAGCATTCTGATGCAGTTGATGGCATTTATCTTGTTCAATGACACCTATGTCATTGATTATGATACAGCTTGGCAAAAAAGAGTATGATGTGGTGACAAGTGGAACTAAATATTTTACTATTTGGAATCTATGATGTCGACACTACTTGGCAGACAAGTGTTAGATTTTGAGTAATGTTTATTGTTCCACATTTATTTTGAACGATTTCATTAAATTCTCTTAATGATTTCCCATATTACGGTGCATTAAGTGACATAGTGGCGCCCTCATTTTTTCCAAACTCTTTTTTGCCAAGCTGTAAATGCCATCAACAACAACAAAAGAAGTCTTATTCAGTTCATGACATCTAGTACCTATACAAACTCTTTTTTGCCAAGCTGTAAATTCCATCAACAACAACAAAAGAAGTCTTATTCAGTTCATGACATCTAGTACCTATACAAACTCTTTTTTGCCATGCTGTAAATGCCATCAACAACAATAAAAGAAGTCTTATTCAGTTCATGACATCTAGTACCTATACTAGTATAGATGTCATCAACTGAATAAGACTTCTTTAAAAATAAGTTGTTTGGAATTTTTTGTCGTTTTATGAACAAAATCAAGATCCCAACAGCTGCCTTAATTCCATTCCTTATTTATCATTGTTTGAAGCTAGTTTTTAAGCTTTTTATTCAGTCAAAACGCACACATTGTTACTTTGTATTAACCCAGGTAACTGAAGCCAGGCCAGATCGTCGTGAGGGGATCGCTTACGATGTCAACGTTTCACGGAAATGCTTCACTGCTTTGGGAGAATATAATAGATAATCGACGACACGGTTGGTGCAGTGGTTGAGCAGTCGACTGCTGCGCTGTGTGTCGCGGGTTCGATTCCTGCACGGAACAAATATTTGTATGTTTGTAATCGCACCCACGATACAGGAGAAATGCCTAGTGTGGGGCAACGATTTTTAAAAGAAAAAAAAAAAAAAAAAAATACTGTTGCTAACTATTTTTAATCACCTTCCAGTCGATATAAACAGTTGTATCACAAAACTGTCTTTTAAAAATAAAATACATAAAGACCTCTTCAAGTATTTTGTCACAGTCTCACTGTTTAGAATATAAAAAAACTTGTACTTTTATGTGAATAGTATGTACTAGAGAAAAGGAGCTACCTGCCAACAAACTGGTTTGCAGTTTGGCAGAGGTAATATTTTATTGTGAAAAAACACTTTTATTATTTTTTCGTTTATTTATTTTTATATTTATATACATATTATTATTATTCCCTTTATTTATTTAATATACATTATAATTTACATTTTTATATTTAAAAAAAGTGGTCAGAGCTCTTGAGAGAGGAACCTTCTAACAATACGCGCCGTGTCCAGAAGTACTACTGCTTTCTGAATCAAATCCTTTATTATTATGTATTATTTTTCCGTTTAGTCATTTTGGTAAACTTATACTACTAACATTTTTAAATATTTCTTAAAAAATACAAAAAAATACATTTAAAAGTATAAAAACAGTAGCCCACCGGTATCGGGAACAGGGTCCAAGCTAACAGCAGTCAGGGCTCCAGAGAGAGGAACCTCCTAACAATGCGAACCGTGTCCAGAAGTACTGCTTTCTGAATCAAGCCCTTGATCCAGCTGCCTAACGGGAGCCAACTAAGGTGTTGGTCGAAGCTCGTGGCTATTAAACCGTTGGCTGACACGACTATCGGTACAATGATTGCGGAATTCACATCCCACATGTCGACAATCTCGCGAGCAAAGGTTTTATCTTTCTCGGCTTTCACGAGGTTGTCGTCATGCGGAACGGTTATGTCTACATTCATTGCACGCCTCTCAATTCTGTCCACCACCCATATATCAGGCTTATTGACAATCATAGTCCTGTCAGTGATGATGGACCGATCCCAGTACAATGTGATACTGCCATTATCGAGAACTGGGTCGGGCACATACCTGTAGTACGGCACCTCCGATTCCACAAGAGAGTATTTCAGAGCAAGTTGCTGATGGATAATCCTGGCTACAAGGTTGTGTCTATGCAATTACTCTCCGTTAGTAAGGCGAGAAAAACCAGAGATAATGTGAAGAATTGATTCTCCCGGGTGGTGACATGCCCGACATATGTCAACCGTGCCGTCTTTCACAATAAATCTCCGGTAGTTTTTGATAACTTCGTCCATAATTGCACAGACAAAACCTTCGGTTTCAACAAAGAGGTCACCAAAACGCAACCAGGCTACGGACGCTAATTGATCCACGTCGGGCCCATGTAGGGCCTGGATAAAGCGTCCGTTAAGTTCCTTACTCTGCCATACCGCCCTGCGATCGTTAGTGTCAAGCAACGCAGGTTTGCGACAGTCCTCATTTTCCAATGAGAGCGGGGTGAGTCCTTTGTCCACCGCCACTACATCTCGATGCATACCCACGTCGACAGCTAGGAAATATTCCCTGAGACTGCATATCTCGCGATTGTGGAGAGTCTTAGCGTTTAAAAAGCCTCGACCTTCACATTTTCGCGGGATATACAGTCTCATTACCGACGACTGTGGGTGATGCATTTGATGTGCAGTTAGCAGCGTACGGACACGCCTATCCAGGGCGTCAAGTTCCGTTTGAGTCCATTTGAGTACGCCGAAAGAGTACATCAATACCGGCATGACCCATCTGTTGAAAGCGCGCACCTTGTTTCCGTCCGATAGAAGGCTGTTGAAAACCTTCTTCAGGCGGCCAAAGGAGCGCTCCTTCAACGAATGCTTCATGTCAGTAACATTGATGCCTAACGCTTCCGACATACCCAAATACTTGTAAGTTTCAGTTGGAGAGAGGGACCTCAGGTTTATGGAATCAGAGAGTTGAGATCCCACGGATTCTATAATCTCTCCACGCTTTACATGCATGACCGCACATCTTTCCACACCAAACTCCATCCTGATGGCACCACTGAAAGTTTCAGTTACCTTCAGTAGCTCCATCAGTTGCAGATTACTGGGGGCAAAGAGTTTCAGATCATCCATGTAAAGGAGGTGAGATATAACCTGACCACCTCTCTTCAATCGATAGAATAGTCCTGAATTCTTCAACGGTGTGTTAAGAGGATTCAAGACTAGGCAAAACCAAAGCGGACTTAAACTATCGCCTTGAAATGTACCCCGCTCGATCTTTACCGGTTCGCTATTCTTCTGGATATTAATTCGACACCTTGGATAGCGAAGGACTGTCCTCCATTGCCCCATACATGACTTCAGGAAGGTGCGTAGCGTTGCATCAATTTTATACAATTCTACCACCCTCATGAGCCATGTATGAGGCACCGAGTCATAGGCCTTCTAGTCTATCCAACACGTCGACAGATCCTTTCGGGAAAGCCCAACCTATTGGCTATTATATCAATGAGGAGTAGGTCCTTAGTACCGCGGGACCCATTCCTATATCCATTTTGAGAAGCAGACATGATGTTGTTGCTGCTTATATGGCTATTAATTTTGGCTCTCAAAATGGATATAAGAACTTTATAGACCGTCGGTAAGCACGTGATCGGTCTATAATGTTTGGGTTCCGAGGTATTACCAGATTTGTGGAGCAGGTAGGTAATTCCTGTCGTAAGGAGTTCGGGTAGCGAACCGGACTCCAAGGCAGTTTGGTACTGAGATGCCAAACAAGTATGCGACCTTTATAACCACTTGATCTAAAAGTTGTGCAGTCCGTCTTGCCCTGGAGATGTCCAATTAGGCTGTGAACGGACTGCATGGGCTACATCTTGGGGGCTGATTGTAATTGCCCCCATTTCTGATATAGGGTCGCACGCTCGTTCGACCTCTCGAATCCAATCTCCTTCGGTGTGACTGATAGGCACCGACCATATGCTGCCCCAGAATGAGAACATGGCGTCATCTTCTGGCAGGCGCATGTCAGTCACACCTTGTTTTGGTCGGTGGGGGCTGATATCAGTCCCCGAAAACTCACAAAGCGCATCACTCTAGGGTTGCCCTCCCTGAAGCAAATTAGTTTGCCGATTAACGCTCTGGCCCCACCGATACGACGCTCGATCCTGCACTGCCAGGCCGATACGGCTGGTTTTGGTCTTGTAACTCTGACATTGGTTATTTTGACGTGAGCTACACGACATGCCACCACAGCTGCGCAGTACATTATCGAGTGTGTATCAGTGAAGTCTTCGCAGTCATCAAAATAATTCTCGTCCTGATATATCCTGCTGTTATCTTTTGAAGTTTCTAGCTAAATAAAATCTATTCAAATAATAGGTACTCCAAGCACTTTTCGCACCTTTTGGTACTGGTCAATTTCAGGCCTTCACTTTCCAGTCTTTTTCACCACGTCTCCAATCTGCTCTCCAGAGCAGATTGTGCTGATTGCCGAAAGCGGCCTACAGGTCCACCTCTAAGCCTCTTTCGGCAACCAGCATAATGTCATCAGCAAACAGCAAACACTAGGGAGCTTCTTCCTGGACGGACGACGTCAGACCGTCGAATATCATAAGAAAGAGGTAAGGGCTTAGAGCTCACCCCTGCACAGTGTTCTCAATAGAACAAGCTAGCTAGACAAAATTTATTTTTGAATTTGCCGGACTTTTTTACCGGGGCCCCTAACCAATACCCCAATTGTCCCAATTCCAAGAATTGTTTTGCACTAAAGGCAACTATTAATGAGGTAATTAGGGAAGTGTAAAAAGAAAGGGTGAGAAAGTTACAAATCAGTTGCATTTTTGCGATTACCGAAGTAACATTATATATCAGTGAGTTTTAAGTTTTTGGATAATATTAGTGATGGATCTTCAAGTTAAAGGTGTGTACTTTTTAATTATAATTAATATATAAATCTACTTAACTCCAATTTTTTTTTATAATACCTCAATTTTAAAGAATTATGTAGTTTTTTGACAGTTTTCCGTATTCATTGGACTAGAAAGTATTTGTACCCTCATGTACCCGAGCTAGAAATTATGTATGTGACAACCACATCAGTTATCTTTCAATAGGTACCCATTTTAGCCTGCGCACTGTAGTGCAACTTTGTTTTTTGTCTTTTTTTCAGAATCCGAATTCTCGGTTTCGAAAATGGAGTTTTTTGATGAATGGCAGAAACATCCCAAAGAGAACCGTAATAGCAGACTTTACGACTGTCTTTCAATGAAAAATGATTTTACAACTATTACGGATGCATCTTCGAGGGAAATTAAAATGACAATGGGAAGATTATCATCGAAGTTAACCGAAAGATGGGAAAGTTCTGGGAAGCGCCGCGATCGCTTCCTGACTAAGAACTCTGAGTGGTTGGCTGGTTATTTTATTATTTCCACCACTCAGTACCATCAACATCAAGACGCGCTTCGACTCCTGGGCTTCCATCAAAGGAATTCGATGAAGCTAGTGACAAAACGAAAAGGAGGCGCGTGGACGACCTTCTTCAATCACGGGATCTAAACCAGTTGGTAGTGGCAGCTGAAATCTCTACGCGATTGTCCGGACATCGGAACTTGGCTTCAGTGATTAAGGAAGCAAGTGAAAGTCCCCAAAAGTGTCAAGTGATGAAAAGAAGTGTGGATGTTCACGAAGCACCAAGATGCTTGACAAAAGAGGAGGCTTTGGCATATTATGTGGACGCTAAATCTACAAGCCACTCATTTAAACAAACGAGATAGTGTAGCATCAAAGCGGGACATCAGGTATTCCCATCATTTTATAGTATTAGGCAGGCAAAAACTGATTGTTACCCTCCGGAGGAACAGATTTTTGTAAACGAAACGCATGTAGAAATTAAACTTCAGGTGGTTTTAAATAAAAAGACTGAATGTCTAATTACTGCACAGCATGAGGTTTTGTCAAAATATCACTACGTCAGATTATGATGTAGAAGATTCTTCAGAAGAAGAATTTAGTGATGTAGAATAAATAAGTAGATTGTACTAATACATTTCTAAGCTGTGTATCATACTAACTTTATTATTAGTTGTAAATATATTGATTTGGTTAATACTAAGTTTTATGATCTGTTTGTTTATAGGTAAGAAAATTATTGTTGGTAGGTAAATGATGATGTCCCACTGTCATAATTAGTAGCTACGTCATTAGTTATTAAGTATTTTGTGACTTTTGTTAATCTTTTCTCTATTGGAATTATTTTACGTATTCAGTTATACAAAATATCTATTGTTATTTTTTGTTTTCTTGGAACCCGCGATCCCACCTTCTTTTATTTGTGTATTTTGGACTTAAACCGTCATAAAACATCATAAGAAAGCCGTACGAAGCAAACAAACCCAATAAATATTTTTGTCTAGCTAGCTTGTTCTATTGAAAACACTGTGCCCTGGTGCGAACCGACTGCCACACTGAAGCTGTCAGTGGTGCCCACTGTATACCTGACTTGGGTACTGCATCGACTATACATCG
Source organism: Melanchra persicariae (assembly GCA_947386135.1). Taxonomy (NCBI): domain Eukaryota; kingdom Metazoa; phylum Arthropoda; class Insecta; order Lepidoptera; family Noctuidae; genus Melanchra; species Melanchra persicariae. The sequence goes on from OX376658.1 coordinate 4,759,398, forward strand.
CTTGGATCAACTGCACATACTTCCCAGGCACACCTTTCTCCGTAAAGGGCTCACCACAAAACCTAGCGAGTCACCCGGTTATAATAAAAAAGATGATGATGATGCGAATTTATTAAAAAGAAAACAAAATTAATGATAAACAAGCATTTTCTACCTAGGTTGTAAGAAACCTCCTACTAAGAACGCTAAACATTACTAACAACTAAAAGCTTTATTTTAACGCATATAAAATGATAACTGTTGCTAAGAAAGTAGTAAGTCAAAAAATCAATGAGATTATACTTCAACAGTTACTGAAATCTTTGCTGTAGGCTTTCGCCAACTTAACAGTAAATCGGCTAGAGTGAGGTTTTTCTGTGCCGAGTAGGAGGTGTTCGTAAAAGTGACAGTGTCATTTATATCAGCTTCACATCTTGATCCCCCGTAGTTACCACCACACTGGCAGACCGGTTCATCTTCCTCGTTGAGGGAACAGTTACCGTCGTTGAGACAATAACCATGACACATGGAGACCTCACACCTTTCTCCAGAGTGACCGGCATTACAACTGAAATAACGATAGTGTCAAACAAGGTAATCTATATATTGTATAATAAAAGAGAAACTATATTGACATAACAACGCAGAGCCGAAACTGCATATACACTGAGACTAGAAATATGAAATTTTGCACAAGGCTGTTTTTATGATGAATGTTACCAATAACAAGGGATTTTTGGAAATTTTACTTTTAAGAGAAAAGAAAGCGAAATTCTTTTGTACTAAATCAGCGACGACGAAGTCGCGGGCAAAGTGCTAGTTTTAACTAAATTAAATAAGGAAACTGCTTAGAAAACACAAACATTAAGAATATGTTGTACCAACCTGCACGTTGGAAGTCCCTCATCATTTAAATGACAGTTGCCTTGGATACAATAATTCAGGCAAGCTGATACCTCACACCTTACACCTGAATGATCTCCTTGGCACTGACAGACGGGCTTGTTGTTCTCATTCAAGGAACAGTTACCGTTGTTTGAACAATAACCATGGCATGCAGGAACTTCACACCTTTGTCCGGTGTAACCGCCATCACAACTGAAATAACGATAGTGTCAAACAAGATATTCTATAAATGTATATAAAAGGGAAACTGACGTATGAGAACTGCACCCACTGCTGCCCTAGAGACCATGCCAGGACTAGCACTACTTCACCTTATAGTTTGGAAGAAAGCAGCCCTAGCGGCATTCAGGCTCAGCATCTGGTACCCCAGGAGCAGGCTCTAGAATCAAGCACACACGCATCATGGAAAATGTCGTTAATCGAAACGAACGGCTATGATGATATCACCCAATGATAAAGCTCTGAAGACGTTGTGTACAATACTATTTCCAAAAGCACTAAAATACTATTACTCAGACCCCAAAGATCTGAGGATTTCCACTGACAATCAAAGACAAGCGCTGAAAGAACTGGAGTGGGAGTTTTCTGCAACGACCTCAATATCAAAATATCCTGACCGCTAGGAAAACTCAACACCGACAATTGGGCGGAATGCGTGGAATTTAACCAAGCAGTCCATGCCATAGAAACCAGGAGAGTCACGGATACCCAAATTAGTATGCTTTTCGTCAACGCCTCTGTTCTCATATCACCAGGGAAAAACTACACTACCTCGAAACTCATACAAGATTGCCACAATGTTCTGCGTCACGGTGACTAACCTCAACACTGTGACGCTACAGTGGATAAAAGGACCAAGCGAATCACTAGGCTATGAAGCGACTGATGACCTAGCCAGGAGGGGATCTGGTACTGCGATTTTTGAACGAACTTATGGGTTCGGGATTTATGGAACCACTACCCTTCACCCAGTTGTGCACATGGGTATAAGGACACACCCATACACAAACAGAACGCTGGTGGGCCTCTGCGACAGGCTGCAGGCCAGGTCTAAGGAGGCTATATCATCCCTGAACAGGAAACTAACCAGGCGCATTCTGCTACTGAACAGAGGCAGCCTGCGAATGGTGGCGAGGACCATCACCGGGCCCTGCTCACTGAACAAATACTTCCAAACGATCAGTATAACGGACAGTCTTCTGTGCAGAGCATGCATGGAGGAAGAGGAAACGGTAGCGCCACATGCTCTTTTAGTGCACAGGCGTCACCGATTTAAGGAACAGTCACCGTTGTTTAAACAATAACCATGGCATGCAGGAACTTCACACCTCTGTCCGCTGTAACCGCCATCACAACTGAAATCACGATTATGTGACCTTAATCTGCGTTAAAAGTGGAGATCAATATATGGAATAAAATGTAGAATGTGTTTCACCTGCATTTAGGAAGTCCTTGATCATTGACGCTGCAGTTACCTCGCAAACAATAGTTCTCACAAGCGGAAACATTGCATCGTTCGCCGGTGTTCCCAGGTGCTACTGTGGTTGTTGGCATGAGACTCGACAGTGAATCACAATCCTGAATTTCCTTGGTTTGGTCATCAATTTCATAGTTTGCGGCTATACCAACTGTACTTTCAGTATAGAACGAAGTCATCTCTTCAGGAAAGTGTGAATAATGTCTGGTGTTCTTTGGCAACTTCCATACAGTTGTTTTGTCTGCGTCACGGCTCATCCAATAGAGGTTATCGTTTGAGACGGTTAACTCTTTTGGGAAACTCATACTATTAGAATATACTATATTTAAGGGTTTACCATTCAAATATACCACATTTAGAAATATAGTTCTACATGGATAACCGCAAATATCAAAAAAATAAACTTCCCGATTTTGTGTGTCCATGGTCAAGCTAAGCGCTTCAAAATCCGTGGAAAAAACATTACTCCTTCTCTTGGAACCATCAAATCGAGCTGTCTCTATAGCCTCCTTGTAATGTGATTTTGTAAGGTTGCTGTTAATCCAGTAAATATCTCTGAAAATCGGGAATCATTCTTAATCATATGTTTACGAAATTAAAAAGATTAGGTGGTTAGTCCAAAAATTCAAAGTTGGAGCGTATTATGCTCGGATATGTCGTCAAAGGATGAGATCTGAAATAAAATGTTATTTTGGAACTTTTCCAGAAAGGAACTGGAACTACTGACATGGCTTACAGAGTACGCAAGCTGAGAATCAGCACCGTGCTGTGGGTCTGCCCATGGTACAACATTATGCTGAGTAATCTCTTTTGCCACAAACCCAACGTGGTTTGTTCCCGATCTTTTTTTTTCTGTCTTTTGTTAGCAGTTACTTGATAAACATAATTTAAGTAAAACGTATACTATTAATAATAATATGTTAATGATTTAAGTTAAGTTTTTAATGTAGGTACTTATATGCATTTTAGTTCTGTGGAAATAAATACATTTTCTTTCATTGTTCTTTGGTTAAGTTTTTATTATTTGATCACTATCATTGGCAACGTACCCTTTACAGCTATCGACGATAATATCAGTCGGGGTCCAGTCATCTATCTTAAATAAAAGATTTCCGTAAATGTTTTTGTTTAAATTAGATCCACGTTTCAATGAAATCCAATTAATACTTCTTTCATTGATATCAGTGAAGAAAAGTATTTCTGTTCTCGGGTCATACGCTAGACTGTGAATGTTACGACCGCTTCTTTTGATGTAGCATTCGCTTTTCTTGGAGGATATGTCATAGCCACATATAGTGTGGTTGTCGTCCTGTCTGTCGACGTACAGCATCGTGTTGTGAACTCCATCGTAAGCTAACGCTCCGAGTTTTTGGTTCTCCAAACGTACGGTGTTTGTTTTGTATCCATCGTTATAAAATTTTAGTTGATCTTCTACGCCGACAGCGATGTCTGAAACGAAATTTAATAAAACAACAATAAAAAAGCCTTTCTTCGCCGACCAATATAAATTACAGTTAAAACATAAATAAGTTTGTTATTTTTTTAAATCAAGATTATTTAATTAAAAAATATATATTTTTCTTCAGCAACCAGAGGACCAATTCTACTAATTGTTAAACATCGTTCACATTCGCATGTCAGTCGCAATCTGTCAAAAGAGCCTTAGTAGAATTAACACTAAGTTTGTTGGTTAGGCAGTCCTCCCCTAGTTTCTTCCACTTATCTCTGGCATGAGCCAGTCTTCTCGACTACTTTACTTTACCAAGGAATAAAAATGGCGGTTTACAGCTTTTTTATAGAAAATATGTCAGATAGCCACATTTAGGATAGTTTTACAGGGTTGTCACAATTTGTTCATGCTCGTGAACGGGCGCCATCGGTAGAGACTGTTCATCTCTTAGCTGTCACTGGCTGTTATTTTAATTTTTATAAGTACTTATTTGATACTTGGAATTCTTTTTTTTTCTCTTTCTTTACATTGTTCTCACATGTAGAAGCAACAAAGATAATGTAACCAGGATTATTGTAAATCATAAAATGGTTTAACCTGTCAAGCACTGACATGTGGAAATTGAAAATTATGTAATGTTTCTTACGTAATCTATACATATAATAAAACAGTAACGAAAGAAAAACTGTAGGTACATTGAGAATTTTCGAGAAAAAATAAGTGGCTTTTGTTAGAAAAACGTAACTGATGACAAAAAGTGACTTTTTAGAATTTTTGTATGTTTGTCTGTTTGTATGTGTGTATGGTACGGCTTCACGCCAAAACTACTGGATAGATTGAATTGAAATTCAGCAAAAATGTTCTTTGTAAACCAAGGAATACTTTAGGCTACATATTATCACGCCGTATGTTATGGGAGGTAAGCAATATTGATTTTAAAAGGTTTTTGTTCGTAATTGAATGCACAAAATAATTGAATGCACAAAATGACATGTAAACGAGCGACTGAGACATAAAATCGCGCCGTCATAATCCCCGCCCGCGCATGTGCAGTTGCAGTTTGTTCGTTTTTTACAGTTCGTGTCAAATAACTGTGCCCCTCTGAAGTTGGCTACGAGTGGCTGCGTAGTAGTCAAAATTATGAACAAACTGCAACTGCGCATGCGCGGGGCGGGGATTATGACGGCGCGATTTTATGTCTCAGTCGCTCGTTTACGTTCGATGCATGCTTGCGTCCCGCTTGCTCCCGTCTACGTGACTGCACCTACGCGATCTTTGCAAATGGCTAACTTCAGAGGGGCATAGTTATTTGACGCGAACTGTACTAAGGAAGGCGACGCGAGCGCAGCAAACGCCGTGTACTCCCCGGCCCGCACACCTCGCCCCATCAGGAAGAATTTCGCCAGTAAAATCGGTTGTTTTAGCGAGGATGATAAACTAAGAACACAGATGATTTCTCTCCCCGCGCCGGTTCAAACACATGCCATGCCACGAATTATGTATTTTAAAATTGACTTTTATACCTTTTTGGAAAGCCTACTGAATAGGCAAGTTGTTTTAGTTATTTGTACGATTAATGTCATAGAATTTTTTTTGACGAGACAACATTTTTGAAGCGTAAAATGAAAATATTGGTAAGATATTATTCTTACTTCGGTCATTATTTTAATTATTTTGTTAAATTAAGTAGTTTTAATGATGCCCATAGCTTAATTGAAGTGCCAGATACAACATCATTTTTAATGGTACCCTTGAATGGGTATGTGGGTTCTTTTATTTGGAATTAAATGTCAAATTTTGGGTAAATTTCGAAAAACCCTTAAAATTCAAATATCTCGAAAACTATTGAATTTCGGCCATACATATGAGGGGTTCAATTTGTTGCATTTTGGCCCCCTTATCAGCCCTTGACGGATATACGTCGAATTACCAGTAACCCTGTATAATTCAGATACCCGTAATGCCATCTGTTGACCGAAAAAAGTACTAACTATCAAAAGCATGACAATTACACCAAAATACATTTTTAAGTTACTGTACTTTTAAAACGTCATAAACAGTGATTCTTTTGATACAAAACTTACCATTATGCATTTGATGCATAACATAAAAAAAATATTTGGTCTGATTGCTCCTCTGATTTATTTTAATATTATTTATTTTAATTTTTTTTTGAACGGTTAATTCTCTCCACTCAACCTGTAAAGCACCCTGGTTTCTTCTGTACACTTGGACGGAGCTAGGCCGGCAAATTTAGCCAGGACACCTACGCACAAGGGAGTCCCTACTCTACTCTATCCGTTGCGGGGTTTTTTTATGGATGGGAAATCATCCAAATTACTTCTTCCGCTCTGAGTACACTGGAAGGGAGTGTCAGACTCTTACTGACTAAAACCCATCTGTGTTTCTCCTTATGATCTTTGCGTTCCAGGGTCACGGTGACTCTTTCGAACAAATTCTAACCCTAACGGGCCCCGTCTACTTAGCTGACATCTTTTGGAGGCGCGCATGGAACACAACGCTTCATCGACCCGGACCAGTGGCGCTATATAGGGTGTATAGCTCCATCCCTCCTTCTCGCTCGAACGACTCACGCTTTAACACGTCATGGTAGGGCCGCTGGTTGTTATCGGGCGAGCCACCCAACGCTCGCCGTTCGCAGGCCCGTGCCTACGGTGGCCGAGAATCGCCCTGCGACTCCTAACGCCCGGGGCGTCTTCTTCTGTTTCGGCGGCTAAGGCGTGACGTTTGCCTCTCCTTCACGCGGCCCGCCCCTTCCTTTACTGGCATTACTGTTTCGCAAAAGGAGGTGACGGCTTCCCACACCTCCGCGCTCTGGACCATGGAGTGAACCAGAGCTGGAAGCGAGAGGGCGACCTCTCGCTTCCAGCAGTCGCTGATCGCCTCGACGAGGACACGGCGGTGCTCCGCCCAAGCAGGGCAGCCCTTCACCGTATGCTCCGCCGTGTCCTCTGCGGGGGTTGACTTCTCTTCTGGTTGGTTTTCCCATGGACAACTTTATGTAGCTATATCGCGTTTTAACAAACTTAGCAAGTTTCATCAACATCGTGTATCATCATCATTATCCACAGTCCAACTTCGCTCACTGCTGAGCATAGGCCTCTCTTTTCGTGTGCCAATCCCCACATTCCTGTGCCAGCCTCATCCAGGTTCTACCCACGATGGCAACAATATCGTCCGCTCATCTCGGCGCCGGTCGACCAATACTTTTTCTTCCAGTCCTCGGACGCCACTCAGTCACTGCCTTACTCCACCTATCATCACCGCGCCTTGCCAAGTGTCCTGCCCAGCTCCACTTTAGTTCTACAATTCGTTTTCCGATGTTCAAAACCTTCGTACGTCTTCGGATCTCGACGACGTACCTCTACCAAGCATGGAACGCTCCATGGCTCTCTGTGCAACTATCAGTCTGTACACAGCCTCCTGCGTGAGCGTCCATGTAAGTAAGTCATGGTGGGAAAAGCACACTGGTTATAAAGGCGGGAATTCAGACATTGCGGAATTTTGGCAGGCTTCAGAATGTCGTACATTTTGATAAAAGCGACCCATCCAAGGTGTGTTCCTCTCGATACCTCCGTTTGTTGATTTTCTTTGCCAATTGAAAGGATATGGCCAAGATAAACATATCGGTTAATCATCTCCAACAATTCATTTCCAGATTTGAATCGCTGAAGGTGTTTGCCATAACCTTCGTCTTGGTCATATTCATCCCAAGACCCAACTTAAAAGAAGCATCTTAAAGATTTTGAAGCATTTGCTGGGGGTCATCCAAGTTCTCTGTGAAAACCACAAAGTCATCTGCAAATCTTAAGTGAGACAGTTGGGCAGAAAATTGACGTTAATACCGCTATAGTCCCAATCTATACCCACATTTTTAACGACATCGTCTAGGACTGCTGTGAATAGTTTCGATGAAATGAAAGTAGCATTATCATTACAACGTTTCTCACGAAAAATTATTTGAACAGAAGAGGTGATACTCGACGGCGCGTTGTGTTCCACGCGCGTCACAAAAAGATGTCAGCATAAAGACGACGCCCGCTAGGGCCAGTGCCTGCCAGGGTTACGGAATTTGTTCGAAAGAATCACCGCGGCCCTGGAACGCAAAGGGCATTAGGAGGAACACAGATGGGTTTTAGTCAGTAAGAGTCTGACACTCCCTTCTCTTCCGCCCAGAGCGAACGGAGTCATTTGATGTTTTCCCATACATAAAAAAGGAGGCAAGCAATGATCTATCATTGCTTGCCTCCTTTTCCTTTTCCTTTTGACTGTTCGTATTAGATATACGAACACATTGATCTTACCTAGCCACATCATTTTACAATACAAACACGCGAACGAAGTCGCGGGCAACAGCTAGTAGTATAAATAAACATTAAATGAATGAGCAGGGGCAGTTGAGGGTTTCTCATGCTCACTCGAATGTCTCGCTGATGGTGGCGCGTGTATCGGATCATTCGTGTTCCTTTCAAATGGTTGAGCAGAATGGTGCTGATGCACGCGTCATGTTCACTGGCTTATTTTAACATTTAATATTTGATACTTAGAATTATTATTTTCTTTCTTTACATTGTTATCACCAGGTAATGTTACCAGGATTTTTGTAAATAATAAAACGGATTAAAACAGTGTCCTTGGAGTTTCTTGCACGTTCTTCTCCATAGAGATCTACGCTTTGGAACGTGCAAATAGCTTCATGTTTTTGACTAAAAGTAAAAGTAAATGGTTTATTTGAAATAAATGCTTCGACTTTGACTTTTAATTAAGTCTTTATAATTCATAAAAAACATGCATACTTCATAGATATAGTGAGAACGTAGCAGTATTATACCGAGTCCTTTAAATATTGGCCTGCAAGATTCATCAGGTTGAAGCCCATATATTGCACGAATACATTTTTGTTGTGCAACAAATACCCTATTTTGGTCGGTACTGTTACCCCATATTATGAGCCCATAGCGTATTATTGATCCAACCTAATTAAGCATGATTTATGTCCTGACCAATTATAAATCCAAGAAATTTCGTTTGTGTTACTTCATTAAGTTTAGTTATATACAGAATTATCTAAATTAATTTTAAAGTTATTCATGTCAACCCATTCCATTAATTCAAGTCAATCGTGTTGTTAATTTCTGTTTCATGGTCTTACGACCATGAAACAGAAATTAACAACACGATTGACTAACTATTCTTACTGACTTATTCTTACTTACTGACTATGTTTTTTATCGGACGACACTATATAATAATGGAAATACTATCGGGAACAATACGCATTTATTTATGATTTGTTATATCTGTAATAGAATTTATATAGAGTAGGAATAGTATTGGGCCCAAGATACTCCCTTGTGGGACGCCATAATTGTTGGGATGAGTATAATTTCATCACTTTGTTTTTATCTATTTTTAATAATAACACGTTGCTGTCGGTTATTTAGATATGACAATATCCTTAAAAAAATCTTATGTATAACTAAAACTAAAAATTATCTAAAATGTAGCGTCGAAAAATTACTCCGCATCGCTGGCCACTGGTAATGCGCCCAAAAGGCTGGCAGCATTGCCACGTTGTAGGGCAATTCTTTTCCTTTGCCTAATTTAAGAATCTTATTTCTTGCGGGTTACATTTTATACATGCTCCCCTGTCCATTATTTACACGTTAAAGGCAATAAATCATGGTTAAGAATTATTGCAAAATTCAATTTACTTTCGGCGTAATTTTTCCGGACTATAAAGATGCGCTAACACAAGCAATTAATGGCGCAATTCCAGGCCATTGTGGCGTTTTGGCAACATCGATCAATTCACGGAAATATCAGAAGCGAGAAATCTCACTGAAATATAAGAAGGAGATATCCTTTTTCACATTTATGTGAGTTGTTCATATTTACGTTTATTTATAATAATCATTGTTGTATTTGTATATTTTATTTTAATTTTAATAAGTACCTATGTGCTCCGTAAGTGTTTCCGTGGCATCACAGCGCCCTATCGGAACACCAGCGCTGTGATATTTTATTATAAGTATGAGATAGGGACCTTTTTGGCCTCGCACTCACACCTCTTTCTTGTGTACCTTTTGTTACTTATATTACTTATTTTTTTTACTTTTTTGTGTCTTGTGCGAGGTACAAATAAATATTTTTCTTTCTTTCTTCTAAGCGTATTGAAATTGCCAAAAAATAAAACAAATAAAAAATGAAACCTTAATTCAAACTGGCAAAATTCATAAGTACGAGAACAATTCGACTTGTTACAAAAATACATTGGTTTAAAACCGTCACGTTGCGAAGCGGGCTTGAAAGCTAATGAATAGGCAACCAATACTAACTACTAATTATCAAAAATAATGAGTATCAAATTGAAAAAAAAAAACATTTTGAAAATTCAAAATTATTTTTGAATTACTTTTAGGCTACTTTTTGATCCGTTATTTTTAAAACTTTGAACAATAATCTCTCCGTTCAGGTAATTCACTCTCGCACTCACCCCAGCAGTGTGCCACGCCCACGTGCAGCGCCACTACCGCCAGCAGCCACTGCGCTTTACACATGATATAATTCTGCAGAATATAACGTTGTTTGTACAGAGGTAGAGGGTGCGACCACCGCTGACGATGGCCCTTTATATATTAAAGCAAACGCCTGGTTTCCGCAAACTTGTCAGGATAGGAACAGAGTGATAAGTATCTTATCTGTGACCGCAACCGGTTTGTTCATCGTTTTATCAAAAATAATAATGAGTGCCCCTTTAAAATTGCGTAATAATATATTAAATAAGTTAGAGTTACTTTTGCATTAATAACCTCTTAAAGGGTAATTGTCGTCATCATTACAAACAACTTTCACTGTGGGACCAACACTGAAATCGCGAAAAAAAAAACGACTGCCTATACATTTATGTGCGCGTAACTCGACAAATTGTACTGAACTTAAGTATTTATTTTTCGCGATTTCGAGGTTGGTTGGTTGCCTATAGCAAAAGTTGATCATAATGATGAGTACAATGGTGAGGTATTTCGTTTATTCCGTTACACGTTGTATAGTAGGGATAAAGTGACGTGTTATCAACCAAATCCAGGACTATCCACAAAGACCATAAGCACCCTAACCCGCATCTTTAAGTCTGCAACCTATTACTGCACGTTTTTGATAAAGCAATAGTTTTAAAAGCTTTATATTCTATCCGTTCTTTGACCGTGCTCGATATAGCGTTTTTTTAGACATAGTCGTGGTATTATTTATTCGACCTTGTATAATACTTTTATGTGCTATAGAAGTAGGTTTTGTTTAAATAATCAGCCGCACGGAACCATCTTCGAGGTTAAACAACGCTAGCCGAGATCGGTCCATCGATGGATGAGCATCCATTATGTGCCGAGACTCCGTGCCTCGGAAAGCACGTTAAGCCATTGGTCCCGGCCAGTCGTCAAGAATAGTCAGAAGCTACAAAATCTGGCACACGTCTTTCCAAGGCTTATTCAGTTACTGGGTTGTGGAGATCAGACAAACAAATAAACTAATTTTCTTTCTTTCTTTTCTTTTAGATAAGCAGTCTCCATGTGTACCCAGCTGAATCCGTTTAAATTAAAAGCCGACCTTATCATCATCATATCAGCCGAAAGACGTCCACTGCTGGACATAGGCCTCCTCAATAAGGGGGGGTTTGCCAAAATCGCTACGCTTTGCAGGTGGGTTGGCAATCGCAGTGTAGCTGTTGAAATCTACAGAGAATGCTGCTGCCCATTCTCCGGTGAGTCCCTTAGTCGCCTCTTACGACACCCACGGGAAGTGATGGGATGGTGCTATTCTTTTACGTCCTACACCATACAAAACTCTGACACCATACAGAACCCCACCCCATACTGAAGATGAACTAATAAAAGCTGTTCTAAAACTACATGCGACATGTAACAGAATAAACGCAGTACCTCTTAAGGGGTCATTGTACTCATCATTATGAACAACTTTTACTAAGGGACCAACACTGAAATCGCGAAAAAATCGACTGGCTCATACATTTTATGTGCGCATAGCTCGACAAAATGTACTGAACAGCTGATTTTTTTCGCGATTTCAGGTTTGGTCCCATAGAAAAAGTTGTTCATAATGATGAGTATTGCGTTTATAAATTGTGTCTGTGATAGATTTATTCAGTATAGAAACAAAACCAAAACAAACAAAATAAGTAATATATGAAAATAAAATAAACTCAGGCGTCGAAGTATTCCTCCGCATCGCCGTCATCCGGAAACGTGCCCAGAAGGCTGGCAGCATTGCCACGTTGAATGGCAATGCTAATTCTTTGGGCAAAGAAAGAGCCAGCCCTCTGGTCACGCAAAGTGTCGATCAGTCGGCGGGATATATCCTTGAAAAGGAGACGTGCACTCGGACCCCATGACCCAAGAGTTTCGACCCCAAACGGCTCAAAACTGTAATTACCAATAAGGTTACAGTATTTGCGCCGCTTGAGGGCCTCAGCGTTTATTCTGTTACACTTTGTAAGAAGTCGATTTTTTTTCGCGATTTCCTACATATATTTTTAGAATTACTTTCCTAAGTACGGAAGTGAAGTTCTTGCAAGGCTTAAGTTGAGTAGCTCAAGTGGGTTGTTAATTACACCGGCCCACGCACGTGTACCATAAACTAAGGTAGTTTTCCTTACATTCCTCGGCAATGTAGATAGTCACTTTGTGGAGAAATAAACATTGTACAAATGAGAAGGAAACTACGCTCAATAATAGGTAACAGAGTAAATTTTGCAACTCTGGGCTAAAACGCACTCCTGCTGATCAGAATCACAAATAAGTAGTATGTTTCCTTTCAAACTGATTGTTATGTACAGTTTTGTCGCTCCCCCGCAGTCCGTTTACGATCCTCTGTGACGCGTGATTGCTTCTTATCGCGGATTTTAGTCGCGCTGACTTCTTTTGCTATGTTGTTTGCTATTATAGAGGAAGGCTTCGTCCTAATTAGCTAACGATCGTATATTTAGTCGCACGATGAAAATGATCCTATGCTCACGCGATAATTTGCAAGCTTCAATTAGGACACTCTAAAAAAATGTGAGTTTAACCTCGTTGTACGACGATATCGCATCGTTAACTCGTACGATCGTTAGCCAGATAGGATGACACCTATAATTATATAAGAAAGAAAAGTACAGAGATAAGACATGATTATTATAATCGAGAAAAGTCAAAAGTCAGTAGAGAGAGGATGTAACGATTAATCACGATTTCTCCTCCTATATTTCGTTGTATCCCCATGTACCCATATGAAAAGAAACTTTCCTCAAATCCTCCGAATTTTGAGTCCCGACCGTCGTCGGGATTTTTTATTTAAAAATAAGAGAGGTATCGTTACAATCGGGGACCCAACCCCTACGAGCTTTAACCTTTTTTACCCCCTAACTTCTGCCGAACAATACTAGAACCAACCCCATAAATCAGTTGATTTGTATAAGAACTGCTTTTAAGTTCTAAGTGAACCTTAGTAACCTCTAACAAAAATATCATACAGACCGAACACAATTATTACCTACAAGTTACACGATACGCCGATCCGACAATAACCCAGCCAACAGAGACATATTATATGTTTACGCCACCGGCTACAGGAAACAATAATCCTCTTCCAGCACCTATTGGTACTACACCCTGCTCCGTGATTTAATCGCCATCTTTGTTGCACGTGTGTAACCCCAAGGGAGATAGCTGAACGTAACGTAGTGCTTAATAGACGGGCAACTTTTGAAGCAATTGCTTGGCGACAGGACAGTGGCGAACATAAGTGCAGCAAGTTGTTGCTCGTAGTTGCTTTATAAACGATAGATAGAACTCTAAGGCGCATCATCAGCCCGCTCTTATCCGTCAGATAGCATTTTACCCTTACCTTACCATTTTGCCCCTGTCAGCCGTCACGTTATTATCACTCCTTTTTATTCATTGCAATAAAAAATAACTGCTTTAAGTAATATAATCATCTACCGCATGATAAAATAGTAGTCCCTCTGTAGCGGCATTCATGCCGCCACAAAAATCAACGTAGCAGAATCAACATCACAACAAATGAGACTCGCAGCGCCATCTATCTCGACAGCTGCGAACTAACTTCAAAATCCTAAATCGCGATATCAAAGTTTACCGTGCGATTAGAACATATGCAAAGCCCGAATATCAACTGTCGGGCAGTTGCCCACCAGACAAACCAACCGTCTGGTCGGAGGATCCTCCCTTTTCAATGGAGGTTTGCGGGACTTTACGCTCTGTTCCGCTACCTCCAAACCTTCATAGCTTTTTAGATACAATATTCAGGCTTATTCATAAAAAATAACCACGTGCTTAGTGCTAATACTGATTAGCGGATTCTAAATTCAAATTCTCTATTGAAATAAAAAAAAGAATTTGCGAATTTGTATTTTTAACTAAATATGTAGTTTTTTTTTTTAAAAAAAAGCTGTTTTTCTACATGTATCGTCAATCGAAGCCACAGTTGGCCAACAAAAATTGCCCGTATAAGCGGACTATAGAATGTTGGGCTCAGATATCGCTAACATCTGCGGTGTTTGTGCAGTCTATTATTCTGTGTGAATGAATTTGTGCTGGTTGAATTGGGTGAGGAGTTTACAAGCATGCATTGTGTATCACTGCTACCTATATTAAATGTTGTAATTAGGTAAGTAGTATGTCTTAAAAGATTTCTTATGAAAAATGGCGGTAGGTTGTATCCTCACTATCTATATCTATACTTACTTCTATACTATGTAGTACATTTTATGAATGAGAGTAACTTTGTCTGTTACCTCTTAACAGCTGTAGAGATTTGGATGAAACTTGGCACACAGGTAAACCATGTGTGTGAATACCAGTATTTTACATGGAGCGGCTGCCTACCAGACCTCCACAACCCACGTTAACAAAATTTCTGGCGTTTGACAGTCCGTACGTGCTAACGGCTTAATGTGCTTTCCGGTGCACGAAGGGATCTCGGTGTGATATGACCCATCCACAGACCGACTTTGGCAAACGTTGCTTAAGCTTGACGATCAACCCGTGCGGCTGTTATTATTTAGCTTTTATATTTGTTATAAATGCGAGAGTGAGGTTGTTTGCTATGCGCCTAAGGATTTTGATGCATTTTGGTACAGAGGTAGATGGGATTCTGGAAACGGTTTAGGCCAATTTAACGCGTGCAAAGCCGTCAGCAAAACTTAATAACTTTTACGGTATACTTATTTCTCTTCAAGCTAACTTTACAGAACCAAAGAGAGATATTATTTTAGGCTTCTCTTTCCCAAGTTGATTTAATAAAAATTGAGTTTTATTTTTTATTGCTTCTGGATGAGAATCGATGTTCTTGGTATCAGCTTGAGTAGCAAGCTTATATTCAACTAGCTTTTTACCGCGGCTCTACCCGCGTGGACGTCGGTTATCGCGTAAAAAAAAGTAGCCTATATCCTTCTTCAATTTTCATGACGATCCATTCAGCCTTAATTCAGCAATTCAGCGTGAAAGCGACAGACAGAGTTAATTTCGCATTTATAATATTAATATTATATGTTAGTAGGGACTATGATCCATTATCCATGATTGGTGATTAGAATTACATGAAACTGTAAAATCGGTTTACATGGGTTTATCGGTTTTAGAAAAACGATCCGACTCGAAGGACCATAAAGAAGTGCAAACTTAATATAAAATACGAGACATGTTATTGCAATACAATGCAAAGGCGATCTAAGCGAACGGGTTATCATTTCAAACATAAATTGTTCGTTCATTGTGTCCCAACACCTAAATCTAGGCGTCCTACCCGTTCATAACCGAAACAATAGCCCTCCCAGATTTAATCTCCTCCTGTCAGTCTCCATGAGGGTCCCATGGGCCTGCCAGGGTGTATCGATCACGTCACGGCGCATCCCATGTCACGTCAGGTTGGAAGCACGGAACTACGTCGGGGTTGTTAAACCTTACATGTTCTTTTTTAGTAATTATTTTTACGTTTCAACCGTTTCACAGTCTTATGAACCACGTTGATTGTTTAACCATTGTTTTACTGTTGTGTCTGCTGTGCGGAAAGTGAACCAATTAATAAATCTGTGATTTTTTTTGTGGTAAAACATTGATTCCTGAAGTCTGGTATTGTGGGCCCAAAGAGAAGAACGCTGGTAATTATTTAATTAAAATACAAATCAAGTGTTTTTCAAAGATATTGTAGGTATTTGTATCTGTGCACCTTTTTTTCTTGTGGAAGTTGTGTCTTTTTTACGTCTTACCTTTTGTCATTCTACTTCCATGTCATCTTTTCCAGTTTATCTGATGAGGTGAGCTCTTTTAAAGAAAATAAACAAACCGACTAAATTTAAATCAATACTCGGATTTAAAACTATGCATATTATTCCATATTTAATACTAGCTGCCACCCGCGGCTCCGCCCGCGTGAATGTCGAAAATTATCCCAAGGGAACATACACCCGGAATAAAAAGTATTCCTATGTGTTATTCCGGACTAAAATCTACCTCTGTTCCAAATTTCATCAAGATCCGTTCAGCCGTTCTGACGTGATTGAGTGAATTGAGTAACAAACATACATCCATCCAAACTATCGCCTTTATAATATTATAATGTATGTATAGATTACAAACTAATGCGAAATTAACTCTGTCCGTCTCTCTGTCTATTTGTTGCCTCATCACTTCTTGAGAACTGAACGGATTTGGATGAAACGGGAACACCATGTCATGAATTTAGACGTAGGATACAGTTCTCGTCAAATAACTTTGCCCCTCTGAAGTTAGCCATTTGCAAAGATCGCGCAGGTGCAGTCACGTACACGGGAGCAAGCGGGACGCAAGCATGCATCGAACGTAAACGAGCGACCGAGACATAAAATCGCGCCCCGCCCCCATGTCTCTTACGCATGCGCAGTTGCAGTGTGTTCGTAATTTTGACTACTACGCAGCCACTCGACACAACTTCAGAGGGGCAAAGTTATTTGACGAGAACTGTACTTTTATACCGAGAATATATTATCCTCTTGTCATAATGTTCAACATAAACGCAGGCCCCAGGGAGAAGCTAGTTTAATAATAAATGTGAATAAAATTATGTAAAAACTTTTAGTTCGTACATAATTGTATACATATTTAATTTAATTACAAAACACAACATTGTAATTAATTTAATTATAAATAAACTCAAATAATATATTCTGGAAAACTACAAAGTTTGACAGACAACCCTGTCCCTTCAGATGACTGATGCCAAGTCCCAGAGGACACAAGTAGTTCGAGTAAATACGTTATTTTAACCTCAATCACCCCGGGGATCTGCCCTGGGAGTGTGTGACTTTGCATCAGGCAATTTTCTATTGAAACAGAAAAGTTAAATTGATGTGTAAAGACAATATTGGTATTTTTTACATTTATTTTGATTTATTTCTTTACCCTTTTCGTAAAAAAAGTTTAGCATCAGCTTTATTTACTTACAAAGCTTTTACACGAAGCATGGCTCGCGTTAATGTAGATTTTCGGAACAAAAAGTAGCCTGTTACCATTTCCAGGGTCATATAAAAATCTACAAAATCAGTTCATCGATTTATAAGTGAAAGCATAAAAAACAAACGAAAAATTAAACTCGCATTTTTATAAAACGACAATCAAAAAATAGCCATGTATGTATGTCCCAAAAATGAGATATGGAGACGTACATAGGCTATTTTTTTCTTTATAACCGACAAACATGGTGGCGTTTTCATACAAACACTTCAGCACCTCGATGTACCGATAGTCGATCTGGCACCGTTGGAGAGACTGCAGCACAGCCCAAGTCTCGATCGAGTCGAAGGCTTTCTCGTAGTCCACAAACGCTAAGCAGAGGGACACAGTGTCTCAAGACGAAAGTCTATGACCAGTGCGTGTTGCCAGTGATGACCTATGGACTCGAAACGTGGTCGTTCACAATGGGCCTCATCAGAAGGCTTAAAGTCCCCAAAGGGCAATGGAGAGGGCAATGCTCGGAGTTTCCTTGCGTGATCGAATCAGGAATGATGATATCCGCAAGAGAACCAAGGTTACCGACATAGCCCGAAGGATCGCCAAATTGAAGTGGCAGTGGGCAGGGCACATTGCTCGCAGAACAGATGGTCGATGGGGCCGAAAAGTTTTGGAGTGGCGACCGCGTACCGGAAGACGCAGCGTTGGAAGGCCTCCCACAAGGTGGACCGATGACCTGGTGAGGGTCGCGGGTAACCGATGGATGCGAGACGCACAGGACCGGTTGTTGTGGCGACGCTTGGGGGAGGCCTATGTCCAGCAGTGGACGTCTTTCGGCTGATATGATGATGATGATGATGAACCGACAAACACGCGGGCGGAGCCGCGGGAAAAAGCTAGTAAGGATATATTTTAGGTTCAAATAAACTTTTTACTGAACAAATATGACGGTTTAACATTTTTTCTATGTTAAACCGTCATATTTGTTCAGTAAAAAGTTATTGAATCACTGATAACTGCTGAAAATACATAGTTGCATCAATAATAAAATAGGAGAGACATGAATTGTTCCGAACTTCACTTTTTTTCACTTTTGATTATTTTATTGTACCTGTCTAATTTCAAATTATGCTCTAAATTGAATTAAATCTAAATTAACTTTATTGATTATAAATGTATATAAATGGGCAATTTTAAAATTAATTGATGCTGTCTAGCGTCCTACATCCAATATTTGTACGCCATTCAGGCAAAACATGACTGTCTGCTATATTATTGATTTAACATCTTGCATGCCATGTGTTGTGTATACTCATGTTTTGAACAAATAAAATTATCTTTATCTTTATCTTTATCTTTACTAATATATTCTGTGAAACATATTATTATCCCTTATCACAATATATTTACATACCCGTAAACCTGTTTTCTAAACAAACTTTACAATCATAAGCTGCTTACTAAAATCTCTTAAAAGTACGTGTCGCAACATGACATGTGTGTCGTGAGAAATCCCTTGCATATTGACATGATAGCGTGACAGGAGAGATTGACGTGTGTCAAGGCATCATGTCTTGTAAACACGTGAAATATTTGTTTTTACTAGCCTAGAAAATAATAAGAGAATTTTGGAATATATTATTTGCGTCAAACTTATTCAATTACTTCAAAATAACCGTGGTGTCACTAGGCTACAATGTGACATTGTGAGGTTACAGCGTGAAGCGAGAGATAGATGTCAGACATAAGTCACGGCAAGCAAACACTTTGTTTACGTTAAAAACCTTATTCCTACCCGCTTCAATGTACTCAATTCTTATAATTTAAACGCGCCTTAATCACTAATAAACAATTTTTTTAAGCGTTAATTGACTATTAACTTTTCATGCCAAGTGTTTGTCGGTTATTACTAAATAGAGCTGACAAGTACTCGTAGAATGCTCATGTAAACAAAACCTTTGCTTCAATCATGCTTACATTTTAGAAACTAGAATAACAAAATATACGGTTCACAAATTGCACTAAATCCTGTCCAAAGGCGAGCCTACAGCGTGACGCGTGACACGAGATTGAAATGTGACGTTTCAGCGTGTCACGTCAACTCGCTGCAGCGGGCTTTTAGAATATGATAGCCACATAGAAAGCTCGCAAAATAGAGTGTTGTTTGTGAGTGATTTTAGGTGCGGCCACGTAGAACGAAATTGCAGTGAAATTTGTCAATACAACAGACTTAAAGCATGAGGTCAGTATCAATTTGCAAATACAACTGATTTAAAACATAGTCTGGTATATTTTTTAAACTATTTCAATTAAACTACAGAGTTGGGAACTTACAGTCGCGTCTTCGTTTCTCCTAGGCCCTTCGTACTGGATGCGTGGATTTTAGAAAGCAACTAATGCTTTTTGTCAATGACAGAATTTTCGTTAAGAAATCCATTTAGTCAGTCATCAAGATTACCAAAACATATTCACATTTATTTTTACTTTTGTCACATTAACAAACAATGTTACAGTGAACAGGCTCCTTCTGGGTAAGCTCGCTCCATCTTAGATTTTGTCTCTGTTATCTCTGACATTGACTAGAGTCAAGAGCAAACCCATCACTAATAAAAAAAACAAAAAATGACGAAGGCGCGTTGAAATTTCACGTGATCGATGATGTGAATCTTTGTTAATTTTATTGATTTAATAAAGCAAAAAGAATTTGTACACCTTTTTTAACCGACTTCAAAAAGGAGGAGGTTCTCAATTCGTCGGAACCTTTTTTTATGTATGTTCCCCGATTACTCGAAGATGGCTGGCCTGATTTGGATTTTTTTTTTGTTTAAAAGGGTATACTTCCCTGGTGGTCCCATGATCAGTCAGGATTTGATGATGGGATCCTGGAGAAATAGAGAGAACTCTTCAAATTTTATAGGCACACTTGAAGCGATTTGGGTAGTTCTTGGAAGAGTCTTTCTCGGAGTGGTCCTATTTCAATTTGGTGAAGATCTGATGAAGAACTTCGGAGATAGGCAACGGAACTCCTCAATTAATGATAGCCAAGGGACTGGGATTGCTGAAATCTCATGTCCGTCTATTGTTTACACCAGTTCATAACTTAACATCACGCCGGGTACGCTGTGAAAGGGTAAGCACATGTGAACCACTAAAAAGTATTAAAAAAAACTTTTTACAAAAAAATACAACCGACTTCGAAACAAAAACCACTACAAAGTTTAAAATAACTATAATTTCGGAAGTCGGTGTTTGTTATGTGCATGAAAAAAGTGAAAAACACCATCTTCCTTCGAAGTCGGTTGTATTTTTATGCAAAAAAGTTTTTTTGACAATCTCACTGATGAGCCGAATAAAGATTAGGTATCTTTTACAATCTAAAAACAAACAAACGTCACTAATTAAAACGATGTCACTGGCTAATTTAACGGTGCGTATAAGGTACTGGGGCGAAGCGAAGGATAGTAAATAATAGGCCTAGTTTGATTTGATGTAGGAAATAATAGGATCCTCGTATTATTTCAATTACTTACCTAGTTATAAAAAATGTTGAAACTGCCCATAGCAATGACAGCCTCCTATCCCAGTCTGTCATAATTCAAATTAGTGTTTATTTCTTTTATATGCTATTCAGATTCCCAATTTCGACAATGACGTTGTGTGAAAGCGGCCAGCACAGTAACTACAATATAATTAGTAACGTGATAAATAAATAATGTATCATCCCAGACGGTAAGCGAGGCACGATCCTCGAACATTCAATTAATCTAATTCAGCTTCATTGACTTTCAAGTACATAAGGTTAAAATGGTTTATCAAGGTTAAGATGTTTTTCGCTGTAACGTCTGGTTATTCAACTTTAGTTACACTGATTTATACCCACTGATATTTATGAGGGTCATACTGAAAGTTTTTAGAATAGGCCAGTAAAATAGCTGCCGATGAAAACGCGAGAAAAACGTCTTTCTATGGCGACTACTGAAGATAACGTGAGTGCTGTGCGGCTAATGATACAAGATGATAGAAGGGTGATATGTCAACAAATTCGGGCAGCTTTAGGCATTGGTATTAGTCAAGTACAATAAGTCTTACATGAACATTTAGGGTACCTCATTATTTGACGGTAAATCAAAAACACCGTCGTTTGGATTGGTGCCGGTCAATGCTTGAAAATTCATCACAGGTGATGAAAGATGCATATGTATTGATACGAACTTGAAACCAAAAGACAATCTGCGCAATGGATGTTTTCATTCGAAGATTTGCCGACAAAAGTGAAGAAGGGCACAAGTCAAGGCAAAATGTTGATTACCTCATTATTTGGATGGACGGGTTATTTCGCAACAAATGTCCTAGAAGATAAAAGGACTGTTACAGTAAATTGGGATGTCAGTCATTTTTTACCAGTTCTCTTGGAAAATGTTAGACAGCAGCTCCCAAGAAGCAGGATCCTCCTCCATCACGACAACGCTCCAGCTCACTCCGCCAGACGGACTCTCAAAATTAAATTAAGTTATTCATAACTATGTGGCTTCCGCTATCGGCTTCGTCCGCGTGAAAGTCGAAAACTATCCCCAGGAAACATACTCCATTAAAAAAAACTTTTTCACAAACAAAAACCGACTTCCAAAAAAACACTATAAAGTTCAAAATAACTTTAACTTCGGTAGTCGGTGTTTTTGGTTGCTTCTTCGTTGTTTGACACCGACTTCCGAAATTAAAGTTAATTTGAACTTTGTAGTGTATTTTGGAAGTCGGTTTTTTTTGTGAAAGTTTTTTATTTTTCACTTTTTAGTGGTACCTCCACCTAACAACGCGACTGGAAAGTCACAGGAAAGCAAAAATACGCAATTTCGTATACATGGATGATTTTTTCCGAATTGAGAACCTCCTCCTTTTTTAGAAGTCGGTTAAAAAAGTATCCAACTATGTCCTATTGCAGGACATGGTCTACTCGTGCACCAAGTTTCATCAAAATCCGCTCAGCCGTTAAGACATGATGAGGTAAGAGGCAGACTGACAGTTACTTTCTCATTTATATACTATCGTATTTATAATATTAGCATGAACAGTGCGCCAATTCTACTAATTTTAAAGGAACGTTCGCTTTTGCATCTTTGTCGCAATCTATTAAAAAACCCCAATTTCCATACATTTTTGGTAAAAATGAATGGAAAATTCGTTGAAAAATTTGATTAGATGCATTTTTTTTAAAAGGTCAATTTGATAATTAAATAGAACTCTAACCTAAAAAATGAGGTATAAAGATACACCTTTTTTATGTTAGAATCACCATTACTATCACTGTCATCACTATCACTATCACTACATAATATAAAACAAACTGTCGCTGTCGGTCCGTCCCTATGTATGTTTAAATGTTTAAATCTTTAAAACTACGCAACGGATTTTGGAGCGGTTTTTCTTTAATAGATAGAGTGATTCAAGAGGAAGGTTTATGTGTATAATACATGCATAATATTGAAGAGAAACACATAAACAAACAATGTTAGAGTGAACAGGCTCCTTCTGGGTAAGCTCGCTCCATCTTAGATTTTGTCTCTGTCATCTCTGACATTGACTAGAGTCAAGAGCAAACCCATCACTAATAAAAAATAATAAAAAAAAACAAAAAATGACGAAGACGCGTTGAAATTTTTTGAGCCGAATAAAGATTAGGTATCTTTTACAATCTAAAAACAAACAAACGTCATTAATTAAAACGATGTCACTGGCTAATTTAACGGTGCGTATAAGGTACTGGGGCGAAGCGAAGGATAGTAAATAATAGGCCTAGTTTGATTTGATGTAGGAAATAATAGGATCCTCGTATTATTTCAATTACTTACCTACTTATAAAAAATGTTGAAACTGCCCGTAGCAATGACAGCGTCCTATCCCAGTCTGTCATAATTCAAATTAGTGCTAATTTCTTTTTTATGCCATTATGTTATTCCAGAAAGAGGCCATGACAGTAACTACAATATAATTAGTATCGTGATAAATAAATAATGTATCATCCCAGACGGTAAGCGAGGCACGATCCTCGAACATTCAATTAATCTAATTCAGCTTCATTGACTTTCAAGTACATAAGGTTAAAATGGTTTATCAAGGTTAAGATGTTTTTCGCTGTAACGTCTGGTTATTCAACTTTAGTTACACTGATTTATACCCACTGATATTTATGAGGGTCACACTGAAAGTTTTTAGAATAGGCCAGTAAAATAGCTGCAAATGAAAACGCGAGAAGAACGTCCTTCTGTGGCGACTACTGAAGATAACGTGAGTGCTGTGCGGCTAATGATACAAGATGATAGAAGGGTGATATGTCAACAAATTCGGGCAGCTTTAGGCATTGGTATTAGTCAAGTACAATAAGTCTTACATGAACATTTAGGGTACCTCATTATTTGACGGTAAATCAAAAACACCGTCGTTTGGATTGGTGCCGGTCAATGCTTGAAAATTCATCACAGGTGATGAAAGATGTATATGTATTGATACGAACTTGAAACCAAAAGACAATCTGCGCAATGGATGTTTTCATTCGAAGATTTGCCGACAAAAGTGAAGAAGGGCACAAGTCAAGGGAAAATGTTGATTGCCTCATTATTTGGATGGACGGGTTATTTCGCAACAAATGTCCTAGAAGATAAAAGGACTGTTACAGTAAATTGGGATGTCAGTCATTTTTTACCAGTTCTCTTGGAAAATGTTAGACAGCAGCCCCCAAGAAGCAGGATCCTCCTCCATCATGACAACGCTCCAGCTCACTCCGCCAGACGGACTCTCAAAATTAAATTAAGTTATTCATAACTATGTGGCTTCCGCTATCGGCTTCGTCCGCGTGAAAGTAGAAAACTATCCCAAGGAAACATACTCCATTAAAATAAAACTTTTTCACAAAAAAAAACCGACTTCCAAAAAAACACTACAAAGTTCAATTTTTTTTTTAAATGGAAGTACCATACCTACCGATATTCGATTTTAGAATCAGTAATATTTATTACTAGGTTTGGCCCGCGACTTGATATTGGTTGATAAAGGTTTTCTTAAAAAAAGTAGCCAATAATAGTCTCCATCTATATCGTGTATGGATTGCTAACTGCCCCCATCTTTGGGACGGATCTGCCAGATAACAGCTCCATGCCCTTGAGTCAATAGAGAAACGAGCCAAGAGGATCATCGGCAATGACAGGCTCGTCGAGTCGAAGCTCCAAAGTCTTGAGGTCTGTCGGTTTTCTATGGGTTGCATTTTAGGGAGTGTGCGATGGACATGCATAGTATAATTCCGCCAAGCCCGCTCCATCATCGGAACACAAGACGTACGGCGATGCGCCACCGGTACATGGTGGACATCCCACCCACACGTACAAAACGTGTTGGGAACACATTCATTGTGCGTACAGCGAAGGAGTGGAATTCCCTGCCAGAGTCTGTTTCCTGATAGCTACAGCCTGGGAGTCTTTAAGTCAAGAATGAATATGTTACTTCTAGGGAAACGAGCTCCATCTTCGACCACATCATCGTTTACCAGTGAGATAGTGGTATAGTGGTCAAACGCGTGCCTATCAATAGTAAAAAAAAACTATCTATTTACCAAAATTAGTCCAGATCAGTTCAGCGATTAAAAAACAAACTCACATTAGTTAAGATAGGGGTAAGTCTTTTATTTAAGTGTGTATATAGTTATAGTTGTGAAGATTAATCAAAGTACTCGTTTTACTGTTTCTAAAGATAAGGGTATTCTTAGTAATCTTTTATATTTATTACTATTGGTTATGTTTAAGGAATAGGTACTATTTTAACGTTGATTTTTCTTGCTGTATTCCAATCTTAAAATTCTATTTCAAATCTTGCAACAGTCAGTACAAAAAAATTGAGTTGCCTCGCTCTACTACCGGTTGTCAGTCCCGGGGAAATCAGTTCGCAGCACTAATTACAGCCCCGGACCCCGGGACGGCTGGGGACGTCAAACGTGGCGTCTGTTCCCGGCGTTTCCATAGAACGGTGCTCACCCAAGGTAAACGTTATGGCTTCAATGAACGGTTTCAAAAGAGGTTTTTATTAGGATGTTATGATTCAAAGGTTATAAGGTTTAGCTAATCGTTTTTGAGTCAACGAGGATAAAAAATGTATGGTTTTATTTTTGGTTTATTGAGGACGTTTTTAGGGTTCCATACCCAAAAGGTAACCAACGGGACCCTATTACTAAGCCTCCGCTGTCCGTCTGTCCATCCATCCGTCTGTCTGTCATCGGGCTGTATCTCAAAAACCAGGTCCGCAAACGTTGGTAAATGTTAGTATTTATCTCCTCCCATATAAACAGGAAAAAAAATCATACACCTTTCACTCACTCACACTGTTCAAAAAAGTCTTACAACGATTCACTGAAGCAAAAAAAACAAAAAATAAATTTAACTGTTTTCGTGCAAAGTTATTCTTAATATAAGAATGTTTTTCTTTCAAAATTGTATAATTAATAGACGAAGCGATACTGCGCCTCGAAATTGGGTGAAGTTTTGCAATTTACCAAGGAGCTTCTATTTGTACTGCCACATAAGAAGTTTATTATGAAAGTTGGGCTTCGACTTCGGCTTCTTATTTAATGAATTCATGCCTCAAAAGTCTAAGACTTCCAGGGTATAATTATAAATTTGATCTGGGACTAGAAAGTAAAAAAACAACTTAAATGTAACTTAAATCGTGACAAGGCAGAGAAGTAAATCCACGTTAGAAAAGCAAAATTTAATATTCCATTGACAAATATTGACCCAGATTTCCGTTTTTTTCAACTCAGAACCATTTTCATAAAATATTCATTGAAACGTGACGTCATTAAGTCAGATTTCAGCGGCGACTGGCGACTGCCCGTAGATTACATTAATGACTTGTCATTCGACGCCCCAAGTTTGCGGAGGCCCAGTTTTGATACAAAAAATGTCTTTTACAGTTTTATCCGGGTCTCCTCGATTAATTAATAATAATAATACTTAAATGATAAATTGTAATTAATTACATATCTAATTATATTAATAAATACTCAAAATACTAATGACATAATAAATAATTGCGTAATAAATTAAATAGAAAATTTCGGTGGGTATTTTTTAAATAATTGTAATTAAATATTGTAACAAACACTCTGTATCCTTCCTCCTCTCTCCTAGTTTTAATGTATGCTGTGCCCGACAGGGTCCATAATTGTGACTAAAATAAAATAACCCTAACATCTATGTAAACATTATGGTACGCAATAAAGAATTGAGAATTGAATTGAGAATTAATTATGTATTAACTTCAAAGAAAGTCAGTAAGCCAATAATTCTTTGGAGTGGCCGGAGTTTCTTTTGGCGATGAATTATAGAAACAAATTCATTCATAATTTTGTTCATTTTAGTTTTGATTCACTTTGAAGGTTGTAGTGTGGGGTATTTATGAACGTGTGGGGTAACAAGTGATCCTTCAGACGGAAGGGGAGGGAGGCAAAGCTTCGTACCTATATTTTGCAAAACGCTCACAAATAAATATAAAGCAAACTCGAGTACCTACGCAGTCGGAGCCGCACGGGTAATATATGTATGTTAACTGAAAAAGAAAAACTTGATATTCTCGGAAAATATTTCATGAACTTTGATGTTTTTCCGTGCGAAAATATTATGAATATCACGGTAAAAGTTTATATCTTTATCCGTTTATCATCTGGCAGTCTTTTCTGAGTGTGCTTTGGATATTACATACGCAATGTATAGCTATAGGAGTCAGAGGATAAAGAACGTTTACCCATTTTAATGAAAATTTCTACGCATAAGCAGGATAGGTAGGTCTAAAAAGTTTAACAGAGAACTTTTTCGAAAAATAATGTTACCTACAGCTAAATTCGACCGATTTTAACATTTTTGAATGCAATGTTTTATTTAATGGAAAATTTAAAATCAGGCGAATTTAGCTGTAACATTATTTTTAGACCGAAGTAGCTTATGCGTATAATAAGGAATTTTCATAAAAATCGGTTAATTTATTTCGAAAATTAAGGACTTGGAAGTTTGTATGAAATAACATAGGGCGTAAACGCTCTTAAATAGAATTAGAAACTAGTTACCCAATATTGTCTGACTAATTATGTCTGACCTTTACAAACAAATTATGAATCCTGAATAGTCCGATGGGTGAGACTGGGTGTTCTAATTTTAGCTCGGAATGAGAAGTAATTTGATGAATTCCCATCCATAAAAAGGTACTCCTAACCTTTTTTTTAAGTAAGTATCCTGTTCGCTCTACGTAGAATTTAGATTATATTTGACAGGCTTACTAGACATCTAAAATATTTTTCTGGATAACCAATTTATGTGAAGAAAATTAAGGGTCTAAATTATTATTATCTATTAATATCACTTTTGCAATTTTTCCCCAAGACTATCGTCCGTTATTCTTACTTAACCAGAGATAACTACACAATAGAATAACATAATGAAAAAATAAAGCTTAACAACAAAGCAACACTGACTTATATGCTGCAGAAATATTTAATTTAGTCAGTAAGAAAGTACCCAGATGAGGACAAAGATTAGGCTAACCCGAGGTGATCCTCTTTCGTCCTCATTCGAGGCCGGGGCCGGGTGATACAAGCAAAGTACCGAAGATTTAATCGTGAAACACCCTCCATCACCCCGAGATAGGGATATGTAGGGAAATATTGCCAAGATAAATCATACACACACAATTTATATCATGTATTTTTTACACTGGGTTACAAGAAATTTGGGAGGCATGGTAATCGGTATCTCTTTTTCTGGATATACTGTATTTAGGTGCAGCTGATTTTATTAGAGGAGCTCGTGGCAAAATTATAACAGCCGCACGGACCGATCTTCAAAGTTAAGCAATGCTTGCCGAGGTTAGTCTGTGAATGGGTGACCATCTTGACAAACCGACACTCCTCCGTGCCTCGGAAAGCACGTTAAGCCGTTGGTCCCGGCTGTTATTTGGAGATCTTTGGCAGTCGTTACGGATTGTCAGAAGCCAGAAAAATCTGACACCACACCAGTCTTGCCAAGAAGTACCGTGTTACCCAGAGGTCTGGTAGGTAGCCGCTACACGTAAAATACTGGTATTCTGCTGAATCCGGTTTGACTGGGAGCCGACCCCAATATAGTTGGGAAGAGGCTAGGCAGATGATGAGGTGCAGCTGATTTTATGGATATTTTACAATAATAGTATGGCTGATAGATAATGCCTAGTTGCATCATATCTTATGGGCGTGTATTCTTTGGCAAACTCAGGCAAACTGAACGCAATATTATGTTAGATAGTATTCAGGTTACATCTGGAGTTGTTTACTATACAGACCTTGTAAAAACCAGAACAAATTTCCGTGCGTTCAAGCGATTTTGCCATATCTATTACTGGAATCAAAAGTAGCTCACAATTTAGGACCCATTAGTGTTAATGTGTTATCCGTGGTGCTTGGAAACTGGGCTTAACCCAGTTGTATATGTCCCTTGGTGCCTATTTGGCCTAGCTCCTGTTCTGTCTCCTGCTTGATAAGGAGGGAAGTGGAAATTATATTTTTTCCTACTCCTCCGCTGTTATTTTCAGATTTATTTCATTGCGATATCCAAGACAGTTGAATCGTTTCTCGACTCGTCGAGCTTCATTGACTCGGCATTTTTCTGGTGGTCGCCACTGTTGATTCTGGCTTTCAGGAGTTGCAGTGGTTTGGGAATGAGTGGCATGCATATCCCAAAAAAAATGCTTTATTGCATTTAGTCGGCCTCTATCGATACCATGAATAGTACTAGGAACCAACATATACATATCAGGATGTTCCACAAGTGCGTGGTCATATTTAAGGGTAATGTTGGGTAGCTGATATATGGATAAAATAGCAAAACAAAAAAAAAAACAGAAAATTCCACCAGATTTTTTTTCCTTATTATAATCAGCTACCAAACCATCACCCTTAAATATGGCCACACACTTCTGAAACATCCTGTATAACTTGGCCACGGTAGGGCTGCACTGTCTAAAGAACTTCTATTACTAAAATTAGCTTTATAGGCTAATGAGGAGTTAAATTTAACCAAAATTAGTATATTTTAGACTAGCAATCCACACAGGTTTCGCACGGGTAAAAATGAAAAAGCCAACCCTAATTAATCATACACCCGGGTCGACGGCACGTTGTGTTCCACGAGCGCCTCAAAGAGATGTCAGGGTAGTAGTCGGAGCAGAGCCTGCCAGTATTGCGATATTTGTTCGAAAGAGTCACCTTGGAACGCAAAAGGCACTTGAAGAAACATGGGTGAAGTTTAAGATAGTGAGAGTCTGACACTGCCTTCCGCTCCGCTCAGATCGGAAGGTGTCATTCAATGATTTCCATTTGATTAAAAAAACTTCCTTATAAATCACTCTGTTCATTGGTGGAAACCCTACGTAAATCCGTTTGGCTGTTTTTAAGCAAACTATTATCACTGGGCCTCATCAGAAGGCTTAAAGTCACCCAAAGGGCAATGGAGAGGGCAATACTCGGAGTTTCCTTGCGTGATCGAATCAGGAATGACGATATCCACAAGAGAACCAAGGTTACCGACATAGCCCGAAGGATCGCCAAATTGAAGTGGCAGTGGGCAGGGCACATTGCTCGCAGACCAGATGGTCGATGGGGCCGAAAAGTTTTGGAGTGGCGACCGCGTACCGGAGGACGCAGCTTTGGAAGGCCTCCCACAAGGTGGACCGATGACCTGGTGAGGGTCGCG
Organism: Melanchra persicariae; assembly: GCA_947386135.1. NCBI lineage: Eukaryota > Metazoa > Arthropoda > Insecta > Lepidoptera > Noctuidae > Melanchra > Melanchra persicariae. The sequence continues at coordinate 4,789,491 of OX376658.1, forward strand.
GGTAACCGATGGATGCGAGACGCACAGGACCGGTTGTTGTGGCGACACTTGGGGGAGGCCTATGTCCAGCAGTAGACGTCTTTCGGCTGATATGATGATGATGATTATCACGTAAACCCAGATAGACGTGGCTTTGTCCTCCACTTTGTTTCATAATATGTTTCAAATACGAGCGGCAAATGACAAAACCCGCATTGAAACACAAAATAAATTATCGAATCATCACCTATTGAAGAGCCTTTTCAATTTCACTTGAGCAGAGAGGTTAAAAAGCTCGCTCACTAAACGTACCATTCTTATCTTTCAACCTACACTTCACTAGATCACACACAAAGAAACCTTTACAATAGACCCTTTAACAGTATTTACCAGCCAAGCGAAAAGGTGATTCGATAAAAAGCTTAGTTACAGGGTTGCCAGTAATCACAGACCATCGTCAGTTACAGTGTTGCCAGTAATCATGGACCATCGTCCCGGTAATGAGATGAAGCACCCTTGTGCTGGGGAGTGGGGAGCATTGTTGATGAACGAATGAACGAACGAAAATGATTGAACGCGGTCATTGCACGGTTGGTAAGGGGTGGGTAATGGGATTCAGTTTCCTGTTTGTCGTACCCCTAAAATAGGTGTTGGAGAATAATGAGTACGTGATTCATTGAGTGGTAATTTGTAATTGTTTATTATGTCAAATAGGGAGAGTGAGTGTTTTTTTTTTCCGGTTGAGGCGTTTTTTTCTTTAAAAGTGTTTGGGTTCCTTAGTGGCATTTGAAACCTTTAATATAATAAAATTAACGACTACCTACTTGGACCATTATGTTGAACCTATTTTGTTTGAATGTCATCAAAGTAACTCTGTTATATTTTTATCATTATCTAGAGACATTGCTGATAGAAAGTTCAACACCTTTTAATTCGACTTTTGAGGATATTTGTAAGAAATTATTAATGACCACCTTTATTATTTATTTCGACCAATATTTGTACCAAGTTTTACTTACAATTGGCCCAAGAAATAAGATACTTCCATACAAATTTTAACAACCCTTAATTCGCCTTAATTGAGGGTAGTTGTGAAAATCAATAAATCTTCAAGTCAATCTTTATTATTTTCTCAGGGCATAGGCCTATCTGCGTCCTTCATTTAAGTTTCGAAACTCGTTTACCAACATTCTTCAATATTGGTAAACGAGTTTCCAATCCATCCTATTAGTTATTTATGCAACTGTTATATAAGAAGGGGTATTAAAACACGAATGTGAGATAATAGTATCTCATGAGTCTGTTAATACCTAATAATGAACAGTTGCATACAAGAGTTTATCTACACTGCTGAAATGAATCCTCTATTAAAGGTTCATTCCAATTCATGAAATCGCTACTACTAGCAATAAAATCTTGAATGAATTCTCAACCACTACAAAGCAGGCCGTCATGACAGTGACGTATCAGCGGCCATATTGGAACAATGATAGCTGGAATCGTCCGAATTTGTCGTCTGTTACGATACGAAGTGAATCCCCCCGGGATTGTGTAACATCACTACAAGTTGGTCCGGGATTGCAGTTTGCAAGTACAATTGGCAGTGACTTAGTCGGAATTTCGTGAGATAAGATGCGGTAAATTTAAACTTTGTAAACAATGTACGAGTATGTAAGCAAACAGGGAATGTGTATTTATGAAACTAGATTTGGGAGTTGACTTCTGTATTGCAGTTGTTTTTAACAAAATCATGTTTATTTATTTTATTTGTCAGAATATTGTTACAGAGTTATTTACAAGGCAACGAGTTATGGTTATAGTGAGTTATGATTTTTCCACGTTTTATTTGTTTATTATCTACAATTAATGATTTTAGTTAAAAAAATATAAACGAGATCTCGCATAGTAGTACTTTTCAACACAATCTCTTGATACGGTAAGTGCTTACTTGTAGAGAAGCAAATATTTTGGTGATCTCATTTCTCCAAACTGCCACCAACTCTCAAGGATTTCGATCAACAAGCAAGAGACTTATTCGTCATCATCATCATATCATCCGAAAGACGTCCACTGCTGGACATAGACCTTCCCCAAGTGGTTTCACAACAACCGGTCCTGTGCGTCTCGCATCCATCGGCTACCAGCGACCCTCACCAGGTCATCGGTCCATCTTGTGGGAGGCCTTCCAACGCTGCGTCTTCTGGTACGCGTTCGCCATTCCAGAACTTTTCGGCCCTATCGACCATCTGTTCTGCGAGCAATGTGCCCTACCCACTACCACTTATCAGCTTGGCGATCCTTCGAGCTATGTCGGTTACCTGGTTCAAAGACTTATTTGCATTTACTGAAATAACATCGCTTTCAGCTTTGTTAAATCTGTCAAGGATATTGTTCATTTATTTTCCCATACTTTTCAATCGTATCAGATTATCGAGATTATCGAGATCGATTTCTATAAAATTATCTACCAGATACAACACTCAACTCAGTCGCTATGACAACGCAAAAATCCCTCGATCAACATAATACAACAGAATAAACGCAATAACTCTTAAGGGATCGTTGTACTCACCATTATAAACAACTTTCACTATGGGACCAACACTGAAATTGCGAAACATTTGTTTCTACTCAAAAACAGAGACACCTTGCTACGTACCCTGACAGTATTATTTTATTTTTGATTTTCACCCGAGCGAAGCCGTAAGTAAAAGCTAGTCAGACATACTCGCTTACATACTCAAAAAAATAAAATAAGAGGCACACCCAGCCGACACAAATTAAATTGAAACACTATACGTAAGGCGATGAACACTGAACAAGGGTATTGCCCGAAATTACGGAGGGAATGTCAAACGGATAGCCCCAGGGGAGGGCCGACACAACCTACCCCCGTTTTATTATGCCCCTGAAACATGTACTCAGTACTTCAGAAAATTATGGTCTTTACCATACCGTAATCGTTTTATCTTGTTTGTTTTACACCTTTTGGGGGAAGGACAATATATGGGGCTTATGAGGATTTATTGGCCGTAAAGTGTTACAATGTTAAAGCTATAGAGCAGTGAGAAGCCTTGGCGGCTCCTGTTAGAGACAAGATTGCGAATATTTTCTGTACTAACCAAGAAGCTCAGTCAGTGTCACCGTTTACGCATAGAAATTGGCGGCCACTGACAATAGAGACGATTCATAAAAAAAAAATGTCCCCAGTTTATCGATTTTTTTTTTCATAATAAATTGTTATCTAGAGCTTCTTCTTACTTTCGAGTCGATGGTTAACTCTTTATATTGTTTGGACCCATCTAGAGCTAACAAGTATTTAATTTAGTAAATAAAAATTAAATGTTTTTGTATATTTCTAATTCTGACCATGGTTATAATATGGTAGCTGATATTTTTGCTCAGTGTACGGGTATGTATAATTATATTAGTAAGGGCGTCTCTAATCTAGTGCTAGCAAAATACTACTGCTGAGCATGAATGAGGCACTGATGCCGGGGGTTGGGTAAAGGCTTTTCCACACAGATCTGGACTTATGTCCAAATTCATGGCTCGCCCCCAATGGGTTGGAAAAATGCGAGTGTAGTATAGGAGCACCTTCGTTTACACTTTGAACATAGCGGACAGGTGTAATGTTATGTACAACAATGTTTTAGTAGTGTCTAATGCACATGTTTACAGTCTATTAAGGTAAGGCCTGCAATGGCTCATAATCTGTAAATGTAGATGTAGAATGTTCGAGAGTACGATGTGAACTCGTAGCACTTCGTAGCGGTGTCTACGGCTAATTTGCTACGGCGTAGCAGATGCTACGGATGTCTACGTTAAGAGCTGTCGGTTGGTTATTTTCGTTCGACTGCGGTTTGGTCACAGTCAAATATGGTGATATCTGTCTGATTGGCTTGACATTCTCGTCGCTTGTTCCCTAATTTTATTATTCATTGTGTAATTAAAATTAGGGAATGAGTGATGTTTTTTTTTCTTTTTTTTAAGGATGGGAAATCATCAAATGACTCCTTCCGCTCTGGGCGGAGCGGAAGGAAGTGTCAGACTGTTACTGAATAAAATACATCCGTGTTCCTCTTGCGTGCGTGCCCTTTGTGTTCCAGGGCCACGGTGACTCTTTCGAACAAATTCCGCAACCCTCGAGCAACGTGACGACACTTGATGGTAAGCGATGATGTGGTCGATAACGAAACACACTTGCCTAGATCCAATAGATTAATCTAGTCACCTCTCGACGACCGCTCGAACTAAATAAATTTACCAATCTATAAAAAGATACTGCGGAGCTATGTTTAGCAAAGCAACAACCTAATCTTTCAAACCTAATCTTTCAAAAACGAGTTTAATTAACAATCCAGCTACTAAGTTCCAAAGTAATTCATAAAATAAACTCTAAAATAACGTCATGAAATAATCCGACGAGCTTACCAATAAAGTAATAAAAAATTAAGGCGTCGTATATCAAACAGGTAACCCTCCCTCTCCTTGGGGTCACATCGAGGTCTACATTGTCGCTGGCAACGGGTTGACTATAACATTTAATATTTATAGCACTACAGAGAGATATTGCCCACTATTTATATTTAGAACCTATTGTCTTGGTATTTTTTGTGAAGGAAAAACCCGGTGAATTGAATTTTTACACGGTTTTCGGCCTGCTAAGCTCTGTCCTACGCCTACGTATTTTAATAACTTCCCTTAATAACACACTCAAATCACAGTCAAGAAAACATATAAGCTTCTATACCGAGAATTCCTCCGAACCTTTACAGGTTTCTCAAATTCGTTGCCAAGGGAGGAAAAATCCATAATTACTTATTTCTAAGTTGTTATTTTTAGCTACACTAAGGAGGAAAATATTTCTAATCTTTTTCTGCCTCATCACCAGGCTTGAGATTAGGATATTAATCATTTTAAATCGAGCCTGCTCCGTAAGTAGGTCAGCAGAGGTCACAGTACGACGAGGCGAGAGAAAAACGAAAGGTTGTAATATGATGACAAGCTTTTTAGATAGACGCTTACTTGCAACATTTTGCCAGGATAGTTGAAATTTTGTAATGTGTCGCTGCTTGATCAACTAAGTTTTGTCAGTGTTTTCTAATGTTAGTATTATTATTTGGGAAACATTTTAGTTGATGGAAAAGGGATTCTTACAGCAATGGGACAATCCGAACTAATAAAATTGTCTTAGTTGTACTACCCAATTTACATGTTCTTTAATTTCTTTAGAAAGAATATTCTCGTTCTTCCATTAACACATTGCTTCTCTTCATCTTATTGATTTTTTTAATTAATTCCAGTTAACATTTAGCTTTATTTAAATTCTAAATATTTTTACCTGACTGTCTTAAAAAGATGATAATGTTTTCATAGAAATGACTTCGTCTTCTGATTCGAGATGAGAATTACTTGTTCTGGATTCTTTTTAGTCAGTAGTTGATGATTCAACAATTGAAATACCAACCTTAATATTACCGTAGTGAGAACGAACTTAAAAGTAACGAGAACTTTTAATAAGATGTTTGCTGGCCTGAACTAGACCCGGTTGTAAATATGTCACGCGAAGCAGCCGTACATTTACTGCTCTTCACTCAAGCTTCGCTTCAAAAGGTCGCAGCCGACAAAGCTCTGCTGCTCGGACACACTGAATCCAGTGGGTGCTACGCAAGACGTGTCTATACATTGTCCAGTTTAAGGGTGACATGTCCTGGTTGATGCTTTGGCTAAGCTTATAGTTTCATTAATCAATAGGCTAGATTCTTAGATTACCAAAAAATATTTGTTCTTTTGTTAAGTAAACTTAAAATGATTGCGTTGAAATCTCACGTGACGTCACGTTTATGAAACTCGAAGGAACAGAAACAAGTCAGATGCACGGCGTGCCTGTGGCAAGAAGGTTCCCCCCACGGAGTATGATGCTATACCATGGGTCATGGGTAAAGCCAACATCAAAGATTTTGACTTAGAGATAAGTCGAAATTCTTGAATGCAAGCTGTCATTTTGGTGCCAAAGACAGCATGCATTCAAGAATTTCGATTTATCTATAAGTTCATTACTACAGAATGTTCCAGAAGTGTGTGGTCATGTCATATCAGCCAATTGCCGTCCACTGCTGAACGTAAGCCTCCCCCAAAGAGCGCCAACCATCCCGGTCTTAAGCAGTCTACAATCCATTGCACACTGAGCAACCTTGAATTTGTGCCACATGGTGAGTTTCCACGTTTCTTTTCGTGGTAATTTCTAAGGGTGATATTGGCTAGCTGATATACATTAAGGAAAAAATATCGAAACATAAAAAATGGGAGATTTTTTCAAAAAAATTGACCACAACTTCCCAAAAAGTTCCAAAGAAATGACCCTTCAAGCATTCTGATGCAGTTAGTGTAACAAACTGCTTGAAAAGTAATTTCTTCTGAACTTTTTAGTCGTTTTTTCTGGTCGAATTTTTTGAAAAAAAAAATTATTTTTTGTTTTGCCATATTTCCTTAATGCATATCAACTACCCAACATCACCCTTAAATATGACCACACCTTTCTGGAACACCCTGTATGTGCTGTTCCTTTCAAACCTTAAAGTTTTGATTTAACTTATTATTTATTTATTCACTAACGTTAACATGCACAACTTGAGCACCCATCTCTAAGACTAACAGACTAAATTACAGTACAAATCATTTCAGTTGAAAGTACTTTCTAAGCTTTAATAGATTCCTATTTCTAGAAATTGTACTTGACGTCCATTTTAAGTTCCAGAGCGATGAGTTCTTTGTAAACACTTAAATAACGTCTAAAAGTCTATTTCTGTTAAAATGTAAATAAAGTTTTGTACATAAAGGTTTCAATTTGCGTTTTCGAAATTGAGTTTTCATAGAATTATTTCTCTATTATTTCTCTATTCAGTGAAAAGAAAATTTTCTCAGTGTATTACGAGATAGGTTTATTTGAATCAAATCCGATAGCTTAAATAAGAAATAAATAAAATACGGCGTGCCTTTGAGTCGTAGAAAAAGATTTGAGGTATCACGACTAAATTGAGGTTGGTAGCCTGTCACCTCCAAGTGTTACCAGTTACCAATTTACTTTCACAACGTTTGACGGGTCTTGTCACCTAGTGTCACGAATTGAGTTGGGAAAAAGATAAATTGAAACTGTTATAGAACCAGGGTGATTATATGGTTGCGGATTTGTTCGAAAGAGTTACCGCGGCCCTGGAACGTAAAAGGCACTAAGAGGAGCATGGGTGAGTTTTAGTCAGTAGAAGTCTGACACTCCCTGCCGCTCCACCCAGAGCGGGAGGGGTCATTTGATGATTTCCCATCCAAAAAAAAAAAAAAAAAATAGGGTGATTATATTATACGTCAAATCCCTACTAATATTATAAATACGAAAGTAACTCTGTCTGTATGTCTGTCTGTTACGCTTTCACGCTAAAACGGCTGAACGGATTGTCATGCATTTTGATAGATAGATAGATAGATAGATAGATAGATAGATAGATAGATAGATAAATAGATAGATAGATAAAACATTTATTTGATGCAAGTAAAGAAACACGGCACACAAAAGAGTTACACAAATTAAGAAAACCGATAACCGATATCCACGAGGACGAAGCCGCGGGCAAGAGCTAGTTAAATATAATAATCTACGCTTCACAGAACGTCGAGGAGCTTGTAGTTAAATATTTGCAGCAGCACGGGTCAAACTTCAAGGTTGAACAACGCTTCCCGAGGATAATGTGTGGAAAGCTGACCACCGGCTACATACTTACCAAGTTTTTTCCGTGCCTTGGAAAGCACATTAAGCCTGTTGGTTCCGGCTGACATTTGAACATCTTTGGCAGTCGGAATAGGAAGTCAGAAGCCAGAAAATCTGACACGTCTTGACATGGGGTGTCGTGTTACCCAGTTACTGGGTTGTGGAACAAAATGCTCTCTACTAACTATTTAGACCTGGATATCTAGCGTATGTATACCAACTTTCATTATAATCAGTTCATTCATTTCGAAAAATAAGGAATTGAAAGTTTTTATGAAATGCCTTACGGCGTAAATGCTCATCATGCCTGTCATCTGTCTGAGTATGTCAGACCTTTTTGGTTTTAGGTGTTAAAGAAAAGTTATTAAAATTCAAATTCGTTTTAGGGTTCCTTTGAAACCCATTATAATTTCCTCACGTCCATCTGTCTGTCCGTCTGTCACACCCTCGTAAAATTCCAAAGTTTTAAACGATTTTGTATAACCTTTCGCATTTCGGTTGAAGCATCATACAGTCGTGTAGAGAAACAGAATCTGTCACTGTGTGTAGGTTTACACGCTCGGTCGCAAGCGCGACTGCCGAACGTGGAGACCTGTGTCCTTCACCACACAATCCTCACCTTTGAAAACTTCATGAAAATCAATTTTGAGTAGGTACGCCAAAAAATTGTCAAGAAATAGTCACAAATTGTCACCAAGATTAAAAAAATAGTCACACTACGATTCAGAAATTATAGCTATAATATAATTTATGATAATAATTATAATTTATTTATTTTTTTATTTATTTATAGATACATATTTTTAATTTATATATCATAATTATATATATATAATTATAGCTGGGTTGGATTCCCAGGTCGGGAAAAAATAGTTATTGGGTTTGGAAGTGGTATGACACCTCAGTGCCTCGGAAAGCACGTTAAGCCGTTGGTCCTGCGCCAGATCTCTTCCCGGTCGTGTCGGTTTGCCGTCCCATGGGAATATGAGAGTAAAGGAAGAGGGAGTGCACCTGTGTTTGCGCACACACTTGTGCACTATAATATCGATGTACCTGAAGTATCAATTGACGTAAGGGACATTTACCCAAAATGGCAAAATGAACCTTACAGCGATTACTTCAAGTGGCATTTATCAAAAATTCTGAAAAGTCGCTTACGATAATTGATACTTCTGGTATCGATATATCCTGCGCCGATGGCTGGTCTTCGTTGAGATTGGCTACCATGGCCGAAATCAGTCAGGACTAGTCAGGAGGACTAATATATATGCATGTATGCGTTTGTGTGTATTTGCCCGGTTTTTTTAATTATAATAAAATTGATAGGCCTGTTGCTGATTGTTCACACCTGATGGAAAGCCCTGATGTGATTGACGATGGATCACGTTCCCTGGAAGTATACTTGTGAATGGGATACTTCACTCATTTTAATAAATCCTGAGGAGATATTCTTCTTCTCTGCTAAAACATTTGATATAAAACCATCACTTCTGAGTGTTTTTGCTGTGGGCGGCCTTTTTGGGAGATTTACATTTCTTTGACGTTCAGAACGATTGTTCATCGATTATCAGCTTAATTTGATTCAATTATGCTTTCTTATTTTGATTTTGCGTAGACTTTATCAAGCCCGATTTTATAAAAGCTAAACTTGCTATATAAATCTCTTATAGTTAAAATAAAATATGCAGTAGATATCCAGTTGAAAAGATTCTACTCTGTCCTTTAAAGTAAATGAAACTACTTTATTACTTAACTATTTCCTTCAACGATGCGATTTCAACATCAGTCTGTCATAGAAGTAACGTCATTTTTTACAAAGTTATTACAATCACAACATTTTAACTAACTTACATCTCGGTAATCACTCGCGGTTAACTCAATTTCGATCAAATTGTGCAAAGCTTTCAGGGTGGCACTATATTTTAACCATAGAGTTTAGAATAGGCGGAGTTTCAGAGAGAGCTCTCCTAGATGTGTCTATAAAATTTTACTGTTGAATTCAGAAGCTGATACAAAGGCAACAAAAACATTATTTTTGTTTTTGGTTGCCTTGTGGAGATAGCTACCGTGATACTAGCGGGGATTCTCTCGCTCTTGGCGCCTAAGGTTAGATCTTGTAATTTATTATTATTTCCCTATTTCCCTCTTTTAGTGAAATAGTCGATTACGTGCAGCATTAAATGCCTTGGGTACTGGCTAGATTCCACTCTAAATCACTTCTGATTGGTCACTTTTAAACAATAAATTGATTAATTTGTTTATTAATTAATTTTAAATAAACCCTTTACTTAATCGGCTCTGTTCTTCAAAAAAATAAATCCTTCGAGCTCGCATATCTGAAAATTTTCATTATTGTGTGCACTAAGCTGATTATGTATAAAAATGTACCTCAGGCATCCTCGGTAAGCTAAACTAACTTAATTCTTGGTCTGAAAACTTTATTTTATCCCTTTTTTTTTTTATTAAAGTGAAAACTTCTTTAGCGGCGTTGTGCACTTTTTGGGATGGGTAAAAAATGTCAAACTCGCGTCAGGACACGTGACCTGATGGAAAATTCGTAAGACGGATAATGTAATATGTAATATAAATTGTCATATTTGTGTACGATAGCGCAATAAATAATTATTGTATTCAACCACATAAATGATAGTACTTTTATACTGATAAATAAAACAATTCGTACGTAATTATTCCCTAACCATTCCAAAATATTCAAAAATGCACAACGTTAATGTTCAAGTTTTCATTTCTGCCGGCACTCCCGCAGTGCAACCCGTTGTTTTTTTTGTTATTTATGAATGGGCTAGCTCATAACAATTGACATAACATACCACATCTAGTACATTTCGCACATCTTCGCCTTATGGGTTATCCCTCGCACGATCCAAACACGCTAGATATTCCAGCTACAGGCATTGTTACTTAAGGGTTAATTGATCCACCATGATTGGTGCTTTGTCGTAGCTCTGCACCTAGCCGCAGAGTAATTGATTTATTGACTGTCTCTGTATTATTGTTTGATTCTAGCCTAACTCGTGTAATGGCGGATGGCGGTTTTGTTTGTAGGTTGGGAATTAGAATAAGATAAAAAAGGCATGTATTTAACGCGGCGACAAACTAACCTGTTAAAGGGTTTTAAAAATAATTAAGATGGGTAGCAAAAATAATAGGTTGGCAGCTACAGTGAAGTAGCATTTTAAGTATAAAGTAGCAGCTTTATATAGAGTTGTGAGCTCTGTTTAAATTTAAATTGGCAGTGATTCTAGTATAAATAAATAAATATTTTTGGGTGGTTTAAAAAAAACGAGTCAGGGTGCCCCAAGTCCCGAGCTTGCTTCGCTCGCTCTTACACCAATTAAAACACATATACGTATGACATCCCACTGTTAATATTAGCCGCCAAGTCATTATTTTTTGTAACCAATTAGTTAGTCGCCTAATAAGTTGGTATTCGCCTCAAAAATAATTAGCCATAAATAAACGGGCCTCATCAGAAACCTTAGTCAAAGAGAAGGGCTTGATGTTTAGAGACAAGAAATGAAGAGATCAACAAGAGAACCAAGACCGACTTAGCCCGAAGAATTGCCAAACTTAAGTGGCAGTGGACAGGGTACATTGCTCGAAGAACTGATAGACCATGAGGCCTTAAAGTTCTGCGGTGGTGACCGCGTACGGATCCACTAGGCAACAACTGACGCGCGACATGATGCACAACATGGTGCGCTTCATGTTTAACGGCAACGAGCAACTTTTATTTAGTAACATTGTCACTGTTACGCGCCTGCTGGCAACGTCGCGCGTTGTTGTGCAACGTTGCTGAACATGTTGGGCGTCACGCGTTGCGCGTCAAATGTTGCCTAGTGGAAACGAGGCTGAAGACGCAGCGTTGGAAGGCCTCCTGTAAGGTGGACCGATGACCTGAGGTCCTAGATAATGTGCCATTCCATTACCGAATGCGACTGTCGAAATGCCAAAATGTAGGGATTCGATCACGTGACATTTCGATCTGTCATCTGTCAATTCCATACATTTTTGACGTATTGACAATCGCCTTCGCCACGCTACCGTTGACAGAATCTCACTTGTCTCGACTCCTGGTGATGGCTGCAGTTACGAGACGCATAGAACCGAGCAATATGGCCGTGTGAAGATGCTTTGGGGACGCCTACGTGCAGCAGGGGACGTCTTTAGGCTGAAATGAAGTAATGAACTGAATTTAAATGGGTTTAATAGCGACTCTTTTTAACCCTAGGTACTACATAAACTGACCGTTCAGAATATAAAGCAATGTTTCGTAGTGAAATCGCAGGATGACTATGATGACGATATTCTCATCATATTCCCCTGTTGATAACTTCAAAACTAGCACCTTACAACAATATCTACTTAACTTAAACTCAAACAGAAAACAACAATAATTGCGAAGACGTTTGCATGTAACAAGTCGTTATTAGTAATGGCAGTTTGAAACAGCTAATTGGGTTCGTTTGCTGTTTGTATTGTTGAGCTGCCGCACGCGAAACAGCACGTTTCGATCATATTTATTACTCGCCCGCGACTTCGTACGCGCATGTCCTGTTTTTGCCCGTTCCCGTAGGAATTTCCCGTCCCCGTAGCCTATAGCCTTCCTCATGAATGTGGCTATCATATACAGAAACAATTTCTAAAATTGCTTCAGTAGATCCAGAGATTACCCCCTACAACCTCACAAACTGTAAAACTTTACCTCTTTATGATATTAATAAGTATAGATTATGGTCTAATTGTCCCTTCATGGGACAATTAGACCATACCTATACCCTATACCTATACCATACCTATACCAAGTTCTTCTTCTTTTCTTTCTTCTTATTTTATAAGTAGTGAAGTAGACGGTAAGAGCAACTATGGGCGATGAATTTGTAAAGAGGTTTCATAATATTTTATTCGATTTTATTATTATGGACTTCTACCACCGACCAGACCCCAAGTAACATGGGATCAGGGCAAGAAGATGAGACTACCACACTACACTATGATTTTTTTATACAAACTCATTAAAGATATTTATAGATACATTTCACCAACAGGTTTTAATGTTTTTGAATTCCTTAGGGGCACTAGCTGGTTGCGGAATCTGTTGGTTGCGGATTCTGTTCGAAAGAGTTACCGCGGCCCTGGAAAGCAAAAGGCACTACGAGGAGCACGGATGGGTTTTAGTCAGTAAGAGTCTGACACAGGGAGTGTCAGATGCTCCACCCAGAGCGGCAGGAGAAATTTGATGATTTCCCATCCATTAAAAAAAGGGGCACTAGCTAGGATTATCTATCAACTCGCGAGTTAGTTGCTAACATGGGCTCGTTATGTACGAATTAATAATTGCTATTCAACCTCGTGTAAGCAACTAACTCGGACGGTGCAATTGATGTTTATTTCAATTTAATTAACCTGCTAATTATTTTTGGCAAAATTTTACTAAGAAGAACTTTCTAACTTCGTTTTGCGTTATTTGTATCTAGATAGAAATCGATAGAAACGACGACATCAAAAAGTCTATCTGTAGCATCTTTAACAGTTTTCGACGACTTATCTATGTATTCACCACTAGCTTTTACCCGCGACTTTGTACGCGTATATCCCGTTGTTTCCCGTTCCCGTAGGAATTTCTCGTTCCTGTATAGCCTATAGCCTTCCTCATGGATGTGGCTATCATATACAAAAAAAATTCAAAATCGGTTCAGTAGATCCAGAGAGAGAGAGGCAACAACCCTACAACCTTACAAACTCTAAACCTTTACCTCTTATTAATATTAGTATAGATTATATACTTTATTTACCATTAGGTACTTCGTATCTAAAAAATCTGCCCCTAATTCTCAACTCTCTGGACCAGAAACTACTAAGAGGTCAATTTATCAGTACATCGTCGATCAGGATTAGAACTGAAGTGCTGGCCAAACATCGGGAAAGCCACGTTCAAACCCAGTACAGCCTTCCAACGAGAATTTAATTCTTTTTTTAGGATTCCGAACGTCCGAATGAAAAACGGAACCCATATTAGATCACTCGTGTATCGGTCTGCTTCTGTGCTCCAAAGACAAACTCGTAATGTTACTAATTAAGCTTTGAAAACGGGGACAATTTCGGGGGAAGATTTGGAAAATAAAAAAAAGATTTTCCAACTATACCATGTGATAAAGGTGAAAGGGCTTATCAAATCTGTAAGGGCCACGAATATTAACTTTTTCATTATTTTTTAAGATTGTTTTTATGAATTACATAGTTTTTAGGGTTCTAATGGAAGAACGGAACCCCTAAAGGATCCCACGGTGGTTGATCTGTCTGTGTGTCTGTCACAGGCGATTTTCTCCGAATCTACTTGACTGATTCAGTTGAAATTTGGTACACATTTGGTATACGCAACAAAATAGGTTACTTTTAGGGGAAAAATTAAAAAAAAAAACCTACTCTACCGTTTGATATTTCAAATCAAAGGTCTCATCGTAAAAGTGTTTTTTTTTTAATTTTCAAAATAATCCTTTCCGATGTTATTAAAGACAGTAGATGAAAATTTACCATTGCCCCCTTATCTCTGAAACTACTAAGCCAAAAATTTTGAAAACAGAACAGATAATATAGGTCTTTACATAATATTTTAGGAAAACCTATAGTCTATAGTTTCAAAGTAACATTTAACAAAAATGAGATTCATTCGGAATCCTTTGCGCGCGACACTGATTCGCACTTGGTTGTTTTTTTTTATTCACAAAACAAGTGCTCAGTCGTAGAACTCATGGACCTCGTATATTTGGTATCCGCCGGGGACTGATGGAAACTAGGTTAGTGTACAAAGGGAATTTTAGTGAAAGTGGAGTTCTTGTGCCTTTGAACTGCTTTTGGCGCCAAAAATGCTTTTTGCTGTTTTTTTCGTTGAGAGCGATGACGGTGAAATTATTTATTTGAGAGATTTTATTCATTTTGATCTGAAATTGGTCACAGTTTTTAGAGTACATATTTATTATTGGAGATTTATTTTATGGCATGTATTTAAAAGAGCGATTGTAAAATCAAAGTATTAAAATAGAAAAATATGTAATATTTATTTAGCACGAACGTACATGAAACACTCACGTTATATAGAAATAACAAAAAAAATGTATGCCTAAAACTAATGTGTGTCTCACGGCTGCTCTAAAAAGGTCCATTTGAGCTTAATGCAGACATGCTGATGCTGGTTTTCTAACGAACCTTTTAAAGGGTGAGTGACGGTTCATTTGTAGGTAATACTGAATATGGCGTGCTAAAATTCTTGAAGAAGGCGACCTCGTTTCCCATAATTTACGTACGTAATTATCTTCTTAAACACCTTCTAACGTCTTATTCGTAGACTTAGCACCTAATTAAGACCCCCATAGATCGAAAACGCTAAAAGGCTTAATTTTCACACGTTTAGAAACAATAGCGTTCACAAAGACTGACTCGCATTCACGGAATGCAATAAACGTCTACATTTACTAAAGTAACAATCAATTAACGGTAGCAACCCCAAGATTACTTCCCCTTAACAAAAGTTTTCAAGGAAAATTAAACTTTGGGCTACAGGTACAACGTTCAAAGTTGAGTGAAGGAAAAACATACAATTTCAATTGGTTTTCCAGTCTTTGATTGCACAGTGAGGCTTTTAAAGCCAAATAGTAAAGATGTCACTATCTGTGGTGAGATTTAAACTTGGGACGTGGTCCTTTGTTCGATAAAAGATAGGATTGATTTTGTCCCAAGATGTTGTTTAAATTATGTTTATGAGGATGGGGTAATTGCTAGGAATTCTTTCACTATTTGGGCACATAAAGTTAAAAAAATTATTTGGTTCTTATTGGGCTGGTTTACTTATAACTTGTAGTTCGAGACAGCTCCGGATAAAATACTTGGAAAATCTTGTCCCACTTACTGGACAGATCCAGTAAGTGGGACAAGATATACAGGGTTTAACAGTAAGGTTGTACGGTTGCGGATTTTGTTCGAAAGAGTAACCGCGGCCGTGGTACACAAAAGGCACTACGAAGAGCATGAATGGGTTTAAGTCAGTAAGAGTCTGACACGGGAGTGTCAGACTCTTACTGACTTAAACTGACACTCCCTCCCACTCCACCCAGAGCGGAAGGAGTCATTTGATGATATCCCATCATTAAAAACAAAACGGTAAGGTGTAGTCATACTTTAAAAACCGCTTCTGCCCGTGTAAATGAATAACTATCTTCAAGCATACATATAGCACGAATAGCACCATCCCTATTTTACAAGGGAATCATGAAAGCTTGGACACGTCATAATACAGGCTCTGGTTAGTTTGAAGTCCATAAAAACACTCTAAAATTGTTAGGTTTACCTCAAAATATCAACAAACACTCTCAAACTCTTCAAAGCTCAAAGAAAATGCCAACCAATTTGAAATACGACAAATCAACCGTCTAGGTGTAAACTAAAAAGAATTGTCAGCAGCCCGGGGCGTTGTCAACATACTTTGATATGCAAAAAGCTACTTAACGAGAGCACAAGACTTCGCTGCGTCTTCTTCTGCCACAGTTTGTGTTTGAGTAATGAATTCTAGAGAAAAATGTGGTTTGAGGGAAAAAGTGTTAGTGGTAAGTTTTCATGTTTGTAAAGGTGCGTTTACACAGGCATTTTTTGAGCAATAATTGCTCGGCAACACGTATGGATCAATCGGGAGCAATTGTATTGGAGCAATGTAAAGAAACTTCTATAAAACGCGACAGTTGTTTCGACAATATTGTTACTAATTGCTTCATATCTTTCATATTCCTCTCTCTGTGTTTTTTAACAAAATTACTCAAGTATTCCCTAGTTTCTTGGATTATCTCCAAATGAAGGAAAAAGAGTTTATCGCGCCAAGCATGACGCATATCAAAAACATAAAAAATAAACAAAATTATGAAAGTTATCAAAACATTTCTCAAAGGTGAAGCTTGCTGCCGATGCCGTAAATTGCTTGATATTTTTTGACAAAGCTCTATAAGCCCGTCATTAAAAACAAAGAGCACATTTTAACAGTTCCCCAAAATCTGAGAGATGTCATGATATCTCGCTGTTCATCGCTGACTGTTGATGAGTATAAATCGTGCTAACAAATAATTAAAATTACTATGAAGACGTTAAATTTTCACAAACACAAACTTTCATCAAAATGTCACAAATAAAATACCAAGAAATGTCATAAAATAAAATGTTCTACAAAATAACATAAAATAATTATGTTCTATAAAATATTTATCAATTATTAAAATTAGAAAAAATTACGCATGACGTAGTCATTTAAATAAAAAATAAATTTTGAATCATAATTATATTTTACGCCCTTACAACTTATAGTGAAATCAAGTACACACTCGTCAAACCATGTCAGAAGCCCTTGAGGCGGTTTAGAAACTCTGACCCTAGGGTGTGTGGGGTCGTTAGACCTTACTACCCACACGAAGAAGAAGAAGAAGTGCACACTTTCAATTGAGTCTTAAATAATGATTAGATTATTAAGCGTACCTAGATAGTATGTGGATAATCATTTATAGACCACAAAAGATATTCGTATGTTACATCAGTGTTTTTGCTATACGAATGAACTAATAATGACTATTTCCAATGAGTAAGATTTCCTTCAAACTATGAAAATCCTGTATCTTGATAGATAAAGAAAATAAGTAATACATAAGTACTGTCTTTTACATTGCCACAAAAAAAAAAAAACTGAACACACGTATTCATCTTAGAACCTATACTAAACTTTGGCTCAACTCCGTAAGATAATTCAAAGAGTAGGTATTAAGGCTGGGCTATTCCGTATATCCCGTTCACTCGTCCCAAAGCTTCCGAGCTCCTCAATTTGCCCTCTATTACCGAACTGAATGCCCCTATTTGCCCGTCTTTGCCTGTTTGCCCTCACCGTACTTGTTCTTAACGTATTTGTCTCTCAAGGCATTTTGCTCAAGAAATAATAGAGATTTTTCGACGAACCTAGGATTGCCAATATGGGCCTGTAAATAGATTTGAGCTGAGCAATATTTTGTGAGTTAGAGTTTCGTCTTGAAGCCCTTTTTGTGTCTTGAAAATAAAACGGGATGAGGTTGTAGTTTACGTATCTTTTATGGATATACAGAGATATAAGTTGAGCTGCTTGAGGCACAGATGCTATCTAAGGCAATTATTTGTAACAAAAGCTTATAAGACCTACTTAAGAAGTAATAAAATATGCTTCTATATTACTAAGTACATCATACTAATCCAAATAATTAATCTTAACTAATATTATAAACTAGCTTCTGCCCGCGACTTCGTCTGCGTGGACTTCAGAATTAAAGTACATTTTTAAGATTAAATTAATATTAGTTATATCCCGGTGGTTTTTACGTTTTACCGTGCAATTTTTGCAGTTTTTCTTTTCCTATGAACCTTCCTCAGGCATTAACGAATATTTAAAAATAAAAATAGCTGAATTGGTCCCGCCAAAGACTTTAAACCATCAATGGGTCCAGCTGATCTGGAATTTAGCGCTTAGCAACACATTTAGCCATTCATTTTTATTTATGACCGCGATGATAATACTTGACCGCGGCATAACTCGACGTGGTATTACTATATCTATAAGTAGCTATATTATTTTTAGGGTGCCATACCTCAAAAGAAAAACACGAGACCCTTAAATAACATCACTTCGTTGTCCGTCTGTCACGAACCCTTTTTCTCAGGAACTCGTGGAGTTATCGTGTTGAAATTAATGTGAAATACGAAGGGCGATGTTACTCTGGAGTTCTAAAAAAATCAATCTTCTAAGTCAACGCAATAAAAAGATACAGCAATTTATGCACTTCTCGATAGGTCCCATTAAAATTTTATAAAATCGGTCAAGCAATTTGGTTTTTAAATCCAAATAGCTGGGGAAAATATGTGGAAAAATCATCCATGTATACGAAATTGCGTATTTTTGCTTTCCTGTAACTTTTCAGCGGTGTTGTTAGGTGTGTAGGTACCACTATAAAGTGAAAAATAAAAAACTTTTACACAAAAAAAACCGACTTCCAAAAAAACACTACAAAGTACAAAATAACTTTAATTTCGGAAGTTGGTGTCAAATAACTGAGAAGCAACCAAACACCGACTACCGAAATTAAAGTAATTTTGTACTTTGTAGTGTTTTTTGGAAGTCGGTTTTTTTTGTGTAAAAGTTTTATATTTGCTATATATTTTGGTACTCGCAGTAATTATCATCATCATACCAGACGAAAGACGTCCACTGCTGGACATAAGCCTCCCCCAAGTGGGGGGGTTTGCCATAATCACCACGCTTGGCAGGCGGGTTTGCGATCGCAGTGTAGCTATTGCAATGTAGAGAGAATGCTCCTGCCCATTCTCTGGTCCCTTAGTCGCCTCTTACGACACCCACGGAAGGTGATGGGATGGTGCTATTCTTTTGTGTTCGACACCATACGGAACTCGCAGTAAACCTATGGGTAACTTCCCGTAGACCTAGAATCAGGAAATTTGTCATGAAGCATGGCCGCAGCAGTGTAATGGAACAAGTATGAAAATTGATCATTCGTAATTATATCACATAAAAAAAATATGTTGCGATTACAAATTTATATTTGCAGTTGATGAAATGAACGTGACGTACATCGATGTATTGGAGATCCTTGCTTTCAACTACAAAGTTATAACTTTGTCCTTCAACCGTATATCGTTTCATCAGAGTTATGAGAGTATTGTAGTAGTTATAATTGTAAACATATATATAGTTTATAAACTTCAGGAGGTAATGTATAGGTACTCGGTAAAAGTCGAGACACGGTTCCCATAATAGACGAATTATATCTACATACAATGATATTATAAGTAAAAAAGGTGTAAATAGGTTACTAAAACAAAATTCGGGACGGCAAGTCGTAATTATTGGTAGCGGAAAAGAGACAAACTGAGGAAAATGTGCCTAATTAGCCACATTTTGACGTATCGCTTGCTGAGCGCTTATAACCTATCTACACTTTTTTACTTATAATATCATTGTTTACATACGAGTTTGTACGGAACCCTTGGTGCGCGAGTCAGACTCGCACTTGTCCGGTTTTTTTTAAATTAAACTTTCAACGTTGAACGTTCACGTAACACAGAAATGACACTTCAATATTGACACTTTCGTTCGTTCTTTTTTTGAAATTTCAATAAAACAAAAGACCATAGCATCTCCACCTTCATCATATGTCAAGATAAACAACGATAAACGACGATTATTTACGACAATATTACGAAAAACGACCAATATTTCATAAGAAGCAGCAATAGTTCGTGAAAACAGCCCTTAATATCAATGAAAAACATCGTATATAACTAACAACAATGGCCATATAATGATTGCGACGAAAATACACGCAATTTCGTCCTAAATAGACGACATTTTTTTCAGGACACAGCCTAGAATATCTTATAACACAAGTGAAACAAACTGCGCAGTTTACAAAGTGATAATGAAGGCTTTTTGTTAGACTGTGGTGTGTGAGTTATGTAGGTGTATCATGGCTGTAAGAGGACTTAATAAAATGGCCACATGTTACAGTTTGTTGTGGCAACCCTCGCAGAATATTGATGAAAACATTGTGAACACCTAGATGCGAAGACATGAATGTTTATGAAATGGCACAATTTTTATATTGTGACATACATAATAGGTATATATAATTTGGCTGTATGGCGATTAATATATATTATGTGCCTAAAAGGGTAGTATTTAAACGAGTGACTGTAAATTAAAGTTACGTTATAGTATTACTAAATGAGCGACTGACTGCGATTAACGAGAAATCAACAGAACAGCAATTACAAACATTAATTTGAGTTACTTAAAATACAAAATAAGAAGCTTCATAATATTTGAGCAACCTAATATTTGTTTGAGTGTCAACGAAAAAAATGCAGGAGGAAGTCCTGAATTTTTTTCAATATTTAAAAAAACATAATAATAATAAATAAAAAAATAGTAATATTGAAAAAAAAATTGAACAGGGTGTTTTAAAAAAAACATAACCACGATGTGGCGGGGTCTCCTTTTAACCTAACCTGTCCGTTTCGGGGTGCCCCAAGTCCCGAGCTCGCATCGCTCGCTCTTGCATCAAATAAAACAACAAAATTTTATTATTAATCAATATTCGTCAATTCAACAATTAAAACAGTGCTGTTGTGCTTACAGACGCTTACATCTCACCGCGAAGACTTAGTTGAAACGAAGTGCCTTTTTTTTTAAACCCCAGGCTAGGAATTTCTCCTGCATCGTGAGTGCGTTTACAAACATATAAACTGACGTGACTGCTGTCATTTCTTCCATTGCTAGGGATGGACAACGCAATTCAAGCTCGCTTCACCAAGTTATCATGGTGAAATTTGTTACAGAATAGCACCACAGTTTGACTCCATTTGACGAAGTTATGTTAGGTATGAATACAAAATATCAACCTCAACGATAATATCCAAAGCTGGAACTACAAACCCACAAATAAAACATACACCAACAGAATAAATAAACATTTCGTCAATCTATTGACGTAACAGAAATCCACAATATATTCCATATTTATATATTCCGAGAGACAGAATTCCTCACTCGAACGGAAACCATTGATTTATAAATATCATGAATAAAAACAGACACGTCGCTATTTAATGAAACTTTTGCAAGGTAAGCATTATCTTCATTTATGAGTTCACCTCGGTTTGGAAACAAAAGAATGTCGCAAGAATTTTAATGAGATGAAGCCATGTAAATCGTTTCCTATTGATTTAGAGGTCATAAAATACACCTCATTGCAAACCATGTAAACATTATTGAACAAATGTAAACAACTGAATGTATCCATATTCTTTATTATACTCAAGAACATACGAATACAAAAACAATAGGACAGGTTATGTACAAAGGCAAGCTTAATCCAGAATTGGGTTCTCTGTACAGCAAACTTCAATGCAATAGAAGTAAATTGTGAGAATACATCACTTCATCACTTTTTGTATTAGGTAGTTCTAAAATGTTGGGTAAAGATTCGCAATAGGCATAGGCAGGTTATGCTTGACTCTTCCAAAAGCTCTGAATAGACTATGACGAGAAGTGTTCTTCATATCCTCTATTGAAATAGAGGATATGCCTGTTGGTCTAGTGGTTAGTGACCCTGACTGCTAGGACGGAGGTCGTGGGTTCGATTCCCACACAGGACAAATCTTTGTGCGATGAGTACGATTATTTGTTCTGTATCTGGGTGTGTAATTTATCTATAATATGTATGTATTTAGAAATATATAAGTATGTTTATCAGTTGTCTGGTTGCCATAGTACAGGCTCTGCCTAGTTTGGGATCAGATGACGATGTGTTGATTGTCCTAAGGTATTATTATTATTATTATTATCTTTATTCATTATTATACATATAAAATACATTTTTAAATATTAAAATACAAAGATATCAAATTATTTAAAAATGTAAAAAATAGTAGCCCACCGGTATCGGGAACAGGGTCCAAGCTACCGGCGGTCAGGGCTCCAGAGAGAGGAACCTCCTAACGATGCGAGCCGTGTCCAGAAGTACTGCTCTCTGAATCAAGCCCTTGATCCAGCTGCCTAACGAGAGCCTCCTAAGATGTTGGTCGAGGCTCTTGGCTATTAAGCCATTGGCTGACACGACTATCGGTACAATGAATGCCGAATTCACATCCCACATGTCGACAACCTCGCGAGCCAAGTCAAGATATTTGATTTGTTTATCTTTCTCGGCTTTCACGAGGTTCTCGTCATGCGGAACGGTGATATCTACAATCACTGCACGCCTCTCGATTCGGTCCACCACCACTATATCAGGCTTATTTGCAATAATAGTCCTGTCAGTGATGATGGACCGATCCCAGTACAATGTGATACTGCCATTATCGAGAACTGGGTCGGGCACATACCTGTAGTACGGAACCTCCGATTCCACAAGAGAGTATTTCAGAGCAAGTTGCTGATGGATAATCCTGGCTACAAGGTTGTGTCTATGCAAGTATTCTCCATTAGCAAGACGAGAACAACCAGAGATAATGTGGCGAATTGATTCTCCCGGACGGTGACATGCCCGACATATGTCAACCGTGCCGTCCTTCACAATAAATCTCCGGTAGTTTTTCGTCATGATAACTTCGTCCATAATTGCACAGACAAAACCTTCGGTTTCCCCAAAGAGGTCACCAAACCGTAGCCAGGCTACGGACGCTAATTGATCCACGTCGGGCCCGTGTAGGGCCCGGAAAAAGCGTCCGTGAAGTTCCTTACTCTGCCATACCGCCCTGCGATCGTTGGTGTCAAGCACTGCAGGTTTGCGCCAGTTCTCATTTGCCAAGGAGAGCGGGGTGAGTCCCTTGTCCACCGCCACTACATCTCGATGCATACCCACGTCGACAGCTAGGAAATATTCCCTGAGACTGCATATCTCGCGATTGTGGATAGTCTTAGCACTTAAAAAGCCTCGACCTCCACATTTTCGCGGGATATACAGTCTCATTACCGACGACCGTGGGTGATGCATTCGATGTGCAGTTAGCAGTGTACGAACCCGCCTATCCAGGGCGTCAAGTTCCGTTTGAGTCCATTTGAGTACGCCGAAAGAGTACATCAATACCGGCATGACCCATCCGTTGAAAGCGCGCACCTTGTTTCCGCCCGACAGAAGGCTGTTGAAAACCTTCTTCAGGCGGCCAAAGAAGCGCTCCTTCAACGAATGCTTCATGTCAGTAACACTGATGCCTAACGCTTCCGACATACCCAAATACTTGTAAGTTTCGGTTGGAGAGAGGGATCTCAGGTTTATGGAATCCGAGAGTTGCGATCCCACGGATTCCATAATCTCTCCATGCTTTACATGCATGATCGCACATTTGTCCACACCAAACTCCATCCTGATGGCACTACTGAAAGTTTCAGTTACCTTCAGTAGCTCCATCAGTTGCAGATTACTGGGGGCAAAGAGTTTCAGATCATCCATGTAAAGGAGGTGAGATATAACCTGACAACCTCTCTTCAACCGATAGCCTAGTCCTGAATTCTCCAGCAATGTGCTGAGAGGAATTATTATTATTATTATTATTATTCGTAGAGAGATAGCTCATGTGAACTGTAGTCAGAATAGTCGTTGGAACTTTAGAAGCGTCTAGCAGAAATATAAATAGTATTTGAATTATGAATGTAAAAATATGTATTGTTTTATTCAGGAGTCGTGTACTAGCTACCTTCTAAGCCAGATGCTCCGTAAGGTGTCGGATGTAAAAGAATAGCACCATCCCATCTCTTCCCGTGGGTGTCGTAAGAGGCGACTATTCTTTGTAGGTACATTGCAAAAACTACACTGCGATCGCCAACCCGCCTGCCAAGTGTGGCGATTATGGCAAACCCTCCCATTTGGGGGGAGTCCAGCAGTGGACGTCTTTCGGCTGATATGATGATGATGATGATAATGAAGGCAGATGGCCTAAATAAGTATTCGTTAGATCATAAACTGTGTTATGGTACCACGGGCGGAGCCCTTTGGTGCTACAAATACGTAAAATACTGGTATTCAGCTGAATCCGGTTTGACTGGTAGCTGACTCGAATATAGTTGGAAAAGGCTAGGCAGATGGTGATGAAGTGAGAATTTATTCTAAGTGCACCATAAAAAAAAACTATAACTGACTAGGTTCTTACATTAAATTGTTACGTTTTGAATTTAAGAAGTATTGCAGTAAAACCTGTGAACAGACCAATGAAAAACCCCATAAAACATCTCTTACGGGTCGTCTAAGTTCAGCTGCTTATGCTGTTAGAAAGATTAGACAGTTAACAGACGTAGAAACCGCACGTTTGGTCTATTTTAGTTATTTTCACAGCATTATGTCTTACGGTATTTTGCTGTGGGGTCGGGCTGCTGACATTGAATCCATATTTATTTTACAAAAGAGAGCTGTCAGAGCCCTATATAATCTGCGTCGCCGTGATTCTCTAAGGGATTTTTTTAAAGAGATTAATATTATGACAGTCCCTTGCCAATTCATTTATGAAAATATTATGTATGTTCGGAAAAATCGACATCTTTTTAATAAAATTAGTGATCGACATAATTTTAATACTAGAAATAAAGATAAATTAGATCAACCATTTTATAGGTTAGCTAAAGTACACACATCTTTCATGGGGTACTGTGTTAAATGTTACAACAAAATACCTTGTGACATATTAGAATTAAATGAAAGAAAATTTAAAACGTATGTAAAAAGCACACTTTGTAAACAAGCATATTACAAGTTGGAGGATTACATTCAAGATAAGAATGCTTGGAAACATGCTGGTCCTGCTCCATAGGACAATCAAGGGTGTAGTGTAGGCAAAATCAAATTGGTCAATTTATATATTCACTTTACAGATGTAAAAGAGTTTTTATTTTTCTGTTAACACACTCTGTTTTATTAATGGTTCCAAGATTTGTAAATATGTGAGTACCATGTACTATGATCCTGTAAGTAGTATACTCTAGGTGCATCGACCTCACATATATTAAAATTAATTTTTGTACTCAAAATATTGTAAACCATTGATTTGAAAAGAGTAACTATGGAGTTTCTTGTCCGTTCTTCTCCATAAGAATCTACCCTTTCGAACGGACAGTAGAGTCACTTTGTATTATTTTTAATGTAGATGATGACGTTCAAAAGTGCCGTTTAATGGCCTAATTGAAATAAACGTTTTGACTTTGACTTTGACTTTTGACTTTGAAACATAACTTTATTGAATATGCAACAAAAATACAGCGTTTACACTTTATTAAATTTAAATATGTTAAACAGAAATGAGCGAAATCCGACATACCGCCAACATTTTTTCCGCTACCTTATTAATATTTTCAAGAGTAACTTCCTCCTGACTCTGTTACAGATATGAATGTTTCATAACAAGGTTTCATGGAATAAAAATGGCGGCTTACCTACTGGCTCTAGAAAGCTAGACTATTTTTAATAAGTCTCTGTCATAGCAATCTCAAAAGCCATTAATATTCCTTCGCAGACTATGGTAATTGATGGCCAATAAACGTCAGATCGGGCACATGTCTTTTTTATTAGGTTTGATTTTTTATCTGTGAGATAAATTGCTGACAAAGTTACGTCATACGTGACCCCGACAACATTGTAATATCACGATAAATAAATTGTACTTTAAACAGGAACCTACAATGGGTTGTACTCAAACAAGATATTAATATTCGGCCGCTGCCAAAGAGTTTTCATATGTAAATTCTTTCGCGCCATTTATGCGGAGGGCTGGGGCACGTAAAATGTAATAAAATGCAATAAAAACGATTTAGTGCACTTTTCCACCCTTTCGAGCACTTGTACACACCCCAATATTTTTGATCATTGTCGTAACTCAGTCCCTATTCGCACCAAGGCAATAATACTGAAGCCGTGTTGAAAAATATTGTTGATTGATTAATAATATTGTTGATTCTTAGATGAACATTTGAGGGGTCGGTGTACCGATAAATTGTGGTATATAGGATGAAACTTTATAACGAACAAGGTAATTTAATGAGAAGAGATGTGATGGGTGGATACGAGTACTAACGAAAGCGGATAGAAGATTCATCGAGAATCGGTGATTGTTATCAGTAAGTAAAATGAGTAACATAGGTTCATTGTTGTCGTACAAGGTTGAAATCAAGACTTTCCTTTGTTTTTGTTCGAGACGAAACAACGACTATGTGAGAGGAGCATTATTATGTAGTAGCAACACTGATATAGAGGATGTTGTGAATCTGTGGTGGCCGATCTAGAGAACGCTGGTGAACCGTGACTAGCATGTGTCATAGAACTAAGACTTAAACTTACCTGATCTGTATTCTAAAAGCTGAATAAATTGTAGCTGAATAAATGCTTTGTTTTTGTTCGAGACGAAACAACGACTATGTGAGAGGAGAGAGATTATTATGTAGTAGCAACACTGACATAGAGGTGTTGTGAATCTGTGGTGGCCGATCTAGAGAACGCTGTTGGACCGTGACTAACATGTATCATAGAACTAAGACTTACCTGATCTGTATTCTAAAAGCTGAATAAATAATAATTATACTATAAGAAGTGTTTAAATAAAATTAACACATCTTACAGACTATAATAGTTTTCATCAAAGATAGTAATAAGTAGATATTCTAAATTACCTATATGTAATAAACATGTTTTAAATTTTTTTTTTATGGCTCAACTAACCTATTAGACAATGTTTGATAAGGTTTTAGCATGGTTGTAGCATTAGCATTGATACAGTATATTAAGAAACTATTTTTATTTTCGTGTGAAACTTTTTTGGGATGCATGAAGGAGCCTCCTCGTGTAGCGCAATTTGTTCCATCAGACACTCAACTGAACCGAGCGCTCGGCGCATCCTGGACAGTCTCACCTAACACTTTATAAGACTGGCCAATCCTTCCCTTGCGGTGGTAGGGCTAAAGCCCGCCTGGTTCGCGACCACCCTCCCACCGGAGTTCGGCGTCAAGCGGCCTGCTGTGTTTCGTCGACGCGTGGAAGTACCAGTGCCTCAGGGCATCTTCTGGGCATGCTCGCTTTCATCATGGACCTCATCTATCGCTTTCCATCAGGCGTGATCGAGGTCAAGAGCTAGCCCATTCATCTATACATATAATAATCTATACATATAATAAAACAGTAACGAAAGAAAAACTGTACATTGAGAATTTTCGAGAAAAAATAAGTGGCTTTTGTTAGAAAAACGTAATAGATGACAAAAAGTGACTTTTTAGAATTTTTGTCTGTTTGTCTGTTTGTCTGTTTGTCTGTTTGTCTGTTTGTCTGTTTGTCTGTTTGTCTGTTTGTCTGTTTGTCTGTTTGTCTGTTTGTCTGTTTGTCTGTTTGTATGTGTGTATGGTACGGCTTCACGCCAAAACTACTGGATAGATTGAATTGAAATTTAGCAAAAATGTTCTTTGTAAACCAAGGAAGACTTTAGGCTACATTTTATCACGCCGTATGTTACGGGAGGTAAGCAATATTGATTTTAAAAGGTTTTTGTTCGTAATTGAATGCACAAAATAATTGAATGCACAAAATGACATGTTAGTTAGTTACAAAACCATTTAGATAATTTTTACACATAAAACTGATAGGAATTGTAGCAATCTAGAAGAAATCAACTTATTATCTACATAATTCAGATACCCGTAATGCCATCTGTTGACCGAAAAAAGTACTAACTATCAAAAGCATGAGAATTACACCAAAATAATTTTTTTTGTTACTAATGGTACTTTTAAAACGTCATAAACAGTGATTCTTTTGATACAAAACTTACCGTTATGCATTTGATGCATAACATAAAAAAAATATTTGGTCTAATTGCTCCACTGACGTTTTTTAATTTTTTTTTTGAACGGTTAATTCTCTCCACTCAACCTGTAAAGCACCCTGGTTGCTTCTGTATACTTGGACGGAGCTAGGCCGGCAAACTTAGCCAGGACACCTACGCACAATGCAGTCCATACTCTACTCTATCCGTTGCGGGGTTTTTTTTCATGGATGGGAAATCATCAAAATGACTTTTTCCACTCTGGGTAGACTGGAAGGGAGTGTCAGACTCTTACTTACTAAAACCCATCTGTGTTTCTCCTTATGATCTTTGCGTTCCAGGGTCACGGTGACTCTTTCAAACAAATTCCGCAACCCTAGCAGGCTCTGGCCCTAACGGGCCCCGTCTACTTAGCTGACATCTCTTGGAGGCGCGCATGGAACACAACGCTTCGTCGACCCGGACCAGTGGCGCTATATAGGGTGTATAGCTCCATCCCTCCGTCTCGCTCGAACGACTCACGTTTTAACACGTCATGGTAGGGCCGCTGGTTGTTATCGGGCCGCGAGCCACCCAACGCTCGCCGTCCGCAGGCCCGTGCCTACGGTGGCCGAGAATCGCCCTGTGACTCCTAACGCCCGTGGCGTCTTATTCTGTGTCGGCGGCTAAGGCGTGACGTTTGCCTCTCCTTCACGCGGCCCGCCCCTTCCTTTACTAATATTACTGTTTCGCAAAAGGAGGTGACGGCTTACCACGCCTCCGCGCTCTGGACCATGGAGTGGTGTGGTGGCCTCTCTTTTCGTGTGCCAATTCCCACGTTCCTGTGCCAGCCTCATCCAGGTTCTACCCACGATGGCAACAATATGACGATATTGTTGCCATCGTGGGTAGAACCTGAATCGCCGATCTCGCCGCCGGTCGACCAATACTTTTTCTTCCAGTCCTCGGACGCCACTCAGTTACTTACTCCACCTATCATCACCGCGCCTTGCCAAGTGTCCTGCCCAGCTCCACTTTAGTTCTACAATTCGTTTTCCGATGTTGAAAACCTTCGTACGTTTTCGGATCTCGACGACGTACCTACCTCTACCAAGCATGGAACGCTCCATGGCTCTCTGTGCAACAATCAGTCTGTGTGAGCGTCCATGTAAGTAAAGTCATGCTGGGAAAAGCACACTGGTTATAAAGGCGGGAATTCAGACGGCGGAATTTTGGCAGGCTTCAGAATGTCGTCCATTTTGATAAAAGCGGCCCATCCAAGGTGTGTTCCTCTCGATACTTCCGTTTGTTGATTTTCTTTGCCAATTGAAAGGATATGGCCAAGATAAACATATCGGTTAATCATCTCCAACAATTCATTTCCAGATTTGAATCGCTGAAGGTGTTTGCCATAACCTTCGTCTTAGTCATATTCATCCCAAGACCCAACTTAAAAGAAGCATCTTAAAGATTTTGAAGCATTTTCTGGGGGTCATCGAAGTTCTCAGTGAAAACCACAAAGTCATCTGCAAATCTTAAGTGAGACGGTTGGGCAAAATTGACGGTAATACCGCTATAGTCCCAATCTATACCCACATTTTTAACGACATCTTCTGGGACTGCTGTGAATAGTTGCGATGAAATGAAAGAAGCATTATCATTATAACGTTTCTCACGAAAACATATTTGAACAGAAGAGGTGATACTCGACGGTGCGTTGTGTTCCACGCGCGTCACAAAAAGATGTCAGCATAAAGACGAGGCCCGCTAGGGCCAGTGCCTGCCAGAGTTGCGGAATTTGTTCGAAAGAGTCACCGCGGCCCTGGAACGCAAAGGGCATTAGGAGGAACATAAGAGTCTGACACTCCCTTCCATTCCGCCCCGAGCGAAAGGAGTCATTTGATGTTTTCCCATACATAAAAAAGAGGCAAGCAATGATAGATATTGACTGTTCGTATTAGATAATTATACGAACACATTGATCTTACCTAGCCACATCATTTTACAATACATACACGCGAACGAAGTCGCGGGCAACAGCTAGTAAATAATAAAATACTATGATTTTGTGGTGAGTGTTCGTCTGATAACATAATTCTGTCAGGATAAGGTGTGTTTGTAAAACTATGATGTGAATTAAACCTGCGGTTAGGTATAAAACGATGACGGCATAAAATACAGCGTGAATTGATAAAGTTTTAGTAATTACCAAAACTAGGCTCGAGATTCCTAGTTTACAAAAAAAATCTTTATTTACCAATTTAAGGGAGTTATGTACACTTATGCGAAGATGTCAATCCCATCGTACTGCTACAAACAATTTAACAGAATATAAAAAAAACCATAGACTAATTTCTTAACCAATATTAAGGAGTACGACATTTTTGCTGCTTCACGATTAGGTTTGGCTAAAATGCCAATGTACTAAACATTACACACAACATAGTGTCGGACGTAAAAGAATAGCACCATCCCATCACTTCCCGTGGGTGTCGTAAGAGGCGACTAAGGGACTCACCAGAGAATGGGCAGCAGCATTATATCTAAGTACATTGCTACAGCTACACTGCAATCGCTAACCCGCCTGGCAAGCGTGACAATTACGGCAAACCCCCCCCCCTCCCATTTGGGGGAGGCCTATGGCTAGCAGTGGACGTCTTTCGGCTGATATGATGATGTTGAAAATGCCATGAAACATTGCAACATCCATTGTTGGCACTTTTAACTCTTAGTATTTTTCGCTATTATATTAATTCCTCATAATTTCGGGTTTAGCAATTTGTTGAATCTGTCAATCAGGAGACGCAGAAAAATCGTGCTGAAAGTCGTTAATCATGCCAAAGTAACATACTTTCGGAAAGTTTCTTATATCCTTTACCATTACATGGTATACACATAAATATGCTAAGTTTCATGCAAATCCGTTCATTTGTTGAAACTTGAGGATGTAAAAAACCGGCCGTAACATTATCTATAAAAAACGGCAAAAATATCACGTTTGTTGTATGGGAGCCCCCCTTAAATATTTATTTTATTCTGTTTTTAGTGTTTGTTGTTAGAGCGGCAACAGAAATACATCATCTGTGAAAATTTCAACTGTCTAGCTATCACGATTCATGAGATACAGCCTGGTGACAGACAGACGGATAGCGTAGTCGGAACCCTAAAAACAGACGGTTACTTAGGATTAGTAAGTAAGTATAGAAACGGTTCGTCTACAGATTTTTTATATGTACCTAGGTATGTATAAGATAGATAAATTTATTAATTATAATAAACGTATTGCTTAATTGACAGCATGTTTTTGCTCTTATCATGTTACCCAACCATTAAAAAGGATATAACTATTTCCTAGTCTTCTGTTATCATCATACGTCGTCACTACTTGTTTTGTGATCATTGATATAGTAGGTATGACAATGTACAAGTGTTCTTTTTGCACATCATCTTTCTGAGCCATCCCTACTAATATTATAAATGCGAAAGTAACTCTGTCTGTCTGTTACGCTATCACGCTAAAACGGCCGAACGAATCGTGATGAAATTTGGCAGATATATAGCTTAGGATATGGAGAAGGACATAGGCTACTTTTTACTTTTTACGGGATAACCGATATTCACGTGGGCGGACCCGCGGGTAAAAGCTAGTTTCTGATATATTCAATCAATTTTAACCTCTTCAAAATAAAAACCGTACCTACCTGTAGATATATATTTTTATATAACGTTATAGTATATTTTTCTTTAAAACTAAAAGATGAAAAACTTAACCTAAGCTTGCAGCACGTTCAAAACCATTACTTATAAAAGTTTCCCGAGATACATTTTTATCTTCTTATCTTGGAAAGTTTTAATACTTTTTCTCGAGATCGGAACTACTCAAGATAATGCTTACATAAATCCATTTATCAACCTCAATGGCCGCTGAAGACGAACCAGCTTCAAGCACCATTATTCTTTTGGCCAACGACGCGTGAGATATGGACGAATGTAAGTCCTACACCAATGTTTATACAGGCTGTGCCCGATCTAGACCCTAACCTAGCGGGTTATGACGTCCGCGAGATAAACTGAAATTGCTTTCCCAAATACCTGCCCGCAATAAATATAAAGTACTTGTCTACTATATGAGTATAACTACGTCCTACAAAATGCCGCGCCCACTCGAAAATAATGATGCAAAATGGAATTTCATGCTCACGCCGTCTTCTCGTACCCGGCTAGACAGAAAATGTGAAATATTGACTGCACCGCGATGCGCCCCGGGCCACAAGACGACGACCTACTCCATCCGCGATATTTCATGCAAATCTCAAAAATCCGTTTAAAGTCTCCAATTGAATTCATGGCGATTGTGATTGAAAGCCCCCAGGATTAAAGTCTAGAGACATT
Organism: Melanchra persicariae; assembly: GCA_947386135.1. Taxonomy (NCBI): domain Eukaryota; kingdom Metazoa; phylum Arthropoda; class Insecta; order Lepidoptera; family Noctuidae; genus Melanchra; species Melanchra persicariae. The sequence continues at coordinate 4,821,991 of OX376658.1, forward strand.
CTATCAGGATTTTGCCTGAAATCAAAAAGTATTCATGAAAATGCAAACAATATTTTGTGCAAACGTAGCGTTTAGATGTCCGTGTTAGCTTAGGAATGAAAGAGAATCGAATTTATCGGTTGCAGTGTCTACTAACTTATATTGGGACTGTCAACTTGCTGGAAGTCGGTCAACAGGGGGAAAATGGGGTTAAGGGGCACTACACCTGTGCATGAGTTTAGTCCTGCTATAGAAACCTGTCATATGAAATATCTGCACCAGTTTATAAGGTATACTGAACGATCAAGTTTTACGAATACAGGCGTATGGTCTGTGCCTTCGGGTTTATTTTTTTTAACAAATATACCTATGCAATCTAAGCTTTTTACCTACGAATAGAAAAAAAAATTCGTAGCCTCTTTTCTTACAAAGTCTTCTATTAAAAGGTTGCTAAATAACTTCCTGACAACCAAAGCCAGAGGCATAAACTAGTGAAATTGTCAGGAAGACGGACATTAGTGCAATCTCATTCCTTTATTGAGCCATCAAAGTGTCAGCGACAGGAAATTTCCCGAGCTTAGGAGGCCGCACCTGCCTCAGGACACTATAAACTCGTGCAAAGGGTTGGCTTGGCTGTTAAGGGTGCGTGTACATAGCCAGATATTCAAATCACGTAAGATAAACGCGCTAAACGCACACTTTGCGATCACTCTTTTCCGAACGGGATGTGAAAACGTAAAATGGAAGCGTTTTTGCCAATGTGTGCGAACCCTTATAGTCTATTTATTCTCCATCCAGGGGACGAATATTGAAAATAATATTGTCCCCTGTAGTTTCCCTGTGGGTGCAGTGATGACACAAACGACGTATTTATGAAGGTTAAATAACTTTTCTGCATAATCTGTTTGTGTCTGGTTTTATTTAGTTTACGTTTCGTTTGTTTTTGTTACGAGTGTGTGTTTATTTTTGTTGCGTTGCAGGGTGTTCCGGTTTATACACGGTGAAAATTTAAGTTTCGGTTGTAAAGCGAGCGCTTAGAAGGCGCTTTGAGCTAGCTCATTTGATAAACAGTTATGTTTGTATGTGTAAAGTGCTTTATAGTAAAAATGGATGCTTTCAATAATATTTAATACTTTATCGGTGCTTGTGGAAATAAATTTACTAAATCAGCCGTTTAATTTATGGGCTAGCCTTTTCATTTAAATGCGTCGATTTTTCAGTGACCTGCGTGACATCTTTGGTTCAATATCGTTATACGACTTTCCCATGTCACTTATGTCGCATATTAAATAGAGCAGTACAATGATAAGGCTAGGCTTTTAATGAAACGGCTGATTAAGCTAGTTGGCTGCGACATAATATACACAAAATATTGTATTTTCATCACGAGCTATCAAATTCCTCCCTCCATTCTTTCCATCGGTCATGGTTCTGCGCTACTATTAAAATAATATTTTTTCAAATATTTGGACTATTTAACAATAACGTTTGAACATAGCGAATGTTCATCAAATTAAATTATAAAGATAGCAAATACAATCAAATATTACTATATATACACTTTATCATGTCGAACGGACAACTTAAGTTTCTTACTTATTATTTAACGAAACAAATCTGTTTATACGGCGAAGGCCATGATATCTAATGGAAATTTTTGCCTAGAGCAATTCAATAAAAATAACTATAACTAGAGTTGTTATTTAGTCTACACTATTTTAAACAGAAAATAAACTAATGTGGTCACGTGTTGGCCCTAGCAATAATAACGATGAAAAGAAAACAAGTACGTATTAAAGATAGTTCTGCCCCCGACAATGACATGCCCATGCCATCATGATAACGTTGTGTAAAAGCGATAGTGACAAGCGTCTTGTATAGCTTCGTGTCCCTCCCACACCAGAATCATGATGGTTTTAAGAAGTCATAGAACGGCCCCTGAATGCATACATTGACAGTTTAATTAAAACCTTGTTTAAATAAGAAAAGTTAGAGAATAGGTTCAGTTAACAGCAAAAAATACTAAAGCTCAAAATAAAGTTCACGTCTCAAGAATGTCAATAATTAGAAAAGTTCAACAAGAATATTCAAATATTGAAAAACTTTTTATCAACTAGACTAGAATAATGAGTTCGAAAACTTTTTCCAAGAATTTTGCCAGTAACACCACCGTGTATTTGCATGAAGACAAAACGTGAAACGTTGACTCTGTGGCAGGGATGTTACAAAGGTGATTTTATCGAAACCGGAATCGAAGTCGGAATCTAAGTCGGAGGCGTTGACGGTTTATACAGGGTTATTTGTAAAACACCAATAACCTTTCAGTGGGTGAAAGTACTCATGACTATAAACAACTTTTACTATGGGACCAACAATGAAATTTCAAAAAATAAATCCGTTGTTTCATACAAAATGCAATATTCACCCGATGAAAATGCAGAAACAGTAGATTTTTTTTTCAATTTTTCAGGGTTGATTTCATTACAAAAGTTGTTCATAATCGTGAGTACTTTCACCCACTGAAAGGTTGTTGGTGTTTTACAAATAACCCTGTATAATGCGTAAGAAAAAGTGTAAGAGGAGAGGAGGGAGGGTGTTCCCCCGCACGACATGAGTACCTAAAGCTGTTCGCGGCCACCGTGTGCTGCCGCCGCATATGCTGCAAGGATTAAACCTCCAATTTAAAAGACATGTCGAAGCCGAAGTCGGAACCGGAGGTGTAATATCAATCGGAAGTTCCGACTTATCGGAGTCGGAGTCAACGCTCCGTAACATCCCTCCTGCATGGCTAGTTGAGTTCACACACGGCGCCCGGTGCGCTTAACTGGGCAAGTTATAGTGACTCATCCAGTGCCAGCCGTGCCCACTCTCCTCTATTATATGAAATCAATATTAATTAATGTTTTGTTAAAAATATTCTACATATTATACCGACGCGACGTAAATGTTTTTTTTTTAAGGAGGGTGCAGATTTCTATAATAGGTGTTGATTTGCTAATACATAACTTTATTTTTGTCTATTCAATGGGATTTTTAAAAAAAACGTTATCATACGATTATAAAACGATACAAATTAAATGCTTATATTTATCAGATTTCAAGGAATAAATATGACAGTTTGACAGCTTAACCATGGAAAATAATTAGGTATGCCTTTTTTTTTCAAACGTAAGTTAAATCTGACGAGTAAAAAATCGGCTCAAGAAACTTACTACTACAACTTTTGCGTCACACGATAATGCCTACTTACACACCGATAATGCTTACTTACACATCGATAATGCTTACTTACACACAGCTTTGAATCCCCATTCACCGCAAACGAACAGCTGAACAGCTCTTTTGATATGACAGTCACACGAGTTCCCACGACTCTTAAGGCATGTCTCAATCCGACTCATTTGAACTCCTGCCGCAGCATCCCCGTACATGGTGACCTGACACCTTAATTGGGTCACCCGCCCCGAGACACGGAAACTTATCTGTTTGGGGACTAAAGAATTATGTATTTCAAAAGTAAGATTAGATTACAGAATTATGGAATGGATGGAATTATTGTAATCCGTAGAACTGCATCCGTATAGCTTCTATGAAAATGCGTTGACGCATTGTCACTTCGCAGCTGTCTACGGGAGCTATAAAGAAAGTAGTTTGACGAAGTACTAAGCAAACTTAGTCAAATCACCATCTGCCTCTAACATTGTGACTAATTTTCCTGTGAGCGTTTACGCCGTACGGCTTTTCATACAAACTTTCAAAACATAATTCTTCAAAATGAATGAACCGATTTTAACGAAACTTGGTATGCAAACGCTAGATATCCAGGTCTAAATAGTTATCAGAAAACATTTTTGAAAAAGATTTCAGAGGGAGAGAGAGAGCGATTTTAGGTTTTCTACAGAAAGTGAAAAATCACTATATCCTTCCCCCTGAACTCTTTTTCAAAAATGTTTTCTGATAACTATTTAGACCTGGATATCTAGCGTATGCATACCAAGTTTCGTTAAAATCGGTTCATAAATTTTGAAGAATAAGGACTTGAAAGTTTATATGAAATGACATATACGTACACGCTCTTAACTGTAGCACCAATTCGGATAACCTGTTTAACGAAATTCATTACTTTCATTTTAAGTAGGAAGGTCCATGTTCACTCATTTCGGTTCGTCTTTTAATTTTCCATTTATTCAATTTCCTCTCGTTTCCAATGAAATTGGTTTGTGACGGCACCCGAGATTGTTGTTTAAATTTGTTAAATAATTGAAATTAACTCTGTTTTGTGTGTTTGATTTTAAAATCTGAAAGGAAAGTTATGGTAGATCGTGTAAGTAGGTTCATAATATAAGTTTCCTATTTCAACACCATCTTATCAGCAGAGGTATGCAGAAGGGGGTATAAATTCTCGCAAACCTCCATAAACAAGTCACTTTTGAGCAGTCTGATGCAGTGGAATTTTTGTCGTTTTTTACAGTCGGGCTTTTCCAAATAATTTTAGGCAACAAGAACTCCGGTAGTTCAACACTACGCCTTTTTTTAACCGTAATGAGTCGTGTACTTGCACGAAGCCATCATACCAGCAGAGGTATGAGAACAGGGTATAAATTCCCGCAAACCTCCATAAACAAGTCACTTTTTAGCAGTCTGATGCAGTAATTTTAGGCATTAACTCCTGTCGTTCAACACTACCCCTATTCTGCTTCTAAACTAGCGATTACAAGGTACTTACCTTTTTTTATGGATGGAATATCTTCAAATGACCCCTTCTGCTCTGGGTAGAGCGGGAGGTAGTATCAGACTCTTACTGACTAAAACCCATCCGTGCTCCTCCTTGTGTCCTTTGCGTTCCAGGACTGCGGTATCTCTTTCGAACAAAATCCCCAACCCTAGCAGGTCAACACTACCCCTTACAACCAATTTCGTAATCAGCAAAAATATCACTATGTAAACTGACACAGAAATAGCTATTCGTCGGAAAATAGAATGAAGTCAATCAAATAAACCTCACCCATATTGATATATCGTTTATATAATATGTACACGGCTTTGTGTTTATTTGTGGCATTTGCCGGTACGTTCACATCGGTGTAAGGTTATTTATACATGTTTCTTGTTTAGTTAGGTAGAGCCTTAAAATATGCGGTCAATTGAGATTCATTTTGGTAAATAAAATGCGTGGGTTATAAAAGCAGAGCATGCACATACTGGATCCGACAGGATGGGATGGTGATGATGAGTACCTAGAAAGAAGATTGAACGCACCGGGACTTACAGCTTAGTACGGCCGCTGTTCCAAATGCGTCCAGTGCGGCTACGTCTGAGACAATTGAATCTAGTACCTATGAGTTACCCTACTGACTAAACCTAGCCAACAATTGCCTAGCACCCTAGTAACCCTAATGCCCTAACCTACCATACAAACCATATTCCAAACGTAAGTTACGTTGGTTTTACGTGCGGGAAGTCTGTTACAAGGAGACCTACGGTAGCAGACGGAATTGGGGTAGGAACAGGGGTTTTGTGTACGTCGTGCAATGTACACAGGAAATGGTTTTCTCACTGCCGATCCCTTTGTAGGAGATGTATCAAACTCGACTCCAGCTTGACGACTAATTTATTACAATTATTAACTTAATTATATACATGACGGCGCGCAGCTAAATTAAAAGTAAATCCAAGATTTAAGATGAGAGACTGATTGTGTTATTTGGTTGAATAGTTATTATTGTTAAATTCAAAATTAAAATGGTGATTAATTTCAATTGGTCGAATATAAATGGCGATTTATAAAATATGAGCGGGTAACCCCGAATAGGGTAGCAAGTTTGCGTCTACGCCGTGACAGCTGGCATTCTTTTGACAGACAGCGTACGAAGTGCACGCGTGTTAACCTATTGGCTCGTAATCTAGTTTCATCTTGTGTTTTACCGTATATTTTGTTTACAAATGTAATCGAATGAAACGAGGGACTGTAATGAATCACAAACGTGTCATTATTTCAACGTTTCTTCTATAACACGCCCATGATGGATGACTATCACAAAGACCGCTCCGCTGCCCATTCTGATATTCCGTCATTCACATTTTGTGGTCAATACACATTGATACCTATTTACATGTGTGTTAAGTGTGTATCGAGCCGATGAAGTGAAGATTTCAGTATCACTTCTTAGCGCTGACGGTGTGCCGGTGTTGCCGGCGCGTGGAACGAATGTATGTCGCTCAGTCGCTCTTAACGCTGACGATGTGATACTGTTGCTGGCACGTGTAACTATTGCATGTTCATGGTTGAACAAAGGTGGATTAACCAATAGGATTGGATATCATCCTTTGCTTGTTCGATTTACGAGAAATAAACTACCACGATTCCATGCGTAGAGCCAATCGACACGAAAATAGGAAGAAGAACGCCGAATACCCATGTCGATCAGTGGCGCTACTCAATTACATCATCAAGGGCCGAGCGAGAAAGAGGGATGGAGCTATATAGGGTGTATAGCTCCATCCCTCCTTCTCGCTCGAACGACTCACGCTTTAACACGTCATGGTAGGGCCGCAGAAGACCAATTCTTGTGCGTTAAAATCGTTCAAATTCATGAGACAGTGACTGTCAAAAACTTGTCAAAATGTAGGGAAATTTTGATTACGATTGCAAAGTCTGCTTAAAATACGAGAACTGTCCCTCTGATCAAAACTTAAGTGAAGTTTTTCGCGAGTGCTGCTGTCATCGAATGATTTTATCAATCCTTAGCACAGATATATAGATAGACATAGATAACGCAAGTATCACGATCTGTATGAAAACCAAGCGTGCCTTTATTGACTGCCTAATATGACGTCACAAGCACTATTAAGTGATGGGAAAATCAAATCGATTCAAAGACGCCGCCGCGTGTGTCACCTAACTGACCTATACACCAACTGATGTCAGACTAGCGTTAACCGATGCAGACTGAGCGCGAAAGTGGCGGCTTACGATTTTTGTACGTAAGCTGGGCACCGAATCGGGCACGCGAAGTAGTTGCTCTTGCGTTATCTATGTCGATCTATATCTGTGATCATTAGTCATTTAGCGAAAATGGAACTTAGTGTTAGTGTGACGTTTCATTTACAGGATAAACACTGCTGAAGGATGGATACAGTATATTCAATACGATTAAATCAAACATGATGTACCCACTCTACGCTGGCAAAACGGGAAGTCTGCTAGCTCATACGGTGTCGCATCTTGAAAGAGAGTTCAAATACGGAATTTAAGAAAATATAACTCCATTTGGTATAAGACCAGTTACTAAATAGTTCGATTGGTGCAGTAGCAAAGTGATTGGCTCCTGCACTATGGCAGCCGGTTCAATTTCCGTAAGAAATAAACATTTCTGAAGTTTTCCGGAACTATGTAAGATTCCTTGCAGAATAATATTTACAGGAGAAAAACCTTGTAGTGGTGATTTTAAAGAATAATAATTAAAAAAGAGACCAAGCAAAATAATTGCACTGTTTTTTTACTTTACTGGCAAGTTTGGTTTCATTTTAAGTAAATGGCGACCTAGTGCACTTGTAGGGAAGTTTTGCACACAAAAATAAATAACGACTATGCGGAGAATTTATCCTTGAAAGTTTTTATTTAAGTTATTCTAGTGCATTTTAATGCGGCTTTTTATACATTGCTCAGTGATTTTTTTTTAGAGTAAAAGTAGCTGTTAGAGTTTTGCAGTTGTCTGCCTCTATTTTGAAGCACCTTTGCGTTTTACAGAAATTTCTACCTCCCCGGTAGCTCGCCGTCCGATCAGCCGGTCGATTCTGTCGACATCACCTAGGCGGAGTGAACGACAATTGAGCTGTCATTCCATCTTATTTGTATGTTTTGACAACTCTCCCGTCGTGCCCCCCGCCCAAGTGTTCACTTCGACATGCTTACAGAATCGCACTGCTGATCAGGCTCGAGAAGACGGCACGCTGTGTTCCTCACGCGCCTGTAAGAGTTGTCTAAAGCCTAGCAGGGTTGCGGAATTTGTTCGAAAAGTCACCGTGGCCCTGGAACGCAAAGGGCAATAAGAGGAACACGGATGGTTTTAAGTCAGTAAGAGTCTCACACTACCTTCCGCTCCGCCCACGGCGGATGAAGTCATTTGATGATGTCCCATCCTTAAAGAAAAAGGTAAGCACTTTGTAATCGCTAGTTTAGAAGCCCTACAAGGATTGATCACGTAGTATCGACGTTCAAGCGACCACTTAGCATGATTAGTAGCGGATTCATTACGCCGCTCTTTTCTCCACAGCACGGCTCTCCGATTAATGGTTGACCGATCAATGGAATAAAAGAATACTCAGTACATGTTGTGAGAATAATTAATTAAGCAACCTTATCCAAGTAATACTGAGGGAGTTTTACATGAAAATAGGACCTTATCTTTGATATTAATTTACTAAATATCTACCCTGCCGTCGTAATGACAATAGCCCATAGACAAAAAAGTGATGCTTTATGAAAAAAAGAATAGCTGACAGATAGCTGAATAGATTAGGGGTCGGCTTCTATGACCAGATATCTGTATTTTACTGAGGACCGTTTGCCATTTGACCTTTTAACCGATAAACAACTTTAAAGCAGTTTTCTAAATGGGGTTCGGATTTTCTTTGTTTTTATTATTCTCAAACATAGGCACTTTGTTTTCTTAACAATTTTACTCCCAAAATCGTTTTTTCTGAATTCCATTTGGTTTACAGTTCATAGATGTTCAAGATACTAATAATCATGGTTTCAAAGATACTTTCACTACCAAATGAAAGTCTCGACAATCAAATTCTCCAGTCAGCCTTTCTATCTTTATCTAGCCTTTTCACATTCATGCCAAAATAAAATTAAAAACAAATATCTTCTACGAAATCATGGATTTATAAAGAGGCAGACGTCTAGGAAGCGTATATTTCCTGTCGTTGATCGATTCAGCCGACAAATTGAATTATGAGGAGTATGCCGAGTACGCGAGCACCAGACGAGACGCCAAATTAAATGCTCAAACTGATTTTCACGCTCCGATAGTTCCATAAAGGATTCATAATATCTAGCACAACTTCGTACCGTAGTACAAGTAGTGTGTAGTGTAGACAGTAACTTTGTCTGGCTACCCAATCAGAACTCCCTATTTACATGACTTCAGTGTTTAGAGAAAGTTTTGGGATTAGAACTTGAAATGGGTGATTTAGTAACTTGTTTACAGTAAGTATCTGAAGAGCGTCTGCTTTAAAAAGCTGGGGAAGCGTAAAACATGATCTATAGGTAGTACCGGTAGTAGTAGTAGACCTACCTACCTTGTAAATAAAGTTACTGGAAAAAAGTTTTCGTAATTTTAATCATTTCATGCAAAAACCTATTGAACACAGACAGCCAACACAAATCTATTGTGTACAACAAAATATCTGTATCGTAAAACTTCTCGTTTCAAATTCAATAGGGTTGTATTTGCATATTTTTTTGTGTACACCAATAAGAGTTCCCATTCATCCCTTTTGTATACACTTATCAAAAACAAATTTCGCGTCAGAGGAAAATACATTTTTCCGTATCAAAAGGGGTGTTTTTTAAAATTTCTTTTATTTGCTCCGGAAAGGTCAATACATAGAGCAGCGTTTGTGCGGAAAGTGTTTTTTTTTAGTGGATAAACCTCTCTATTTTTTGCAAAGGGTATATTTTAGAAAGCACCAGATTTTAATTACGAAGGTAGGTATTTGTTTAATGAGCAATTTGTGTTTGAACTTTTATCTGTATTGTTAAAATTATGTAAAATGATATTTATTTTAATAAAAAGGGTTTGTTTATTTTCCTAGAATTCGTTAGTAGAATGTATAAAATTGCCGGAACACTTCATGTGGTCTAAAGGGGTCCGAACATTTTTCTATGAGAGCTGGCGGCATAGCCATTGCCATTCTGATTTTTTTTTTCAAAATTGCGGCGCACGTTGAAACAATGTATAGTTAAGGTAGAGTAAAAATGTTAGCAACATGGTGCTCTAAAGTGTCACTTTGTCGAGTTATTTGGAGGTAAAGTCGCTATGTGCGAACAATTACATCATTAAAAAATAATTAACTTCGTGCTTTTATTTCACCGGAAAATTGTAGACTCCGTACGTTTGTAAGAAATCTTTCTTAGATTATAATTTCTCGATATATTATGAAAAAATCGTTTTGTATACAATAAATTCCATATAAATTCAAAAATTTACAATTTCACGCGATATTTAACAATCTTACGGCATTTGCAATTTTTCGGTGACATATGCATACCATCATAATGAAATAGTAGTCCCCAGCCTAGTTCAAATAAGAGCACATGAAAACTACTTTTTTTAAGAACTTGCCTATTAATTGAAATAACTATTAATATAACTATTAATTGAAAACAATTGACTCCATATAAGCACGTAATTAGTTCATTTTTGATGATTATTATTGTTATCACTTTAAGGCGCCATGTTGCAAACATTTTTTTTGTGTCCTCTACTCTACCCATATATACTTCTTGTATATATAACTACACAAAAGGTGCTATCCCCTTTCAGGTACCTACACAAAATGATTAATAACAAAGTTCTGTCAAAATGAAGAGAAATTTTCCCGTTTTATATTACAGATTATCACGGAGAGGGCAAAGAGTAATATCGTCGCGTCGTAATTATGAAACTACGTTATTCACTTTTTGACCAACTTTGGCGCCAAAACGTCGGCGTGTTGGTTGATTAAAATTTTATTACGAAATGTCGGGGCGTCTGAAGTTCGGTGAATTGCCTTATAATTGAGTTCTCCGTTAATTTGTACGTGCTTTAATTATTACATTAGGTATTTCTGCATTGTTTAAAAAAAATGATCGCTCGTTGGTTTGTCTAACCTAGTTGTTGTAAATTACCTACCTAAGTAGGTAAAATCAAGGTACGGAAAAACAGTACAACAGAGAGGGGTATGTAGATTGATCTATTTACGAGAATTTCTTTTGAGAATAACTGTTTTCCCTAAACTAAGCCACTTTTAAAACACTTTATACCTCAATATCGTTCTTAGTTAAGAAGAAAAGAACAAAAGAGCGCCACTAAATTGAAAACAACGCGTCAATATGAAAAAAAGATCCAGCGCATTATTAAAACAGGGTGACACGATGAAAACGTTAGTCGAGCGGAACAGAGCGGTGCTGTGCGGAGCGGTGTTTTCCTCTTTTAGATATTATTATGTAGGGAATAAAACTAGCCTAACCAAGTATTTTAAACTTGGAACGTACCTACCTACTAGATATATTGTCCAACTTTTTTAAAACAGCCCAGTTTTAAGAAAGTAAGTTTTATGTTCTAATCTAATCTAGCCTGTTGTGTTAATGTCCAGGCCTCCATCTCCCTTGTCCACACACGTCTTTCCTCTCCCATTGCGTGCCAGTCCTTCCAGTAAGAGTCGAGTTCGTCTCTCCACCTTCGCCCTGGTCTACCGCGATGTCGCCTAGCATAGTTTTGTGTTATGTTTAGCATATTCTTTCAAAGGAAATATCTGTCTATCTACACACCTACCTGGAATAGAAGGTCCATAATAGGTAAGCATGCGAGGTAACTAGGGCATTTTTCTACAATCAAGTACCTACCTACGTCCTATTATCAGAAACAATTTATTATTATTATCAGAAAACGTCTGCCAGCTATTTTACGTGAAACCTGAAACAAAGTGGTAAACCAATTTATCAATAAATAAAAAAAAATAATTGCAGAAACTTGTACAACTTTTACAGTAACTCTTACATAGGGACCTCCTTTTAAGTCAGAGATATACCTGTGCTAAGAGAATCAATCTATAGGTAAGTACTAGAATACTATAAATCCTAGAAAATTAATATACTTAATAAAAGAATCTCTACCGAAACATGTACTACCACAGTTTACAACAACTACACCACATTTTTTTTTCAACGTACCAAAAATTTCATAAATCGCAAAGATAATTTACGTATGCAGTATGTAAGCAAGCAAGGCAAGAAATACTGAATAGCGTTCACCAGTAAGTTGCACAGTACGCGAGATACCTCGGCACCCCCGAAGGCGATAGAGAACCCAGTGACTTACAAAATAGGTACTAAGAATAAAATCATAAATAAGTGAACAGCAATCTGCACAGCGACCTACTTCCCTGGTTCACTAGACTGACCGATTTACTCGTTGAAAACCTACCTGCAAGCAAATATACAGCTACACACTTATATTCATGTGTAGTTTATTTGCAAATAATCTGACTGTATTTTTTCTACGACTAGGCCAATTTGGGAAATCATCAAATGACTCCATCCGCTCTGGGTGGAGCGGGAGGGAGTGTCAGACTCTTACTCACTAAACACATCCGTGGTCCTCCTAGTGCCCTTTGCGTTCCAGGGCCGCGGTGACTCTTTCGAACTAAATCTGCAACCCTGGCAGGCCATGTACCTACCAGTTTTCATATTGAGTTAACTAAACTCAAAGTGATCAAGTGTTTGAACGCAAACGAAGCAAAAAAAGTTAAGTATTATGTAAAGTTTTAGCAGGAAAGCCACCATGGGAAAAGGCGTGAATTAGTAACGCATGTTACACGATTATGTAAGAGCTCGTGGCTAAAATACAGCCGCACGGTCCAATCTTCAACGTTAAGCAAAGCCTGCCGAGGTTGGTCTGTGGATGGGTGACCATCCTAACGCACCGTGACTCCTCCGTGCCTCGCAAAGCACGTTAAGCCGTTGGTCCCGGCTGTCATTTTTTAATCTTTGGCAGTCGTTAACGGATTGCCAGAAGTTAGAAAATCTGACTCCAGTCTTGCAAAGAAGTTGCCGTGCTACCCAGGTAATAGGTTGTGGAGGTCTGGTAGGCAGCCGCTTCATTTAAAACACATGTATTCAGCTGAAACCGGTTTGACTGAAAGCCGACCCCGATATAGAGGGAAAAAGGTATCTACCCTGCTTTGTTGAAGATCTAAACCTTCATCGTTGTAAGTTGTAATTCGAAAATGATTCCGGAAAAACTAGGTAGGTAGGTACCTACTTACCTAAAATATAGCTAACGAATTTCCCCGAATATATTTTGTTATTATAAGATTCCCTCTTGCTAATTCTCTCTGTGCGTGTTACTGCGCTATCAAGTAGATATCTACGCGGGATTAACGACATGTTCTAACCTCCAACACTTTATTAGTTTGTGTTGCCATTATATTACCATCATAATGGGAATGGGTTCGTTCGTGTTGCCAGTAAATGGGTTGTCCGTTAAACAAACTACTGCAATCGTCACCTGGAGAGTTCTGAACCATAATAAAATGAATTTATATCCTGCTGTCAGCGTGAAAAATATGGAACTACCTTCGTTTTATTTCTTTTGGTATTTTCTTTTTATCTGACTACGTGACAGCACAGATAAGGTTATCTATGGTTTTTTTTCAAAACTTCATAGGATTTGCAAGATAGGTAAATGATAAAAATACCTATTTTTCGTGTCTTTGAATTTGTCTTTAAAACATCCACTTACCAAACAAAAGCCGATCACTAATGTGATTCTACCAAAACACCGAATATCAAAGACAATCAATGGTCTCACAATAGCTCATGTCAATCCGGCTAAACCGGGGACAAATTGGACTACAACTAGCAACAAGTCTTCGGAGGTTACCGGGATTTGTAGTGTATTTACATTTCAAATGACGAACATTGCACCTATTGGAGGCCAATCTAACTCTCAACCTAACTAAACGATACTCCAGTACAGAACCTCAGCGACCAGGTACCTAAGCGATAACGTTTGGATCACACTGGTCAAATCAAGAACCAACTCCATAAGTAGGGTAAGTACCTAAGTAAATAGGTATATGGTCCAACCTAGTATCTACCTACCTCGACAATCTCTGACCACAGATAATAATACTATGAACAGTTACCTAATACATAGGTAAGTACTACTACCTACCATTTCAAAATTAATTGTTCCCATGGTAAAACTAAAGTAAAGTACATAATCATGCCGGTATTCGCCAAAGGGTTGGGCAGAGAAACTAGGTACTTAGTTACATAAGTAATACCTTCACATTTCCCAAGACCATAAAGTTGTTTCGGTAAAAAGAGCTTTATGTCCAGTGCAGAAAGACCTGAAGTAAGAAATAAAGCCTGAACCCTTACTTATTAGTGTAATTAGTCACCGTGATGTAACTTTGATCTATCTCAAAGCTTAGCAGATACAAGACGAAATGAGAGATTCACCAAAGAGCTCAACGAACTGGATTATCCACTATCTCTCCTTTACCTGAGAAACTACCGAGTTAAGAGCCACCTGAATAATAACGTTCAGTCAGACTCGTTAGTTCGAAAATATATCTCGCTATCAGTACTTGTTAGCGTGTCGACTAATGGAAGTCGGTGTAAAAGTTTTAATTATGAGCGTTGTCATAGATGAAAATTATAGCCTATTCCGAATCCCGATATTTTGCAGGAAAACAACTTACCGAAGTCGCTCGACCCGGGGTATAACTTACTATATCTACCTACTACCTGCTAAGATAATTATGTAGATACTTAGTAGAATTTTCCAATCTTGAAAATTGATACTTTTCTTCTATAGCTAAAGTAGTAAAGTGTCGTTTTTATGCCTACACAATAATGACAATCACTTAGGCATACCTACACGTCCAGGGTTGCGGATTCTGTTCGAAAAAGTTACCGCGGCCCTGGAAAGCAAAGGGCACTGAGGAGCACAGATGGGTTTTAGTCAGGAAGAGTCTTACACTCCCTTCTGCTCCGCCCAGAGCAGGAGGAGTCAGTAGATCATTTCACATCCATAAAAAAGGCATACCTACACGTAAAAATATGGGTACCTTTGTCATACACCTATCAAATATTAATATAGTGCGTTTCACCGTATATTACCTATGGCGTTATGTTGGCAGCAATGTTTTACAGTGTTTCCACATTACCTATAATAACCTACCTCAAAGTAAGGGTGATTTGTATGTTTTTAGTTAGATTCTTACATATTTATTTTATTCTTATCATATTAAAAATCAGCACAGTTATAAAATGAATAATTTAATTATTTTTATTATAATAATGCTCAGACAAAATAATTGTGTTTGGAGTAGTTATGCTCATCCAACGGACTTATACCCGAGCGGTCGTCGTCATCTTCATCTTCCATATCATCCTCGTCATCAGAAGTGTCACTATCGTCTCCCACTTCAATGATAAACCTGTCCATCTCGCTATCAATAACTGGACCATCTGCGTAATATTTTTCTTCCACTTTTTTCACGTGCTCACATTCTTCAGTTCATTCTTCATCTAGTTCGATTCTTTTAGGCCGGGAACCGCTTTTGCGAGGTGTTGAAACCTTAGTCGACGTGCTGGCTGCGACTTCACCTTCTTTGGTGATTTTAAACACGGTTTTTTCGGATACACCTAAAACATATATTTCGGTTTATTGTCACAATCATACATAAACCAATAAATTCAATAGAAAATTGCATTTTGAGTTGTAAATTTTATTATCTGCTACTGGTAACCCTATTTTAACTCACCTGTAAGGGCGGCAACACGAGCCTGAACACATCTTAAAGGAATTAATGAGGCATCATTACGTTTTTCACGATCACAAAAGTTCTTCACCTTTAACACCATCATTCTTTCACCACTTTCCAAAGTTTTGGGCATGATTTTAGTCGGAAATCAAATGAAAGTAAACAAAATCTGCGGGAGCGTCTCCTCGTGCCAATGACTTTGACAGACAGGGTGTGCCATCATAACGCCATAGGTACTATTTGTTGAAACGCACTATATTACCTACTAACCTACGTCAATCGATCCAAGTAGGTATTAATGAATAGATAATGATGCGGCTTTCTTGGAAAGCCGTCTATATTTTATTTCAAACCAAATAATTTCCCTTCTATATATATAAGTAGGTATTAGAGGACGAAACATAATGGAAACCAAAATATTTTTTCAGTTAATAACTGGGTTTTCGTCCCCCTCTACAAAAATTAGAGGGGTGACAATTAGGGCGGAATATCATTCAAATTGCGATGAGTTTTGATTGATAACGTCGCAGTAGGTACCCCTGTTTAGAGGTGTGAAAATACCGGATCATGCGTAGGTATTTAAGTACTTCTTATTCAAAGACAAAGTAGTACCTAGATTAAATTCTAAGGAATTGTTGAAGTAACAGTGAAGACAGGAATGTAATTTAAAACGTTGCTAACAGCTAACTTGATAGATATTAACGCTAAAGTGATTCGGGCACTAAGTAGTGCAGTGTGGTCACTACATAATTCCTCAAATCGCTCCAAGAAATAGGTGGAGGTTTTAAATGTCTTGTTATTTTTTCTGTTTGAAACGCGAAACTCCTTGATTATTTTTTCAAATCACGTTCAGTAGATTTATTTGAATGCTATTCGAATGTTTTTGACATGGGATAAAGTCGACGTTTGTTCTGGCACTTGTGTTATGTCAGCGACCAGGAAATCATGTTTTATTCAGAGGAATAATAAATAAAAATTATGTGGTGATAGTTTTAGCCAGTTGAGCTTAAAGCACATGTCCATGTACGTACACACGTACATATGTCCATGCACAACTTGTGAACAACTCCTGAAGCCGGATTACCGGTTTTATGGTCTGGTGATTGTAAATTGCTGATTAAGCGGACGAGGTTCCCAGGCTGCCACCCCAGAAGCCAGTAGCAGGGAAGGCTATATCCCCAGTGGATACTGCGGGAGAGGCGCCCCATTGCCGTCGTCAGGAGGACGACGGGGAGGTTTACCTAAAAATATTCACCCGAATATATTTTTTCTTTTTTCAAATACCACTTTTGGGTTGACGTCGGTTATCTCTACTTCGGGAGTGAAAAGACATTTTTCGTACGCATTTAAAACTAATGTAATAACGTTTCTTTTTTTCCTTGTGAGCGAACAAATCATTACGAGTTTCTAATCCATTAGGAAACCGGCCTTATCGGGTTTAAAATAAAACGAGTTGCAACCGTATTTTTTAAATCCGCGATATTCGGTCTAATAAATTTATTAACGTTCTCAAATTAATGAAAGATGTAATGATTATCGTAAAGTAAGATAGATCCTTGTTTTTTTTAAGATTAACGGTCACGACAACACACGATACCTTTTTTGTACTTTTATATACTTGTTTTCCTATTATTTTTTTTATCATCAAATTTAGTATTTTTTTCCTTTAACCAAAATTATACGTATATGAAGTGTTATGAGTGTTTCATTTCTTTGACATCATAATGCTACAGAAATTGGCTCTCCGGCAAATTTTCTATACGACATTATTTGGCTTTCTGGCAAAGTAAGTAAAGGTTTATTTATCCTCATAAATATCTTGATTTAATTACTTTTTTTTTTCCGTGAAAAGGTGGTCGCGCTCATCGTGCGAATCATTTTAAAAATTGATTAACAGATCGTTCTTCGGAAGCGAATCGTTCTTTATGTTTCAGATTCCTGATTCTTTTGAGGAAGTTCCAGAAGCTATTATAATATTATAACATCCGTGACAATTTAGAAGACAAAGCAATATTGGTCTTTGCTTTTATTGATTTCTTGTTTGTGTTGTACTTGAGTGCTATGAAAATAATCTTGTAAAACTTTAAACATATAACTCTTTTATTTCTTCCCATCAAATATATATTTTACCCGAATTTAATTTCCATCCTATAGTTAGATGTATTTAGATCCCGTAGTGTTTGTAAGGTGTGTGGATCTTTAGGCCTCCGAGTTTTACGGTAAGCTTTTTTAAGAGGTTTTTGCGAGTGCCTAGTTTTTATCCACAGCTTGGCTATTCCTATAGCGATCGGCTGCTGATTATAGATCTATCCCTTTGAGACTAAGTCCAGTTGTTCACCAGGTACCTGATTTTTTTTTTGCAAGGGTCCTATAGTGTTCAATCACGTAGTTTTTATGTTGGTGTTCAACTCTCAATTGTTGTACTTTTCACTACTTTAGATAGACGTAGCTGTATTCCTTGATGTGCATGCTTGTATGTATAAATGGTTAGGCCTCGAGTCCAAAGGTTAGCTTGGTTTTTACTAGGCTGTGTTGCTAGTTATCTACTTATTTTTATGGTAACTAGGCCAGCTGATGTTTTTTTTCCTTTTTTCCCCCTCGTCTAGTCCTGGTTTGTCTCGTCGTTCCTTTTTCTTTTTGTTCTAACCATTTTACGGTCGCAACACACGTTGAATCTGTCTTCTCCTGTCGAATTTTTAGGTGAGAGTTGCAGAGACTACTGATGGTTTCTTTCTCCGAAACTCTAAACGTTGTACTTAGGTTTCAAAGGTTTAGAATATTTTTTAGGAAAACTAGCTTTTAATTTTTTTTTTTTTTTCTATTATATTCAAACATGGCTGAAGAAGAGTGCCCTATTGAGGCGACACCACGTCGTAGCAGTCCTATTATTTCCAGACCTCCTCCCATTCCACCTAGAGCATCTCGTGCTTCATCACAGTCGATCTTACCTTCTCCAATAAGATCCGAAGACTGTTCCCAATTTTTTAGGAAACAATTTTCTCTTACAAAATGGAGAATTAATTTTGATGGAATCACCTGCGTTCGTGAGTTTTTTGCTTGCATCAATGACTGTAAAGACGCAGATGATTTACCGGATTATTATGTTGTAAAACGTTTCCATGAGGTTTTATCTGGGGTCGCATTAAAATATTTTAGATTAATTCGCCGACCCGATCTAACATATTCCAAATTAAAACAGAATTTTATTAAAATGTTTGGTCCTATAGATTTTGAATTTAAAACCGAACATGAGGTCAAAAATTTGAAACAAAGACCTGATCAATCTGTGAGAGACTTCGTCATACGGGTTTCTTATTTAAACCAAACTTTAAAACACCCTATTGAAAATACGAAGTTATTAGAAATAATCGTTCACAACATGCATCATAAATATTCTCCATGTTTATCTATCCGTAAATTTACTGATCTTGATGCGCTTACTGATGCGGCATCTCATTTTGAAAGTTTTTTGCCTAGGTTGTCAAAGTCAGTTTCCAGTGAAACGATTCAAACGCTGCAATGTTCAAAATGCAACAAAACTGGACATCTATATCGTTCATGTCCGGTCTTTCCTGGTTTGGTATGTTTTAGGTGTCGTAAGCCTGGCTTTATAACACGTGATTGCCCTAATTGCAATCCAAAAGAATGTTTAATTCACCGGCAACACGTTTTATCTCGTACAGTGTCACCGGTGATAGCTTCAGATTCGTCTGATAACAGACCCTTTATTGAGATTTTGTTATGTAATCGTTATGTTAATGCACTCCTAGATTCAGGCGCTCAAATGTCCCTAGTTAGTGAATGTTTAACCCACGAGCTAGGTATTTCTTTGAGGTCTGGGGCTCGAGTCTGCTATTGCAATCGTGTCTCAATGACCGGTCAGTGATCGAATATTTGACAACTTTGACAGTTTTTGTATGGGAAATGTGTCATAAGTTTGACGTTATACGTCAAAAATCGATCATTGACCGGTCATTGAGACACGATTGCAATAGCAGACTCGACCCCCTGATGAGTCGTGTCCACGTGCCATCTCAGCTAATAACTCACCTATTGATATTTTAGGAACTGTTTATCTCCCAGTTCAGTTCAATGGTACGACCTTTGTCCATGAGTTTTTGGTAGCACGGTGTATGACGTCTTCTGTGATTTTAGGAATTGAATTTTGGAATAAATTTGGTCTAACCTCAGTTTTTAGCAAAGCTTTTAACAAAAATATAAAAGGTAACATGTTTCTTCCGACTGTTAGCCATTGTTCCCCCTTTGTTTCTAGTGTATGTGAAACCCGTTACATACATCCCCGTAATGTTTTATTACCCGAGCAAGAGCTGAGTTTACAGCTGGTCATTGACGAATTCGAAGTCATTTCGTCAGACAAAATCGGTTTAGGAAAAACCACTTGGCTTTCACACAAAATAAACACTACTGGTCAGCCAATTAGGCAAAGGTTTTATCCACTTTCTCCAGTAAAATTAAAAATACTGAATGAGGAAATAGATAAGATGTTGGAGATGGAGGTCATTCGTCCTTCACGCTCACCATGGGCGAGTCCTGTTGTTATGGTCACGAAGAAAGATGGTTCTGTTCGTTTCTGTGTTGATAGCAGGAAGTTGAACAGCGTAACTATCAGGGATTCTTATCCTCTCCCGCGTATCCATGATATTTTGGATAATCTTCGTGGCGCAAGATATATAAGCTCGCTTGATTTTCGAAGTGCATTTTGGCAGATTCCCTTAGCTGATAAGGATAGCTGTGAGAAAACTGCTTTTATAGTCCCGCAGCGCGGTTTATTTGAGTTTGTTAGAATGCCATTTGGACTTACAAACGCAGCGTCCGAAATGCAACGACTTACTGATTTGATTGTGAATTTTGAGTATACAGCGACTAGCGATGACTGTGTTTTTGGTTATGTCGATGATTTAATTTTGATTTCTAAAGACTTTCAGAGTCATCTTGCTCTTCTAAAGAAGGTTTTGAACCGTCTCAAAGAAGCAGGTTTATCAATTAATTTGAAAAAGTGTGAATTTTGTAAAAGCGAGTTGAAATACCTGGGTTATATTGTAAACGAGAAAGGTTTACAAACTGATCCAGGTAAATTAGACGCCATTAGAGATTTTCCAACTCCTACTACTGCGAAATCCCTACGCGGTTTTATCGGAATGTGTTCCTACTATAGACGTTTCGTTGATGGTTTTTCATCGATTATAGCGCCCTTAACTGCTCTCATTGGTAAGAGAAAGGGTAGAGATCCGATAAACTGGGATGATTCAGCTGATAAAGCTTTCGTTAAGTTGAAGCAGGCATTGATTAATACTCCTGTTATGTCCTGTCCAGATTTTACCAAACCGTTCGTTTTACAATGTGATGCATCTTCTGTAGGTCTTGGTTCCGTACTTTCACAGACGATTGATAACGTCGAACATCCTATAGCCTATTATTCTCGCCTATTCTCTAAAGCTGAACGTAATTACAGTACTACTGAGCGTGAGCTTTTATCTGTTTTAGATTCTATAAAACATTTCCGTTGCTACTTGGATGGAATGAAGTTTTCAGTCATTACCGACCATATGGCTTTGAAGTGGCTTCTTACCCTAAACAACCCTTCTGGTCGTTTAGCGCGCTGGGCAACGGTAATTTCGCAATATACCTTTGATATTGTCCATCGCAAGGGGTCACAACACGTTGTTCCAGATGCTCTGTCTAGAATTTATGCTAGTCCAGTCACGTTTGATCAAGGACCTGACCAAACTACCGATAGGTGGTATAAAAAGGTTTATTTAGGTGCCCGTGATACACCCCAAATGTTTCCTGCTTACACCATTCAGAATGGTGTTCTTTTAAGACGCATGCCTGTCACATCTCCTTTAGCTTCAGATCCATGGCGTGTGGTGCTACCAGCCGAGAAGGTTTCTGCTGCGATTTGGGAGGTACATAACAATTTTCCATCGGTACACCCTGGTGTCACTAAATCATATCTCAAAATCAGAGAGGTATTTTACTGGCCAAATATGTTCCGGGATGTTACTGAGACTCTGAGGCATTGCGAAGTTTGTAAGGCTTACAAAATCGCTAACACCCAACCTCGTGGTCAAATGTTATATCCTAAAGTCGTTACGTTACCTTTACAATTAATTTCCATCGATTTGATCGGTCCGTTATCAATTGCTTACTATGGGTATAAATATATTCTATCCATGGTGGACGTTTTCTCTAAGTATGTTTGGCTTATTCCCCTAAAGAAGGTAAACGCCAGTTCTATCGTTAAAGCTTTAGAATCAGAAATATTTTTCAATTTCGGAGTTCCTCGAGCTATACTTTGTGACAATGCTACTGTTTTTCGTAGTAATCATTTTGTAAATTTCCTTAGATCATTTCATGTTGATTCAATCTATACTCCTTATTATTCCCCTCAAGCAAATACTGTTGAACGTTATAACCAAAGTGTGGTTACATGTTTAGGTATATTAGTTGGTGAGAACCAGAGAAATTGGTCTAAGATGTTGCCTAAAGTTAAACTCTATCTTAATTCTTGTGTTAACTTAGCCACTGGTTTTACTCCCAATTTCCTTATGTTTGGTAGAGAAGTTTGTATGGAAGCAAGCCGTGCGTATAATCAGACTCAAAGCGCTAATTTAGCTGACAGTCGTGATAGGCACGCTTCAAATCTGTCCTCTCTAAGTGAAGTTTATGCGAAAGTTGCAGATAATCTATCGTTAGCGTTTATTCGTAACTCGCGTGCTTACAATACGAATCGAAAAGCTATCACTCTGACTACAGGTGATACTGTGTGGAGACGTAATTTCTATAAGTCGTCTGGGGCTGATTACTTTTCTGGTAAACTTGCTCCACGCTTTATTAAGTGTCGCGTCGCTAGAGTTATTTCAAAAACTACTTATTTACTAGAGGACTGTGATTCAGTTCACTCCGGTAAGTATCATATTAAGGATATTCTAAAGTGATTTTTCTGAAGTCTTCGAGACGCGTTTTTTCCTCTTATCTTTTGATTACTCTAGAAGATTTCCTTTCGAAGACTATTTTTATGGTTAACTCTCTCTTTTGATCCCATTTTTATGCAATTAACCACTTAATTAAAAAACCTAAAAAGTTTTTGTAATTACGTAAATCGTAATTCAATATTTAGTAGCTAACTTTTCGTTGCCAAGCAACAATGTATGTTTTTGTTTACTGTTGTCAGTTGATGACATTAATCCTAATAGTGATGGGACATGGTCGATAGATGTAAGGTCGGTAAAATTAATTGATCTAGTGATGTGATTTTATCGATAAATGCTTGTTAAAAAAAAATCTAATTGAGTATTGTTATTTACGGTGAATGCTCATCGGTTAATGCACATAGATTAATTATACAATGTAATTTGGTGTTATGATACTTAATGAAATGCAGTATTTAATTGTATCAAGCCTCGTTTCCCCGATGGGATGGGCACAGATGCAGTTCAGATTTCATATTATTTAACTTTCATATGTAATAATTACTCACTCTCGGGAATATTATTACTCCCTTCCCTCTTTTCTATTATTGGACTTCTCCGCGTTCTTCTTTAATTATTCTTTAATAAGAATAAATTTCTACTCTCCTCTCACTTAAGCTATTGACTTAAGATTTTTTCTTCTGACTTGAGCATTTTTCTTGAGCATTTGACTTAAGCTTTTAACTTGAGCTTTTGACTTGAACCTTTAACTTGAGTCTTTGACTTATAATTTTTTTTTTTGACTTAAGTCACAGTTTTGAGACTGATGTCGTATTCTAGACTTAACTCGTGTCTGAGGCCGAGTTTGTTAATTTGTCTAAGGTCAAACCTAACGTTTTGACCTTGTAAATATTGAGATCTCTGTTTTTTCGTGTTGACAAGTTAGGATAGATTGTTCAATTAGGTTAGGCTAGTTTAACTTAGGTTAATTAATTTCTAGATTCCACTTTTCTTTAAATATAGTCAACACATTGCGAGCTCGCACTGATACCGTTTAGATGGAGGCGCGTCTTCGTTTTTATTCTGTATCCGCTGCACTTCGATGTTGTTCTTCGGATTTTCTTTCGGTTTATCTTTTGGGATTATCTTATGGTAATTCTTATAGGTTTTGCTTCTTACTTTATTATTTTTTCCTTCAGGTTCTTTATATGTTGGTCATTAATTTTTTTGCTTTCTTGTCCTTCTCATTTTCGTTTCTTCTTACTTAATGGTACGTGCGTCCTTTTTTTTCTTAGAAAGGGGGTACTGCAGTGTGGTCACTACATAATTCCTCAAATCGCTCCAAGAAATAGGTGGAGGTTTTAAATGTCTTGTTATTTTTTCTGTTTGAAACGCGAAACTCCTTGATTATTTTTTCAAATCACGTTCAGTAGATTTATTTGAATGCTATTCGAATGTTTTTGACATGGGATAAAGTCGACGTTTGTTCTGGCACTTGTGTTATGTCAGCGACCAGGAAATCATGTTTTATTCAGAGGAATAATAAATAAAAATTATGTGGTGATAGTTTTAGCCAGTTGAGCTTAAAGCACATGTCCATGTACGTACACACGTACATATGTCCATGCACAACTTGTGAACAACTCCTGAAGCCGGATTACCGGTTTTATGGTCTGGTGATTGTAAATTGCTGATTAAGCGGACGAGGTTCCCAGGCTGCCACCCCAGAAGCCAGTAGCAGGGAAGGCTATATCCCCAGTGGATACTGCGGGAGAGGCGCCCCATTGCCGTCGTCAGGAGGACGACGGGGAGGTTTACCTAAAAATATTCACCCGAATATATTTTTTCTTTTTTCAAATACCACTTTTGGGTTGACGTCGGTTATCTCTACTTCGGGAGTGAAAAGACATTTTTCGTACGCATTTAAAACTAATGTAATAACGTTTCTTTTTTTCCTTGTGAGCGAACAAATCATTACGAGTTTCTAATCCATTAGGAAACCGGCCTTATCGGGTTTAAAATAAAACGAGTTGCAACCGTATTTTTTAAATCCGCGATATTCGGTCTAATAAATTTATTAACGTTCTCAAATTAATGAAAGATGTAATGATTATCGTAAAGTAAGATAGATCCTTGTTTTTTTTTAAGATTAACGGTCACGACAACACACGATACCTTTTTTGTACTTTTATATACTTGTTTTCCTATTATTTTTTTTATCATCAAATTTAGTATTTTTTTCCTTTAACCAAAATTATACGTATATGAAGTGTTATGAGTGTTTCATTTCTTTGACATCATAATGCTACAGTAGGTACTTTCGTGGAATTTTTCCTTCCATGCGTTTGTCAAAGGCAGAATTTTTGTCCGTAGTCTTTCACTCTGCTCCGTGTGTCTGCCAATTTGGGTTGGCACGTTGGCCATTTACGAGTAGGTACACCCCCATTTAAAATTCCATAGAATTTGCGAACAGCTCGTTTTCAACGTTTTTAAATTCAGGAACAATTTCCTTCTTGATTATGTAATCATGGGTTTTACATCGCGTGCATGCATTCATGTTTACCAAAATAAGTTTGTTTTTTACCGACTTCAAAAAAAGGAGCAGGTTCGCAAATCGGTTGTAATTTTTTTTTGTGTTTGTTACCTCTTAGCTCCGTCATTTATGAACCGATATGAAAAAATCTTGTAGGATATAATATCCCCATTGAAATTTCATAAAAATCGGTTCAGTAGATAGTTTGGTTTTAAATAAAAATTGCTGGAAAAAATATGTCATCCATGTATACGAAATTGCGTACCTAATTAAGTATTTTGCTTCACTACAAAGTACAAAATAACTTTAATTTTGGGATGTCGGTGTTAAATTACGAAGAAACAACCAAAAACACCGACAACCGAAATTATAGTTATTTTGTAGGTTACCTACTTAGTTTTTTTTATTTTTGGGACAAATAAAAGGTAAGGTTAGGTATAAGTAGAGGCAGGGCTCATAGCACTTGATACTTACTACCGGCCATAAGCAACCAGAGGTGGCCATCTTATTAGGAACAGTACCTAGGTACTGAGATTTTCGTATTATCGGTTAGAACTTGTAAAATTGCACCCCGACTCGGACAGTTAAGGTTAGAAGGGGATGGTCAACCTCTTCCTGGTTATTTTTCTACAAAACCTTAAGCCCTGCGAAGCGGGGCTCCGACTTCGTCTTTTAGACATTGCCGGCTGCACCTAGTAGTAGCCGGCTAAAACTAGGTGTAGCCGCACTTAGGTTTACTTACTTATTGTGGCGCCAACTGTCATTGGCCAAGTCTTGGCGCCCAGCCAGCAGGCGACGCCAGGAATTTCACGGCTCTCTTCACATCGTACGATAATCAACCCAAGCATTATCATTTTATTATACTTTTTCCTTTCTTTCATGCTTTGCATTATCCTTTTTGCAGAAAACCAACCGCCAAATGAGGTCGGAAACGGAGTAACAGTAGTTTTATTATACATATCTTGAATAAGCTCCCTAACTTAATAACAATTGTAGCATGGCGTTATTAACTCCTTACTCGAACGTGCTCCATGCGCGGCGATGGCGAGAATATACGCCCCGCCAGCGATTCCCGCCTTAACTACTTTTCCGCGAGACGTTTTGTGTTTTTTGTCAAATTGTTTTAGTTTTCACCCTGTTTGTGCCTTTTGACTGTTTTACTTTTAAATTAATTACATATTTTTACCTCCTGATAACGTGCCGAACTCATTCAATAGCCCATAAATTCACCCCTTCTTACACAATTATATAACCTGGGGAAGGGCGTAGCTTCCTAAAACATGCAAACTATTTGCTCAAAAGGATGTTCCTATGATCCTTATTATGATGTAACTAGAATAAGTTATAAAAGTTGACCAAATACTTTTTTTTTATGATTATGTCTACAGTTAACTTTTACGAATCTCATTTCACTGTAGAACCAACTTGTCTAATTGAATTCTATGAGAGCGCCGATAAGTCGCTCTCATTAAGCTCGTTATAAATGGAGCTTCAATCGAGGGGAAAGGTAATTACGCAGGGAAGAAAACAAGGCATTTCATTAAGAAATAAAAACTTTTATTATTATCAGTTCAAATATCGTATTTACATTCTTTTAAACGAGTAAAAGCACATTGTTTATACATTACAAAAAAAAAGTATTAAAAAATCGTAACTAAACCAGTAGCGGGACAATTTCGTGATACGTAAAATAATAAAACATAGTTAATCGAAAATAACCTATAGATTAAAAATTAAAATAAATCTCATATCGTCCGCGTAGTCCGGAACTCATATAATCGGCAATGGCAACTCGTATAGGACTGTCATAACTAAGGAACCGTAACAACTAACTGATTAATTAATAATACCTATATACAATTCGTTCCTTCGCAACGAACGTGAGCCCAGTGGCCTCGGTCAGTACATCGTACAAATGCAAATTATTATGTATACAATAGAATTTCCACTATTCTCAATATAAATGCTCGACGTAATCTCGTATCGTACATGTGCCTCACTCAACGGGTGAACTATTTACTCTTCATCCCTAACTGACTGGAGCCGCGAGTGGCCTGAACCACGAGTGCTCCGCTCATTCAATTGCTAGCGAATTTGATTACTACGTTAACACGGCGAATTCTGAAGACTTTCATCGGATATTACGATATATTCTATGCATATATTTATTACATAAATGGAGTAAACTTCGATATTCGACGGTATCTACACAATTCACAAAATAACACACTATCTAAGGCAACTGAGGGCGGGTCGCGTCGCCTTGCTTATTACAAACACGTCAACAATGAAATAACGAACATATTATATTACAATAATCAATTATTTGACCAACCCGCCTATGCCTTCAAAATTCGCGACTTTTGCTACGACACTCGCGTTTCGGCTCACATCGCCACTCTCTTAAACTACATACAATAAAACTCAACAAAACCATATACACTGAAAATATTGCGTTTCACATACTATACAATTTACGTACTATTGGTGTTCGGAACCGTTACATTATGAATTAACTAGGTACTCGAGTGCCGGGGGCGGCTCTTGAATTTGTGACGTAACAATTTTGTGCTCAATTTAGTTAAATTTTGTTTAATTCCGGTAAGTGCGGCCCCCGGCACTCAGTGTAAACGTCTCTAAAGCTCGGTAAGAACTACACTAAGTTGATCTATGCTCACTAGTGTTATTTTATCTCGGCGCACACTGACAACTCGATTCTACTCGATTCTATTATTTATTATCGATTTTTGTCGCGTAATTTGGCAGTGCGTTCAGTGCGATTCAATTGTTTTAAGGCTTCATTCGCTTAGTCTTAGCGTAGGTAACATTTAATTGATTTTTATTGCTATTCGTCACCAATTTTATGTACAGTAATGATTTTGTTTTCGCTTCTAGACTATCATTATTTCTAAGACTACGTACAAAATGACCTTTATGCGATACTAATGTCTTGATTAATTTTATATTCCCGGATTCCTATGAAGCGTTTATTTTAATTGTTGGCACAATTTCCGTTCACGTTTCTGTAGGGCTACAATCTATTTCGGAATCATAGATGACTCGTTAATTTGTTGCTATCTAACAAGACATGGTGGGTATCGCATTATGTTTGACTGTCAAGTTGCCAATGCGCCGGTCCTACATTACTTACACTGCGCTCCTAACCTTACGTCGTGGGACCACTAATAATTCACTAAACTGGTTAATTTCACTAGTCTTTAGTCTAGACGGAACCTACTTCCATCTACTCTACCTCGCCTCGCTCAAAACATTGATTAGTATATTATTTATAAATCGTCGAATTTCCTATCACGTTACAATTTACAGTAGGACGGTCCCACACTTGATTATATTTGAGATCTGCGAAGATTAAATAATTTTGGTAATAGATTATCTCCGTTCAATTCACATGTATCACTGGAGCGGCTCGGGGCCGCCACACATTGCCTCGCCACACTAACTTTACTATTTGAGCACCGTGGAAGGAATGTGTGCATAAGATTTAGATAAACGCCAAGATTCAATGTACGAACGTCTACCATGAGTTACGATGACTCGAAAACCGTAGACCCAATAAACATCGGAAAATAGCCAATAGCAACCAATATTTGATTCGCATCCAATCAGAAATCAATCGTAAACTCATGCTAGAAGCTCAATGATAAAACCGTATAGTTTCATAAGACTGCATTAGAGTTAACTTCATCGACAATTATCCCTTAATAAATATAAATAAACATCTTCAAAATTTTTACCAAATTATGAGCATATATTTCCAGCATAAAAATCTTTTAAAATAATACGTCATACTCTTCTCAATTATAGATATACATGGCACACTGCTCTGTTTATATATTTATAGTTATAATTCATACACTCGTTACCTATCAGTTTACCTTGTCACCATAGAATAATTGAATTATATGGATGGATATTCCGTTGGAAGCTTAACAAGCACTAAAAGGATAAAGCAATCGACGGACGAATAAACAAACGAACAATGATGGTGGGGGGGAGTTTTGAAATTAGAATACTGTCGGCATTGGATGCCCTTCGAGTGATTATTTTTTTTTTAACTAGACGATAGAACTATCACGAAATGTTGGTCCGACGGAGCGAGTCACAGTCAGTAGTCAGTCGCGGAGAGGTGACGCCGCGAGCTGCAGGATGGGTCGCCGGCAGAACGTAAGAAGCGTAATTGATTCGACTAAGGGGCTCCGCGGCCGACTCTCACTTGATGGTAGCGTGCCGCGTCTCCGGGTGCAGACACACGCCCTCCACTGTGAATATTGACACCTCTGCAACAATGGAAAACATATTTGAGAACGAATTGATTTTGTACACTTCAGGGCTCTGTTGGGAATATTAAGTTAAATATATATTTATGTTAAGTGAATCGTATCCGCATATCCGAATCGAATCGTATCGTATCGTTCCGCGACGGACAATCCGCGACGGACGATCCGCGACGGACAATCCGCGACGGACAAACCACGACGGACGATCTACGACGAACGATCCGCGACGGACAAACCGAGGCGAAAAATGCGCTACGGACAATCCGCCATTGATGATCCGCGAGCAAAACCAAAACGTAATATTGTATACTTCTGAGGGCAGCGTCACAAACTTATTGGTAGGAAAAATAGTTCAGGACATATAACAGTAATATTTGAATGTAGTCACCATCAGGAAGGTCCCGGAGCCGCGGCGGCAGCGAGGCGAAGTAGGCGTGGTGCAGCGCCCTCATGGCGGGCAGGCGGCGCGCGGGGTCGGGCTGCAGCAGCGCCGCCGCCACGCGCTCGGCGTCGCGCCCCGCGTCGCGCAGGCGCGGGAAGGCGGCGCCCAGCGCGCGCGCCGGCGCCGCGCCCCAGCGGGCCACGTGCGCGCGCAGCCCGGGCAGCCGGCTCACTCCCGACCAGCTCTCCTCGGTGGGTGTGCCTACCACCTACGACAATTGGAGGGTTACATATTTGTGAACGAAGAGAAGGAGTAACCCTAATTTTGTGTCAGCTTGGCAAACGTATGGATTGTGCAACTGATGTCCGGTGGTCAAACAGTCGCCTTCTGCAATTAAGCCCGTGGGGGGGCCCGTGGTCGCTAGCAGAATCCAACGACAAAAAAAAATCGTTTGTTTACAGACAGCCTCACACTACTAATGGGCAATGGCTTCTTCCCATGACTTCCAAATCTTTCGATCCAGTGCGATGTAGGACAGGGACTTCCACTGTAAAAGATCCACGGTAGGTCGATCTGCCCTTTCGTTCATAGTTGACAGACTGTCATGTCAATGACACAATCCCAATAATTAAACTTATGCATTATACATTATACATCGTGTACTAAAAGGTTGATGAAATATAAAGTAACATTAACATACCTTAAATATTTTATCTAGTTGGTCGTGTGTGTCCCTGACGCCCGGGAAGGTGGGCACTCCACAGAGCATCTCCACGAATATGCAGCCCACGCCCCACATATCCAGCGACGTGGAGTACTCCGTGCTGCCCAGTAGCACATCTGCACAAAACACATGACGATAAGTCAAATCAAATCAGACGTCATTTATTCAAATTAGGCTGAGTGCCAGCACTTTTTGAACGTCAAAGTTCTTTATATAGACAGTCCCCAGTTCCTAGTGTTTTAGCTGGAAAGGAGAAGTACCATCAACATAGTCACTATCAACATCTACCTGGCCTTTTTTCCTACTATACCGGGGGTCGGCTCTCACTCAGTATTTAACAAGGAAGATAGATAGAATATACTTTATTGTACATCAAACATAGTTACACAACTATTTATCACGTGTGACCCCGCCACCATCTCTGTTTGTTACGACGCGACGCGCGATGAAAAAATCTTCGAAAGCCTTCGAAGCCATACCTATATTAAGTCTAACAATGATATTATGGACATAGTCTGAGCCTTGGATTTATCGAGGTTCGGTTTCACGATGTTCAGTCGGTTAGCTGGGGAAAGCCACTGGCACCTAGCTGGCGACAGATGACTTGAGACGAAAGAACCGTTTCATATACCTGTGTCATCTGCCTAGCCTTTTCCCACCTATAGTCTGGTCGGCTTCCAGTCAAACTGGATTCAGCTGAATACCAGTATTTTACGAGAAGCGGCCCTTAACTGGGTAATACGGTAGGTACTTCTTGGCAAGACTGGTGTTAGATTATCTGGCTCCTAACAAACCGTAGCGACTGCCAAAGACGTGCTATCTGAGATACAGAAGAGTTTCGGTATGTTAAGATGGTCATCCATCCACAGACCAACCTCGGCAAGCGTTGCTTAACCTTGAAGATGGACCCGTACGGCTGTTTATAATTTAGTCACGAACTCCTCATAAACCTAATTGATATTAATAGACAGTAACGTCAACATTAAAACGTTATTTTTCAAAAAAATAAATAAACTGTTTATAAGACACTCGACAACAATTTAGCGGACTTTTGGTAAGGGTCATGAAAATGCCGAGCTGAATATAAAAATGAAGATAAATGACGACTCGTGACAGCCATAAAAGTATATTTAGGGATAGTAGGCGACATTCAATTCTCACTGTGCGAAAATAAACCGTAAATTCACATTATAGCGTTGATATATTACTATTATTGATGTTTTCAGGAGCTACAAACAGTAAAATTTTCTTAATAACTATGGCAGCTTGAGCTGTTTTGTAAACTGTTCACGTGTCTCTATCTATACTAATATTTTAAAACTGAAGAGTTTGTTTGTTTGGTCGGTTGGTTAAAAGTGCTAATCTAGGGAACTAATAGTTCGAATTGAAAAAATATTTTAGTGTTGGATAACCCATTTAGCGAGGAAGGCTATAGATTAAATAACATTAAGCTACGACTAATACAGAGCGGAGCATTCATAAAAAATGTGACGTAAACGAAGTTGCGCGGGTCTGCTAGTGAAAAATAAGTTGGGAACGAATCATGCATGCCGGCCGGTCGAGTCGATTGCAGACAGACAATGTCAATTGTTTACATGTTTGGAAGGGAAGGTACTGTGATCCGAATACGAAAAATCTAGATAGATAGAGATAGAAAGGTACTCTAAGCTGAGTGTCATAAGCAGTGATCGGAGTAGGAGTGCTATTTTGAGTCAATGAACCTGAATGATAATGTTAAAATGGACATGCACCGAGATTCCCGGGAATATTTTTCTGAATGTCGATGTATTAAATGATGTTTTGAACTTTTTAAGATATCATGAGTACCTACGCACGGTGTCATATCAAACTAATTTCCGGTATAAGCTGGTCCCGCACGGTGATGTTTGTCATATTACTGGTCCCGGGATTCAGAAGGCATATCCACGTTAAGATAACGGCCACTAAATCCCGGGAATAGCACTACTTATATCAATCACTGGTCATAAGTTACTTTTCATCCAGGCAAAAAGCATGGTTTCTGTAGAATACGCCACGAAATCAAAGCCGATGGAAAAACTACAATTACATATACACATAATTTTCGTCGATACCACTGGACTAGCATCTTACAATAGCAAGGCAAGCATAGTTCTAATAAATCATAGTGTTCTTTCATAGCTTGTGTTCGCTTGAGCAATGGCGTTAAGGAGGACACTCATGTGCGTTTAACAATCCTTTTGTCGCTATTGCTCACAGATAGTCAGTAAAATCTAGCTATTCTTAGCTGAGAACGATAGAGGAGCATTGTATTATTCTATGACCAGAACAAATACTTCAACAGGGAGTTTTAAACACAGCACTTCGCACAACCGTAGTCAGGAAAACAAATTATGTAGCACTTTCCCAGTTAGCGTGACAATATTACTGGCGGTACCCGTTAAACCATATTACTGTAAAGTTTTCAAGGAAAGCATTAGTTCTAAATATAAACAGAGCCTGTCACTTCTAATTTTACTAAGTCCGTATTCTAGAAATTTTCATAATGGTCTCTTCTCCGGGAAGCTTTTAATAGTTGACTGTAAAATGTCAGTGGTATTGTCGTTCTAAGCTAGGGCTGTTTATTACAAATAAACAGCCATAGCTTAATAGCTTCTATTTCTAAATGTGTTCAGGTCGTCGATGAAACAATGGTACAGAATACAGAATGATTTCAAAAAAACCCCTACTTCTCAACTAATATTATAAATAATAATAATAATAATAATAAAAAAGCTGGCAACTCTGACTGTCAAGCCAAATTTTATTTCGTTCTCGCAATTTTATTTCAAAGAAAATTAGTTTTCAGCCTTTTACATGCACAATTTTTACAATAGAAGCGCACAGGAATCAAACAAACCATTAGAAACTCAAAAACTACAAAAACCTAATAAATTATGAAGAAAATGAAAATTAAACGACCGACCGATGACATATGTCATGATGTCATGTAAGGAATCAAACGAAATGACAATGAACGAATATAAATGATTGGATGATGATAACAAGAGCAGCATCGCGACGCGCACGCTCACCACCCCCGGACTCGTCGCTCAGCTCCGCCTCGCCGCCGCCAGACATCGGATCACCAGTGGTGTCATCGGCGGCTGCAGTCGCGTCGAGCTCGAGCGACGAGTATTTCTCTCCGCCGACGTCGCCAACACCTGTGCGTCGGCAGGGGAGAGGCCGGCCACCGAGGGGCTTGGGACCTAGGGGCCAACCGGCCCCGAGCCGGGTCCCCGCTACCGGTGGTTGTGTGCAGCGCATGAGATGGACTCAGTCCATGAACGAGAACGTCATGCGCGCATATTACGGGTCTACAGAGGGGGGAACTAACCTCACTGCGTACCGTGTCAGGATGCTGTCTTTGTTTCAGGACCTGGAACCGGCTGTGAACGTCTCGGCCCAACGATTGTCGGATCAGGTGCGAGTCATCCAACGTGGTCACAAGTTGGACGATGCCGCACTTGATAGGCTGCGCTCAGAGGTACTAAACAACCTTATCATCTCGACCCCGACACAGGCCGTGGTACCGGCGCCAACTAGTGGCGCAATCATACCGCGGCCCAATAATAATAGTGATGAGGTAGATGATGGGGTTGTCACGGTAAGTAGCCAGTGCAACGATCGACTGAGGAGCGCGCTGGAGGATGCGCTTCGCGAGTATAGATCAACTCCTACCGACCTTAGGCCCCGATTACCACGGTTACCTATGCACAAAAAGAATAGGGCGCTGGTGTGTGCCTTAGACTCGCTGCTGCAGAACATCTTCGAAAGCAGCGAGAACCTCGTTGATACGCACTCAATCCTGTACTGCGGGGCTGTTGCGGCATGTCGTATAGCAAACGTCAAGTTTCCAAACTGTGACGAGGCTATACGACCAAAATCTGCTGTACCAGCCTGGCAGTGCAGGATCGAGCGGCGTATCGATGAGGCTAGGGCACTCATCGGCAAACTATACTGCTTCAGGGAGGGCAATACAAGACCACGTGTGATGCGCTTTGTGAGGCGGGCGTTTTCGGGGACTGGAATCAGCCCTCGAGAATACACGTCCCGTGTCACAGAGCGTATCGACTTCCTGAAGCAGAAAGTTTGTGCATGGGCAAACCGTATTCGGCGGTATAAGCGGCGGGTTGATCGATACTCGCAGAATCGCATGTTCCAGAGCGATGAAAGGTGGGTATACAGAGCTTGGGAGCGACCTGAACAAAGTGTGACGGACGTGTGCCGACCGGATGATATCGCCACGAGTACATTCTGGCGAAACATCTGGTCGGTGCCCGTCTGTCATGCCGAGGGTGACTGGATGCGCGATGTCGAGCGCGTGTGTGAAGCTATACCACAAATGGAAGCTATTTCCATCACACCATTAGATGTAGCCACAGCAGTCCGTCCATTACCGAACTGGAAATCTCCAGGCCCGGACGGACTGCACAACTTCTGGCTTAAGTGGTATAGCAGCTCACACGCGCTCCTGGCATCTCAATTCCAGTCATCCTTGGAGTCTGGGTCGCTACCACAGTTTCTAACAACTGGCGTTACCCACCTGCTCCATAAGACAGGTAGTCCCGCGGAACCCAAGAATTATAGACCGATTACTTGTTTGTCGACGGTCTATAAACTTCTTACATCCATTCTGAGAGTGAAAATTAATGATCACATTGACACTAATTCAATTATGTCCGCCTCTCAGAATGGATGTAGGAAGGGGTCCCGCGGCACTAAGGAGCTACTCCTCATAGACATGGCCATAAGCCAACAGGTTCGTCGATCCCGCAAGGATCTGTCGACATGTTGGATAGATTACAAGAAGGCCTATGACTCTGTGCCACATACATGGCTCATGAGGGTGCTGGAGTTGTACAAAATAGATGCAACTCTACGCACCTTTCTTGAGTCATGTATGAGGCATTGGAAAACGGTCCTTCGCTATCCAGGATGTCGACCGATTCAAGGGAACGATGAGCCTGTATGGATTAAACGGGGAATATTTCAGGGCGACAGTTTGAGTCCACTTTGGTTTTGCTTAGCTCTGAATCCTCTTAGCACACTGCTGGGGGATTCAGGTCTAGGCTATCGGTTGAGAAGAGGTGGTCAAACCATATCTCACCTTCTTTACATGGATGACTTGAAACTCTTTGCCCCCAACAATTTGCGACTGATGGAGCTACTGAAGGTAACTGAAACTTTCAGTAGCGCCATCAGGATGGAATTTGGTGTGGACAAATGTGCAGTCATGCATGTAAAGAAAGGGGAGGTTATGGAATCTGAGGGAATTCAACTCTCGGATTCCATACAGGTTAGATCCCTCAGCTCGACCGGAACCTATAAGTATTTGGGTATGTCGGAAGCGTTGGGCATTAACGGTACTGACATGAAACAATCGCTGAAGGAGCGCTTCTTTGGCCGCCTAAAAAAGGTTTTGAACAGCCTTTTGTCGGGCGGAAATAAGGTGCGCGCCTTCAACGGTTGGGTCA
Source organism: Melanchra persicariae (assembly GCA_947386135.1). Lineage (NCBI taxonomy): Eukaryota > Metazoa > Arthropoda > Insecta > Lepidoptera > Noctuidae > Melanchra > Melanchra persicariae. Next base: position 4,857,883 of record OX376658.1, read on the forward strand.
TGCCAGTATTAATGTACTCTTTCGGCATACTCAAATGGACTCAAACTGAACTCGACGCCCTGGATAGGAGGGTCCGTACACTGCTGACTGCAAACCGGATGCATCACCCACGATCGTCGGTGATGAGACTGTACATCCCGCGGAAGTGTGGAGGTCGAGGCTTTTTAAATGCTAAGACTCTCCACAACCGCGAGATGTGCAGTCTCAGAGAATATTTTCTCAAAGTCGATGTGGGTATGCACCGAGATGTGGTCGCAGTGGACAAGGGACTCACCCCGTTGTCCATGGCTAAAGAGAACTGGCGCAAACCTGTGATACTTACTACAGATGACCGCAAGGAGGTATGGAAAGGCAAGGAACTTCACGGGCGCTTCTATCGGGCTCTCTATGGGTCCGATGTAGATTTCTCAGCGTCCGTGGCCTGGCTACGTTTCGGTGATCTCTTCGGAGAAACTGAAGGTTTTGTTTGTGCAATTATGGACGAAGTTATCTTGACGAACAACTACCGGAGGCATATTATGAAGGACGGGACGGTTGACGTGTGTCGGGCATGTCACCGTCCGGGTGAGTCCATCAGACATATTATCTCTGGTTGTTCTCGTCTGGCTAACGGCGAGTACTTGCACAGGCATAACCAAGTGGCCAGGATTGTTCACCAGCAACTTGCTTTGAAATACCAACTTGTTGATTCTGAGGTACCGTATTACAAGTATGTGCCCGACCCAGTTCTCGAAAATGACCATGTCACGTTGTACTGGGATCGGTCTATCATCACTGATAGGACTATCGTCGCTAATAAGCCCGATATAGTGGTGATAGACCGATTAGCGCGCCGCACAATGATAATCGATGTTACCATTCCACATGACGAGAACCTCGTGAAAGCTGAGAAAGAAAAACAAATCAAGTATCTTGACTTAGCACACGAGGTTGTCGACATGTGGAATGTGGACTCGGCTGTCATTGTGCCGATAGTCGTTACGGCCAATGGCTTGATAGCCAAAAGCTTCGACGACCACCTGTCGAAGCTGGCGTTACGCAGTTGGGTAAAGGGCCTGATACAGAAGGCAGTACTCCTCGATACGGCTCGTATTGTGAGGAGGTTCCTTTCTCTGGAGCCCTAACCACCGGTAGCTTGGACCCAGCTCCCGACACCGGCGGACTACTATTTTTATATTTTTAAATGTTTTTTTATTGTTTTTTTTGTTATTGAAATATTTAAAAATATAAAATGTATGTTTGTAAGATGAATAAAGAGAATAATAACGGTACTGACATGAAGCAATCGCTGGAGGAGCGCTTCTTTGGCCGCCTGAAAAAGGTTTTAAACAGCCTTTTGTCGGGCGGAAATAAGGTGCGCGCCTTCAACGGTTGGGTCATGCCGGTATTAATGTACTCTTTCGGCATACTCAAATGGACTCAAACCGAACTCGACGCCCTGGATAGAAGGGTCCGTACACTGCTGACTGCAAATCGGGTGCATCACCCACGATCGTCGGTGATGAGACTGTACATCCCGCGTAAATGTGGAGGTCGAGGCTTTTTAAATGCTAAGACTCTCCACAACCGCGAGATGTGCAGTCTCAGAGAATATTTTCTGAAAGCTGATGTGGGTATGCACCGAGATGTGGTCACAGTGGACAAGGGACTCACCCCGTTGTCCATGGCGAAAGAGAACTGGCGCAAACCTGTAATACTTACTACAGATGACCGCAAGGAGGTATGGAAAGGCAAGGAGCTTCACGGGCGCTTCTATCGGGCTCTTTATGGGTCCGACGTAGATTTCTCAGCGTCCGTGGCCTGGCTACGTTTCGGTGATCTCTTCGGAGAAACTGAAGGTTTTGTTTGTGCAATTATGGACGAAGTTATCTTGACGAACAACTACCGGAGGCATATTATGAAGGACGGGACGGTTGACGTGTGTCGGGCATGCCACCGTCCGGGTGAGTCCATCAGACATATTATCTCTGGTTGTTCTCGTCTGGCTAACGGCGAGTACTTGCACAGGCATAACCAAGTGGCCAGGATTATTCACCAGCAACTTGCTTTGAAATACAAACTTGTGGATTCTGAGGTACCGTATTACAAGTATGTGCCCGACCCAGTTCTCGAAAATGACCATGTCACGTTGTACTGGGATCGGTCTATCATCACTGATAGGACTATCGTCGCTAATAAGCCCGATATAGTGGTGATAGACCGATTAGCGCGCCGCACAATGATAATCGATGTTACCATTCCACATGACGAGAACCTCGTGAAAGCTGAGAAAGAGAAACAAATCAAGTATCTTGACTTAGCGCACGAGGTTGTCGACATGTGGAATGTGGACTCGGCTGTCATTGTGCCGATCGTCGTTACGGCCAATGGCTTGATAGCCAAAAGCTTCGACGACCACCTGTCGAAGCTGGCGTTGCGCAGTTGGGTAAAGGGCCTGATACAGAAAGCAGTACTCCTCGATACGGCTCGTATTGTGAGGAGGTTCCTTTCTCTGGAGCCCTAACCACCGGTAGCTTGGACCCAGCTCCCGACACCGGCGGACTACTATTTTTATATTTTTAAATGTTTTTTTATTGTTTTTTTTTTGTTATTGAAATATTTAAAAATATAAAATGTATGTGTAAGAAAATAAATAAAGAGAATAATAATAATAAATCGTTTATTTCTAAACCGAAAGTAAGTCTGTCTGTCTGTTACGCTTTCACGCCAAAACGGCTGAACGGATCGTCATGAAATTTGGCAGATATATAGCCTGGGATATGGAGAAGGACTTATGGCTACTTTTTTACGGGATAACCGATATCCGCGCGGGCGGAGCCGCGGGCAAAAGCTAGTACTTAATATAAACATGAAGAGGTAAAATTGTTTCGTTGCTTTTATGTTTGTAAAATAATCTCAGGGAGTGACATAGGCTTCTTTTTATGCTGAAAGATGCAAGGTTCCTGTGGGATAGGCTACGCATGCGGAGCCACAGAAAAGCAAGAACAAAAAAAAAATGTGTGACTCACCAGGTGGCCGGTACCACAGCGTGACGACCTCGTGCGAGTACGTGTGGCTCGGCACGGACTTGGCGCGCGCCAGACCGAAGTCCGCGAGTTTCAGCTCGCCGTGAGAACTTATTAGTAGGTTCTGAGGCTTCACGTCCCTGTCACGAACGAAAAGGATTTATTAGACACATTGTCAACTGTAATAGTTACTTAGGATTAATGAATCTGCTGTCATATTTTATAATAATAATAATCTATATACTTAAACAAAAATGAATAGCAAAATGTGTTGCTAAGCGCAAAACTCGAGATCGGCTGGACCAATACGTTTACGTGACCAATTGCATGAAAAAATGTAAAAACCATTGGGGTACAACAAAGATAACTTTCACCCAAATGTACTTTAAAACTGAAGTGTACGTAGACAAACTCGCGGGCAGAAGCTCGTTAATCATATATGTACTTAACATTTATAATAATAATTTATTTAATTATCTTTGATTTTTTTTACAAGTTGTAATAATAATATTGAAATGTTATTTGCAAAATAATAAAAATGAACAACTGCGCCTGAGCTAGGCCGAGCCTGTATTTCAGGACGCACACGCAGCCATTAATTCCAGGTTTAAGATTAATAAACCCATAAATCATCCTAACTAATATTATAAATTCAAAAGTGAGTTTGTCTGTTTTTTACGAGTTTACACCGATTTTGATGAATTGCCGACTTGGTACAGAGATGGATCCTGGAGGCAATTACAGGTATAGGACTACTTTTATTGCCGAAACGAAGGCCGAAACTACAGACTTCGGGCTTAGAGAGTAGACCCCCTGCGCCGAAGCTTCGATCGGACACTGAATATTTGTAACGTGGTATCAGACCTCAAACTTACAACTAGCAGAAAACAACGTTACCAACTGTTCCCTTAACTATTCCAAGTACATGTTTCTCATCTCCGCATATTAATAACAATATAAACTAATACTCTCGTTATTACAGGAACAGCTTACTTTTATTATTATAAACAGCGAACGCACAGCACATACACGCCACTGCTTACCTTCGCCTCTCAGACGATATTAAAATAGCCGAGGAAGACCTAGGTATTACTATACTCTAGGAAGATATTTTTTAAACCTGTCTAGCGAAATTGAGAATAATTTTAAAAGTAATGGCAGACCAAACGTTTGATTGTATTTGTAAATGAAAATTGTTGGCATCTAGTGAAAAATATTATCAACAGTGTAGAGTAAGAATTTCAGAAATGTTTTTGGTCTGTTTTCTGTTAATCTACCGCTACTTTTATAGGTACACTATCGTGCGCAGAAATCTATCTACAAATGAAAACCAACATTTAGTTTCATTTTAAGGTTTAAAAGTTGAAGGATTTTTTTTATTGAGGAATGGGCTTGCTCTTGACCTCGATCACGCCTGATGGAAAGCGATAGATGAGGTCAATGATGGAGCGAGCGTGCCCGAAAGATGCCTGTTAATTCTTGTTTTGAAGGCAGACGTGGTGGTTGACATTACATAGAACATATTTAAGAGAGGATGCTACATCACACAGTATTAACAATCCTATCATATTAAACAGTTTCTTTATGTCAAAACTTTTTTAAAGTGGTTGTCTGACACCATAACCTAATATTCTAAAACAATACAAAACAGCCCTTATTGACTCTTTGCAGAAGAAATCCATTCCGCTACGGTAACTTTAATGAAAATAATTTTCTTTGGAAAACATACCTATGTAAAACTCTTCTCCTGTGGCAGTACGAGAGCCCTCGCAGCAACTGGAACATGTACAACCTCACGTTGTGGTGGTTCAGCCCACCAGGATGCCTCTCCATGTATTGTGATAGATCCGTGTCCTGGGCAAAAGAAAAACTTGCTCAGTATTTATTGTTCCACAATGCATACACCTATATAGACGGTTGCTGGAGAGACAATCTACAAAAGAAAATTTGTAATACAGCTTGAAAACGGTGTTTATCAAGCCATTTGATTGTGATAGGATAGTACGGAGATTTATTGAAGGGATGATTTATTTTACTGTTGGTCCATTGGCGATGCAAAGGTTCTAACTAGCACCGCTAGTGTAAAAATTGTGAAGCTGTCTAAGAACGACACTTTGACAGTTTTCGCACAGCGCTGCCAACGTGTGGGGAATTCCCCAAACTGCAGGGAATCTCAAGTTAGGGAATTTGACTTGGATTTTCGGGGAATGTAATAAATTGGTGTTGGCAACACTGCAAGTGTCGTTCTTAGGCAACTTCTAAATTTCGCCGCTAGAGGCACGCGCGTAATCTTCAATAGACCATTTCGACTTTGTATGGCAATTAAATATACTAGCACTGGCCAGGAGCATACCAAGACGATAAAGGCGAAACTACGCTTCTTACAAACATTAGTCAAGGACCTCACAACGTAGTAGCTTATTCACATATTAGAATTGGGCTTGTCGCGACAAAAAAGTGAAACTTGGCGTAAAGCGTCATTTCAAACAAAAACTGTATTTACCGATGACATCAGCAAAAACACTTAAGTTTCACTTTCAGGTACTAACAAACGACGATTTAGTGTACAAAATGTAGGTAATAAAAACGGTGGAGAAAAAACAAAAACGGATTTACATCAAAGTACGTCATCTGAAAGAAAAATAACTACTAGAGCGGTCGTTATACAGAAAATAAGCTATCCTTATGTTACACCCAATGGATATCAATTCAATTTCAATGGATATCAGAAAGAAAGATACGTCAAATGAAATTGGATTCGTGAACAGACTGCTGCTTAGATATGTTTGTGTTTATTATATTTTGGAGATGAAAGATCAATGAACTATGAAAGTGGAGGAAGGTTGTCAGCGGTTACACAAAACGAGAAACTAAATATTGTGGGGAGGAATTAACATGAATTCCGTCGTTGCGCCTTAATAAAATGCGCGTGTGCCTAAGTTTAATTAAGAAGTATAGAAAGACATAGATAACGCAAGAGCAACTACTTCGCGTACCCAGCTTACGTACAAAAATCGTAAGCCCCCACTTTCGCGCTCAGTCTGCATCGGTGTGCCACACCAGTCGGACGTTAGTTAGGTGGTTAGGTGATTAGATCAGTAAGGCGCCACACGCGGCGGCGTCTTTGAATCGATTTGATTTTTCCTTCACTAAATAGTGCTTGTGACGTCATTGTAGGTAGTCGAAAAATGGCACGCTTGGTTTTTATGCAGATCGTGATACTTGCGTTATCTATATCTGTAATTAAGACCTTGGTTTTCCTTTCATGTCAGCCAAAAGACGTCCACAGCTGGATAAAGATCCAAGCGTCGCCAGTGGACACGATCACCAGTACTGCGTTGCCTGTACTCTTGCGACCTTGCCACGTGGTCCGTTTTGTTCTGCTGAGGATTATCAGCATAACCCATAGCCCGACTTCGCCCACTACTAAGCAAAGCCTTCTCTTTCCTTGTGCTAATCCCCCCCCACGCTCCTATACTAATCTTAATCGGGATCTACATACTATAGCTTATTTTCTGGTTTTCGTGGGGAAACCTTCAAAAGGCGCCAGGACTTTTGGAGAAAAGAGAGTGTGGGATTTTTAACTCACTAGAACCAGCCCGGTGATTACTAATACCACTCCGGAACTTCTATGTACTATAGCTACAGAAATAGTTAGCAAAGGACAACTTACCACAAATTCAAACACGAAAGTTAGCGTCTCCCTGGTGTGCACGATGTCATGAAGCGTCACAATGTTGGCATGCTTCAACTCTTTGAGTAACGAAGCCTCCCGGATGGCTGTGAACGGCGCCCCCTCTTCTTCTTGCAGTCTGATCTCTTTCAATGCTACCACTTGCTGCGTTAAACTGGGGAAGTCGGAAGAACTTTAGAATTGTGATCGGATACTTCAAAGCGGATACAATTGTTTTGGCGATTTAGTTCTGAAGGAGGATACAACGATTAAACGCACAGGATTTTTTTGCGAAAGCATATCAACCGCTCTGTAAACATATCGAAGTGAAGGCTTGAGTGAAGTGATCACGAAATGAGCTGTCATTCCATCTTGATTACATGGATTGACAGCTCACTTCGTGATCACTTCATCCAAGCCTTAATTTTTACATGTTTATAGAATTGTATTGCTGGAAAACTGCACGATTCTCATTATTGTTTTTTACCGTTACCGAATGTTAAGATTTATTCTTGTCGCGAAGCAGTATTGATGCAGCCGCTCATTCGTAGGTCACGGGCGGAAAAGTATTAAGTCTACTGGCCATAACATGACAAGAGAACGCCAACAACATGCCGTTTGTATCTGATACTGAATAGATAGGTAGGTCCTTTTGACGTCAAGCCCCTGTGATAAAACGTCTTATTATAATTGTCAGCTCCAAACAATAAGTAGACAATGCCTTTCTGATGGCAGAACTTGAGAAACAATACTACCTACGTCCACGTTTTGTACCAATGGCACGTTTGATAAAATAAAACAAGTGTACAGATTACTTCTCATTGTTTATACCGGTCGTGGTCACGTCTAGGCTAGTTCACACGTTAGTCTAGGTAACATAAATAATGCAAAGCTATGCCTCATTTGCATCACATGCTCTGGCCATTGAAATTGGAGGCATGGAAAAGTAAACAATTTATCGCACCTGTCGACCTAGGACAATACATAAAGAAAAGTGGGATAGGAAGTCTTATAAGGTTTTATTGCCGGATATAAGTAATTATGTCAATGAGTCTAGCAAACGCTGATCAGGAAACTACGCTCATTAATATGCCAGACGACTCGACGACATTACAATCTAATAACTTACCTGCCAAAGCAAAAATTATACTCGCTTCAAAGCTTTTTGTGGATGTTGCTTAAATGTTTACAAATTAATCACTAGGTAACATTAACGTAGAAGCTTTTACATAAGTGAAATGTAAACTGCTCCTTTCAGCGCTAGCTTTTAGCTAGCTTCAAGAATTTTAAGGCATGTGGTACGTAGATGTCGTTACCCGATCTCAAGGCATTCTTGAACAAATTTGCGCTAGTTGAAGTCCTTTTAAACTAAGTACAGAGGACGTGCAACACTTGCGTTGAAATTGTTATGTTGTCATGTCACCATAGCGGGGAAACTTGAAGCGCTATGAATACGACAATTCGGAGTTGAGCACGCTTATTACCGCACAACTCAGAGAGGTGAAGAACTTCAATATTCACGAGCAATGAACACAGTAAGTTCCGTTTGACTTGGCCTACTCGACCTGACCCCGCCCGGGGTTTAGCATATTAATTCGCGAACTAAAATATACGAGAGTTTTTAACGTAAAATTTTATTTGGCGTGAGTCCTGATATTAAAATGAACGAGCCGGAATGTTAAAGGCTGTAAAGCCAATGATAAATAAATCTGAAAAGCTGATATTCCGGTTGGATTTACGTAAACATTATTTTTAACAGCCAAAGGCTCTCAATTCGAAACGTTTGTGTAAGTATTTTGTTACCAAATGGGATGACAGTTTCGGTTTACATATCGAGTGACGTCAAGGCGGATTTCCAAACGGAAACGCAGGAGACTATGTGATAAGTGCGCCACAAAGGCTACATTGTTGCGAAAAATACGAACTCTGAAGTGGATGATGAGAAAAGAACTGTATTTTTCATATAGACTGGAATTTAAAAATGTAAATGCTCTAGCTAAAAGAAAGAATATTTGAGTATCTTAGAAAAATAAAGAAATAAACAGATGATTCAAATGAAACTGGGATTTGATTGCAAAAGACAAACTAAAGATCGTTCAATTTTCTATAAAGATAAATAAATCTTTGTTAATATTGGAACTCTATAACGAACAATCTATTTGAGTTAAGTCATTAAAACAACGTTGTTTGAAAGCTATCAGACAAAGAACCTAGTTGTGCAAAAGATAGCAAAGATTTGCTGAAATGTGCTTTCAGCCGCATCACTCAAGGCAGCTACCTACTCCCTCCAAACGCAAATTTAAATATTGATGTTCGTTACGTAACGCATAAATATTTATAAAGCTGATTACTTTTACCGTGGAATAATTAATTTCCTTGTGTCAATTAGGCAACTTCCTTATTATGCTGTGTGATTTTATTCAAAGGAAAATATTGTCTGAGGTTGTTTTTGTTTTGGTAAAGCGAGGGTTATTCTACTTCCATTGTATCACACACTACATAAGAAGAGTGTATTGTTCCGTGATAAAAAAACCATTCACCAAAGCATCGTCACTTGGAGACTAATTAAATAGACGAAACATTACTGATTGATTGATAGCAAAACATTACTGTTTATGAGATACAGCCCGTTGACAGACACACAGACGAACGGAAGGAAGACCGGACGGACTGACGGACGGACAGCGGACGCCTAGTAAAAGAGTTGTTTATCCTTCTTCTTCTGGAACCCCAACAAAAGTAGAACAAAATACTGCCCGATAAGTATATAACATTATACTTAGTCACAATTATCTCGTCAGCGGTGCTTTGTATCTCCCGAAGGGATTGCTCAATTTCCCGGGAAATGTATCCCGTACTTGTTAGTTTGCTGTTTAGATTGTAGGTACTCTAGTTTTTACCTGTTATTTCGTTCGTATAGGTATGTGGGTAGGAGCGACGTCGATGGCTTGACTACCTTATAATCTATACTAATATAATAAAGCTGAAGGGGTTGTTTGTTTGTTTGTTTGTTTGAACGTGCTAATCTCTGGAACTAGCAGTCGGATTTTGAAAATTATTTTTGTATAAGATAGCCACATTCATGAAGAAGGTTATAGGCTATCTAGGATTACGCTAAATTAAGAAAGAAAGAAAATTAGTTTATTTGGTACGCACAGTTACACACAATGTAGGTAGGTACAAACAAGAAATAAACTTGGAATTTTAAAATGAAGTCGGTTAACAAATAACATTGTGTGCCCCGCGGCCGCGCCAAATAGGTCCAGTTCAGCAAAATGCCAGACAACTAGGTGCTGCATGACGCTGGTTTTCAACTGAACCTTACGTTGATGTGACCCGACTGGTAGTTCCAGGGATTACCTGGAACTACCAGTCGGATTTGAAGAATTATTTTTGTATATGATAGCCACATTCACGAGGACGGGAACGGGAAAATAAGGTTATAAATAAAAAAATATACTCACTTGCTATAACCTTTATACACTGTGGCGTAGGAACCCTCACCAAGTTGCTCGAGTTTTATGTAAGCTTCGGATTTCCCGAAGGGAGAATCACCCTGTTGACGGACAGAAAACACACATTAATCAACTTAACACATTGAAATAATCCTGTAATTTACGACACCGCATAACCATGCTGATATTAGGATTATGAAATATATTGGACAAAATTATTGCAGCATTTCAGTCGCTTTGAAACAAGAATATATTTCATGTAAATTACAGTTGGTAATGTATCATGCATTTGTATTTCACTTTGAATAGGAGTTAAATGATCGTTTGCCCTCTATCAAACCTACATGTGACTGAATAATATATAAGGTGAAACAGAATAAACGCAATATCTTTTAAGGGGTTATTGTACTTATCATTCGACAAAATGTATAAGTAAAAGTTGTTCACAATGATGAGTACAATGACCCTTTAAAAGGTATTGCCTTTATTCTGTTACACGTTATAGAATAACCTATAACAAATCTCAATAACGAAATTTTCTTGCTCAGTTTAATATCAATAAATAATAATAATTACAAGTAACAGCATCGTAGCTGCGAACTTTGCCCATTTTATTACGGCATAAAATCTAAGTAAGCACAACAGAGGTTATTTATAACTATTAGTTTATATTGTGACGTATCACCACTTAGAATACTGGAGATTTCGTCTACAAGGCTCTCAGTTTACTTCCTCTCTGGCCAGTTTAAGGTTGGCTTTTAGCGAGGAGAAAATGCACCAATAGAAAAATGCTCAGTTTGAAGAAATGAGGATTTTCTATAATAACGTGTAGGTACTAGATGGCAGCACTGATACATCAGTGCCAATTCAACTAATTTTCAAGCAACGTTCGCATTCCCATTTCAGTCAAAATCTGTCAAATATGTATGAAAATTGAGGCAGTTTGCGACTGACAAGCGAATGTGAACGTTTGGCACTCAAGTTCAGTCACCCATATGTTTTCAAACGTTATACTCCATTTGGTTAGGTAATTAACTAAAGGTAAACAAATAAACCACGTGACAGGTTTACCCGGCTAAACGTAATACCAGACACTTCAGTTGCCATGCTACGTCACAGTTGTACTCTTCAATTTAGCAACGTTATTAACGAATAATAACGTTGCTAAATTTAAGAGTACAACTGTAACGTATCATGACAACTGAATAGACTGGTATTACGTTTAGTCGGTTAACTAAGTCACGTGGTTTTTTTGTTCCTACTCGGATGGAGTATAGTTAGATTGATATCTACATCATGTTGGCGTGTCCTGAGTGGAAGACCTCTTACAATAATGGCGCCAACAGGTGACATGTTGTTTTTTTTAATATCCTCTTTCAATTAGTGGGGGTTTTCCTTGCTCATCACCCGTTCCTAATGTAAAGCCAGTCCAACTATAAATATTTAACTTATCTAATGCGCTCACGCAGAGTTGCATGCTCGAATATTCTAGTTATTAAGTGAACGCCTCGTAAACATAACCGACTGTTATCGGTATACTTGAGTTCGTGTTAGAAACGTTAATTGGACGATTTTAAGTGGTTTACTCTTTGATAGATTAGCTGGCTGTAATGGATTTAAATCGATCGCTTCCAATAAACTACTACTGCCTTTAGCTAGCTATGGTGTTGCAATGCAAGTAAACAAGCAGTTTCTGATTTATAAACAGGGAATTTCGACGTCTATTTTACAATCTTTTAGTTCGTTTTACCTGTTTACTTAGCAAGTAAAATTAACGGGGAAAATGTGAAGTGCTTCATTTTCTTACACAAGAAAGTACCTACCTATCTTCATTCTAGTCCCATAGTTTTTATGGCGGCGTCTACATAAGCTTGAACAACAAACGACCGTAAAAACAAAATTGCAGGCAAATGTGTTTTTCAAGCACAACCACAAAGTATCACAAATGACTGGTATCCCAGAATTACTCCCCGATCTAATCGCACAATCTATCAACGTCGCCGCTGGTCCTACTCGGCCTATTTGTAAGCTAGCAACACTACGCCCCACCGCCCGCGAACACTAACATTTATCATTATTCTTTTATATTTATGTGCAAACGGACGTGCGAAATGGAAGTGAAAATAAATATGGAAGTGGGCGTACAATCTATTTGTGTTTACGTTGGTAAGAAACAATAGTAAACACTTTTAGAACGTCTGTCTGGTGGAGATATGTGGAGAGCTTGTTTGTAATCAAGTTTGTATTGTGTGGTTACGTTGTTTGAAAACAAATCGACTGTAATACCTGTGGTGAGCCTCTTGTTAGGTATGTGGTTTTCTCTTGGCGTAATTTAGTTTTGATACATAATCCTTGCATTTAAACATTCAGACTTCAGCATAACACGGTATAACTAAAACAAAGTTTATTTTATGATTCCTTACCCCAAAGGCACTAAATCGCTTGGTGCGTCGGTTGGAGTGGTCGTGAGGCCCTAGGAAGGCCTCGGACTTGGGCCTGGGCGGCCGCTTCGGCCTCATGACTACCCGCGCGTCCTCCCTGGCACCTTCGTCGAGGAGTTTCGAGTCCGAAGACACGGACAGCTGTCTTCTTACACGATACTCGCCGTTACCGCCGCCGCCGCTCCATTCTGTACAACAAGAAAGAATTCATTTTAAAAGAAAAATCACCTTAGATTTCTCAACAGAGATCGTTTAATATTTTAAGTAAAAGTAAGTTTCGTAAAACGAAGCTACACCGTCGAACAAATCAAGTCGTGTCTGAAATTCGCATCAGTCGTCAATCGGGAACATCCGATATTTTCCTTTGGAAATATCCTGCCACAAATCCTGTACACGTGTTCCGAAATTGCAGCTGGTGTGTAAAAGTAATCGCTCTTTTGATAAACCCATTACACCGCACAGCCATTGAAATGCTCGCTTCCCTCTTTCGTTCACATGACGCAGCTATTTCCCTCCATCAATGTGCCTCACGATACAATCATCAACCGCACTCTAAAATACAAACATTTTCATTGAAAGCTGCGTCAATTGACAGAATGAAAATCCCGTCAGAAAATTCCCCGAAAGCACTTAGTAAGCAAATTAATCCACGAGAAAATAGAAAATGGCGTGTTGATGCGACGTTGTTCGAAAGAAGTCATTTTTCCTGCGGCCGCCAATATCTCGGTATCGGGAATCGAAGCCCTCGGAAAGCCCGTTAGCGTCACAAAGACGCGGCATCGATGCGACGGATGTAAACTCGAAACGAATTTATCATTCGCAGACATAGAATCGTTTGAAGAACAAATCGATTATAGAGCCGATCGATCACTAGTATTGAATCCAGCAAAAGATAAACGATAGTGTCCCATAGTCAATTTATTTAACGTAGCTCAAGAACTTTTCAGCCGGCACGTAATAAAACAGTTGATAAAGCTCTCTGAAGCTCAACTCAACAATCAACTTTTCATTGCAAGAACCAGCATACATTTTATATTTAGAAAGTTCTAGAACTCAAGTAACTTCCTCTTGTCGCCCAAATATAATTTAAGAGCAATAAAGCAGTGATGGGTACGTCAATTTTGCGTGCGGCATAACGCGCATCCAGGGTAATGTGTAAGTGGGTCACGGGGTTGCCCGGGTGCGGCCGATACCCCGGTAAGGGACTACGGGCCGATTCCGACAAACCCAACGATAATTTTATTGGAGAAGTCCCCATTGCCCGCTTCTATTAACTCGATTCAAATATCGAGCTCAATTCGATTTGAAGGGTCGTAAAATTACGAATGTAAACAGGGATGCCAATTAAAAAAAAATCGCGGATAAATTAATTTAGACTCAATTCTTTTTGCGTTGCTTCTGCTGACCATTTAATTAGTAAAAATGAGCTTTTTTTTTTTAGGAGCAATTATTAAAGTGGGTCAACAGACTGAGATTAAAAAAAAGTAACAATGTAGAATAAAACACTATTCTACTAATTAATACTCTGTAACAGTCGCACTTTAATTTTATAATTTCGATGAAATAAGACACATAAAATTAGAAATAGTCCTTAACTTGATTTACACAAGACATGAATACTTTCACAAAACGTTAGAAAAGATATTGTCAATCATTTTAATTCTATCAACATAAACAATATACTTAACAGAAAACAAGCCCACCACACTCATCATTTATTACGACAAGAGCAATAGCAGCGTACTGCGGCATACAAAACGCCAGTATATCTGTTCTGAAGTAATTTTCTTCGAAGCTTCCCGGTTATAAAATAGTAATATCACCATTATGCCTACATTTAAGGGTCATGTGTCGTATAATCTTGTTTTACGAGCAGTCTTTTGATGTCGGTTCGATGCATATTGGGTATTTACTCGCCGAAATGTCCGTATACATCATTTTTCATAAGGCGAAATAAAAAATGTTTATCGGCGATCGGGTCCTTAATCCTCATGTCATTCGGGCCACTCCTCATTCGGTATTTTCGTAATTAAAATGGACAGGGATGTTATCCGCTATGACGCGTTATGCACGAAACTTTGAGCAATTAGGTTAATTGTTTAAGCTTCTATGTTATGCTTGGGCGTGAATTTATTCAGTGATCGTGTTGTGAGTTGGGTTACACTAGGATAGATGCGGAAGTGTCCATCACATCAGGTGTTATGAGTATGACAGACAGGTTAAAGTCGCTTTGCCAATTTAAATTGCCACGTGTATAGTCAGCATTGGTTTTAGTTTGTAAACTGGCAAAGCTATTTAATGTTTATAGTTTGGCAAAAGTAGTGCCACTGAACTCCTGATAACTTTTCTTCGAGGTTCGAACTGTGTATTGCAAAAGAAAAATTTAGAGAGGAACAGTAATATTATTATCACAAAAAGTCATAGATTCCTTTTGATCAAGTTACACGGTAGAACTCTTGAGGGATCCATACACGTGGAGGATTTTCCTTCTCCACGCTAATTCAATAAACGCGATGTGCCCCAATTAGAGAAGTTTTCGAATTACGCGAGACCAACATACGTTTGCGGTTTTACTTGATCCACATTATGTAATAAGGACTTTCATGACCTTTAACTACATTGAATGTTTTTCAAACGTCAGTGTAGAATAACTTAGACAGCTTTTTTTCTGTCATTGTTGCGGAATTATTATCGCGGCTCTGGAACGCAAAGGGTATTTGAAGGAACACAGATGGATTTTAGTCAGTAAGAGTCTGACACTCCCTCCCGCTCCGCCCAGAGAGGGAGAAGTCATTAGATAATTTCCCATCCACAAAAAAGACCAGTTTTTTAATAAAAATATGATTAATTAAATTGCTCCAGCGATTCTGGTTTAAATATTGCTGAAGCAAAGCTTATTTCATGTAATGTAACGAGGCACCAGAGCCACAGACGCGCATATACAAAATCATAAATTCCGCTTCTATAATTGAGCGCATGTAATGTGATTAATTATCAAAATTAACTGTTGCGGCAACACGCAATGGTTACATTTCATGTTCGCTCGTGCGATCAATTTACGTACATTGGGTATTATGTTGTCTGTCTGATGCCTTATTATTAGAGTTGCGTGGAAAACGTTCAATTAAAAAAAAACTGGCCACTACACAAAGGGTTCCGCATCCAGGGTTGCGGATTTTGTTCGAAAAAGTTACCGCGGCCCTGAAACGTAAAAGGCACTAGGAGGAACACGGATGGGTTTTAGTCAGTAAGAGTCTGACACTCCCTCCCGCTCCACCCAGAGCGGAAGGGGTCATTTGATGACTTACCATTCTTAAAAAAAAAGGGTTCCGCATCGTAAACTGAAAAAAATCACGTTCCCTTTATTTCAATCGGCTACTTATTACGGATCAAAAGCTTAGCAATGAAGTTCCGTTACACCTCCGGATACGGAAAACCTGTACTTACACCTAAAGTGTATTTTCCTCGACATATGATCTAATTTAGTAAACAAATACGCGATGTGTTAATTTATAATTTCGTACCAAACACAAATCAATACGAAAACTCGTGATTTTCACGCCACGTTCGTTTACCGTAAAGAATATACTGTACCTACAAAGTCTGTTTGTCTTTTATACTATTCCCTCCCCACGGTCTCGCATGGAAAGTGTTACAAATGGGCAGATCCGTAATGAGGTTCACATTACAGGAAAATTGTAAGGCGACTTTATTTTTATTTTTGTTTGCAGAAACTGTTTGTTTACAAATGTTTGCTATTCCGCTATTTTTATATATACGGAACACGAACTCTATTCGCGCTTGATGGTTTCCTTTAATCGTTTTACTGTTTTTTATACCGATTTTCTTGTAAATTGCGAGCAATTAAAATATTCAAGTTAAAACTGTTGTGTTCTGCAATCGAAACTTTCTCCGTCTCGTGACGAATTAAAGAACAAGCAAAATAGTAGGTAATCATACCAATCAACTATATCGTCTTTAAAGTCTGCAGGCAGTCAAAAATGGCAATGCCAAGGCTACATCCCTGACTAACAAAACGACTACTCGGCCTAAGTAGAAATGTCCTCAAAACAATATTAATACGGACAAATACGGGCCATTGCCTCCTAAACAAACATCTCTATAACATAGGCGCCACGGACAGCCCACTCTGCCCACGTTATACTGGAGTGCGAAGCCGTAGCTACCTAACGTGAACAAATCCTCGGAACGGTGAGGTCGCTCCGCGAAGCCTGTGAGGCTCCCAGGAAAATTTATAAACTTTGCTTCTGAGCGAAGCTAGGCTGGCTAACTTAGCCAGGACACCTACGCACAACGGACCGAATAGGTGTCAAGGTGGCAGTCAAAAATGGCAATGCCAAGCCAAGTAGTGTATAAAAAGGAATCTCTACTCTACTGTTACCACCGTCTGTAAACATCTGGACATAGGCCTATCCAAAGCTTCACTACAGCACCCGGACCACCACTTTCCGCCTCCAGTCTTTCCTAGTTACCTTTGAAAGGTCACCGGTCCACTTAAGAGTCGTTTGTAAACGTAATCACATGCATTTGTTATGGGCTGTTCTTGTAGGTCGTCTCCGGATTACATGTGTTTGCCTTTGAACTCTGATTTCGTCTACTTATCTCAGTTTACCTACTTGCTATTACATATTCCGGCTAAAAGCAGTGTCCACTGACTTCGCCCACGACTCTTGAGACTCACTTTGTGATCGTTCTTACATCACATAATCGTTCGGCTCATTTTCTATGTATGTCCATGTGACCATGTGGGAGGGTTTTATCGCACAGGTATTGTATACAGAACATACCGATATTTTTAAACGGGTAAAGTGGTAAGAATCTTATGTAAATTATCATCATCATCATCATCATATCAGCCGAAAGACGTCCACTGCTGGACATAGGCCTCCCCCAAGTGTCGCCACAACAACCGGTCATGTGCGTCTCGCATCCATCGGTTACCCGCGACCCTCACCAGGTCATCGGTCCACCTTGTGGGAGGCCTTCCAACGCTGCGTCTTCCGGTACGCGGTCGCCACTCCAAAACTTTTCGGCCCCATCGACCATCTGTTCTGCGAGCAATGTGCCCTGCCCACTGCCACTTCAATTTGGCGATCCTTCGGGCTATGTCGGTAACCTTGGTTCTCTTGCGGATATCATCATTCCTGATTCGATCACGCAAGGAAACTCCGAGCATTGCCCTCTCCATTGCCCTTTGGGTGACTTTAAACCTTCTGATGAGGCCCATTGTGAGCGACCACGTTTCGAGTCCATAGGTCAAAGTGTAAATTATCAGCTGAAAATAAATTTTGTCTTATTCAACGATCTATCGTTGATCATTCGATCGCACAATGTTTTGAAAATTCTAGTTCTTCCTTAACAGACAGTTGTGTGTTGCTGTGCAGTTTGTTACGCCATATCTTCCCAGCTTAAACACTAGGAAGTGGTTTTCGGGGTGCCTTCATGTAAACGTTGACGTTCAAAAAGTGCTGGCACTCAGCCTAATTTGAATAAATGAATTTTGATTTTGATCGCTGACATTGATTGACGTCGGCCGAATGGTGTGGTGGGTTTGTTGATGCTCACCTCAGTTGTCGACTGATCTATTCTACCACCGACGAACAGCATTGATCGACCCTCGGGCCCTCGAGAGAGACGGATCGATGAGACCCACACAGTTAGAGTATTTTCATAAACTTGCATTGTAATAAATCAAGTGTTAGTTTTAAATTAGAGCTGTGCATGCAACATGTACATTAAGCGATAATATTCCTAAGGCTACCGGAGCGGCCTTTCAATCGAAAGGTCATCGGTTCGATTCGTTGAACCGTTGAGGTGATCACACTTCTATAAGCACATTCACCTAGTTGGAAGGCTAGTTTTATTGTAGCCTTTTTAATTAGAAAGGGTATTCATTAAAACATTGTAGATTGGAAATGGCTCATATATTTTTTTAAATCCTCATTATGATTAAATACAATAGGTACACATTTAACGTTCAAGTAACCTGATATTATTTGGATGATAATTAATTTTATACGTAAAAGGTTACTGCCTTATTTCCTAAAAATGTTTGATCAGCCTATATGAACCTCAATTTAATTGCCACCGGAAACCAAATCCAGACTCCGGACTGTACTGAAAAATACCGGATGGAAAACCCCAATAACACTTTTCCGGCCCGGGAATCAAACCTAGGACCTCACGTTCTGCAGGAGCGCTTGTGACCACCAACGATGCAGTTAGTAAAATAATAATCTCCCGTTAACTCTAACTAACACATCATCATCTGCCTAGCCTTTTCCCAACTGTATTGGGGTCGAATCCCAGTTAAACCGGATTCAGCGAAATACCAGTATTTTACGTGGAGCGGCTGCCTACCAGACCTCCACAACCCATTAAATGGGTAACACGGTACTTCTTGGCAAGACTGGTGTCAGATTTTCTAGCATCTGACAATCCGTGAAGACTGCCAAAGATCTACAAATGACAGCCGGGACCAACGGCTTAACGTGCTTTCCGAGGCACGGAGAAGTCTCGGTATGTTAATATGGTCACCCATCCACAGACCAACCTCGGCAAGCGTTGCTTAACCTTGAAGATCGGCCCGTGCGACTGTTATTATTTAGCCATGAGCTCCTCCAACTAACACATCAATTATAATAAACGTTGTATTTCGCCCATCACTCCATTTAGTTCACTACAATCTAATTGTATCACTTACTTGGCCGACGCTATTCAGGAATTCCAATTAGATTTCCATTCATAACTGGCAACACTATCTAGCTAGGCGGCAAACTGGCAACACTGATTAAATTATCTGGATCGTTACCACAAAGCGCTCAGCTATCTGGAGTATCTATCAATCAATGGAATGATATAATTTGTGGGGGAGACGGTGTATTATACACTGGGGAAATGTCAAAGAGGAAATTGTAACTACCATCATTTGATTAACATTATAATACAGTGTTATTTAAGATGGAGCAGCCAAGGCAACTACAAGAAAACCTTTTAAGGAGACAGTCAATAAGTTTTACAGTTATCTTTATATTATTACTTTCACGGCACAAGGAATCCAAGCTTTTTGAATCATGGAATGCTCCCTTGAACAATAAAGAATATTTTTATTTTACTTTATCTTATTGCATTTAGTCTTTAAAAAAATTAAGACGATGTACAAAGAGTATGTTAAGTTAATTATATGACATTCAGCGTAGATTATACCTACTTGGTTTGCGTATTTTTTTTCAATCGATAATCTCGCATTGTCAATGACACTTTACTAAACAAAAGTTTCAAATAACCACGTAAATTGTTTTAGATTTAATATAATAATAACCTGTCACGTTACAAGTAAAGTTTAGAACGTCAGAAGAGCACTATGAACATAATAAACACTAGAAAAACGAATCCGTGCAAACAAACACAAAAGTGAAGCATCACAAGACACTGGATGACGCGAAACACTTGTTCTAGCATACCCCGAGGTTGTTTACTCATTCATGATGTTTTACAAGAACCCCTCGCGGGAAAATCATAAATTGTTTACATAAACTAGTGGGCGGCAGCGGAGGGTTAGGTCAAGCAGCATCCGGGATAATACGAAACTCAATCAGGAGTAAACAGTTTTACAAAAAGAACGCTAGATGACCGTAGTCCGAAGTGTTGTGTTGCCAAAACACGTGGAAATTGAAAAAACACGAAAAAGTTTTAACGAACGAGTTTATAGTTTCAACAAAGTTTAAATTGAGAAGTCATTCAATATCGTAGCTTTAATAACACATGTTCGTTAAAAGTGCACAGGTGAACTGTAGAAAACTCTATTCCCTCATTTGACGTTGCTGAAGTTTTATGTGATAGAGAAGCAGAACTATTATAACTTTAATAGTTTGAACTAACATGTTTAGAGCGAGGAAACTAGATTTAATAGAGATACTGTTATGTACGATTGACATAAAAAAAGTTATTTTTCCCTGTGCCCCTGTGTTCACCATAATGGTGGAGAACGTCGGTATACAAGAAACTTTGAAATTGTGTTCGCACCGAGAAGCAAGTCTGTTGAATACATCTACTTTGTTGAGTAACACAAAATATTTGTCGTACTTGTCAAATCTTTGCAGTTACAACACAAAGCCATTAGGAAATGATTAAATTAATCTTCTAGTCTATGATTTTATAACGGATTATAGTATTAGGAAATCTACTTTAGAATTAAGTGTAAGCTACTAAATTGAAGTGGCCTCTAGAGGATTTAATCTCAACGTGGATTAAGTTTATCATTTTAGTTGTATGGTTCATGTTTGCACTACAGTGTGGCCAAATATTGTATCCGTTTATAGCACGGTTCTACGTATACATACCTACTTGCTTGTTACATAAAACATGGCGCATGTGTTCTGTAACTTTGATAACGGTATTTCGGTAACAGGCAACAGGTAAAGTTATATTTGTGTCCGCATGTGTTGACAGTTTGACCTTTTGTGGTTTATTCTTATCACACGGATATGCTTATGCAATGAGCTATATTTGTAAAACAGTGGGCGCTTGTGCAAATATTTGGAGGCATTAGCTGCGTGCATTGTGTGCACGGCCTACATAAGAGGAACATTTCTTGTTGACATAATCCCGACGTATGGAAGGCCCTCACCCCTGCACCAAGTTTATTTACATGTGTAATACGTCTTCGGCGCCATACGCCATGCTTCATTTCAACGCCATTTATTTCAACAAAACCGTATGTAAAGACATACTTGATTGATAAATAAATCCGGTAAGTTATGTATGTGTTGAAACTAAGTGACTTTCGCAAACAAATCATGCTTTTTAAGTCAGACGGTGACAGAATGAGGCAATGCATTTTTGAGAGTAATCGATTTTCATCAATCTTTATTTATTTTTGAAGTTTACGACCATCTGGGTTGTTTTCTTTTTGTTAAAAATAATATAAATGTGCCAAGTTACATAGTTTGAACAAATAACATTGACATTATTTTAATTTCAAAATAAATTACTTACAGTAATTTACTTATTATTACAGATAGACTTGCGTTCGACCACAATCACACCTGATGATAAGCGATGATGTGATCGACGACAGGGCACAATGGTCAAGTAGTCTATTCACTCTTGATCATCATCATATCAGCTAAAAGACGTCCACTGCTGGACATAGGCCTCCCCCAAGTGTGGCCACAACAGCCGGCCTTCCATTGCTGCATCTTCCGGTACACGGTCGCCACTCTAGAACTTTTCGGCCCTATCGACCATCTGTTCTGCGAGCAATATGTCCGGCCCACTGCCACTTCAGTTTGGCGATCCTTTGGGCTATGTCGGTTACCTTGGTTCTCTTGCGGATATCATCATTCCTGATTAGATCACGCAAGGAAACTCCGAGCATTGCCCTCTCCATTGCCCTTTGGGTGACTTTAAACCTTCTGATGAGGCCCATTGTGAGCGACCAGGTTATACATAATTATAGCAAATGTTGCCATTATATTTTCAGTAAGTATTAAAAACATCTCATCTACATCAAAGTACATAATACTGTCATCGTACCTACACCAAAGTTTGTTCACAAACATCTAACCGTTAAAATTAAAAGTCTTATGGCAAGCTGAAAGAATTATTGGTAAACAACGAACGGTTAAGATTAGGTACAAAATAACGCCAGCATCGGAACTTTGAAAGCAGTTAACTCATAATCGAAAACCCAAATTATTGAACACGCTGTATAACAGCATTAAAAACTTTTTCATTGATGCTGAATATTTCGAATATCGTTAATTAATTTTTGTATTTTCGCAGGAGTTTGGGGAGTTTCTGATTTATGGAGTATTCTACCTCCTATTTCTTCGAAATCTTTATTTTATATTAAATTTTAATAACAATTAATGCTGTTTCATTGATTGGGTAACGTGTGACCACTATCATCACGTAAGAGGGTCAATTATACTAATTTTTAAGAAACGTTCCCATTCGCATCTCAGTCGCAATCTGTCAAAAACCTCAATTTAAATACATTTTTTACAGATTACAACTGAGAAACGTTGCTTGAAAAATTTGTAGAATAATGGCACACTGATATTTGGCGATAATGTGTACGAAGCACGCTTGCCTAGAAGTAACCTATTCACATATTAGTAATGTATCGCGTACAATTTTCTCCGTTAGCAAGCAAAGCTATTAGCAGTACTAATATAATAAATAAACAGTAGTTAATATTATACTATACATAATGATTAGTAACAGGTAACAGGTGGAAGTAACGAACATTTCTCTAATTATCATCATTAACGACTGCGTGTTAATGTCTGCGGCAGACCATTGCCCTCTCCTCGACATACCTATCAGAAACAGATAAACTGGTTTTAATCTTAAGCAAACACTGGGAGAATCATGTCCTAACGAGATTACGTAAACATGGAAAATAAAGGGAAGCTCGGATAAAAACCTTCCTTTCAAGACAAATCTTTTATGAATTTATCGCGAGTAACCTAACGAGGAACACATAATATTTTGTACACGAATGAGCGTGAAATGAGTTTCTTTCCAAAGATATCGTATTCTAATTTCTAACTCAAATTCTCTATTGTAGAAATTATGACAGTCCGAACAAACACAATGAATGTCGCGACTCGATTATTTTTTTATCGTTTTATTTTCTTTTTTACCTATAGGCGACAGAATAAGGAATGTTACTATTTTTTTAATAAGATTTTTGTTGTCGAAAATGAAGTCGAAATTTTCAGCAATATCTGTTCTTGATCCATTATCTCTTCGTTTTTGATCGCCATGCTATCTATTTTCTTACTACTACTTATGTTACACATAGCTCACCTTGAGCCTTCATACACCTATGTCAAGACTAAAGGGCCGTTGTATGCCCAGCAATTTGAGCGTGATTACGCGTAATAACACGCAAATTAACGTGAACCCGCGTTGTATTCATGAATGTATCTAGAACGACGATTAACGCGATTGTACCCTTATTCAGTTTGCCACAGAGCAGCTTGTCTGCTAGTCTTTTTTATGGATGGGAAATCATCAAATGACTCCTTGCGCTCTAGCCGGAGCGGAAGGGAATGTCAGACTCTTATACTGACTAAAACCCATCCGTGTTCCTTCTAATGCCCTTTACGTTTCAGGGCCACGGTGACTCTTTCGAACAAATTCCGTAACTGTCTTCTAGTCTAGTTACATGAATAGGTAGGAATACGGTGGCATGTGTTTAAATTCAGAATACGTCATTCATGGTATGTAAGTGGAGTGGGAAGGAAAGAGAATATTCCCGCTCATAAATCAATTGTCATTGCAGGATCATTGACGTCACAAGGGAATCCCGATTGACCGTCGTGTAGTGTTTGCTCATGATTGTCACCGACTCCACTTTTCTTATTACTCCTCGGTGTGCACTTTGTTGAATGCTTGATGATTCATTCAACAAGCACTTGTGTTTAAATGTGGGCCATTTCATTACACTGTAGTGTAACTGTACAATCATCACTTTCGAATGTAGAACAAGGAAACCACTTCTGGTAAATTTCTTGAAACATGTTTATTTCGCTGGAGATTTAGAGTCGTCGATTGAATTTTACAGGCGAAGATCTTCCAACTTCAGCGGGCTCAGTAATTAAGTTGTAATAATTTGATTACCTACTAGGCTTGGCAAAGTCTGAAGTTTCTTTAACTTCGAATAATTTAGTTATGTAGATTATGAGTCACTCTGCTTTAGTCATGGTTCAATGGCGGCAAATGTCATCAAAATTCATGAGAATCCCCCTTTCACAAAAGGGTGAAATCACAAAAACAATGACTATTAATATACCTAGGTATTTGTTAATCTTAAAAACAAGTTACTAAAGCTGAACAGGCAACCAACTATAAAGTCCCTTAGTATAGTAAAAACAATAGTTTCTTCTCCCAGCAAACTGCTATGAAGTTTGAGATGACGTCACAAATATTAAAGCCGTGTTCAATATACAGGTACTGACCATAATGGGGATCTTTATCGTGTGGTATGTTCCCGTTGGGCTCGAGCCGGTCGAGGCACTCTTCGGAGTACCCGTTATAAGGCAACTTCCCTCTGCCGCCGCCGTTCTGCTGCCGCCCACGACACTCACTGCCGTCGCCGTCAGGCTCGTCTTTTGTTGCTGCAACAAAATAAACACACTGTTAGTAAAATAATTAAAAGAAGAGGAGATGGAAGCAAATATACCCAGAAGACGTGGTCACAAGAAACAACACCTGGAAACGTATTACAACAGGCCAAACACCGCCACAAATGGATGAATAAGACATGGTAATAAGTTTAACCGGCTACAGTACGACGCTCAGCAGTAAACAAATGACTAATGGAGGGAATAAAAATCAACAATCACAAAAAATGTCCCTCACATCCATACGCGCTTACGGCGCATACAGCGCTTCGAAACAGAACCTAAATTAATTGAAACAACGTTTTGTATGCTCTTTTTAACGCGAACTTTCAAAAAAGCTTAAACTGAAAATGGTAACAGTTCCGCAGCAATTTATTTTATCCCATTGACTACCGAAGCTCATTCTCAATTTGGAGAGCAGAGAAGCGACACCGTATATAAAACCGTGAATTAATTATGTACACGTACAGTGTACTCTTATACAGAGTGGTATTACTTCCCGCGTTTCAAAGCCAAGATCATTACGGGTTGACAAACGACACTCGGATTTCAATTGAGAGAAACTTCGGCAAAGCCCATTTCGGCCACTCGGCAGATGAATTTAATAGCATTGTGAACCTAACAATGAAGCTAACTACAAATATTTCAATGCGGCGTCGGCTATTAAATGCAGAGCTATAATGATGGTCGGGACCCCAAAGGATCTGGATTTACAAGCAAAGTTTTACAAACTATATTCCCTCAAATAGCCACAGAAACAGTAACGAGAGAAACGGACAGTAATTTGTCTGCATCTAGCGACTCATTAGTGGAAATGAGAACTAGAGATCCGAGTAAAGATAGAAGGGCCAACTTGACCTAAAAATGCGGAATAAAACAGAAAAAAGTGCAAAAAATATCTTTCGGAGAGTATATGGACCGGTTGGCAATTTTGCAAATGGAAGCGACAAAAATTAGGGATGGGGAAATTGCAAGAAAATATTTGGACAAAGTAATTTCCATCAGTATTGAGGTGGGTCGTAGTAAATAAACTGCACATAATGCTGTTGCACCTTTCCCCCGATCAAACTCAATTGTCGCAGTATGAGCAGGCACCGTTTTGACAGGTTAATTTATTGAATAGCATCAATGAATATATTGGGCAGCGAGGCGCGATCACGACATATTGCATTTACATCATGAGTGTTTAAATTCAGCTTCATCCTTGATTGTTATTAATTAAATTATGACTGCGGTAAATAATAAAACTGCCTGTTCATACTTACCAAGTGCCTAATATTTGTTTACACACACATATCTAATTTATGATCTCGCAGAAGAGTATTCTCACCTATTCGACATATTAACCTGTCTTGACCCAGAACAATAACCAATGTTCAGCTCAGTTAGCAACTAATTTGCATATAACAAGCCTCCAACTTACCCCGGAGGCATACTGTTCTAAAGACAGGATATGAAGTGACAACTGGCGCCAAAGGCCACCAAACTTTAATTAGCTGCACCTCGGAACTTAGCCGGCAACTTGGTATGGCTGTCTTATAATTTTATAACAGATAGTTGGAACATAAACTGCAAAGCATTCTACATATACGCTAAAAGGGGAAACTACACCTTTGTTGAAACTCGAAAAATTTGCATAGTTTGACAGTCACAAAATTTGTGTACTATATGAGGGACTCTATCATCGAAAATTCTATCAAAAATAAATGCCGCATCCTCCTAAAATATCCAATTAATTCTCTAATCAATATGCAGGACCGCAATTACATGTGGAACTCCATTATTACAGGGGACGTACAATCCAGCACTTATTCATGTCAAATTACGCGAACAATTTGCCGCAGCCTCGATTGCAAATTAGTAAATTAAGTGTGCGCCTCGTGCACATTAATTATGCATTCCCCACAGTTTCGTGCATCTCCAAAACAAGAAGTAGCCATCTGGCGTCTCAAGGCAACACGGGCATACTTTCTTGACCAAAATATTATCCATCATTTTGGCGCCAGTAATAACTTCATACATTGTTTTAAGCGCTGCCCATATTTATCTTGAATGCATATAAGTGAATACTTGTCGGTTGTCACTTTATAAATAAATACAGCCAAGAAAGTGTGGGACATGAATATAACTATCATGTAAAAGCGTCGAGATTGCAAACACAATCCTGGAACAACGAGGCATAACTTTTGTCTCAAACGCTCACAATTCACATGCAGCTGTTTGCCGGAGAGAGAGACACAATTTCTATAGCACTGTTTTACGTAGACACAAAGTAAGGCGACAACCGGTGCCCTGGGGCGGTCGGGTTTAATTGAGACGCGGTTGTGCATTCCTCTTGCGTAACTCACGTGAAACAATTTTACACACACAATTTATTCTCTTTAGAGCCACGTACCGTGCATTGGCTCAGCGCCGTAAGCCGCGGGAAGATCAGAACGAGCGGAAAGTTCCGTGTGGAATAACTCACGAGAGTCAGATTACGATATTGAAATAGTAACAGCCAAGTGTTCTCACGGATAATTCGTGCAAACACCCCATGAATTTAGCGTAAATATGCTAAGAAAACAATGGTTATTGGTTTTTTCCGGGTTGGATTATCGTGGGATTAGAAGCGAGTCGAGTAACAGCACGTGCGATGGCGATAAACTCCCTCTTATGTGGTGTTGTCGAGAACAATGCGCACAGTGTGCACGTTCGTGCCGGGCTGCCGAGGTGCCGACGTTAAAGTTCCGTCATTCGTCTCGATGCAATTAGATAGGTGAGCTTTGTTTCCGTGTTTCACCTTCCCCAGTTCCGGCAGAGAAACTCTTTATCACTCCCGACGATCAATCAGTATTTCCTCGAGCCAGATAAGGGATCGTCTGGGATTTGTCAAATAAGATTGCATTTTCGGAAGGGGAAATCTCAGCTAACTAAATGTGAAGTAATTGCGAATCTGCGACACTGAATTAGAACCAGGGAAACGCTTTTACTTTGCCGCTTCCTCGCTACAGAATTATCGTTCTCATCAAGACAGCTATCTTGCATCAAGTGGCAGTCATGGATGTAATAAAGCGTAGATTTGCTCTCGGCGCGAGCTCTTGGATGAAACGACTATATTACCGTTGCGTCGAATACGAGAAATTCCAGCATACACGCAGAACAACGCGGTGCTTTCTTTTATAAAATCACGCCTTTGTCTTTAAAGTTAAAATTAAATGCAAGTTCTAGTAAAGTTACACGTTCGTTATGTCGACGTGACTCATAAAATATAACACCGCGATCACGAGCGTAACTCGGAAACTATTCGACTTGAGGTCATAACACATAACTTAGGTGTTTTATTGTCGTATGAAACAAAGGCTCGTATCGCACGTAACATAGTGTTTGAGAACACTAAATAAACGCTAACCCTACCTACAAGTTTGTATTAAATCTACATGCTATGAAAATATTTGCAGATCCGTACCGAAACTATATTCCCCGGTGTGTGTAAAAGCAACAATTTGTGATGCTGTCCCGAAGCTATTTCATAAAACGACAAAACTTGCAAATTCTAGAGCAAATATAGTCGGTTGGCTGTTATAGAATCTGTTCGCTAAAGTAGACGAGAAACGGCCATAATATGGTAATATTGCATTTAATATCGAAGACGGTGTCCTATTACGGAAATGAATAGCATGACCAACGAGCTGCGACCTTGCGTACACTGCGGTTTCATCATTATTAACTGAAAGCATGTATTTTATCGTACATATGTATGTTTCAGGTAAACGGTAACACAAGACTAATGTTAACATTCATTGAACATAAAAATAACTGCAGACTACGGTACGAGGGTACGCAAAACAGAAATAGAGGGCATAGTAATATCTATAAGACTAAACCTAACATTGACTGTGTTTCATGAATCATGGACACAACAAAAGAATAAAAGTGCCAGTTTGAAAAACCACTCAGAGGCAACAAACTTTATAAAGATTTAAACAATAAAACCAAGTTTATTCGAATCCTAAAGCAGCCATTACTTAAAACAGTAACGCTGGTTGAAAGAGCAAACTTCGTAAGTTTGTTGGAAACACTTTCAAGAAAAATAACACTCCGACAATGAGAAAGAAAGAAAAGAAAGACCCAATAGCATACTAGGCAAGACGGGTTGCCGCAAGAGATTACATTTTTACTTGGTTTAATATTAAGATGAGTTCCTGCAACATTCTGCGCCTCATATTATTCTCAAAGATCCATTCGTTTGCTCGCTGCCAGATTGCATTAGCAAGTAGAAATATTAACGTTATAAAAACTATTTCAAAAATGTGACTCATACAATATGCAGTTTTACGGTCTAACTAACTAACCAATATATCACAAAATGAATAACATTCATCATTGCATTTGATTTCCTCAATCCATGAAAGTCATAAAATTGATGAAATGTTACTTTCAAGACGAAGATGCTGTAGAAAACTTTAAAATGAATAAATATTTTAAAAGAAAATAGGAAACACTTTGTCGGCAGTTTTTTAGTCATTAGCAAGTTTGCGCCGAAGGAACTAAATAACAGTTAACGTTAATTAATGAATCACTACATCGACGGCGACGTAACGGCCAGTTTTAGCGCTTTTAATGAAGAAAAATATTCCAAGCTTCATGCAAAGGGTTTTGAGGGAGTGTAATATCAATATTCGTTCATGTCTGCGTCAGTGAGTTGTAAAATTTGAGTAGGGTTAGACTCACGTCATCGTGTCAAAAATTGAGTCTCGATTTGGATCTCATTAAAGCATGGATATTTGAAAGCATAAATGTAATCACATGTCAGTTGCTATTTACAGTTAGATATCAAGATTACCATCTGCTGGAAAATATCTACTGCTACTATCGGAACGTAGATTGTCAATAGTCTAATCTAGTCTTTAATTTACTTTAAGAATGTCTGATTGAATAAATCGCATGTCAGGTTGCAATACATCTAATCATTAGATCCAGATTCTGTTCAGTTTCATCGACATCAGATTTAGACGATATCCATATCGCCAAGAACGATATGAAGTCATAGACGTAACCATCTTTATCTGTTACTCTTCAAGGAATTAATTCCACCTTGAAATTACGTAAACTCATGTAATAGTTGATTGCTTATAAGATAAGCAGAGTGATACGTAAGTAAATGACACATAGATTAGATTAAAATACAATGGGATTTAAGAGCATAATAATGATAGATACTGACGAAGACATACTCTTTTCATACATTCCTGCATTTTATCAATATGTTCAAAGAGCATTAATTGAAGAAGCTCACGAACGATCAATATCAGACCTGAGTGTTATAATACTAATCGTATGTGGGACATCGATACCATTTCGAGTGAAATCAGTCATTTAACTGACTTAACTTGCACTTCATGTAATGTACATTTGGAAGTGAATAATACTGCAGAATACAATACAGTACAATACAAATCAAATGGAACAATGCAATCCATGCCGTTTTCTATTGGCTGGATTACCCTAAGACATACGACAGGATGTCAAAGTTGACGAGGGTTGTAGTCGCGACCCCTGCGGTCAGCGTCACTTTCAGCGGCGACGGCTTATCGCGAATTTCCGATCGGATCGATAACCACGACTTGGTGATCTACCTTACATCTCAGTTTGTTGATTGTCCCACAGTTGACAACATTGTTTGTTTGGAAGACAAGGATTCCGATTGTAGTGTCATATCTTTTGATATTGTTTTAATAGGGTTTTCGACTTTAGTAATCGCTGATAGATGCCAAACGGCAATCGAGGATCGAGAGTTCGGGATTATTAATTATTAGGCCTGCTTACTAAAACGAAATATTCAGGCCCAAAATTTGCATATGATTTAAAGGTAAAATTCGGTGTAAGTGCAAGTGCACCGTTATAGGGGCACGAATTAACGTACGTAGACAGCAGACATGTAGTCAACAAATACAGGTCGGTGTAGCGGTATGTAAACAGGAAGAAATAGCAAGCATAACTCACGAACTAATAATCCCGTGTTTCAGAATTTTACGAACTTCACGGAAAATAAACAACGGTAACTGCATTTTCTTTAACAACGTCATTCATAGGGGAAATACCAAGTACCTAGGTAGCGCTATTTTGACGATCACTATTACCAAGGTCTAATTACTAACGCTATGCCAGCAAAGTTATACCTTTCTTTAGTACACCCACATTTCACTGGCAACGTACAGCAATTAGAGGCGAGCATATTGCCATAGACCCGGCAAAAACCCAGAATCTGGACTCCTTTGAAATTCCAAATGGTAAAAGCTAATAACACTGCCCGATACGGGAATCATCAATCAGGACCTCTAATGCAGCTGTAGCGCTTGCGACCACAAAGTAAACGAGGCAAGGTCTAATAAATATTCTAATAATACTGAAACAAAGGCGGCCAGTATTTTCACGGGTCACGGCGTTGGAAAATGTTAACAAAATTAGCTCAGACGTTTCACGGCTTGCGGCATCACAATTGGGTGGCACAAAACGGCAGGGGGCGACATTTCGCGCGCTTTCCCCATCACCGGCGATGTAGGTCGCGCTAACATCTAGACTAGACCCGTTTGCCTTACTCTATCTGGAGTGTTACGGCTCACTTACCGCCATTGCAAATATTTTCTCATAACTCTGACATGCTAAATTCGTCCGAATTGTCGTTTTTGTAACTAATTCATTAGTACCTTGTTGTGATGTTGAAAGGCAGACACGAATCGTTAACATGTGTACACTTATTATCTATACTAAATATACATAAGTTTGTTTGTTTAATTGTTTGTTTGAAAGCGATAATCTCTAGAACTACCAGTCGGATTTGGATTTTTTATTGTGATAGCCAAGTTAGGCTATACGGGAAAGGGAAATTCACGGGAACGAAGTCGCAGGCAAAAGCTTGTCATTTATAAAGATCTCACAATTGTTTTAAGATATCTTTAACTCTTTTCACTAAAATGAAATCGCCGGTGCTAGATCTCTCTTAATGCTGTTTAGTTAGTATTGCAATAAAAATGGAAAGTCTAATAGCTCTTGATAGTTTTTCCCTTTCCTACGCACTAAACAGTTGAATGCCTCTGACTGACCTGAGTAGGGATGGGTCGTTGACGTATTTGGCGTCAACGAAACTAGACCGTCCAATTTCGTTCATCGACTAGTCGATCAACTAGTTGAATTCGTCGACTAGTTTACGCGTTAACTTGGTAAACTTTACGACGAAATCTACGGCGTCGACGGCGACGTAGGCGGTTGACTTTAGACTAGTCTCCCGCGTGCTTTATGTACCTATTAATTTGAACTTCCCTTCATACTTTTCCAGGCTTAGGACTGGCTGAATACTGAATAGAGTTAATTACTAATAAAGTTTTATTCACTATTCTGGCGTATTTAGAAGATCAACTGATTTTATATACATTAATTAAATATATACAAAACCAGTTAATCGTTGAATTCGCAAACATTCGAAAACAGTAGAACGGAAGGAACCTTCAGCGCGGAGCGCGATTAGTCACGCACGCAATGAATTTTAAAATCAAAACAAGATGAACTACGTAAGTAATAACAAACAAGTAAAAACTGGTTTGTCTCGCATAGTTTGACCAGTCCATCGCCTTTCTCTTTCGCACTCGCGAAACTACCAAACATCCATCAATAGGCATCCTTTTCTTCACATAACACAACAATAATTTCATTCGACCCGTACAACAAACAAATATCAACTCCCTGCTAATAGATTTAGAGTTCAAATTTGTTTGCAACTTTCAACAAATTTCAACGGACGATTGAATTTGTATGTACCAGTCTACGTTCTCGTTCTTGTCTCGCCCGTCTCGCCGTTGCGTCGCGTCGCGCAAGCGAGTTGCGAGTTTCAGTTTAACCGTCTGAGGCGTCTACGGATTCGACTAGTCCATCGTTTATCGGTGAACCGTCGATTCGTTCACAGTACGTCGACGGTCGAATTAACTAGTTCGTTCATTCAACGACCATCGCTAGACCTGAGACATCAGTTACGGAAAAGTGACTTGCTTTATGTGAGATTTCTATCATTTCACATCTAGATTAAATGTATATAAGATTTTTTACTATGGAATCAATCATAGGTATTTCAAATATTCTTTTTTCGATATGAAAATGATAAGACCTCAACCTTGACGGTACAAAGTAGATAACCCTCATGATGGAAACATTACGGCCGTTCTATTTTCCCCTTTTTTAAACGAACTCCCTGCGCAATTGGGAGGATGCCCTAAAGAACCCTTCCACGGACGCGCCTACTCGATAAGACTGGGGGCTATTCAGAAAATAAGCGTCAACAAACAACAATAACACGACAAAATAAATGCCGGACGATAAAAAGTCAATTGGGAGTTTCTCGTGTTAGGGTAACGGTGATAAGCTGTGTGTACATTTTGTTTGCGGTCACTACGATTGGTAGAATTTATCGTTGAGGTACCTATTATAGAGATTAGAGAGGTATTTTGGTAATTGCGTTTAAAATTGTAGTGTCCGTGTAATAATATCAATAACCTGTTCCGGGTTACTACGATTGAATGGTTATGCAAAGTCCAGTGAGCTCTACTCAAAATGTGCATATAAATAAAACAACATAAAATATCAATGCGCTAAAACTCAGCGAAATGAAGGAAGAAGAAGTATGTCACGGAACAGCACACTTACCATATCTGAACACATTTCCATACGTCACATAAATAAAACTGGTCTAAGTATACACCCCTAAAGCATCCCTCAAGAAGCTTGTGGCAATACTAAAATCCATTACGTAATGTAGCCGACCTATTTCCCTGGAAGGGTGGGGGACCCAATGTCGCACACGAGAAGGTTAAACTTCACACAAATGCCACCCGTACGACTATAAACGACCGGCACGGCTTATCTCGCACAAGTGTGAGTTTGGGTAAGTGGACCAATTTACATTGGAGTCATATGATTACCATAATTAAATTTCATGTTGCCAAATGTTGTTGATGTAGGGGAAATTGCACGTTAGAATAACGCGCAGCACAATTTAAATTTTGCTACTTAACTGAAGAACAATTTAACATCCGGAAATGGCGCATATGTAGCGACATTTTCGTTTTCGTACATAATCTATTTTTAAGATTCGGAGAGAACAAATGTTTGCTTAGGAATATCTTTAAGAAATCAGGAATTTAATTGGACAAACAATTACCCGTCTAACGTGCAAACAGTAAGATAAGATAGGAAGATAGATACACATGGTCTGTCTTGACGCCTGCGCCTACCGAACTATGGATTGAGTTATTTTTACAATGTCTATGGAATTTAATTTTGTTTTGCCTTGAACACCTACAGAAGAGGGTAATATCGATTGAGCGAAAGGTCAGATAAGGGCGTGTGGACAACGTAGCTTCACTTTTTTCATCATAATTTCATAATGAAACCGAAAAAAAACTAGGGAAAGCACGCAAAAGTGTGTTTGTCAAATATTTGAACTTGAATTGTACTCATCTTTATGAGCAACTTTTTACTATGAGACAATTCCGAAATCGTGGTAAAAATTGCTCGAATTGGTTCGTGTAATATTCTAGTATAGCTTTAAGAGCTCCACGGATTAATGGTTGTTTTTGGTTGAGCATAAAATGCAGTGGGTTTGTAAACCTACAGCTTTACTTGGGTGATCGCTGGTTAAGGGTTGCCACTCTGGCCTGTGTGTCATGTGGACCTTACCTTCGCATAGTTCAATATATTACATGGAAACCACGCTCCAGTGATTCAGAAACTCGTCTCCTTGATATTGATATCTAGACATGAATTGTATTTGCTTATTAGAATAACTCCGAATAAATTCTGAATATTTCCAAGAAATATTTGATAATTTTTTTCCAACTATGGGGGATTAAAAAATGATCCTATTACATATTTGTTTTTTCAATAAAATACCGCCTGAGTTTATTTCAACGCTCGACAGCGGCAAAAACAAAAATAGTGAATTATGTTCACCTTGTGTAATTTACCTACTTACTAACATATTTGATGACTGATAGACGTTTGATGGCATGCGTGACAACAATTGGTATCGAGAAACTAATCAACTTTCCCGAGATGCGCGTAAGAAGTCAGGGACAGTCATTAACCCGGCTAAAACAATTCAGGCCAAACTATCGGCTCGATGATGGGAGGGGACAATCGGAGCAAACAGACGCTATTACCGGAGCAGACGAACATGACTCACCAAATTAAAACGTACTGACAGACGGACGTTTGCTCCCATCACACAGAACTTCGTCCACGAAGTTAATTTCATCAAAGACAAGCTCATTATTGCCTCTAACATTTGAATAACAAACCCAGAAATGCAGCAATGACAGACAATTTGATTCGAAGCTAATTTTGTCCTATGTTGATGATTTGCCAAGCAAATAGCGCAAGAGCAAAACAAGACAGACAAGTACGATGAACTCAATAAAATGAAATCGACGCAGAATATTACGATCATAGCAAAGGGTAACTATTTGTGGAAAATTATAGAAGAAATAAATCAAGTAACGATAATTCAAGAGTAAACTGAGTAAGTTATGGAAGTCATAAATTCCGCTGGGCAGCGATCACTTAGCGATTGCGCTTTGTTATCGTGCGAGCCAATAACAAGTTACAAGATATAAACACTGTGTATGACCTGTTGCCTGTTACTTGATTGAAATCGACTGTTCATTACATTTTGATATTATTTACAGAAATGCCTGCTAACATATCACAATGCATTAAGATAGCTTTCTGAATATCATTTATTTGTGTATGAAGACCGTTAGTCAAGTCAAGATAATTGCAATAAAGAGCATCGTAACATGTAACGGTTTGATCATCAAAAATGATGTCAGTGCATCGAACCCTACGCACAAGACATTACAAGGTGCTTACGTAATGACCGACAGTTGAGCAACAGACAATTGACTCAATAAAGACGAAAACACTCTCAAGTGGGCAAGTATCACTATTAATGTAGCATTAGGGACACAACCACTTCTCATCAATTGCAGGGAATTGAACACGTTGTCGTAACGCATTGTACTTTGACTAGGAAATTAACAAGCGAAGCTGAACCGTCATGAAATGCTAAAAAGTAAAAAATACAGTAGACGCCTTTACAAAAGTATCTGAATAGGTTGAAGACAATGGAGCGGGTCGACAAAAGGCCGTTCGTCCAGGCTTCGCGGTTGTGATGCAGGGTACACAATACAGTTCCTGTGCGGTCGAGTGACTCAATATACCCGCATATTGTGATATAATAAGCGAAGAACATTATTACGACATAGTGAAACGTTTCCCTTTTAAATTATTGTCTCGGAACTGAATTACTGTTGGTGTGAGCATGCATTAAAATTGAAATAGTTATCTTAACAATTAAAATGTCGACGTCGAAGTAACAAAACGATGTTTAAGGAAACATCTGCGATTACAAATACTGGAAATAGAAGCAATCCGATACAGGGTGTCAAGAAACTAATAATGCCAGTCGGTGTCTCGTCTCGTCCACCGGTGACGTCGCTGCGTCGAGCACGTAGGGCAAATAACTATTTTATCAATCAACCGCGCGGAAGTCTGCTATCAATCAACGACAATGGAGATGTTGAACCCCCGTGACGCACACCGGAAGCTGGCTATTCGACGCTTCGTCGCAAGTTTTCGGCAATTTTATTATAATATGTCAGGACAGGTCATTTTGATACCATGTCCAATTATATAATAGAAGGGCTTATTTAAATTGATTAGCAGAATTTCATTTACGCTGGGAACTGTCTGTCAATTAACTTGAAGAAAATTTGCATTCTGCATAAAAAGCATAACTGTAACAATAATTATGAATAAATTCACATGCTCGTATAATTAAAGCTTCACAGCTAGCTGTTGTCACCGACAGGCGGGTCCGAAGTGCCCCATCGCACTCCGATGTCTCCGTTTATGGTGCAGTCGGGTCTACAAGTAGCGTCGCACGGCTGATTCACGACTCGAAGGTCGCTCCCACTACAACGCTTCCGTTATTATTACTCAGTGGGCTGAACACGTTCCGATCACAGAATCATGCCATTGACAAAACGAAAACAACAAAATTAATGTAGTTGCATGTAAATTCGATATGAAGGAAGCAGGAGACAGAGCGAAGTGCGTATACGAAATCATCTCGAAAGACACCATAAATATTAAAGCGGTTGTTTGTACGTCAGTACTTAAATATGTAACGCAATGCGAAATCTCATTTATTTTCTGGCGAACTGCTATGGTAAATCATTCGATACACATGTAAAGTAAGAAGTGCAGTAAATTTTTCATGTCAAAGATTACAATCGCATCAAAATTTCGGAAATATTTTCGTTGAATGCTCGTAACCGCTTTATTGCGGGAAATATAATACATTTTATGATGTTGTTTCTTTACCGAATGCGAGTTACGCTCAGTGTGGTGTGTGTGGAGCAGCGTAGGCAGTCGTGCAATCGAGCCTTACATTACATAACCTCTGTGATTCATACGTGGTTCGTAACGCCTAGGTTTATTGTAGGCTCTTCATAGCTGTTTACGACAACATAAACGTTAAGTTGTTAATAACTGTCAGTTTACAAACAATAGCCATGGCGAAACAGCGGCGAAAAGAATATAAATAGAGAACTCGTTACGAGAATAGAATTGCACATTACAGCGTGTATTTTAACAGTAGGCCGCCAATTAATTTAGCACAATCGATCTGCATTACTGGCACTATTTTCGCTAACTCATTTCAATCAACGTGAATAAGAATGAGTTGAACGACTAGAT
Organism: Melanchra persicariae; assembly: GCA_947386135.1. NCBI lineage: Eukaryota > Metazoa > Arthropoda > Insecta > Lepidoptera > Noctuidae > Melanchra > Melanchra persicariae. The sequence goes on from OX376658.1 coordinate 4,895,404, forward strand.
CTATCAAGATACGACCCTAATAAATAACTAACAACAGAACTATCACATACATTAGCAAACAGATTAACGTGACAAATGTAACCACCAAACAATAGTAAAGCAAACAACATTGATATTCAATAACTATTAGTTACTTAGCAAACCGTTTATTTTTTCGTCAAATATATAAATTGTGAGCGCAGTACTGTTCAAACAGTAGGAACTGGAAGCTAGTTGGCTTTCAATAATGTTATGTGTAAATAACATGCGACAGCAGTAGCTGAAAAACATTGACGGAATAGTAACCAGCGAGTAACAGTACGTAAACAATCGATAAAGCTTGTAAAAACGTGAAAACAGATCGTTTTGTTATGTAATGGACAATATCAATGTTTCAAATCTCAGTTGAGTATATTGCGTTTGTGAGCATTCCAGTGTTATTGTTATTGAAATTGAGTAATCGAGACAGCTAATACAGCAATAACCAATTTCATCTGAATTATACCAATTACATTTTCTAAATCTTTACCTAGGCTTTATAGCGAGACAACCTAGCCATATTTTTGATAAAACGTAAAATTATAACTAAACTAGCATAGCATGCCATGTTATCAATATCTCGGCATTCAGCTCGCAATGTCAAAAAGCGTGGCAACATATTTTCATTGAATGTCGATAACATTCATCAACAATGCATGGTTATCAACCGTTTTGGTATGGTTTGTGTTCTGAGAAACTGAATTCCATAAAGTGTGCCACAATGCTGTTTGTGTTATCATTTTAATGAACGTTGTCCGACCGCGTAGCTGATCACAACGGAAGGATATAGCCAATCATAACTTTAAACTACATTTATATCTCATTTGAGAATTTTTTTTTTCATTGATAGCACAGATACTTCTCCCGAAACAAAGACGTGATAGAGGAAGAAAAAATAGGGACTCGCACAAGACAATTAAGTAACTAAAAACTAACAGGTATAAAAAGACAGAACAACTCTAACTCAACGAAATACTTCAAGACTAGGAGTTCTACGCTGCGAATGAGACCACTGGTATTGACTAACAAGCAACTGAAAATGGAAACCAAGTAGCAACTGCGTCAGTATTTATTATCAAATTAGCAGTATAAGACAACGTTTAAATGCCCGATAGATCTTATAGTCCATCAGTGGCGATTTTCCGGATATTGATGATGATATTGGTTTTGATTTTAGAACATTAGAAACGGTTGAACTAGCGTTAATGATATAGCCGGCTTATAATGGGCAATAATAAGACACCGGTAAATTCTATAATGAAAACCTTGATGACAAGGAATTGCTTTGAGCTCGATTAATAAAATATTCAATAATGACTACACAGAATACAGTTGCACCTAATTCAGTGGTCGGGTAGATGATTGATTACAGTCAGAATCAATTATTTGGGAAACATTATTAAAACTTCATGCATAAATCCTTTGAAATATCTTCATTACAAGTTTCCCACATATGAGGGAATCTTCCATATAACGTAACACTCGTCCCACCGTTGAGCATATGACCCGTCTGCAACAGCTCTGCGACTAATAGGTAGGTAGTCGCAGAGCTTTTTTGGTTCGAGGATTCTGCATGTGTAACTTTAACGCTATATGTGATTGATATCTTTGTTACTGATCCCTCTGCTCCCAACCTATTTGGTACCTACCATAAACAAATTCGTACTTGAATAGTTGAACGGTTCACAGTCAACTTCCTGCGTCACGTCACCGTATGCGATCAACCGTGTCACTGCTCTGTGGGTACTGTGACTGATAAGGGAGGGCCGAGGCTAGCCAATGGGTGCCTAATCTGTGATCATTGATCTATTACATGATTCTCTTTTTGGAAGCTGAATATAAAGTAGTTTATATTTAAATGAAACAATGATAGGAATGTACGGTGATATGAATACCAAATTGGAGGAGTGTCCTTTGTCTGCTAAGAGATTCTAATATTGTGTGGAATCAAATATTTGTAGAGTCAATTGATATCCGTGAAGATGATTAATTTTACAATTTGCATGATAAGTTCTAATGTATTTTATGATTGCTGTTGCTCACAGCAAACTATTACGCTAATGGTCCCTGGCGGGATAAACAAAGGTTAATAATTTGTTCCACAGAATTAGCAATACCTACTCGGAATTTACATTTATTATTTTTGTTAATTTTGACGGCTTGGCTTATCCATTAACAAAATAGGACACGGACGTTTCAAAGGAATAACAACCCTCGTAAATCTTCCTTAGATCAAAATTGTATTAAAATGTTTCTTTATTGTTGGTAACAATACCATAATGTAAGAAAAATTAAACAGTAGGTAAACAAAACCAATTTAGGACAATACAAGGCAAACAACGGAACGAAATATTAGCAAAGGTCGTACATTAAGTTATTAGGCAATCTCAACAATAGACACCAAAATTGTTTGTAACTTAACAAAAATAGACGTAAATTGACTTAGACACCCACTTCATTTACCGTTTAGTTTAGTAAAGTAAAAGTAAACATTGAGGCAGTATAATAATTAACAGAGTTGATTTGGAAGACAAAAGGACACAAGAAAAAAATAAAGGAAAAGCCAAAGATCAATTAAGGTCTCTTATATTAAATATTTAACAAAAAGTAATGTTAAACCAATCATGCTCGACACCTACAATTGTCGAAGAAAAATTGAAAGTTTTCCGAGCTAAAAATAGGTAAGGTAAAAAAAATCGATACGAACTTCATTTCTACGATCTGTTATAAATAAACGAACCGACGAAGGCCAGATATAACAGCCACGGGTAGTTCGAAACATCAGATACCATCATTTGTAACATATCATTGGCAGTTGAGAAACTGCCAAATGAAGTAATGGACGAATGGTACACTGGAAGCCATAATTAACTAACTGCTAAGTGGCGAACGACCTATTTTCAATGGTTTTCGGAAACGATTAGGTTCTATATTAAGCATGTTAGGAAGGTGAATGGAAAGAGTGTATTGCTAATGCACAAGATTCCATGTGAAGTTAATACCAACATTTATTTTATATTAAAATTTGTTATCAATGAGGAAGAACACATTGAAGAAACAGACATTCATTAAACACTGAAAATTACAAGAAACACCGGAAACGAACATTAAATGTATACAGTATTTTAATGAAGCAACGTTATATAACACAATGATTACTAGAATCTAGAATTGGTCACTGATTGATAGTCGTACTGTAAAAGGAAGTACAATAATATTAATGACACTTCACACTTCCCTAAACAGACAGCACATAAGTCTTAATGTAGATCATATCGCACTAGTAATTGTAGATATGAGAAATATCTTCAATGTTTTCACAGCTGTGGGTCTCTTACTCACTACAACACAAACGCACGGCTACATTGATATTACCAGACACATATCAATCGAGCTAATCATTATGAAGCCGGTTTATATTGCCTCAATCATGAGGGCAAAAATAAAAACTGCACGGCAACAATTTTTAATTAAGCATGTTAATATAAATTCTTATAAAAGAATGCCTGAAACGTTTTAAATATGAAAACGTGAAACCAGTTTACAAAGGCATGTACAGTCAACAGTGGTATTCCAGATCCCTTTAATGGTTTTTTTAGATTAAGACTTCTTCTGATGTTTAAATCTCTTGGGGGTAAATGGCCCTTTGAGGAAAACGACTTCATATTTAGAGAATGGCAGGGGTTTGAGAAAAAACAAAACAGATTGTGTTGTGAAAAGATTACTTACCCACTGTTAATCTACGTGAACTTAAGATTTATTATGATGAAAAACTTCTGAAGGTGGATTAGTCGGAAAACTCTAGAAAGAATCATGACCATCAACGGTACTGGTTTTTCTCATGCATCAAGATAAAAATTATATTACAATTATTTTCTTTATTTTTGAAGTCATTCTGCAATTAGAATGCCAATTTTGTATAGGGGTTTATTTTGTAAACTTAAAAAGTTATGAAATTCTTTTGATAAAATGAATTACCTACTGCCGGCTATTCTTACGTTAAAGTGTTGCCATAATCAAAATAAGTAAATATATTGACAACTCTAATCGATTTTTTTTGTATACGATTACAAATTAATATAAATGTAAAGTCATTGGAAAGGTAAATCGCGGGGTTTTTGAGAGATGGAGATGATACTACTGTGGTGTGAAATAATTAGTATTTCACACGCACAGTAGTCGTATTATTTTGCTTTCAAAACTTTTTAAAGCACACTTCACTCACTCACTGCTCTTTGTTGGCTAACGATACATATGAGTGATTGCGTACATTTTTTTTTAATTGTCTTGCTTCGGTTTGATATAAATCGAACCTTTTTAATAAATTAATGATTATAGAACTAAATCAGTCATTTGAAATAATTGTGTCGAGTGTATTTATTCGATTAATCAATTTTCATTTAAAATCTAGTGGCAACATTGGTGTTGGTGTCTCAAATTGAATTGTCATTGTCAAAAAGTCTAATGTCAATTGCGCGTGGTGCATGCTAAGTTTGTTCATAGCGATTTAAATATTACAGTTTTTTTTGTGTTGTTTGAGTCCTACTCTCCACAGTAATTGTGATATTCATTGTAACTATTTGTTTATTTCTTGTTTTCAATCACTATCGCTTACTTTAATGTGAAATTGTGAATCTTACGCCAGGACGTTTTTACGCCAGGAAGTTTTCACTTTGTTTGAAGTTGTGTGTGATTCGTATTTTGTTGTACTGTTTTAACAGGAAATATAAAGGCAAGGTACTGATTTATTTAAGTCTATTCCATCAGATATGCTAAATAATCTGCTCTCCAAACTACGACCTATAAACTTACCTCTATACACAACGGATATTTCTATTTTGAGGTTAAGTTACGTTTTCTAAAAAAACTTGGAAATGCGAGTTTTGATTCCAAAATGGGAATTGTAGATGGTTATTTGGTTAATTTATAAACCATCTAAAACAACTTTGGAATTGACGCAACTCTGTACCGCGGTCCATATTGTCGTGGTCATTCTCCTTTACAACAATATTAGGACACCCGTTGAAAAGACTAGTGCCGTTCCAAACACTAAAGTGACTTAAACAACTCGCGACGTGAAGACGAAACTTTAGTTTTAACTTAAACATTGAACCAAAATCAACTGTGCCAACTTTCCAGTTGCCGCAGTTGATTTTATTTCAATGTTTAATGACGAGAGCTGAGTAAAATATTCCTGTCCCTTGATATTGGAATACGAAACCATCAATATTACATTAAGTTAATGTAAACTATAGAAACATGAACAGACACGAACCAAGCGCATTAAACTACCAACGGCAAAAGTGAGGATCTAAAAATACCAGGAGAGTTTCATAACAAGGTTCCAGCACTTCAGTACTCCGATATCCGAGTAATGATCGTGTACTTATGTAACACTAGAAGCCCGCACGGCTTCACTCGGGAAATCCTTGGAAAAAGGTACAGAGCTAAATGTATTCTTAGAAGACTTGCTGATATCTTTTAGGAATTTGATACTATACTTATCCAATCACTTAAGGTGAACAAAACGAAACAGTGAATCATTTCCATAGCAAATTCGATTAAGTCATGGAATGAGTAAGTATCTATTATGATCCAAAGGCTCAAATGAATACAGCATTCATTACGACTGACACAATCATAGCTGGCCCTATAAGGATAACGATAAATCATTAGCATTACACACTCATTAGATTTACATATTAACTTCCTAATGATGAAAGAAATACAAAACAAAGATGAATCAACTGTTACTAATCTCAAGCAAGTAAAAAGCAAAGATGTAAACGTTACTAGCATCACTACGGGATAAGAATGAAAAAACGGTATAGCAGCTTTACTAGATATTTTTTTAATATTGATAGGCACGCGCTTCACCACTATCTCACCTGATGGTAAGCGAAGATGTGGTCGAAGATGGATGGATGGATGTGATGAAGATAGAGAAGCTGCCAATTTCACGACTGAATTCGATTTTATCGAAGAATATATCTACACCATTTTCCGTAGTACTTAAGACAACTTAGGAAGTTTGGCGTAACGGTTTTGAGAACCTTACATGTTCGAGTAATCAGTTCTTTACGAATCTTGACATGCAGCATAATGTTTACGTATTATGCAAAGTGTTTTTCATGCACAGTTAGTACAAGCACTCACGAACGATCGAATCGAATTACTGCACGAACATGCTTATAAAGTGGCGTGGGTGATCGAAGATGTTTATTTGCATCGTAGATTTCATGCGAGCATCTCAGAAACTCGCCCACGCTAGGTGAGTTTGCCGTATACTCATATATGAGAACAGTACCAAATGATCACTATTGTGTTCATCCTACCATGGAAATAGAAGCAAACGAGAAAATACAAAGATGGAGTTGCGCTTCGTCAGTTTTTTAAAATGAAAGCCAATGAACGATAACATTATTTTTTGATGGTATGGCTTTTGTTATTTTTATGTTGTTATGAATAACGGATAAGTAGTGTTAACTGTATTGTGATATACTGGTTTCCCTTATGTTCACAGGTGTAAATGTAAATGGTTATTAGTATAGGGAACTTCAAATGGCTGGTTCAACAGTAGGAGTCGTGGAACGGGACCACAAAATTAGAAATACTGACGAGCAAGCAACACAAAGAAGAAGAACTGCGTGGAAAGATGATGTGGCTACAAAAGGTGACACTAGATTAATAGAGATGTAACTACGGAAGAATACCTACCTACCTAAATAAACCGGGATGGATAAAGACAGGAGCACGATGACTCGTATTACCAGTGAACTCGCCCTATTTAATTCGCAAAAATACTCTCCCAAGTTGCGCCACACGCATCGTATTACTGGACGTGTGATTGATTAATTAGCTTTCATTAGCCAAATAGCCGATTGCATGTAACTTTAAAGTGGACACATCTTTTTTTATGGATGGGAAATCATCAAGCCGCTCTGGGTGAAACGGGAGGGAGTGTCCGTGCTTCTCCTAGTGCCCTTTGCTTTCCAGGGCCGCGGTAACTCTTTCGAACAAAATCCGCAACCCTGGCCGACATCTGCTAGGCTAAAGTATTCAGTAGCTTACGACAGACTCATATCTTGGTTAAACTTCTAAACTATCACGGAAATCAGATACTTACAGTACAGCTAACGCTTTCAGTTGGTAATATAATATGTACATTAATTTATTTACCTTTCTGAAAACATTAATATCATCAACCTACTTCTTCCTTAGTTTGTTTGTTGTTTATGTTCGGAGTGACAAAACATTTCTAATACCGTCACCAACGATATAAATAGACGTTATTGTGTACGATTAATTTACCCAAACCAATCGGTTGATCACGAACTAAACTCATGACTATATATTTTTATAACGCTATGTAACTGGCCGCATTAGTGTCATTACGCGTTATTTTTAACGTTGCTCGAAATAACGTTAATTATCCCGTCACGCGGTCATATTTACCTAAGCCGGCTGTCACCCAAGCTTATTTAATTAGCGCTTGTTAAAACGCTATTTTTAAAAGCCGCTAAATAAGATAACTGGGTGCTTACCCAATTTGAAAGATATTTTCTGTTCGAGATTTTTTATTTAATTTTCCTTAGCATCTTCTTGATAGCAGAAATTAAAAAGTTTGCGCTTGTTCAGTCAAGTTTCCTTTGTGCTTAACAACGAATACCGTTCGCGTTTTTAATTTAAAGGCAATAAAATGCAGCACCTACTTAGTACCTTAACAAGATACTTTTATTGAGTAGCGTTATCAACAATAATAATAAAACACCTTATCTTTACTATGCACTGAATCACTGCAGTAAACACTTTTGGCGCCAACGCAAACCGTAAATATGTAAAAATAAATCGCTCTTTTTTCAAATCCTAACTTTTTAAACTTCAATCTTTCAAGAAGGAATGAACCCGTCCCGCCATTTCTCTCGGGTCCTAACATAGCGGTGTTTGATAAAATGCTGTTTTAAACTTACTCTATTCCTTTTAGTTGCCTTCTTCTGCGAATCTTCACAATGTCTTCACATTCACATAAGGATGCACAAGGATGTAAAAAAAGTTCTTGAGGCCAAAAAATTAAACAGTAACGAAAAAAAAAAGAAAAACCAATTCAAAAAATTCAGAACACACTTTCAGAAAAAAGAAGATATTTTTTTCTAACGCGCGAATACGTGTAGATAACCTACTTGGTACAGCCCGCAGAGATAACTAAACGGTAATGCGTACGAGATGTAGATGTAACTCGCCGTATCTTATCCGAGTCTATAAATAGTTAATCTGTGCTAATCGGTACGGAGTGGCGCCCGCCTGTATATCCACTGAGTCGACACTGATACGATTTTACGGGGAATTCCTAGGACACCCTTTACTATTTTTTACAAGCAACGAAGATACAATAAATGATTTTTAGAAAATGATAAAGAAATTTGTGAAAACCCAAACAAATCTGTATGATTAAGAGAGATTTTTAGATGACTAGGTGAAACTGTGGTAAAACCTGTAGATAAGCTTTAAATTATTTACATGGAAGTACCGTGTAAATAATTCATAATATAGGTAGGCTATATACAAAAAAACCACTTTGGTCAGTATGTCTGTTTTTTCCGGCTAAGGAAACGGTTAGACCAATTTGACGAGTTTGACGCGGCTCTCACTAGCAAATTAGTTAGTTTGATTTAGTAGTAAGAAGTACGGAATTAGATGCAGTAAGTGCTAAGTACTTTTATTGTAGAAAAAAATGATGAAAACCCATGAAGTTGAGGACAGATGTTGACGAAGTCGCAGGGAACAGCTAGTTTGAACATGAGAGACACACCGATGATTGATTTTACCAATAGTTTATCAACACAGTTTCCACTTTAAAACCTCATCACGTCAATAAATCAATTACCTACATCAACATGACGAATCTCCGTGATAATTCAAGGCAGAGTATTCTATTTGCACCGTCTACCGGTTAAGTAAAAACGCTTAATTGATTTCAACCCGTGTGATGAATGCTTGACATCCCACAGATACGTTAAGCCAGTAATACAAGATAGTTACCGCCAGGTGGCGCTAACTGCCTCGAATCAATATTCTTAGCTGAGGAACTCACTAGCTTTTTAATTAGTAACCTGATCCGCAGAATTAATTAGTTGAGAGTTCTACTTTTACTGGGATATTATTGTACTGTGGGATCTAGTCTTAGAAATAATCTGGAATCAGTTCTCACGAACGCTGACTAGAATTTGGGATAATATTAATATAGTACTTATGTAGTAACCAACCTATAGATTCCGATAAATCTAAATGTTGATATGTTGTATTTCATAATATTTTGTAGTTTTACGTAGAAAGCTAACCGTTTAAGCGACATTCCTTCATTGTCGCGTAGACAGACGGATCGATTTCAGAACACATGCTACACACCCATGGGCAATGGCTTTACTAATCTAATAATGTCCTTTTTAGCCAAGCATCAAATTAACTATAAGTGCCTACTTTATAATAACATAAGAAAAGTAATTGTTTTATATCGAGTTCTTGTGTTATTTTTCAAATAGCTGCATTTTTAGTAAGTATTCCAAATATGCAAAAGTAAGAAAAACACTTTGTTTTGTACGTAACCATAAAATAACGTAGCGTTTTTCAGGCAGTTTTAGAAATAACTATGGCGTTGTATCGAGAGTAGGTAGGTAATCTCGATACAACGCTATATTCTTCGATCGGTGTGTGGTTTTTTCATAAATAGTTACACACACCGATCGAAGAAATATGAATACATAGGAGTAACTACACCTATGTCACTAATATGAGAATTTCAAATATGAAAGAAATAGGTATTCACGGTCTGCCAGTCTTTCAATTCTATCTATCACTTTCATGTGATATAGGTGCTTGAAGGATGAGCGCGAACTGAAGTTGAATCGGGCCGGATATTGGCACACGTTTCCAAAATCCAGCTTTGAGAAGGGATCCTTTCGTGTGGATGGATTTATATGTGTTGTAGTGCCACTAGAAATATTTATGTATAAAGAATACTTACCTACACATCAACCGAAAGACGTCCACTGCTGGACATAGGCCTCCCCAAAAAGTGGGGGTTTGCCATAATCGCTACGCTTGGTTTTCGCAGTTTTTGGTTGGCGTTCACAGCTGTAGCAATGTACCTTCAGAGAATACTGCTGCCCATTTTCTGGTGAGTCCCTTAGTCGCCTCTTATGACACCCACGGAAAGTAATGGGATGGTGCTATTATTTTACGTCCGACACCATACGGATGATGATAATGAATACTTACATAATCTACCGAAGCTAAGGGAGAGGCGCTTTCTAAGCTTTTGCATTTTGCTCATTGCACCACCCCTTTTTTCTCTCATTGTCACACCTGAAACAAACATAAGGAGAATATTTAGTTATGAACAAAAAATACAAATCATTTACATGGATCATTTTAAAACTAAAGGTGATATCGAAGAAATGTGACGTCCGCGTCCTAACGACCTCAATATAAATTATTGTAATAAGTCTGAGTGCGATGGTAGGTACCTAATCATTATCATATTAGATAAATAATTCACCATCATAATCGCCCAGCCACTGGGTGGGATAGCGCTCCGGACTAGAATTAATGATAATCGTCCATTTCGATAATTAGATAAACCGTAATAAGTGAATAATTCACGATGACGTACCAAGCCGTGACGTCAGCTTGCATTATCGTAAACCGTTTCACCTATCGAAGCCAAGTTGCAAACGATAAACGTGAACGCTTAGTAATCTCCAATAGATTTTCAACTTTATACCTAAGAGCATAAAGTTGAAAATCTATTAAAGACTACTGAGCGTTAGCGACCGGAACGAACGAAAACGCTATGTAATCTTCAATAGATTTTCAACTTTATATCCAACAACATAAAGTTGAAAATCTATTAAAGACTACTGAGAGTTTACGTTTATCGTTTGTGACTTGCCTAGGGGGGCCGGACAGAAACAGTTAGCAGTGGTAAATTTAATTAACATAATAATTACAAACGTATTAATTAATAACATGAGAGAAGGGGTAACAAGCGTTGCGGATAGCGGTTAATTACTCAAGTTTATAAGCCGCAGTCACGCCAGTACTCTGGTTAAAGCCATACTGACATGAGGCTAGTTAGCAAGCCAATACACTGAGCCAACTCACCGTACGTGAGCCAGTACGATGATCACACGGCACTGTCTTCAAAATGCATCTTACACAAGGCCAGTAACGAGCTAGTGTGTGGCTCGTAACAGTACTAGCTTGCTTATTGACGTCGAGTCCGTCTGGCGGACTTAAACGAGCGTTAAACGGCATCACCACTAGCCTTGGCTTGAGTCGCGTGTACGGTATAAGCTAAAATTCTACGTTCTAATTAACTTAAGTTATCTCTCATGTGCTTTGTACACTGATCACATGTTATACAGTATGTAACATATAACTAGATACCATGTAGGTAACTGCTTTGCTGGTATTTAAAATGTCAATTACCTACACAGAGATTGCCATCGACAAGGTAAGGAGATTCCACATGCGATTATTCAACTAACAAGTGTTGAAATATTGACTGTAAATTAATTTGAATAACATTCAAGAGTTAAGAATAGTTCAATTCAACCAGTGAAATGTAGAACGCAGTATTACAATACACATTATTTTTCAGAGAGCTCTGAAGTTGTAGCCTTGCTTTTTCCTGTGACATACGTTTCCTCTATGTAAAGTTTCACAAACACGTACAACACGTAGTTGTAGTACAGTTGCGAAAAATGATGAAACGAAGTAATATTTTAAAGCATTTTATTTTATGAACATGAACGAATTTATAAAATAAGTTAAAAAATACCATAATTGGTGTGATAATTGAAATCAATAGAAATGAAGTCATTATACTTCAGTTAATTGAACGTTTTATATAAAAACTGGCAAGCTTAGGTATGTTTTGTAGACTGGAAACAGGTGGAACGTGTTCAATAGTTTTTGTTTTGTTCAGCAGATAAACAAGAAGTTTTAATTATGTAAGTCAAAACAAGTGGCATTGAGATTGAGTATAAAAGTATCTACATTTTATGAACGTGTTTGAGGAGTATTTGTTATTAGTACACCAGCTGGAACGACTTAATTAATGTGATCAAAATTTCTTCAAGATTTCCTTAGTGATTCGCTACCCTTATTTTTTTATTTGTAGACAAGAAAAGGTACGGAAGTAGTGTTGCGCCGACTCGAAATAAATTGCCTCCAAATACGCAATTTTTTTAATTTAATTTACCTACCGTCTTTTAAGCGAAATCGAATAGTCGACATCAACACCATAATTTATTGCAAACCTAATGAATATTTTATCACCTCACGCGTAATTTTCACGTCATAATCGAATTGACGCAACCACGCACCTTGAAAACATATTGAATGCACTAACCCATGATGGAATAATCAATGCAATCGCACTCCACTCAATCATGAACACAAGGTTCACAGATAATAATAAATCACGTAGTACAATATGTCTACCTAATGAACGAGACAATCCATTTACTTACCTAATTAATTAGGAATATTGAGAGGCATTTTTCATAAATCAGTCGAAGAAAAAGAATCGCCTAATGGAATTACTTCGCTGAAAGATTCATAGATGGTACTGGTAAAATTTATGGCCATAATAGAGATAGATTGATTTCAAAAGCCAGGCGAGACTTATGAACTTGTTTTTTTTAGGGTTCCGAACGCAAAAGGTAAAACTGGACCCTATTACTTGGACTCCGCTGTCCGTCCGTCCGTCTGTCACCAGGCTTTATCTCATGAACCGTGATAGCTAGACGGTTGAAATTTTTACAGATGATGTATTTCGGTTGCCGCTATAAAAACAGAATAAAATACATATTTGAGTGGGGCTCCCATACAACAAAAGGAACCCTTCGTGAGCGAATCCGACTCGCACTTGGCCGGTTTTTTTTTTTTATATAACCAACGTACCTACCAACATAACAGACTCGCAGCTCAGCGTCGATAAACTTTATTTGCTACTGTTGGAAAGTGCACTATTAATCGACGAGTCATATGCTAACAAATAGCGACTGCGGTGCGCGTTCAATGCTCCTATGTTTGTCGGGACGTTATCGTACACAATTTCACGACAACTACTACGGTATTACACTATTGGTGTCGTAAAGCGGCGAACTTTTCCAACTTTGACGCCGGCGACATTTTCTTTGTAATGATTGGGCGCATGCTCATTGACGGCGTGCCAAGAATGTCGAGCGCCGCGCCGTCGACGCCACGTTGCCGCCACGCCTCGTCTTCGACAATAACAACAATGTCAACAAAAATTTTAGGTAGGTACTCCCAATTATTTAACCGAAGCGAAGAATCAGGTTTCGGTGCAATGCAATATTAACTTATTCGAAATGTGGAAATCAAAATCCATAAAAGTCAACCGTTCTGCACCAAATATTTATTTATATGGTTGTTATAAAGCAAGGTTACCATACTAAAATAAAATTTCCTGAGAAACGAGCGTAATCCGTAAAATTAAATCGTAAACTTTACTCTCAAGAATTCTGTCTGGTTTCCTTCAGTGTGTTGGCTCTGGGCCCAGTCTAAGGCCAGACCGCAGTCCGCAGTCATCAAGCTCTATGAGAGACGAAGCGAGCAGGTCTTACTGCACTGACCTAGAAAGCGAATTACTGCTGTATGAACACCGACTCTCATCTCACGTCTTCGTACTCAATGATAAAGACAGATTTTATGAACTTGGCAAATGGAAAATTTTATAGATCCACTTGGATTTCCAATTTATTGGACCAGCTTCTTACTGTCTTCACGGTGTAAACGAATTTAATAGTCCTTATAAATCACACCGATATTACTTCTCTAGAGACAACGAATCGCCTGTTAGATTATACCTCGAGAGTGCTGGAAACGTATTTATTATGGCAGTATTTGCGCATGTGGGACATAAGTTTTACCTGTCGGACCAAACACGACAAACAATGTTCGGGTTGGTTGGCTACGAGATTATTACGGCGTGTTGATTTATGATCGTGTTATCGAACGATAAGGTTCAGTATTGTATGACGAATGGGGTTAAATTCGTCCGGCGTCAGTCAACAGCCCTACGCTTCAGGCTGCACAAACATGACCACCATGGGCAAACAGCCGCGATGTCAACGCTATCTAATCTGGAAAGCGTCAGGAACAATATGTATAGCGTGGGCTACACAAACATTACCAAAATACAGTGTTACATCACGCCGACATGCTAGTTAGGCACGTGCAATCGTTAAATGTAGGTATCGATAATGTAGAATATCTAGCAAATCGATAGGTAATCGCTAATGATGAATTACACAAGGGTTTGAGAAAATCTACTTCAAATACTATCGTGTGTAGGTACTATAGTACCTAGTACAGTAGAACACAGACGGATAACGTCCCTGAAATGTGAATTTTGATATTCCGATAAAAGCCCGTCAATAACAGAACGATAAATAAGCTCATTATTCATACGTGTGAGTGCATTTAACGATAATATAAACTGCGCTCATATCGTATTTCAGTTAGCAGAACATTCACCTGCCAATTGAAGACTATTATCCATTATAAACGATGTTAAAAGCTCACATTACTTTCAGTAAAAGTCGTTTATGAACGGATTAACAATTCATAAATCAACCACAGTGTAAGTACCATTCACTTTGCCGCAACATCCTGGAGGAATCGGGCCGGGATCTGATACACTGCGCTCTGGCCGCTGTACAGCATACGTGTTGAAATACTACACAATTGAATAAATGCGCATCCATTGATGGTTTCGTTACAGCCGTCTTAGGAGCACTCAATCCACTTACGTCAACGCAACCGCACGGGTGAAATTCTCGGAAGTATAATGTGGCAACTTGAACGTAAGGAAGTATATGATGGTAAGCTGTGTTTACATAGGACAGTCGTAAAGTTTGTTCCGGACTATAAAATGTGTTTCTTAGAAAAGGGGACGATTCCGTGATATGTGACATTATGTCTGACAGGTCTAAATATATTTCTGCAAAGGCATTTTTGAGTGACACGACATTCTATATTGAAGTAGGACAGTAGTAGGAACCTAGGTGACTAGGCTACTAGTACCATGTTACTAGAACTACATGCTACTAGTAGCATGTTGGCATAGTTTTAAATATTACGAATTTATTCCAACGTAAGTGTAGAAATCAGTAAATAGATGAAATGAACTAATAACAGTTCCGCATGCCGGGACTGTCCAATGAACTCATTCCCGACGCCCACGCCCTGTCGTCCACGCCCGTATTACTATGCGACAAATATCAGAATAGGCCCATGCAGATAAACATTATTTCCGTGAATATTGCGTGATTTATACCACCTCTAATGTTAGTAACGCACGAATACGGCGAAAAAATATGACACCCAAATGATTGTACTGATTACAATAAATCATAGGTATTATAACATATTCCAATGAAATTGCGAGAAGTTGCTTACGTGTACTTTGTCACGTTACACAAAACAACAGATGATATGAATATCAACAGCTTTTTGATTTTGGACTTGTAGTAATCTCTGTAAAAATAAGTTTAATACTTTACACATTTTGATATGAACCAAGGACTTGTAAAGGCGACGAAATATAAAAATTATGAAGAGAATTGAAAAAGACAAGCGCGTGGGCCCACTACCCACACGTAGACCGTGAAATAAACAAGATGCTGTTACAAGAATTACAACACAAAATAAACGTACATAGAAAATATCGTAACGTTGACAAATAATAATCGGATGTCCGATAAACAGAACACATTGATTCATATTCAATTTAACTGATAACACCGAATGTTTGTGCAGGCTTACATCATCGATACTGACAACCTTATCATTACTGTGTATTATGTATGAACCTATCAGTTTTGACCATTGGTATACAACAACTAACCCAAACAGATACCTACTTGAAAGTTAGTAAGCAACATCAAAAGTAGTAACTTAACGAAGTTGACAGAAAGTCACGTGCAAGGTATTGGATTTCAATATTATTATGCTAAACTAATGACAAATCGTAATCCCATCTTCTACAAGTTCCGTATTGACCTATTTCTCTCGAACTTCTATCGAATTTCGGAAGATAAAGCAGCTGTCACCGGGTCTTTGTCTACAGAAGATACAGAATTATAGTCAATATGCTGTGTTGTGTCAGAAACTTTAAATAATATTTTGTAAATGTGCTCTTATATCTAAATTCTGATTCATTCACTAAACAAACAAACCTTCATGACTAGTGATTTGGAAAGGCATTAGTTCTCATCAATTTTTAGACCAACTAGACCAGTTTCTCGACGTTTTGTAACGAGCGATATGCAGCAATAGAGCTTGACTAAGCAAACTGAAGCCAGCTAGTGTGACAAAACGCGGCGGGTTATCGTGGTCGACGTGCGAAAGTCGTTCGTCGACCTTGCCGTGAGCGTCGCGGACCGCGCTGCGCCCGCGCAGGCCGCGTGCCATTCCGCCTACTGCACACGGCTGTATACCTCACATAAACTTACAAAACCGCCTGCGCATACCGTCTTAAGTGACCAAGTAGAAAAACTGAAGACTAATAACATCAACCAAGTGTTTCATAACAACAATGATTGAGCTGTGTAAACAAGAACCTAAAAATAGATGCGAAAGCCATCCATTATAACAAAGAATTTCCTGCATTACGAAGACGTACATACACGTCGTTATATCGAAATGTTTAATGACGTTGCTACACGGACAAGTGAACTCGATCAATCAACTACTTTGAAATGTTATTCTCACACAATGAGTATTTCTCTTTGCAGTAATTATTGAGTTAACCATGACAGTCCGTCAGTCAATCAGGAAATATTTGTACCTACCTATGAAAAAATATAAATTGTTCACGTCTTACAGGCCTTGAATAAGAATATGCAATAAATAATTTTATTTTTAATCCTGGTGATAAATTAGTTTAAAAATATCTTCAGCCCTCAGTTTTGCTCGCGCGATATGGAATTCGGCAGAGCATAAAAATAAACTTTTATGACTCTAAGCGAGTGTTAAAAATAAAATCACAGTCCTTCTATATTGATGACACAATATTAATTTGGTCGCAAGATAATTTCCAACTTTTAATGCCAGTGGATAGAAAATAGACTCAGATTAGAAAATAGCCAATATTGGTAGGAGTAAAATTATACAAACAAAGCTTAGTTACGATATCTTTATAGTTGTAGATGAATAGTATGATATTGTGACAGTGCAAGCGCCAGGAATGCCAGCAACTGAAAGAGCGTTTGAACTGAAGCCAAGAATATGATTCCAGTAACAAGCACATAGGAACAGAAAACCGAATACTATAACTATATTAACGTGCCCCAAAAGTTTATTTCGTAGCTTTATGGAAAATTGACAGACAATGATCTAATTTCTTTGTTGCTTTCCTTAATGGATAATTGAAACTTGAATTCCCAAAGTGTTTACATTGTTTTGTGGGTTCAATTTGTACCTTAAGCCAACTAATAAGTATCCTATATACAATCGTTTTTGTTCAAACCGTTGTTATATCTAAAAAAGCAAGTACACCATGCTATAACGATTACAGGTATACTTCTTTGGGTCCCTCTGATTTAGTTAACTTATAAAAAATCTACCTTAAAAGCACAATTTAACAATGAAAACAATTAACTGATATCAATATCCAAAATCTACAGTAATTGAATGAATAAGTATTTATTTGAAGAAATAAATCAGGAACAGTAAGTATACCGGTACTTTTTTTTGCTTGAAAACGCATGATGAAATGGATTTCCTGTATATTCATTGACAAAAGACAAATTACTCACTCTTTCTTTAGAAAAGAGTTTTACGAGGACACAATACAAATAATAGGAAATAGTAAAAGTCCTAGAAATACTTAAGACAGGTTTTGGAACAATGTAAACGTGGCTTTTTACCTCTCCAACCAAAGCACAGTGCATATTTCAGAATTAGACGCGCAGCTCTTTCCATAAGCGGTCTCTCTTAACAATACTGGTCACTAGGCAACAACAAGGCTGATGACCGCATCATCCACAGAAAAATAAACTATGTTAGAGGAAGTAACAAATGATGAATGTGCTAAAACACGGTGATGTGTCAAATTGGTTGGACGCGTGGGTCAAATCTAGGTCTTCAAGTCGGCACGTACTCATTTAATTCAAACTGATGATTCACGCACTCTGCATTCCATTTAACGTAATATTGATTGACCTGACTCATGACTTAGAAGCATGGTGATGATTCCCTTCAATCATTGCCTGATTCTGTTTATGCTTCTTCTAACATTAGTCATTGCCGCACAAGAATAGTTTACGCGGATATAAATCTACCGTTCAAATAAAAACAACATTATGAACACTGCTTTTAAAAATGTGGCTTTATTTACTAGTTTTCAGAATTGCTCGAAAGTATTTGTTATTTTCAAGTTGCTAGCACAACAAACTGTAAGTTTACAAAATGACTGTACAGTCAGACGTTATGTTGAGTATTTGTGTTAAAATGTGTGAGAAAAACTTGATTATTTGTGATTTCGCAACAACATTAACGACATAAAGATAACATTGTTTTAGTAATGACGAATACTACAAAGTATTAAGTACATTCAGAGCTAATAAAAAAACAGTCGTCAACAAACACGAAATTATTATCAAGGTCTGAAAACCCAGAGTGCTCATTTACAGGGATTTAATTTATTATTTGCTAAGTGTTGAGTTACAGTGTATTTTCGTTTAAAAACGGATCTGAGTCTAAGATGACTGACTAAACCCAAAAGCATGACAACAAAACGGGGTACATTGGTGAACAGTCTGTAAAAACCACATAGAAACCGTCGTCATACATAATTTCAATATAGCGTCCATTAGGAGCAAGGTGACAACCGTACAATAGTGGGCCGATAAAACGAAACGACCCATTCTTACGGAGACCATAACTATAGTAGAAGATTAAGAAAAAACGCAAACCAACGCTGAAGAACGAAATCAGACGTCGAACGTTACGTCAAATACGCCCGAGGAATATTAATTAACTTCCATTTTAATTTGTGATTGAGCTGCAGGTGTTTCGGGGCCTCAACCTTTCATTAAATTTAAATCGGCTGGCGCACCACAATCGGTACCTGATAAGAATTGTTTAAAGGAAATGCTAATGCTCGCACATGTATCGGAGCGTATGGTCAACGACCGAATTGATTTCAAGAAATACGGAATTACAGACTTTATCAAGACCATGCAATAAAAAGTTTGATAACGATATGATAACAGTGACACACAAACATGAATATCAACAAAGTAGGAAATTACAGATTGTGATTCCACGTCCGCCTTTTAAATTCAGGTCAAACCGCATATCTTGTCATATCGCATAAACCAAGATGCGCAAAAACGAAGAAGACGGAATGTATTCGTATGCTAAGCTAAGCAAGATCTAGATACTGCAACTTTATCTTACAAAGGAGCCCATTGAGGCGCGAGTGCACGAGCCGCGACCTCGAACCTGTGACCCTGCACACAATGCGAACAATTGTAATGTAAATGCGGATTGAACCCGTTGTGCCACTCGTTCTCTGGTACCGATTGTTGTCGAAGTTCGCACCAAATGAGCTCGTAACTCATTTCACGTGGAAAACGACGTTGAGCCTCTTGAGGCAGATATAGGCACAATAATGACTACTGTTATATTTATCTGTGTAACAACGGCAGCTAAGCTATAACTTAAAGATACTAGTTTTCGGGATCCCAGGATCCCGAACCCCGGGATCCCGGACGTTATTTGACTCCGAAAATCCTGGGACTGTACTCGATTAATCTCGGGATTACCACAAACAGGTCTAGTTTGCATTCTGGGTAAGGGAATTTAAACATATATCATAATATACCCTGTTCTCAAGTATAATAAATACCAATTAGGATTATTTGTTTTCATTTATTATTCAAATTTAAGAGTTAAGTTAATTATTTAAAATGGCGGGAGACTTTGTTAACATAAAAAAGTAACACGTCGTCAGTGTGGACTTGTGGAGTTATTTTTTTAATTGCGAAAGACGGGAATATTTCTAAAGCATTGACTAGGGATTACAGACATTTGCTATCAAAACATAGTAACAAAGTTTTGGCTGACGGTAATTATTTAACAACTTCAACCAGACAAGATTCTGAAAATCTGAAGACAGCACTGCCGCCTGTTATGCGAACGATAGAAGATGAAGGAAGGCCAAACACATGGTCCTAGCCTGGATCGTGTTTTAGCAAGAATTATTGCAGTGTTTTGCAACGATATTAATTAATAAATTTTAAGAAATTTTTTAAGGGTTTTTTCTTTTGTGCCCGATTTCAAACGTAATAGTCCAGTCCCGGGATACTGGGATTACACAAAGAATCTAGTAATCCCGGGATTAAAAACATGCTCCGGATTGTAATCTATATTCGCACTACAAATACCTGACATAGAAGAATACTCACATGCACCTTCAAGAAATATTTAGTTTTCTATAATTGTACGTGTTGTTCTTTGAAAACAAAATGATAAGAAAACCGCAAAATCGGTTATAGTTCTAAATGCTGAGGCCAATAAACTAACTGACCTTAGTGCAGACAAACAATAACTTGCACTTGCTTTCCAAGAAGACAAAAAACTTAGTAGGTAAATCTGCATTCACAGTAACCTCTCTAGCGTCATCAACTTTCATAATTCCCACCACGTTGTGACTCAGACTTAATAATTGATCTCATGCATTAAATACATTAAGTTTTTCATTAATTCTCAGATCGGCGTGGAAAATCACGGTGAAATCGAAAAGTTACTGTTTTCTATCTTGAATAATAAGAGACAAGAGTCACATACTTGCATATAAAATAATGCCCGTAATTCCATAAATAACCACGCGTGCACAATATTCTTAAAACCTATTATATTTAGACAGGTTTGAAGAACACTCAAGAATGTCTGATAAAATACCGTCGTAATCATTAATGAAAGATATTAATAAAATTCTAAAAGAAGTTCTGATATGCGGTTGTAAGTAGGGAATGCAATCTCGTCTCGCCGAGATCCCGATCTCGCGAGATCCCGGCCATATTTTACGAGATTGTATCTCGTCAAATTTCGTACGAGATCTCGCGAGATAACGAGATCGACAAATGCAGCGTGACGACGATGAAGGCTTCGATATTGAAGACACTACAATGCCTCTTTCTGCCGTCTCCGCGGAAAAAAATATCACACTTTATGAAAAGCTGCAAAAATCGCTGAAAGCACTGAAACAGCCCACTGCTCGCTCAACAAATTCTACAACAAATACTTTAGACATTTTAATAAAAAAAGAAATTAATTTGTACGAAGCTGGTGGAGTAAGAGGGGAACTTTTAAACTTCGTACATAACTGCCTCTCAACTGTGGTTCCCACAAGTGTTGAGGCAGAACGAGCTTTTTCAGCAGCAGGGTATTTGGCATGCAAAATTAGAAGTCGTCTGTCAGATGATACTCTCGACGTGATGTGTTTTTTGAGAAGCCATTTTCAGACAAACTAACTTGCCTTTCCGTACCTTGATAACTTCATCTGACTTCTACTTTAAACTTCTTTTATTTGATTAATACGATCTCACAACATTTATTTAAGAACTTGTGAAGTTAAGTTTTTGTTTTGTTGTATTTATTTTCCATAAGTAATGTTCCTATTACTCTAAATTATTGAAACTAAAGTAATAATTTACAAAAGACTAAATATAGATAATTATTGTTTTGTTACCAATATTGTAAGAATTTGAACTGATTAGCTACAGTAGGTATAATAATTATAGACATAAACAAATGTTATTAGAGTTAGAGACAAAATAATAAGTACTCTGTTGATTTTTAAAATAAAACTTACATTATTTTTATAACTAAGCAACGCAGTTTCTATTTAATTACATATCATGTCAATTACTAGTTCTTAAAACAAGCATTTGCATATGTTTTAATTTCGATTCTCCCAATCTCGCGAGATCCCGTAATTTGCGAGATCTCGCGAGACTGGGTTTTGAGTCTCGCGAGATCTCGCTAGGTGGAAATCTCGTACGAGATTGCATTCCCTAGTTGTAAGGTTTGGATGATATATTGCACATTTGAAATCAAGAAAAAGAATAAAGCAATCAAACCGGAGAAGATGAACACACTTACGAAAACCAAGAAAGCGAAACCACGTGCATTAACTGTCATTAGTCAAGATCATTAATTATCACGCGAGCTGTATCATTATGATAGGCGAGGCTCATTAGCTGTTACTAAGGCTGATTTTCTAATAAAATATTACACGGATTTACTTACTAAGATAAGATAAGAAAAACTCTCGTATAATTTGCTACGTTATCTTAAACATAATGATATTACATTTAGAACATCAACAGTCATTTGCTTAACCTAAAAATGTCACGAAGCTAGGTGGGCGCGCGAACTCACTTGACGATTAAAATGCTAATAAACTTCAAAGTATTTGAAAAATTAAATATGAATAGCAGACAATGAATACCATATGGATTATGAATAATAATTCAAAATAGATGCAGCTCAATAGCAAATAAACATTATCTGAATACAATAAGGCCGAAGTAGTATACGTAGCATTATTAACTAATCACGGTGTAGAAACATTGCGTTGATTTACAGCACAATCTACGGCTTGTCTCCGTCCGTGCGCTATCTCGAATGCAACGTGCATTCGAACAAGCTGATTTCGTGACTGGAGCAGATATAAAGTATATTAATGCAAGTGGTACAATAGTTTCCATATCATTGTCGGTAGCCGGCGGGTGCGCCGAGGCGTGGCCAAGTCGACGCCGCTGCGTGCCCAACCAACCGTTCTACGCTCTCCCTATGAATTTCAGAATTATGGGATTATTGCATTTAGGAATCCGAGGAGGATTACTCATTTGTAATTGAGTCTTCGACGTTGGCGTGATTACGATGTATTATTCAGTTCCGTCGACCTTCTCCGTGTAATTCATATGATTAAATAAAAGAAATCTAACATAATTCATATAATGTTACGTTTAATTTCGTTTTTATTTTTTAATGAACGACAGACACGTAACATAGCAATAGAACAAAAACTGGACGGAAAATCTCGGTTTTATTACTTACTTCTTCCTTGAACTCGAAAACACGAAAAAAACATAGGCAGCCATCCAAGAATCGATCCTACTTTACATACCACGTGAAACCGAAGTCACAAGAGTCTAAAATATGTAGTAGGGTCTGTATCCGTATTATTAGGTCCGTAATGGGAATTTCGCGGTAGGAACGTTTCAATATTGCGTCCTTATTATGACGTTACATGTTCCACACTTGTGTAAAGTAAGAACGTTGTTAATATTCCAACATACTACAAATAAACATTTGTACAGTTCGTATAGATATATCGGTATTTATTTTCTCAGTCGGTTTGAATGATACATCATTGTTGTAGTAACGTAATAACTGCACATCGTATGAAATATGAACGAAGTGGAGTTTTTGTTGTCTTGAAAATTGCCTATAATTGCTCCTAACAACTTCCTAGAGTAACTTAAACGCGTGTCACGGACAAACAAACCATGAAAACCTATGTAGATACTTGAGTGTCCACGTAGATGAGTTCCGATTGCTTCGACCTTCCAAGGTCCACTGTAACGAACATTTTTTAATCTAACACTCAGAACGTGCTTAGATCACAGTTCCGATTCATGCATAATATAACAATTTCATTACACACCAACAAAGGCATTTCATTGAAAACAAAGATCGTTAGTATTCGGAGAGGCCGTTTCAATTGAATGCGCTTTTTGCATGATATCGACGTTCAATTCGTAGGATATTATTCTGTGAACGGTGCTATGTAATGTTTGGTTTGCTTTAAATTTGCATATACGATTTCTGGGCAGTGCGAGCGTTTTGCCAGATAGCATAAGTTATTAGAGGAACCATGTTAATTTTGTTTAACAATACACCGTTTCGTATGTGTTGATTTTTATGACAAAGTTGTAAAATTGATAATCAAAAGCTTTCCTTTACTTGACAAGGTACTCTTTCGAAATGTTAACAATAATCTTAAGTTTTGAAGTGATTTAAGGGTAGTAAATAAGTTAACAAAGCAAGAGAAGAGAACAACCAAAGGTCTGGAATATAATTACAATAAGGTAGTTCTAATTATGTCGAAACAGGTATAAATGACTAAAGCGACGACAGCACATGTGTGTCGAAGTGTGTCGAATGCAACTGTGCAAGTTCTTATTAACGGTCGGTATGGCAGTGACAAAAACTAGTCGTGGCGGGAACTCGGCGCAAGGTAGCGGCCATTGGGAACGGCATGCGAGAATCTTTAAAAACAGTGGTGATTACAGTCGCCTCATACTCGCGTAACCACTGTGTAATGGAAAACTTACCGTTTTGCGATATTAGTCGGAAGCGCATTGCAGTGACATTCAAGTTTAGCTAAAAATAATTCTTTTTGAAACAAAGAAAAACTTAATATTGATAAATGAATCGATCCCATGTATGATGTTATACCCACAGAATAATGTCTACTTAAAATCAAGTTGATTTTAAGGAAACATCGTTTATTGCTTATCTCGACTTAAAATTCAGCTTCTCTGCAGGAGGAAATCGTGATAAGAACACCTGATTGAATTACAGGCAAATGGAATTAATCGTTCTCGTCCTCCCGGTCGTCGACCCGAGGCGCCGGCCGATCGCACCTGCGCCTGCGACGCCTGCTCCGAACTGCCGGATAAGGCGGATGCCACCAAGGCCGCGGGCTTTTTAGCCTCTGACTCACTTTCTGCCAACTCCTGCCGTACAACGAGTTTTAAGCATTTCCGCATAGCATCAAGTTATGAATATCTACGGGACGTCTCTTTTGGCTCCAAAGAAAATAAATAACTATACTTTTGAGTCGTCTTCACTCCCCATCCTTTTCCAGCCGCTTCGTATTGTGTTAGATTGGCAAGTTCCTTTCTCGAAATAAAGACAATACACCAGTCAAGAAAGCAATTAAATGTACAAGTTTTGGATTCTCCTTTTGACGGATAACACCGTAATGAATGAACTTTGTTTGCGAAAAAGAAAGTATACTTTCACGAACATTTCAACCAGCAATATCATCGTTCAAAAAATACTACCTACGAAATAATTAATTCGGTTTCTCACCAAACAATTTATTAGCTGCTATTAGACGTAGACGTTACTAAACGAACGTTGCCTAACATGGAATGTCTTCAAATCTAGATTTAAAAGCAAGAGCTGTAAAATTTGGCCTTCACGGAACAAGAACTTTAAACTTTTGTTCTCTTTGTGAATTTGTTGAAATCACATACAAATCTCCGTTTTTATAACAATAATAAACGGTCAGCAATTCTATTCTAATAATATCGCAGTATACATTTTCACAGTAGATTATAATATTATTAATAGATGAAATAATGGTTTATCAATAGTACATTTACTACACTTACTTACATAACGCTAACATTACGTAAATAAAACAATAAACATGAGCACGTTTGTGTTTAGTAAATACATATGTAATGTAGGTATGGTGGCAAGTACAGTTTGACACGTAATACTTGTAATAAGATAAATACGCATCGGGTATTTGAATCACCATAAGTGCAGCAGTAAACTCAACATGAAGGGGAGCTACGTAAGTATACGCGCATCTAAATAGCTACCTGACAAGAGATTGTTTTACAATTCTCGCAGTAATGCAGACTGCAGACCAGTTTTTAAACAAAAGAACTACAATGAATGTTATGAATTTATGATTCAGTTATATATAACAAAGACAATGCTTCATCATACTGATGAGATATCAATACATAACGATTAATTAGAGCCTATAGCTAGGTCTAATAAAATCGCAAGATTTTTTTTTCTACAATCAAGAACACTTCATATTACCTTCGGAAATCGTGGGCAGCACGTTGACAAAGTTAACAATCCCGACGCCTGTTAGCTGACTCATTCACCAAAACTATCTTACAACGAACACTTGAAAGTAACGTCTGCCTACTAACGGTGATTCTTGAAAACAAACAACCGAAAACGGTAACACACTTGACACCTTATCACGTAGCCCACATAGATAAAAGTGGTAAATTAAGTTTTTGGCACTTCAGATTTTTGCAATCATGTCAGCAAGCGTTGCAATCCACAAAAGAAAAGTACTTACAGTAAAGATTAGAAATTACTACAGTGGCTGACCACTGCGCACACTTTTTCCATAATAAGCGAGAGAAATGGTAAACTATCACATGAGAGCGGCCTAGATTTGTATGTAGAGTCGCGTGGGATGCGCGTACGCCGTGCTGTCGGTACGAAGCGCCGGGGCTTACTGGTCGGCCAGCCAGACAGACAGTCAAGCCAACGCCCGTTCACCAGTTCACCTACTCTTATCTTTCGATGACTGTGTATGTGGTGGTACTTGCTTGCTTATTCCTCGCTGCGCTTACTTGACTGGTTACTTATACTGCTTCGAATGCAGTTTGTTACCGCTCATGGATTGCACTACGTTCAATAATATACGAGAAAATCACAAAAACGTGTTTAAAAATATTCTTTACCTCGTTTTCTTTATGGCCTTTATTAATCACGTTGAATCGACGATAAAATTAAAGGAATTTGTACGTAGAGAAAGATAAATAGCTTGATTAAAGTATCGACTCTCGAATTCTTTTAAAGACTTCTTTGTTGTCGTTCTGAATTTATGTGAATAGGTTTAATAAAACTTCCAGTAATTCTTTCCATCCATTTAAAGCCGTTTGGAAAGGTAGTTTAATTTAGAGACAAGCTCGATAAGTTAAGTCCTTAGATTTGATTTGCAAAGCTTCCTCTTTATGATCTCAAGCTGCCTTTTCTTTGGCCAACGAATCAGTATTGACATTCAACCTGGCATTGCGGCCAGTGTTCTGGGCACTTTTCCCGTTGACAGCGATGTGGACGAATGTTTCGATGCCCTATGAGTTCTTTCCTTCCTCTTTTTACTCCGCTTGTGTATTTTTTAATCAAGCTAAATAGTGAATGGACAATTCCAGAAAATAGTTCATATATAATGCCAATTTGTATTGATTAACCAAATTAGCCCAGCATAGCATTCAGAAGCAGAATCCACAATCTACATTATCAGAAACACTTAAAATAATTTTGGGAAAAACAAAGATATACCTATATCATTTTTCCTTATTGAAGATTGTTGCTGGGAGATTCATCTATTCCTAGAAACGTTATCTACCCAACAAATATTGTGGTAGTTACCTAACAGAACGACTAACGCGAATCAGTCAGGAACAATGACAGAGATCGGAGTCAATAGATTGATTAAAAAACGAGTGCAATTAATATAAGGCCAATAGACTCAGACTTCGAATGAAGTAAAGATTTAGTATTTGATACAGACCACATTTTTATTATCTTAATCACAAATCGTTGGACCGAGGTCAGAATGGGAAACTAGACGCTACTACTATATAAAATGCTAATATTATACAATAAGGAAAACATTAGGTATAGGACTCAAAGCCAAATAGCTTTGTGTACAACATAATTGCATCTAGTAATTTTTATTGCGATCGTAATGATGAGTTGTTTCAAACGTATAGGGAAGTGAAAATACAAGAAACGTTTGGCTTTGACATTATTTTTGTTTCTATAAAACGTACCTTCACTTAATAAAGCCAGTGAACACTCGTGTGTTCTATTGAGCTAAGGTGCTTCTCAGACATTTTCACATGAAAAGAATCGTGTTCGACCGCGATCCCACCATTACTTTGGTCATTTGATCTATACACCTGCCGTTTAAACATCTATTGGCTGTAACTTTAAGTCCCAAGTTGTAATGGTCCGGAAACACGGATGCAAAAAATTTCATTGTACAGCTCTGTGCAGATGAGAAAGGAAGAGGCAAGCCACCTGGTTCATCTTCCGTTCTACACGTGAACGGCGGTGTTGTGACATGATCCATTTAATGGAGTTTAAAGTCAAGCAAATAAATTCATTCATTGTTAAATGGCCGTGTTCAGAATCATTGATCAGAAAACCGAAGTCAGTTTATTGTGACATCGATTCAGGAAATCGTAAAAATAGCATCGGACGATACACTATTGAGGAAATGTCAAAAAGCTCGTAAAATAGAGATTCGATTAGCTCATAGTCGTAACTTGGAATGGACCAACTGTTACATAAAGTGGACACCGTACTTATACATTAGATAATGCTTTAAATAACAGTTACAAAGAGGAACCACAAGATGGGTCCTAAGAAATGGGCAACATCACGGTAAACAGGGCGAAGATGGTGGGAACAACTTGACTCCTACCAAAAGGGAAAGCAACAGAAGTGTGTGGAAAGGGAGCGGGAAACCTTTGCACCTTTGATAAAAGAACATAATTCAGTTTCGTTATTTAAGGAACCTTGGTTCCTACGCTTTGGAGTCATGATGTCATTTCCCAAATCAGCTATCCGGGAATGCGTGGTACGTAGAACCAAAGTGGTGTTAATGTCACACAGCCAATTAGCTTAATCAGCCGTTTAATTGGAGGCCTAGCCTTTTCATTTAAATGCGCCGATTTTTCAACGACTTAAGTGACATCTTTTGTTCAATATCGTTTAATGACTTGCCCATGTCACTTATTTCGCTGATTAAACGGCGCAGTTCAATGAAAAGGCTAGGTTTTTAATGAAGCGGCTGATTAAGCTAGTTGGCAGCGACATTACCAATTTTATGAGAACCGTAACCGTTGTTTAGTTATCGATTGCCGATACGTTTCACAGTATTATTAAACTTTCATGAGACGTAGAAGTAGTGGTGGCAAGATACTCCACCTCTATCAAATAAATATGGGCCAAGAAGTTTATAAATATTTTATTTTTATGTAGTTTCTGAATTTTCAGGTGGTTTAATATCTATTTATTTGTATTTTAGACTAGCTGAACCGACAGACGTCATTCTGTCCAAGCAGATGGACTGTAGCAATGCCAGCTAGGAACAATTAGTATAGGATAAAGTAAAAAGTGGTTTTTACGTTTTTCTGTGCTATTTTTCAAATTTTTCTCTTCATAAGAACCTTCCTCAGACTTTAACGAATACAAGAAAAACAGCTAAATACCAATTCAGCAAATTTTTTCAGCCGTTCTCGAGTTCAGAGCTTAGCAACACATTTAGCCATTCATTTTTATTTATACACATAGATTAAGTATAAAAATAACTGATATGAACTAAGCACCAGGAGTTATGTCACCGTGTGTATCCTAAATACCATGAATTTCCGATTAATAACGCTATGCGGTGGCAAACGGTTCGGCAAACTGGCCTATTTTGAACTATCTTTCCTTCAAGCTTCAACATCTCTATGATTCAATTTCGAGTGCTTTATCCAGCCCACACATTTTGCCCTTTGTTACGGTGAAGAATATTATTTTGAGTGCTCATAATTCTACATTTACGTCTAGTGTCGGCTTAGCGATAAATAACAAGCATCTACATAACTCAATGCAGTTAGTACCTCCATATTTTTCTCCGGCCATAATTTAACGATACATCAAAAGCGCATTGTACCTGTAGGATAAACAATTTAAACATAAAATAACTTTATGA
This sequence comes from Melanchra persicariae, assembly GCA_947386135.1. Taxonomy (NCBI): domain Eukaryota; kingdom Metazoa; phylum Arthropoda; class Insecta; order Lepidoptera; family Noctuidae; genus Melanchra; species Melanchra persicariae. Next base: position 4,925,069 of record OX376658.1, read on the forward strand.
CTCCATAAAAGCATATACTACTCACTTCTCTTCGAAGTCCCGAAACCATCTTCGTGGCCGTTGCACGTGCTATCTTCGTCATATTCGTAAACCTTGAAACTTTCGAATGAATACAGCTTGACGGCTTTCCTTCTCTTCCTAACCGCAAAAACTTCCTCGATTCAAAGTGCTCGCAACAAATAGCCCGAATCAACTAATTACAATTCGATGTTCTGCTAACCGCACAGTTCAAAAGTACACACAACTTCACCCTCGAAACTGAGGGTTTCAGTTCCACAAACGACACTGTTCACCGATGATGTCAAAGAGAACTTTCGTTGGCCCGCTACACCACTTGGAGGCTAAAATGTTTACAATCACCTCGACAACTTTACTTAGATGGAAGCCGAGTTACGCACGAACTATTGTCATAACAGAACAATGGATCCGACGATAATGTTTGATATCACAACAGGAATGTTCGGAATTCAAAAGAAGTTATAAGTTCGCGATCGTAGGGGCTCGGGAGCTGTCAGTAGGGCGGGAGCGCTCGTGAGGGCGACCGCGTGTCGTCTGGCTGGGCTGCAGTGCCCCTGCCCGCCGCGCCGGCGCCCGGAACTGTGTCAGCAGACGCGGCGCCCAGAGCACCCCGGCACCCCGGCCTTTCATGAATACACCTCTCTCTATGTTTGACGCATCAATACATCCGTTGCCGTAGGCTTGGCGAACTATAATTGCCGCATCAACGTGAATAACTTTGCGATGAATTAGAAATGTTAAAGGTAAATCCAAGCGCATGTTTAATGCTTCAATCAAGCTTTAATTGATGGCTATAGTCAATTCGAGGCGTAAGAAAACAAAGCAGAATATCTCCTATAGAATCAATGACCGCGGTAATGGGGCCATTTAATTCGATAAATTGCCTAATAACCCTCGCCGGTATAATGCCTCAACCATTTTGAGTTTGCCTTCCAACTGTCATATTTATGACGGTCTAAGCGAAATTCTTCACTGGGTTCAGCCGCTAAGTGAAGGACTTTTCGCGCCATTCCCCACCCTCTCCCTTGGCTTATTATGTAAGTACTATTTTTAGACGGAACAAGAGATCTCCTCTTGATTTTAATGAATGGAGTTTTCTGAAGCTTGATTTTGTAAGGCAAAAGCAATCATTCATCAACCCACCATTCATAATACTAAATGACGCTATATGTCACGAGTTCTTGCACTTGAATATAAATAAATACGACTTCAAGTATCATTCACAATGATCACATGCATTTTAATAACGTCAGACACATTTTTTTTATTACAAATCCAAACAGGCACATGTTTCGGTTTGATCGTACTTTTAAGTACATCACATGATGGTGTACAAATAAGTCAGGCCAAATATTTTTCTCTGGAATGATAATCAGATCTGTAAATGCATAAAAGTGATAGCACAAAGATAGTTGTCATCTCCACTTAACGCACTTTTCGTTACCGCTTTTCTGAAATTTAATTATCGCTTCAAATTGTTATTACTAGACATAAAAAACATAATAATACCTTTTTTCACCTTAATGTGAAATTCATGTGACTACTTGTCGTTGACTATAACAATAACGAGATTATTGGAGAAACATTAAAATAAGTCTTCAGAACAATTTTATAGAGTAATATAATAGATCTAAAGAAATGAGTTCTACAATAATTAAACGAATAGACTGGCAATAAAATCAAACGCGGCTTACTGCTACGAAGTGCTTTTAGTGTTGTTTAAAGACCTATTTGATGTTAAACAAAATTAAAGGTAGTTTATCTATAACAAATTAACGACTGGTACCGCTCTTTGGATTATCTGGCAAAACAATGAGCTTTAAACAGAAGACAGGATTCTGTAGTTATTTTGACTTTGGAACCATCGGCTCTTTTTTGCCTCACTTCAGGCTTTTACGTCACAAAAGGACTGATACAGAGTATAGTGCTCTAGTGAGGACGAATGTGTCTAGTCTGCTGTAGTTGGAACGGATAAGTTGAATAGCACCCTGTAATTGTACAGAGTCCATTGTTGCCAACTAAGCACCGACAATGACGTGTCTAGGCTATTCATTGTCTTTTGAGTGCCTATTCTACTAATATTCGCATTCGTATGTCAGTCGCAAACTGTCAAAAATGTATGGAAATTGACATTGACATGCGAAGAATGCAAACGTTGCTTAAAAAATAGTAGCATAATTGGTACTCAGATATAGTCTAGCTAGATGGTATGTGTATTTCCAAAATAGACCGTGCCTTTCGAATAGCGTGTGAGCTCTATAGCAAAAATTCAAAGAGTATTAATATTCATTAATAATTTGATGTTGTTCATGATTTGTAAACTAAACAAATCCAATAAAACGTCCTACATTGCCAGTTAAGCATTAATTTGTATTGTTAGTTCTTGTTACTACTTAGGAACTTAAATTACAAGAACAATTCTAACTCCTAAGCGCACAGGATATAACCCAAACTAATTGGAAAACTACGTCCAGCCACATTGCTCGTTCTTTAATAAATAAATAGCAATCTGGCCAATCAACTGGCCCAGATTGTATTACAGAGAAATATCAGAGCAATGAATTAATTTGCGGGTAAACGAGCTATATGTACACTCGCTAAGCGCTTTCTATCTTATCGGGCTAACAGATCGACCTCTGACATTTTGAAGCGAGCATTACAGGCCACCAACCTGGGAAATGTTATTTCGAACTGGGACAACGCAGTGTTTACGTTAGCAAGTTAATGTCGTCTTATTTTATACGCAAAGCTAATATACTTGGAATTTCAGTCTCGAGCGATACATTTAATATTTAACGACTGACAAAGCTCTTTGTGTAACATACCTGCTTTTCACTTGCATTACAGCCTTAGCTGTAGTTACCGTGTTATAAATTTATAGAATAAGTAAGATGGAAGCTGTTTTGATAATGATGTAACTCAAATGAAGGAGCTACTTTTACAGTTACGCCATGTTTTATAGGTATTCCGGTTTTTAAATAAGCAATATCTTAGTGCGAAACTTGAATAGTTTGTTCCTATACCTGCGTGCAAGGTCGACAAGTGTTGCGGCGGTTGTAGTGTGCTCTACGACAGGTGTCTGGGAAACCGCAACACGTAATCAGGTAAGGGGAGCTGTACCCTCAATAAATATTATTATTTTCTCAAAGAGAACGACTTATGGTGTTTACGATACGAGCAAGCAATTATGTTAAGCGGTCGGACAAATGGTTTGCCACTTCAAAATTACGGGTTTAAAGTGCTGTTCAGAAAGAGCTTAGTCTTCGGTTTCCAAGAGGTAATAGAATGGCACTTTCAATTTGAGCTTAGTTCGAATCGCCGCTGAAATCGTCGATTATCCAGAAAACTTAATAGCATAGATTTAGTAAGCCGAATCTGAGATTTAAGTGACGAAAATGCAAGCCAGTGAAAGTGTTACATTTTCGCCGAAAAGACTTTTGGACGGCCATAATTACAATATAGCCAATATCTCAACAAAACATGTTCAACCCGTGATGCAGAAGTGCGAAGAAGTATTGAGTCTGACGTAAAAGCGATAGAATTAATTAGATAGTTTTTGTTGCACATACGTAATGAAAGTACACTATCTGAGCTGCTGACCTTTCATAGCTTGCTTTGTTTTCTTTACGCAATCACAGTTGACGTACTTTGATAATTACTATACTACAATTATTTTATAATTATGTTTATTTCCGCATGAGACGTAAGTAGTTTTAAACCGTACCTATACGAGTAGTAGGTATATTATAAACGCCTCGTTAACGGCGGTGGCAATTATAACTAAAAGGAACTCGCAAGATTGATTTGAAGACCTAAGTATAAGGTAAAACCGGGATAGAATAGATGCCACACTTTTTGAAATCATTTTATATCTCCCAGTAAAAATTTCAAAATATTTTATTTGCAAAACTAGCAAGTACCTATATACCTACTTTAGTGTTTTATCTACAAATTTATGAAAAGTAAAAAAACATACCTTTGACATTTCCAGAGTATTAGCGATTGCGAATGCGAATGCGGCCCATGGGATAGCCTTGTACATATAAATCATGTTTAGGATAGACGACCCGCCGAGAAACGAAAGAAAAAAAATCTATCCCGAAAAAACTTTGATCGCACTTTGCCTTCCCATGCAATCGCACAGAGACATGAGACACGGTCCACTTAATAGTAGTTGAGTTAAAATAGCACGCGATTCATCCGCGAAACTAGAGAAATTACAATTGGGGCACCTATACTGTACTGGGGCATCTATCCCGGTTTTACCCTATTTATAATTCCGTGGTTTATCTCACGGGTGCTAGTTCTACTGTGAAGTCTCTCGTGAAGTCACGTAATACTGGTTTTTATATTTTTTTTTGTCAAAAACGCATTGACGGGCTTGATTAGCGCCAGTCTAAGGAGTCACCTGAGTACCGAAGTGAACTAACTTACTGAAATGTTTGCAACTGGCCGCACTGCACGCTTGGCGACTTTGCGAGTCGCCTGCGTGCGTGTATCACTCACTGTTATGTAGCCGGTCAAGCAAGCGCATTTAGAGCATTTTTGGCCATAGCGAGTGTTCTGTTGATATACTAGACTTAACAGCAGTTAACTGCCGCCATGTTGACCAAAGGTAGCTTGCGATGTGACGATTAATCATTTGAAGCCTTAGAATATCAACATTTTACATCAAATGGATGGTTTACACTCAGCAAAAATACTGATATTCTGCCACACCTGAACAAAATAAAAAACGTCGACACATCGACCCCAGTAAAGCCTGCAAAAGGCTAGGCAACTAACTCCTAGTACTAAAACCCCAAATGTTCGTGCTACCCTTCGCCTATGCTAATTCGGCACTAAAAGCCGGTCGTGATATCAGGCCTAAGAGAGCTGTAAGATCGATATGTCGGGAATAGACACGCGACGCGGATCAAACGGCCACCTTGACCCGGTTACCGCCAAATGTTACCCTCGCTCATACGATTCTGTTCACAATGACGCGACTGATGTGACTAAAGAGTTTTAGCTGTCTTTTCAACCAGCCAGTCACTTGGTAAGGTGACTTTACCTTTGTTTGAGGCGTGTTTATCAATTTTATCATGCAGGTCTTAAGTATTGTGTCTTTAGATGTTCAGAGGCACTGACTGATCAATTCAATGTGAACCTAAAAGGACATGTCATGTCTGAATTATTCAATGCTTACATTCTGACTGTAATGAGACAAATAATATATACTGAGCTGTAATGAGACTACAAATGTATAAATTATTCATTACTAATGATTTAATCAATCAGTATTTATAATCCTCAATAGGATAAATCAAATAAGATATATAATTACATTTGGTACTTATTGTGTATTATACACAATAAGTACCAAATGTAATGAAAAGAGGATAAGGATAATAATAAAATAGGCATTATTGATAACCTGCAAAATTGTTATTGGAAAACCTAAATGTTTAATTAGGACATAAGTAAAACGAAAGCATGACATACCTACAGTGACAAGGCAAATGCAAAGGACATGTCAAAATTCAAAATCATTTAATATACCTTGCGTTTAAATAGTAATAATAGAATTCATAAACGCGTAAATCGGGGGACACACCAGTGTATCTGCGGAGCTTGACTGGTTAACACACTAACAGATGTCATTAGTCCCTATACCACTAGAACCCGGTTACACTGGGATAATTTACCACATAAATAAGGTACATGGACTTGGAAGGACATTGCCATGTGTATCAATACAAGGTACACTGGACTGTTAAATGTGTTAAATGATGTATTTTCCAAACACATTTTATTACAATCCCCAACAAAGTTAAGTTCATTGGGATTGAAGCCTCAAAATGCAAAAGATTCAATTCATATGGCTTTAACGCATTAACAAGTTACTGTATTAACAAATTATGAATGCTTTTAGCAAATTTTACTAATACCCAATTATGAAAATAAACCACATGGTTTATAACTTTTAACACCTAGGCTATTTGCAATTGGTTTTATTAGGCATACAAACAATTTTTCACATGACAAGTTGTTATATAGTATTTAGTTGTTCATGTTGTTGCATTCAGTATAATGTTTAGACCCATTTTCCCCATCACTGCAGTGTGGCTAATTTTAAACGGCATGTAAGTTCACATGGATACTACAATAGGTAGATACATACTCCAGAATGTCTATAACTTATTTATTTATTATATACTGTACCGTACACCAAAAGTAAAACAAAAAGGAAACAAAACTAAACTTAATAAGGTATGTAATTGTATACTATGTTTGTGTTATTCTGCCCTTATTTAGTAATTTTATTCTAAAATAAATCTTGAAAGCTTCCTGCGGTACAGGCCTAGCCCAGTGCATTCCTGTACTGGGCTAGGCCTGTCTTTGAATTTTTTTGTTATAAACTTTTAAAGAAAACCAAACATTCTTGTACACTTATCAAACTCGTTTAATCTTATCTTTTCTTGTAATAAATTTATTCTCATTCTTATTCTAATCTTCAGCAATGTTTGAGATGGCAGAAAAGGTATTTCTCTGACTGTTGACTGCAGAAACTATAATAGGTAGGGGACATTGCAAGCGGTCAGAGTTTTCTTAGGGGTTCCCACTACTCTGGGGTCTCTAGAATTATCCAGTTTTTACAATGATAACAAAAGAACAGAAGAATATCTTTGCTTGAAAGAATAATGGCAAGCAAAAACAAAAAAAAACTTACACTACAATCCACTATGACCTGAATATTCGAAACTCGAATCGGACGGACGTTAATCGCGTGCGTTACATTTTGAAAGTCTAGTGCCTGAAGACGAATGCCTAGTTATATTAATAACTAGGACAAGATGATTGACACGCTTAATATTTGTAGTTTTAATAAACACACAGTAAGATTACAAAATTAATTTAAATTCTAGACTAATGTTGTAAACTAACAGCAAGTCAAGTGATTTCTGTTAAGCATTCGACAATTTAAAACATTAGTAAACTTGAAAAGTATCCTCAAACTTTTGGCATATAAACAAAACACAATAAGATCACCTGTTTTAACGACCTCAAAAGTTACACATGTCGACAAATGTTTGAAATTATCAAGCGTAATGTAAACTGACTAAATATTACATGCAATAGCAAAATAAAAAGCACTTATTATGTGACAGACAACCAAACTTACCATCTTTGACGTTCTTCGAAGATTGTGACGATGACACACCGGGGATAGTTTTATCGGCAGCACAATACATTATAATTATTTCCACACGATTGTGTTAACAAGTCACTCTCACCTAATAAAATTGTACATATTATTATCAAGACGATTCGATAACACAATACATTCGCACTAACGCGAAACGCGGCGGCCATTCCACATTCCGGTTGTAAATATTCGTGTCATAGACAAAATAGACCATTTCATAAACAGGCACAGATGTAACGCGGAGACTAACTGAGACAGAGACAGTACACAATCATAGGTTTTCAAGTTATTTTCTGCTAATCTTTCAATGTTTTCATTTGTATTCCGTTAGGCTTGTCGGACCTATAGACCTATTATCCAACTCTCAGTAGGTTAGGTACCAAACAAATATGTTTGTTTTTCCAAAATAGAACGTAAACAAACAGTAATTATCACAACTAAAGTTGGCTTCTCAATAACATAAGTTATTTTTCGCGCTCAACGAGAATAATAAAAAAAGGATCTTCTTCATTTAGTTCCTCAACTCATCATTTATACGTTTATAACATAATGCACAGTGCAGAAAGAAAATAGGATTCTGAAAATCAGAGGTTGCAGGGCCAGGAAAGATAAAATAAAAATTCAAATAGATTTTATTTATTAGTTTCTGGAATGAAGGTTACAAAGTGGAAAAAGCTTGTTACTTGGTCACACTCAGTTTGTTCAACTGTCAAAGTTATTATTTTAAATGTCAAAAGTGTCAAACAATTCGGCTTAGAATTATTTCAGTTTCACTTTCAGATTTTAATTTACTGATTGATAGCTTACAGTGGAAATTCTTTTAATTTTCCAGTAAAATGATGCAGCATCAATACTGGGTAACTAAAAAGACTGTGTTAAAAAAATTAGGAACCAAAGAAGATGAGTGTATTGTTGCGTCTGACGCCGAGCTTGATGCTAAACTGGAATTATTTCGATCAATATCAGACAGCTGCTTACAATTACAGCGAGTATTAGACCAATATCAGGAACGATTGTGTATTTTGGCTCAAGAGGAGAATGCTCTGGGAAAGTTTTTACGGGACTCTGGAAAAAATGCGGACGCGTCCGGTAAACACATGGTATCTGCGGGTAAAGCAATTTCATATTCTGGACAACAGCGCTTATCAGTGCGGGGGCCGCTGTTGAGGCTATATCATGAAGTGGAGACGTTTCGAGGTCGCGCTGTAAGCGATATGCGGGCGACTGTTTCTGCTATGGAAAAATCCCGAATCGAGTATCGTGCGGCCCTTAGCTGGATGAAATCGACGAGCGCACAGCTAGACCCTGACACAGGACGCGGCCTCGACAACTTCCGAAAGGCGCAGCGACAAGTACGCGAGAGTAAAAAGCTGTTTGATAAACTGACACTGGATGTTCTGCAAAAAGTATGGTTAATTAATTATTGTATAATTTTTTAGTTCCCACACAGTAAAATACCTACTATTAAAGGCCTTAATAGCTTACTATCTCTGTTCAGATGACATTTAACAGTTTTAAGATTGAGTGTTCATGCGTTATTTTATTTAGAGAACTTGCTAAACGCTTAGTTGACACTGCGTGACCCAAGGGCTAGCTTTTACTTAGGACAGAGGATAAACATCGCCATACAATGTGGCAATGCCGTCAGTCTTTTGGGTTCACTTGCAGTCAACAGTGATGCAGACAAATTTTTTGATGCCATATTTTAGTTAGGAGTTTTCTATTTTTATTTTATTTTAAGTGTGTATAGTTAACCGCTCGAGCACTGACATGTGAAAATATCAAAATAAAAAATAAATCTTACATAGTAGTAATAATATACATTAAAATCGCTGAAAACTCGCGGCACAGTTTTACAAATAATAAAAAACTTAATATTCCCTACTTTCAGATTGATTTGTTAGCTGCAGCAAGATGCAACATGTTTTCCCATGTTCTATCAAACTACCAAAGTTCCTTCGTAACATTTGCTACCAAAGTGGCACAAACTTTAGTAGCTACCGCAGACACAATGAATGCTGCACCGCTGTATGAGTTTTCTATTCTAAAGGAATTGTCTCAGACATTGGGGGAGGCAGAAGGCAAGCAGGATGTCACACCACAGGATAAAGATCAAATGCTGTTCTTCCAGGTACAAATAACAGAATATATTACTTACCTTTAGACTATTACATAATATTAGTTTATTTACACTGTTATTCAAACTGGTTCCTGTTGGCAAGGCAACCCTCAAATTATTCTGTATGTGCTTTTATTTTTAAAGAGCATTTATTTGAATTGTGAATAATAAAAAGTAACTGAATGTCATACCTTTTACATGATTAGTAGAGAAAAACTTTTGGTAATCTAAAATTCATTTAAAATATCAACTAATTTATTTTCCAGGATGAATTCAAAGATGATAATCCAGAAAAAAGTAATGAACAGAAAAATGAGAAAACCAAAACTAACAACGAAAATGAAAAGCAACCGTCCAACGATAAAGAAGTCAAGCCAAGTACTTCAGTGAACCTGATTGATACAAGCTGTTTGGAATCTGAGTTATCTAGTGGAAATGCTGGGATAATGTCTGAATTAGCAGGGCTGCAGATGGATTGTGGAGACGGGCAAGGGAGTTTCGGAACATTTTTGCCTTCACAATTGTTACAGGTAATAACACAATTTTTAAATTTAAATTTTTGTTTTCCTCCATTTGTTATAGAAGCTCGAAATGGGAGTTGTACTAAAATTATAGGTACATTATGTAAAAGGCTGTATGTTTGGATTATTGTAAAGTGTGTTGTCAGTCAGGCATGCCTCAACAGCTGAATGAATTTTGATCAAACTTGGTACACATATTATGTAGATCATGAATTTATGACTTTAATTAGGATACTTGTTATTTTGGTAGAATGTTTCTATCTATACCTACTTATAAAATATACTAAGCAAGAGCATGAGTTTTGGAATATAGGTTTTTTTGATATGAGCATCTGCTTAAAAAGGAATTTTAAAACTTCACCACTAATTGAAAGAATTAAAACGAGAATATAAAATGTGTACGTAATTTGTACCCATGCAAAGCGGTGTTGTTGCTTTCATACAGGCAAAGCTGATGACAAAATTGTTGTAAATAACAGATCTGCGTCTGTTTTTTACTGTCCAACACTTGTGAGTAGTTACTTAGACTTTTAGTAAGTAAGGCTGACTCATTTAAATGACATCAAGGCCAGTCCTATTCTTATGCTGATTGCATTGTTTACATGCAAATAATTAAACTGCACATGCTTGGACTGATAGTTCTATTTGGAATTATGTTATCATTATCACACATGTACAAAGAATGAATCATCAGTAGTTATAAAGTTTCATACTTAAATAATACTGCATACATATAATAATAACTTCATCTGTCTGTAACTGCCCCACTGCAGAAACAGCAAGTATTAATCAGATAATTTTCTCGAGGAGGCCTGGCAATTCCAGACCTACATTTGATAATGTGACGCTATTCACCAATGCTAGATCAGTTTGGTTGGCAATTTCATTAAAAAAGCCACTTTGATGCTTGCATGGATTTGAAGTCACAAGCTGGTGCATGAGATGAGCAAGTCTTGTACCTACAAGACTTGTAGTACTTACCTAAGTACTAGGAAAAAACTAAATAATATGAGACTAATTTAAACCTATTACAGAACTCATCCAGCTTACTGCAAGGTCCAATGGCACCAGTCAGCAGCAACAATAATCAGGCTCCGAAGTCTCCGCAATCTACTCCGCAAGCTTCCAAACCCAGTCCAAGTACAGCCATCCCAAAGAAGGAGGATAAAGCAGCCTGGTTCAAGCTCTTTGCTGAACTGGATCCGCTTGCTAACCCTGACAACCTGCCTGGATCCAATACCAACCATAGCCATGCAGCCTAATCAGTTTGAAGAGTTTTATAGGCAAGAGAGCTTAGGTTTTACGTTTAAACACATTCTAATAGCTGAATACCTAAATATGACACTATTTTTCGCTGACTTAGTAGAACCCTAGTCTGTAAAATGTTTTATGTTTGATGTATGTATGATGCTATTTTTAAAGAGACACAATACCCTTTTTCTTGATCCAGGAGGTTATGACGTGTCAGACTAGACAAGGATTAGAAAATGTCTTGATAAACAATATTTGAATTCATAATTCGAAATAATTTCAATCTATCACCACTTAATAACCGACTTGTGTTATTTAGGTTGATTTTTATGTGACCATTTGTATTAAAAAGGCCTTTGGAAAAGTCTAGGTTGCAAACGAATTTGAACTTTGTCATGTACAACAACAGTTTTTTTTTTCGGTTTTAAAATTTGATAATTATCTCGACTATTGAATTCAAATAAATAACCAGTGATAAATAAGTGATGTGAAAGAAAGTTTCATAATGTTTAAAGGAGAATTTTGAGAATATGTAGAGATATAAACAAATATGTATTTGGTTTTAGATATAACTTCAGTAAGTACCTACAATGAATGTATTACATAATATGCTCATTAGCTTACACTATTTATAATCTTGTATTTTATGTACATTTTATATACTGTACCTACTGTGCTCTACATGAATATCTTATTCACAAAGACCTGTTATAAGTGAGTATTTTATGTACATTTTATATACTGTACTGTCCTCTACATGAATATCTTATTCACAAAGATCTGGTATGGGAAAACTAAACTTGATAATCGAATATTTCTTATTTGATCACTTATTATTCCTAGTGTATAAGTTGTATTAATTTTGTGTGATTGAATTCTTGTTTAAATTGTTAAATCATAGATAGATCTAGAATATTGTACTTAATGAAGTAATTAATTTTATAACCAAAGATTAGTGTTATTCAATGAATTATTCTTACATTTGATAAGAATTTGTATTATTTAAAAATGATTTAATGAAGATCTGAGTTAACTGACAAATTCAAAAACGAATAGGTATAATACTGTAAAACATAAATTTTAATTATAAAACATCAAGGAACAACAATATCATCATTATGTGTAAACAAACATATTTTAATTAAGTGCTTTCGTAATCAGTTATTTACACATACATAATGTCTAGTCATTTGAATCTTATGCTTTTAAACTAATTACCAAAAATTTTAATGCTTTATTTGTTTATATTGTTTCAATAACTATATATCATTTAGTTGTAAACCTTTATATTTTATTTACTTAGTTAAAGTGTTATGTGCATTCCATTTTTGAACTATAAATAAACATAAATGTAACGAAGCAACTGTTTAATTCATAATTTAACCTTTATCTTTCTTGGCCGCATAGTGCTTTGACATTGGACTTACAGTGAAAAAAATAAAACTTTTACAAAAAAATACACGACCAACTTCCAAAAAATACCATTTTTTTTGGAATTTACTCTCTGGTCATCGGTCACTAATAAAAATGATTTTTTATTAGTGATTGGTGTCTCTGGTCGATTATTTTCTTCCAGTTTCCACAGCAAAAATAAAGAATATTGTCAATGTCATTGTCAACTCTGAGACAGTTTCTGTATCTGACAGTCTCGTTCATTTAGTAGGTATATATATGGGCAAGTTAAAAAAAATTATCGATATTATTTAAATTTTCATTCACTATCGATAACCATCGAGTGAAAAATATCGATATATCGTCAGCTTTCGCATGATTATAAAAACAATGAAAAAAATATTTTGAAAATTGAACAGTTTTTTTTATAATTTTCTACATTGTGTAAAAAAGTTTTTTTTGTGTAATTCTACACAAAAAAAAACTGATAATATGTATCAGTTTTTTTTTTTGTAATTGGGGTTTTGAAAAAAAAACTGAAAATTGTTAATTGTCTGTTAACTTTAAGGTCATGCACGTCCCACACTGACGGCTGAATAGTATTTTCATAAATTTTTCATTTCATAAAGATTGTGACGAGTTTTTTTTTAAGACTTGCGAGGAGCGTCAAAGTCAAAGTCAAAGCATTTATTTCAAATGAACCATTTACAGGTACTTTTGAACTGTCAGTCAGTCAGTCAAAAACATGAAGCTTTTTGCACGTTCCTAAGCATAGATCTCTTTAGAGAAGAACGTGCAAGAAACTCCACGGACACTTTTTTAAACCATTTTATAATTTACAATAATCCTGGTTACTTTATCTTTGTTGCTTCTACATGTGAGAACAATGTAAAGTAAGAGAGAAAAAAAAAGAATTTTAAGTATCTATACAGAAATATAAGCCAGTGACAGCTAAGAGATGACCAGTCACCACTAATGGCGCCCGTTTACGAACATGACGCGTGTACCAGCACCATTCAACTCAACCATTTTGAAGGGAACCGAATGATCCGATACATGCGCCACCATCAGTGAGACATTTGAGTGAGCATGACTGCATGACAAACCCTCAACTGCCACTGCTCATTCATGTCAAACAAGGAAACCATCTATTAACATAAAAGGCTCCATGGTCCTCACATTTACAGGATTACAAAATAAAAAATGCTTCTACTTTATATAAAACTATATTAATATCAATTGCTAAGGACAGAAAAATAAAACTTTATTGTATAGGTACATTATAGAAATATGGAATACTAGCTTCTACCAGCTGCGGCTTCGCCCGCGTGAATATCGGAAATAGCAAGGTTTCCTGATTTGTATTGTAATTTTTTTACTCAGGAAACACCCACCCGTCACCTACCTCACACCTACCCTACACCTACCTTACACCTACCCTACACCTACCCTACACCTACCCTACACCTACCCTACACCTACCCTACACCTACCTTACACCTACCCTACTCCTACCTTACACCTACCTTACACCTACCCTACGCCTACCTTACACCTACCCTACACCTACCCTACACCTTCCCTACACCTACCCTACACCTTCCCTACACCTACCCTACCCACATAATAATACCAGCTCAAAAATACTATGACATGTTTCTGGTTTCCTGGTACTTGATGTTTCTGGTCTCCTGTTACTTTTGAATCTGAAGTACTAAGGCAGCAGCGGCTCCGAGTTTCCACTTTCTCCTCAGTCTTCATTAATCCATGCCACTTACCGGGATAAAAAGTAGCCTATTTTTTATTCCAGGATATGAACTACATGTGTGCCAAATTTCATCCAAATCCCTTCAGCCGTTTTTGCCTGATTGTTACACAAACATACAAACTTTCACCTTTATAATATTAGTAGGGAAATATTATTATTACTAGCTTCTACCAGCTGTGGCTTCGCCCGCGTGAATATCGGAAATAGCAAGGTTTCCTGATTTGTATTGTACATTTTTTACTCAGGAAACACCCACCCTACACCTACCCTACACCTACCTTACACCTACCCTACATCTACCTTACACCTACCCTACTACTACCCTATACCTACCTTACACCTACCTTACACCTACCCTACACCAACCCTACCTACATAATTATACCAGCCCAAAAATACTATGACGTCTTTCTGGTCTCCTGGTACTTGTGAATCTGAAGTACTAAGGCAGCAGCGGCTCTGAGTTTCCATTTCCTCCTCAGTCTTCATTAATTCACGCCACTTACCGGGATAAAAAGTAGCCTATTTTTTATTCCAGGTTATGAACTACATGTGTGCCAAATTTCATCCAAATCCCTTCAGCCGTTTTTGCCTGATTGTTACACAAACATACAAACTTTCACCTTTATAATATTAGTAGGATTAGACGTAAAAAAAAGGGTGAGCATCTCCTCCAAATATAAAATCCTAACTAGTGGAACCAAGCGGCTGAGACTGTGGAGCAGGACCGGCATTTAGCCAAGCATTTTTATCAAGGATATAATCTTCCAGTTTATAATATGCCTGTCTACATGGCACTTCCTTCTTTGTAAAATATGTGAGATCCTCGTAGTCTTGCAGTTCCTCCTCTGTTTATTTTACAAAGAAGGAAGTGCTGTATGCTCATCAAAAGTTTAAAGCCTTAGCACCCGAGAAAGTAGGTCACAACAAGAATGCAAAACTCCCGATGACGAAAATTCTTCAATACCCTGAGTTGCGTGTGAATCCGTTCAGAGACCGCATATGCAAAGTGTTCAGCTCGAGTAATGATGGAGACTGCACCTTTGAAGACTTCCTCGGTCTACATAGTGTGCGTTTTATGCATGTTTTAAATTTTCTCTCATTCAGTTCGAGAATTTCAAATGTTATTTTATTATAAAATTTAAACAGTGCGTGCAAGGAGTATCTATTAACATTAAACACGAAACCAGAGTTGCGTCAAAAATATTTCGAAATTGAATTCGAGCACTTCCACTTTCCCTCAAAAAGAAACTCATGGATATGTGCGTCCTCCCTACCCTCACCTACGGAGCGCAAACGTGGTCATTAACAAAATGTCAAAAGTCCGCACTCGGGGTCTGCCAGCGAGCAATGGAACGAAGTATTTTTGGAGTCAAAATCAAAGACCGCATCAAAAACAGTACACTTCGTTCCAAAACACAAATCGCAGACGTAGGCAACTCAGCCGCCAATCTAAAATGGAACTGGGCTGACCATATCTGCCGCATGTCGCAACAGAACTGGGCAAAAGTGACCACTGATTGGGTTCCAAACAGGAACCGGCGACGCGGTAGGCCCAAGAGGAGATGGCGTGATGAATTAGACTCCTACCGAAAGGATTGGCCAGATGTGGCAAAAGACAGAGAACAGTGGAAGCAAGGAAAGAAGAAGAAAAAAGGAGGCCTTTGCCCTGCAGTGGGACAGTACAGGCTCATAATAATAATGAATTCGATACTCTAAAATAAATATTGAAAATCGATATTATCGTGAATGGAAAATTAATTTCGAAGTTTAAATAAATTGATATTTTTGCCCATCCCTATCATTTAGCCATTAGTTATAGATGGTTAATACCGATATTTTTCAGAATTAACTAATATGAATATATTAGTCTAGCAATATTATAATATCTTAACTAATATTTGAGGATTAGTGATATAGCCGGTGGCTGTGGCGACACTTGGGGGAGGCCTATGTCCAGTAGTGGACGTCTTTCGGCTGATATGATGAGTGATATTTAACTAATACCTAATATGACGTATCAGTTCCGTATTAGATTAGTGTTCATAACTTTAAGGACGCGTGTACAGATGGGTAGTTAAATCATTACTTTTTACACAAAAGTATGTTTGTTAAATAAAATGCTTTGCATTCTTAAAATGTTTTTCCCATTCATTGTTGATAGATGTGCATGGTACGATTCTGAACTATAAATATAATTTTAGATAGGTGCATTTTCTCAATAAATGTTGAAATAAATGATTTGACTACCCATCTGTAAACGCGTCCTTAAAACTAATATTTGAGCATCAGTGATATTTGAGCATTGTTAGTAATCTGTGGATTATGTGAATATTAAATTTTAGTGTGACAGTTCGTCGGATTACTAATATGTAAATCCATAGAATATTACTAATAATAGTACTATATTATACTCGTCACACTCCTTGTCTTGTCAGTACCTAGTTGTCAAACACACCAGCTGGCTGACCTCAGCGCTAGAATTTGTGCTTGTTTTTTTCGATTTATGCTACTGAAATTGGAATTACACACGTTATTTAAGGCGGACAATACAAGATTATTTCCTACATAATGCTGAATTCAAGTAAGGTCTAATTCTCTTGGAAATTATAATATACGCGCAGTGAGATTCTTATTTTAAGTACAATTATTTTTCACGTAGCTGAAGAAAATATTTATATGTGTGTGATTTTTTTTAGTTTTTCGTGGTCTTCTGGGAACTGAAGAAGCACCTACAAAAGTTATAGAGGTGCGATCAGACAACTACATTTCAAGGCCGATACATTACCGAGAAGATTCAATTTTATTGTATGGACCAAAGAATCCGCCCGATGGCAAGAATACAAAGGACAAATACTATGAAATAGTACTTCATAAGCCTTTTACTGAGAGCTTACATCAGATGTACAGGTAAGATATTATTCAGGGGTTTGACTCATTGATTTTATGTTAATTGCCAATTGTTTTTATCTTTTTGGCAATCTCTATTGCTTTTAATTAATGAGAATATTAGTTAAATTTCATTGCTATGTTATGAGAAGAAATAGGTGAGGCCTTTGTTTTTAATATTGATTATCCCACTACTGTGATGTAAGATATTGGTCAGTGGGTGTTCTTAGGGGCGATTTCTATTCAACCCAGAAAGTCATGCTACAGATTATGTTTATAAGTTAATAGTTTCATAATATAAGTATTGAGAAGATCTAGTGATCAACTATCCCAAAACAATATTTTGTTCTGTTTTGAAACATTATTTAGAATGAAATTAAACATATTATGTAAGAGAAAACTCAAAAGTTTTCATACAAACACATTAGCTGGTTTCGAGAGTTCCATTTTTCTATCGGATCAACCTAATTTTATTTACTATCTTTAAACAAGTCAATGGAATTAAGATAGTTATCATCAGGTACTTTTTATTTATTATTACTAGTAGGTACTATCATCATAATATATTACATATAACTTTGCAGTTTATTTCGAGCTAAAACCTTAGAAGATGCGGAAGGAAAATTCATTGTTTACAAGGAGCGAATACCAGTATTTATCAAGATTACCAAAGAAGTTAGTATAATTTTACAAAGTAGCATAATTTGTAACACAATTATTTAAAGCATTATATTTTTTTTTTGGTTTAAAAAAATATTACTCATGGCCACTAGCTTCCATACAAGGTTTTGCCCATATGGAATAATAAATTATGCCAGAAGATTGAACTACCGGTAAAAGTGTTCTATACATTGTCAACTGTCAACGCATCATACACAATATTAAAACAATGTTGTCATACCTAAATTAGGTGTTGCAACAGTCCATGCTGGACTTGGTCTACCAATATTCTAAATATCAACATAATTAGTTCCGCCATTGAGGCAAGATTGAATAACAAACACACATATAGACTTACATATTTATAGTGTAAGAAGGATTACTAATAAAACATTGTCCTTAACAGTGCACGGTAGCAATTCTTCAGAAACTCTGCGACACACTATCAGAGCATCAGTCATGGACAATCGCTCATATGGTGGCTCACTTTGGCCTGAGTGAGCTATTCAATGACCCGGAGGTCCAGAAACATATTGATAGCATTGATCCATTGACCGGAGCCACACCTTTGATGGTAAGCAAAATTACTAGTATTATTGTTTGGCTGTATAGAGCCTTTGATTAGTTGAAAATGTAATTATTGTTGCTGCTCACAAATAGGTTACTATAGACACAAACGTGAATGTCTTTCTCTTCATCAACATTATCATTCTGTTGTACAAATCGTAACTGGAATGCAAGGCTGTGTAGTCTCAAATCTCACAAATCCTCAGAACAGAGAGGTGGCTCTGCAAAGCCCTGAATGAAGCTTCTGTGCTTCTGGGCAGAGCCTAGTTATTCTTTGGTCTAAAGTTATTGTTTATGCCTTTGTTTATTTTTTTATGTTCCAAGCAAGTGTACTGTGAATTAATTTTTTCATTTGTTTTACCCTATCCATAAGGTAAAACAATGAGTTAATGAATGAATTGGGTCTAATTCTTGGGCTAGCTTGTGGTTGAAGCGTTTATCTTTCATCAAAAATCTTTATGGTTTTTTTCATTGGGAGCAAAATAATAAGTAAATCCAATTAATATTAAAACATGACAAGTCATTGGCATTGTTTGTTACCAGTGTTAAAATTTTCCTTGTGGTTATATTCCAAAACGACTTACGAGGTCAATTGGGTTTCGGAAAATACTGTAAGAATGTGTGTAATAGAATGGGTCATGTGAATAAATGGGTCATAGTTTGTCTTGTTCTTAGCAATAATATGTATGTAGGTAATTGTTTTCCTAAGCGTCTAAAGGCCAGTTCAGTCTCGGTGAAGCAAACTTCGGTATTTAACTGTCATGACTCAGCCTAACTTGGTCGTGTTTAAATAATAATATGGGAAACACAATTGGTTCCAGTGTCATTTTTTACTCGATAACGGCAGAGACAAAGAGGGGAAGGCTTACGATTTTTTATAATGTCCTGTTCTTTTATCTGTAGTTCAGTGTGGTTGATAAAGATATCTAAGTATTCATTGATTTTGGAAATCGTAATAGTAGGCAAATATTACTAATGAAGTTCTTTCAGTTGCATTAAGGGACATAGGGGAAGCCCGGGCAAGAAGCATAGTGCGGGTAAGAAGAATAACTGTTTTTTCCATAAATCTATAATAGATGGCGTTTTGACACATTCTCAAGTCGTGACACGTGCGACTGGCAACGCCATGACAGTTCAACCAAAACAATACGCGAGTGCATTTGTTGTGAAAAGAGAAAAAAAGGATTATCGTTGTTTTGTTACGATTTTTGTGAAAACTTAGAACACTAACTTTTTGTATTAGTCATTAGTTATCTATGAAGCGTTTTATTTATCCAATTGCACGTTTATTTAAGTTTTATTTTTGATCGTTACTTTTTGTTTACCTACTAAAAACATTTCAAGCCTTGACTTGTTTCTAATAGCAGCGTGTTGGGCAAAATGGATATGGGCAAAACGGATAGGTATCCGATTTGCCCGTTTAGTTATTTCAGTATCTCCTTCTTATGGAAATATTTAAATTAAATATCTTTTACAACTTTAAGTAAACGGAGATCTGATCTTTTAGAGAAGAAGATTACTCTCTCAGCTCATTTCATCATCATCATCATCATAATCATATCAGCCGAAAGACGTCCACCGCTGGACATAGGCCTCCCCCAAGTGTCGCCACAACAACTGGTCCTGTGCGTCTCGCATCCATCGGTTACCCGCGACCCTCACCAGGTCATCGGTCTACCTTGTGGGAGGCCTTCCAACCCTGCGTCTTCCGGTACGCGGTCACCACTCCAAAACTTTTCGGCCCCATCAACCATCTGTTCTGCGAGCAATGTGCCCTGCCCATTGCCACTTCAATTTGGCGATCCTTCGGGCTATGTCGGTAACCCTGGTTCTCTTGCGGATATCGTCATTCCTGATTCGATCACGCAAGGAAACTCCGAGCATTGCCCTCTCCATTGCCCTTTGGGTGACTTTAAGCCTTCTGATGAGGCAACTCATTTACTAAGAGATAATTATCCAGTAGGTACCCGCAGCGAGCCTTACGCCATTTCAAATTAGACCTATTCCAACCATGGCTGCTCCTAAAACAGGCCGCAAACACAAGAGGCAAAAATCAGAGGTGTTGACGTCTACTCACGTCAAAGCTGAGCAAGCATTAAAATTTCAGAAGGCAAATATTAAGAAGACCAAGATTACAGAGTTAGCAGGCCCCAGCAAAACTAAAATATCCTCAGTCAAACAACATAGCAGAAACCTAAAACCAGATGTTTACTGTTTAGTGTGCGTTGACAAATACACTGAACCACCAGCCGAAGATTGGATTCAGTGTAATCAGTGCAAAAGTTGGGCGCATGAAGACTGCAGTTCTTATGTAGGAACTTTGGCAGCTACTTCTGTGATGAATGCGATGACTGATCTTAACTAATTCAACATTGTCCTTTTTGCCCTTGGGGCATATCCATTTTGCCCGACCCCTTCGGGCAAAACGGATAATTGATACTTTTTGTTAATGCTCATAATAAATATAGAAATCGTTTAAGTTTTTTAATTTATATGATTATTTTCCAAAGATGATTAATCATAGTACAAATTAAAAGTACAAAGAGTTCTATTGATTATCAGGTTGTGGTTTTATTTACACTATCCCTTAACATATGCGTCTTGCCCGGGCTTCCCCTACGAGTAGACATAGCAAAAACAATAATTACACATATTTAACAACATACATAGTGTTGACAGGGAAAATCCCTAATGCCCTTTTCAGTCTGATACCCACTGTAAATAGCGTTATACTTCAGAGCTCGACCAAGTAGTTTAAAGCCATTACAATTAATTTAAATTATAATTATTAAAATCAACAACACTAGCGTTTACGTCACGCCTGTGTTCCCAAATAGGGCAGACAGAGATGTCATGATGTCATGCCCTGTACTTCTATTTTCGGTGTCGCGACTTCGACCAGTTTCTCCATCATCATATCTCTCATTACAGAGAGAATAAGCCGGTGGTCCCGGCCGCCAAATGGCGGTCGTCAAACCATGTCAGAGGCCCTTGAGGCGGTTTAGAAACTCTGACACTAGGGTGTGTGAAGTCGTTAGATCTTACTACCCACACGAAGAAGAATTACGGAGAGTCATTGCTCTTCTCGAGGTTGTGTTGGGTGTGTGTGTAGGGATATAATATGGACATAAAACCTCTGGGCAGCTAGGGGCAAAGTGTGATGATAACCTCTACCTTCGAATTCGAAAAGGTTTCATCGGCAGTTCAAAGATTCGAAGGTCTCTTTTGTTGTTAAACCCAACTGAGTGATCTGCCTGCTAAAATTTAAATTAAGTCTTATCTTAAAAAAACTCGATCACAGCGTATCTATACTTTTCGAGCGACAAAAGTTAATAGGTTTATTAGCCTACCTAGTAAATTGAATTATTCCAAAAAAAATAGTCTACTTTAAAAACGTTCTGAGAAGGTACCTACTCTCAAAAAGTACTCCTTTAGAGTTATAATCGCCAAAAACGATTTTTTTCGATTTTTGACAAAGGTTCGTTCGGTGCTCGAGGTCACAAACTTGGATTATTCATTGGGGCAACATCACAAGTTTGCGTCAACGACAAGGTTACTGGACTAATCGATACCAGATCGAAATCCACTGTGATGTTTAGAAGCATTTAGAGAAAGGAGTAAGGACACGTTACGAAAAAAAAACCTTTTTTACTGGTATTCTTCCATAAATCTCTGTTTGCCCTCATTTCAAAAGTCACTGTCGCAGCCAATTAACTTAATCAGCCGTTCAATTGGATGCCTAGCCTTTTAATTTAAATGTGCCAATTTTTCAGCGACCTAAGTGACATATTTTGTTCAATATCGTTTAATGACTTGCCAGCAAAAAACGCTTAAACGGCACAGTTCAATGAAAAGGCTAGTCTTTTAATGAAACGGCTGATGCAGCTAGTTGGCTGCGACATCACCACCACCTTCTTTCTAGCCATATCATCTTCCATGCAAACCATCCATAGTTTCTTAGGTCTTCTCTAACTATCCAAATTCATACTCAAAACTTTTCTCATGACAAACTGACAATACCTGCAATAAGTGTGATTCCTGAGTAAAAAAATATGATTCTATTTAGTCCGTCAGTTAGATTATCAAAAAATACTTCTGTAATTACTTGTGTGTTGTGTAAATGACGAAGTTATACAGGTATATACACGTCAAAGATCATTAGTGTGGCCTTCTGACGTCACGTTTAGGTAAAAAGTGTACTCAAATGAGACGTCACAGGAGTTTTCAAAGCACTGTATCGCCTTCATTTTATGTTTACTATGAAAAAAAATTACCTGTCCTATATTTTTTGGAAATGTATCTGACGGACCTATTCGTTTTTTTTTCGTATAATTATGTATTTTGTTGCGGAGCTCGTGTTATAATAATAATAGCCGCACGGGTCGATATTCAATGCTAACGTTTGCCAAGGTCGATATGTGGATGACTGATTCATTTCATTACATAACAAGACTCCTCCGTGCCTCGGAAAGCACGTTAAGCCGTTGGTCCCGGCTGTTATCTAGATCTCTGTCAGTCGTTATGGTAGTACACAAAAGCCAGAAAATCTTACACCAGTCTTGCCAAGGGACTCGCTCCATTTTTATTGTTTTTATAGATTGATAGGCATGCGCTTGATTGTAAGCGAAGATGTGGTCGAAGATGGAGCTCGCTTGCCTAGAAGTAACATTATTCACTCTTGACTTAAATACTGATTACTCAGCGGCATTTGGTTATCGGCAGTCTAACCAAATAAATGCAGCTCAGTATTAGTACCTATTTAGTACGACAAAGCTGAAAAAAGGCTAGTTGAAAAGCTGCAGGCGGATTGTTTTAAGTATATAGTTATTTTGTAGCTTTAATGATCAATTACAGAGATTAACATTTTTTGTTCATTTCAGGTGGCCGTAAAGTCGTGTAACATACGCATGGTTCAAAGTTTAGTGTCTCTGAACTGCTCCCTTGATGCTATCGACCTTGAAGGAAACACGGTGTTCCACTATGCAGCTGCAAGCAATAAGGAGATTATTAATGTGAGTTATTCATTTCCTATTACTAGTTATTTAGACCGTTTTCACACCAAATCGTATAGTGGGCCGTTCAAAATGTATGACAAAACCACTTCAGCCTTATCGGGAGTTAGGTATATGTTGCCGTTTGGGGTTGAAATATCAGAAATCGGGTTTTTCGGGATACTAGCAAGCAGTTATTACCGCCATGTGAATGGGGCTTTACACTTTTCTTACAGTTTGACTGTATAGCTCTAAATGATAAGAATTAGATTAGAACCTTTTTTCTAAGGTTATTCTTTCTGATGAGGTTCCGCAGCGGGTACCGTGGCTTAATGAATGATTTTTCACCACGGTAAGTGCAGTCGTTCAAAAAACAACTTTCTCTACATGATTTTTGAGTTGGCTTTCATGTAAAATTATATAACGACTGCGTAGGTATTTCTGTCGATGTAAATATGCAAACTCATAATGACATTGATTGAAGTTTCCGCTTATATTTGACTCTCGGCAGATGTACTTTGTCCGCTATGCTGTATGCGTTTGAAATTTAGTTTTTATTGGCAAGCATCCACATTTCTGATCACTATATGCTTTGCTGAAAGTTAGGAACAGTTGAGAGTCACTTACCCTCGATTTAAGAATCGAGATTTTGGCCCATATTCCAGAACGTAAACTCCAACACAACTCGAACTCCAACTCCAACATGAGCACGAAAATGTCAATGAAAGCTTGTCTAATTGACGTTTTCGTACTCCAGAGATGAGCAAACAAATGCAAAAACTTCAATTTTTGACAAGCTCCGATGGAGTTGAGTTGGAGTTTACGTTTTGGAATAAATAAGGGCCTTAGTTTGGTAAATTTGGTGTTCGTGTGTGTGTCGAGGCCTAGACAGAGGTGGTGAGACGACTTAGCCGCCTACCCAAGGGTAGGTTCGAGGTGGTTCGGGAAAAGAATATCTGGAAGGATTTGAGGGTGGCAATTGCGAAGCCAAGCAGTAGGGCAATCCGTAAACTGCATTAGATAATATTCGTCCATGTTATCGCGTTTATAGCTTATCAAACAGCGTAAAAACTTATAATCAAACTTCGTATTTTTAACTTGAGGCAAGTTTACTGCGATAGGTACACCGCGCACTAATGTGCTGCACCAAGCTGCTGATGCGAATGTATCTCAATAAAATGTTTTAAACGTTGATATGCGAATTAATTAAAAACTAGTTTTTCTCCCCGGCTTCACTTCATATGCCTAACCCAAAGGAATCATGCATTTTCCGGGATAAAAGTAGCCTATGTCACAAGCATAGTACAGTATAGCTTTCCTTATGTGAAATAATTTTTATAATTTTATCTACACTCACAACGTAATGTTCCAAATATGAGTTCAAAAACGAATGCATAAATGCATACTTTTTTCTCGTGGATAGGTACAATTTATAAAAAAAACCATTACAGT
The DNA here is from genome assembly GCA_947386135.1 of Melanchra persicariae. Classification (NCBI taxonomy): domain Eukaryota; kingdom Metazoa; phylum Arthropoda; class Insecta; order Lepidoptera; family Noctuidae; genus Melanchra; species Melanchra persicariae. Next base: position 4,949,886 of record OX376658.1, read on the forward strand.
TCAACATTTTCCTTCGATTTTTAAACAACTGCATCATAAAATAACTTTTTAATTTTTATAACACACTTTTTCTTTTTAATTTTTGGCGCGGGCTCATTGACTTAAGTCAATGAGCCAGCTTTTATCTTTGTCTATGTTTGAGCGCGCTGCGCAGTCATTCGAATACGCAATGAGAATATCCGCCATATTGGAATTAACTATTTTTCCACTTATTTTATTTCAACTGTATGAGTGAAGATAAAATAGTGTATGCAACGGC